>CAKMXV010000010.1:0-632232 GCA_928858565.1 Anthracocystis walkeri
AACCCTAACCCTAAACCTAAATTTGCAACCTATCAAGGTCGACCTTAATCAACGAGTTCTATTAACCGACACCGTATTAGGCAGGCCAGAGATTGTGCGTGACGACTTGCATGCTCCTCATATTTGGCACAAGTTGATGGTTCGTGTGGGTGACAACGTCGTTCTTCGAATCTACTTATCCTGATCGCAACCTCTGCGTAGAGACTCTGGAGCAATTTGCCCAGGATAAGGGCTTTCAAATCATCATTCGTACCTCCAGGGACGGAATCGCCTACCTTTGCTGCTGACGGGGATGGCACATCGCAAAGGCATGCAACCCACCAGCTGTTTCGGGCTAACTAAGTTTCACAACTTGTCCCTACAGCCTCGAGATTCAAGAAAAAGCCAGCTCTTGTTTTGTGATCCACGCCGTGAAAACTCACCACAATCATGCTCCCTTTCCAGAAGGTTTTGAGCCCCTAAAGCAAATACGACAAGCATCATCAGAGCTGATGGCAGCCGCAGACGTTCAAACAAACGACAAAGATCAGGGTCGGAATCCCTTCAGCCCAAAAGCCAAAGCAATCCATCCATCTCCCGCAGCTCGAGCAATGCCCACGTCTCCCATAGCACCTCTATGGCTCTGCGCTTGTCAGCTCCCTCCGTTGCCTCGAGCTTCGCAGAATCCACTTCGGAACTTCAGAGCACTTCCCTTATCACCAACAATCAGGAAGACAGTGACCTTTGTGATGCACGAGCGGTACGAAAGAGAATATCTGTCAATCCTTCATCCATTGTTGGATCGGCGTCAAATCAACCTTCGACACCTGGCGTATCTTCACGCAACGCCTATAAGACAACCAAAAGCGTCCATTTCTCATCCACAACAAACTCTCCGTCACCTACGCCTCTCGCATTGACTCCTTGCGGGCCTGAAGTCTCGACAACGTTGCATGTGCCATTTTGTGGTTCTGGCTCTTGCGACGAGGTACAAGCATTGAATCTCGCTGGAGAAATGTCGCCACGGCCAGTCTGTCACAATGTCGATCCCTTGGTGAGTTTGCAGCCCGGAGTGGATGGCTCAAGCGCAATGTCTGCTGCTCGTCCTAGTCAACTTGCTTCGTCACCACGGCAAGATGAATCTGTCGATCATGCACATACCATCAATGCCACCGATGCAGTTGACACAGTCGATGCCAGTACAAGGTCGATCAACCTGCGTCGACTGCTACAGACTCCACCTTCGGCCGAACAGACTATTCAAGACGTGCTTTCCATCGATGCAAAAGATATCGATTCGGCTTTGGAATGGAGCATCATCTTACACATGGCCTTGCAGACGCGTTGACTAGGGACTCGACAGAAGCCGAATCAAGGTTCGCATGTGCCAGAAGTGACACATACAGGACGGACGCTGCAATCGGTGCCTTTCGAGGACAGATCAAAGTTGACAGCGGTGGACGTGTGACATTGTTGAGCAGCTAGCTTGACTGTGTGCTCGTACATTAGCTGAGGCTACACTCGGCGTCTTGTCGAGGGCTTTAACCATCTGGAGGCCCAGCAGCAGCAGGTGTGATGCTCGCATCGAGCAAGGTTAATTGTCGCATTCTGGAATCTAGGCTCTCAAGTTCGGCTCACGATGATGTTGGCTGTCAACAGGCAGCTCCAGCGACCAACACGGGTTCCAGGCTGCCCATCTCAGGGTTCCGACTTGGCCTGTAGTGTGGGAATGTTCAGAAAACGTCCAGTATGATCTTGGGCACGACTCGAGCTCCATGACAATAGCACGCAGTCTATCTTCCTGATCAATGAAAATATGCTCGCCTTCTGTGTGCAGCAGATGATAGATGCACGGGCTCAAGGGTGGAAACACGAGCGTCGAGCTCCTCGTCAAATGCTGGATCGAAGACGGCGGTGGAAGTGATTGTTAGTTTCACTTGAAAAACTTCGCAACATTCATGGATGTCCTGTTCTGAGACAATTCTGCCAGAGCGGTGAATAGTCAGTGTGATTTCGACTGTGCAAATTAATGAATTGGAAAGGCCATGATCGGACATGAGGAGACTAGACAGCCATGAACACTTCGAAAAGTGGCTCAGAGTCACAGGACCGCAATAGACGAGCGCTTTCTGATCTTGATTTGTCTGATCCGCTTCCGTGTCTTGTTACCATACAGGCCATCGTTGAGCACCTGGCGCACCCTGCAATGAAGATCGAGGCTGTTAGGATATTCAGAGGGCCGCTCTTGAGTGCTCAGAAGCTATTGCAGTCTCATACCTCAACTCAGCAAACCAGCTTCACAGAAGCTGTACTGCTCACACACACTGTCAGATTAATGTATACCTCTGTAGATGATACAGCAGGTTTTCTTTACAGAGCTTGTCACTGTCATCACGTTGTCATGCATTCTTGTGTGAGTGCATGTGCTGTTGGGCTATTTGCACTTGGAATTTGACAGGTGCACCACATATGCTTGTCTTCTCCTTGTGCTGAAGAGCGCAAGGCTGCAGATCTTGAGGCGGCTCAAAGGATCAGAGGCAGGTCCAAACACATCAAGCAAAAATGACCTCATCTATGCATTTTGCCATCCGTTCGTCTTCGTCTTGGCCGAGGTGGTGCACTTGTAAGTATGGCCTCGAAGCGTTTGATCTCAGCAAGCAACATGCGATTGCACACTGCAGTGTCGCCAAACAAGAGAATTGCGATGAGTTCGTGCGCGGAAGAGTCTATTAGTTGTACGAAGACAAACGAGATAGTGACATGAGCGTAGGGTAATGCAGTAGTAGACGAGGCCAATTTCGATGCTAGAGTTTTGCGCGGAGGAAGTTGCAGTAGTCGCCTGTTGCCTGGTCGAAAGCGTCTCCGACGTAGATGTCAAAATGACCCATATCTTTGTAGAGCTTGACGGTCGCGTTCGGTGCGTTTGCTGCGTACTTGAGAGTGGGTCCAGGTGGAGCTACCGAATCCTTTCCGCAGACGCCAAAGAGAATGGGACTTCGAATGTGTTTGGTACGCCAGCCTGGGTTGTAGAATCCGATGTGAAGAGCAAAGCGAGCTGCGACGTGCTTGGGATTGACCTCTTGCAGGTGCTCAGGAACGATGAGCTTGTAATCCATAGCTTCCGGCGAGTTCATCAAAGCAGCTGATGCATTGCAAGGCATGCGAGCGACGCACATCAGGAAGCAGCGCAGAGTCAGTTTCGAGTGTCACTGGCAGGTTCGAGGCGGAAGAGACAAGAACTTACCTGAGCCGGGCTCGCCTGCGAGCAGAACGGGTACAATGTCGTTGCCCCTCGAGAAGAAAAGGTCCTTGATGCCGAGGTAAGCCAATTTGAACAATGGAAGAAAGCCGACGGTGCGGCTTGAGTGAAAACCAGAGGTGAAAGGGCATTGAGCGATGATGGCCTTGATGCTGGCATCGCAGCTACCAATGTACGTGACGTGACCTCCGCCGAAGCTGCTGCCAAAGATGCCCACTCTATTCTCGTCGACGTCTGCGAGGTTTTTCGTGTAGTTGATTGCGGCTCTCCAATCCTCCTGCTGCAATTGGATATCGAGAAGCTGACGAGGCTCACCGGTGCTGCCGCCAAAGTGTCGGTAGTCAAAAGCAACACAGATGATGCCGAGTTCTGCAAAACGAGCTGAATATCTATCCAAGCCGTACTCCCTAACACCACCGATGCCGTGCCCTAGCACGACAGCTGGATACTTGCCTGTGGCCGCTTGGCCAGAAGCTGGAGCGAGGGGAGGCCCAGTAGGACGATAGACCCAAGCAGCGCATTGGTCCGAGCCGGATGTGAAGGTTACGTCTTCGCGACGCCAGGTCGAGCTTTCTGGCAATGTGAGGTCCTTTTCGTTAGACATCTTTGCAAGCGGATACGTGAGGAGACCGAGTGAATTGACGGAGATGCGACGGTCGAAAGGAGGTGGTGTGATAGATGGAAGGATGGCTTGTCGAGGTTGCGCTGTTCACATGTGCGTATATATTGTGTTCTCGATGCGTGTGAAACTTGTCGAGGAGATGTAGGAATCTTCGAGCGTGACAGGGAAGAGTACGGACGGCCTGAGTTGATGCACGGTGAACCATCACCGTTTGTTCCGCGTGCAGCCATACGTTTGGAGGGTCGAACATCGCATCGTTTGATACCGGCTTTCGGCTCTTGTCTTAAAACCGATATGGAGAATGCGGCGGCGTCAGATTGAATGGTCGTTTGATTGGATTGCATGGATGCCTATCGTTACTAATGACGTGGTAACCTTGCTCCGCTTCCGAACGAGTCTGGGATCCGCGGCACAGCGACACAGCCTACTGGATGGAAAAGCGGCCACATGGCACGCCGCCGAGTCAAATTCCACAATTCTAGGTGCTGCCTTGCACGCCAAAGCGAACTTGTCGAGACTAAGACAAGGTTACCGCTGCAGAGCTTGGATTGCGGTAACGCAGGCGTAGCGGGCTTGCTGGTTACCGCTCAGCCTAGCCTCTCTCGTGCTCTGCTATGCGATGTGGTCGGTCAAAGCCAGGGTCCAAAAGCGGTCAATTTCGTGTGCCGGTTACCGAGGTTTTTGTGGATTGCTCACGACTGGCCGCACAGCTACTGCATAGGATCTGACAGCGATGGTCATAGGATGATGATCTTTACGAGCTAGCTACATCTAATTTCTGCAGTGATGGCGAATGCAGGTACGTTCAAGGACGGAGCTCGTCGATCCTCGCCTTGCATCCAGTCTTCTTGACCGTCATGGCCCACCGAAGCGTCAACGAATCATTGCGACTGGATCCGCATTGCCCTCGGATCAACTCGATATTCATGCGAACAGGTACGAGCAATTCCGCTCACCATGTGACGCTTTGACTTGTAGCTCGATAGATGTTCTGTCTCCACGTACTTCATCAAGCGAACGAACATCGCTTCACCGATGATTCATCACTGTCGAGTCGCTGATACGCTTTAGATCTGTTTGTCACTCGTTCAGGAGAATTCTTGTCAGCACGCTCATCACCACCACGGAAGTGGCAAACAAATCTGTTCTCACGTCCCACCACGAAGCCACGATCGTCTTCCCACGCCGTCTGCCGTTTCTTCCGGGGGCGCGTGGACCTTCTAACAGCTCGCTTCTCTGCCATCTCCTCTGTAGAGCAAGCATACAGCAACGCTTGTTACTCATTAGAAATGTCATCGAGATGGACGTGCAGATCAGTCTCATTGAGTACTTCACTTGCTTAACGGAAGGACGCATTGTGTCGAAAAGCATACGCCCTTTGTTGCAAGCCTCTTTGTGTGGCTCGACATTGGGCAAGGATGCGTTTGGCTGGTCGACTGTCCAGCTCGCTATGCTCTTGAAGGATCGTATATTTAGGCTGCCCTTTCCCAAATAACGAAAGGCTCATCCGTGTCCAGCGATTTTCAAGCTGCGAGCACGGTTGAAAGATCGCACATCCGGCTTGCATCTTCCGAGAAGGGGCTGTATCGAGGTTGCACATTGCCGTCTTCATCCAGGGTCAATAACCCTAAGTACAAGTCTCGGCCTAGGCCAGCTTCAGAGCCGTGTGTGCGCGCATATGAGCTCCCCACACTTCGAGCGTTTTTAAGAAGCCGTCCAATTCGGCAAGCGCTTCCATCATGTGGCTTCGCGTCTATTTGACACGCCTCAGCAAGCAGACCGTACACCAACATTGTTTGCTTAAGCGAGGCTTGTGTGAGTTCTGACGACTCCGCGGCAATCGACCGCCTGCAAAAGGCACACCTTACAGTAGTCTGGCTTGAGAGTTGAGAGCAGGTTTTCCCGCACCTGGGGCGCTTTTTCTAACTGCGACTCAAGGCGGTCATGGGACCTTTGCTGCCCCGCACTGCTGCACAGTGTGGCAGCATGTCGTGATTTGGTTCATCTCATCCTAACAGCCTAATCGGAAAGTCGGTCCATTCGTTAAATGACAGAGCTTCCTGCGGGTCCCGCAGACCCACTCAGATGACGACCCATGCCACCCTGCCTTCTCATATAAAGGGGTCTATGACCCGAAGGTAAGCTCTCTGTTGTTCGATCTGATCACACTCGCCTCTGCTCAATCGGAAGAAAGAAGGAATAGAAGACCCAATCCACCATGTCTCTGCAAGACACTGTTCAGAAAGTCCTCGACACCGCCACTGCCGACGTCACGCAGCCCAATGGCGTTCCCGGTGCTGTCGTGTATGTCGCCGATAAGTCGGGCAACGAGATTGCATGGGCCTCTGCCGGCGTCAAGCAGGCAGGCAAATCGGCGCCCATGACCAAAGACTCCGTATTCTGGATCGCCAGTTGCACCAAGCTCATCACCGCCATCGCATGTCTCCAGCTTGTCGAACAAGGAAAGCTCAGCCTGCAAGACCCTGTCACTAATCACGTTCCCGAATTCGAAAGCGTAACCTTGATCGACGGCAGCAAGCCAGCAAAAGTGCCAACGGTTTGGAACTGCCTCACGCACACATGTGGGCTGGGATACTCGTTCTTCAATCCCAAACTCAAAGATTTGGAAGCTGGCAAAGGTCGAAAGGTGATCGATGCATTTGATGCGTCCAAGCAGAGCATCTTGGGTCCCTATGTGACCGAGCCTGGTTCTGAATGGGAATACGGACATGGCATCGACTGGGCAGGTCGAGTGGTGGAACAAGTCTCTGGTCTCTCGCTCAACGACTATTTCCAGAAGAACATCTTTCAACCCCTTGGAATCAAGCATGCTAGCTTCCTGCCCAAGACCGCTGGTCTGTCTGACAAACTCGTTGGATCTCACTATAGAAACCCGGAAGGAATCATCTCTGCCAACGACCACTGGATGCAACCAGACGAATCCAGGATCGAAGTGCAATATGGAGGTGCTGGTCTGTGGACCAACGCCGCTGAATACTGCCAAGTGCTCGTAGCCTTACTCAACGGCGGCACACACCCCAAAAGCGGAGGCAAGATCCTCAAACCCGAAAGCGTCGAGGAATTGATCAAAGAACAGCTCACCGGCAAGTTGGCGGACGACATTGACCGCGAATTCCCCAACACCGATCCAACAATCACCAACTACTTTGAAGGTTGCACCGTCAAAGGTATTCCCAAGACGTGGACATTGGGCGGCTTGCGATTGCTCGTCGAACACCCGATGTTCAAGCGGAGCGACAAGTCTCTCTTCTGGTGTGGCATTCAAAACAGCTACTGGTGGGCCGATTTCAAGGATGGCACTTGCGGAATGGTTCAGTCGCAGATCGGACCTTTCCTCGATATGGGCACGCTCGGCATCTTGGCTCAGATCGAACCTCAGGTGCATGCCGCGTATGCCAAGTAGACCGCCACTCACATCTCAAGGATTCTTGCTCGAATCGAATGAATCATCGCTTTTGTACAGCCTCACACTATTCAAGGAATCAGATCTCGCATGGAACAGACAACAAACAAACACATTCGCAGCTGAGGAACATTACATATAACTAAGCATTTCATAAAAAGGCATGGGAATCGGAAACGCTACAGAGTAAAGAATCAGGTGATGTTTTGAGAACTACTCTAGAACTTGGCACGGGCAATGTTGCTCTTCTTGACGTCGAAGCGGTCAAGGTTCATGACCTTGTTCCAGGCAGCAACAAAGTCCTTGTTGAACTTGTCGCCGTTGTCAGCCTGTGCGTAGATCTCAGCAAGAGCGCGGAGCTCAGCCTGCGAACCAAAGATGAGATCAGCACGGGTGGCAGACCACTTCTTCTGACCAGACTTGCGGTCAACACCGTCGAAGAGGTCGCCGCGGCCGTCAGCGACCTTCCACTCGGTGCTCATGTCGAGCAAGTTGACGTAGAAGTCGTTGGTGAGCTGACCACGACGGTGAGTCAAAACACCGTGGTCCGAGCCGTCGTAGTTGAGGCCGAGGGCACGGAGACCACCGATGAGAACGGTGAGCTCAGGAGGGGTGAGGGTGAGCAGGTTGGCCTTGTCGACCAAGTACTGCTCCGCGCGAACACGGTCGGTGGACTTGCCGTAGTTGCGGAAACCATCGGCGGTGGGCTGGAGCCACTTGAAGGTGTCCTCCTCGGTCTCCTCCTGGCTGGCGTCGGTACGGCCAGGGGTGAAGGGAACGGGGAGACCCGAAGCCTTCTCGAGAGCAGCGTTACCAGCGAGGACGATCAAGTCGGCGATCGAGATCTTCTTGCCGCCCTGGTTGGACGAGTTGAACTGCTGCTGAACACCCTCGAGCGCCTTGAGAACCTCGGCGAGCTGAGTAGGGTTGTTGACCTCCCAGTCCTTCATGGGTGCAAGACGGATGCGGGCACCGTTGGCACCACCACGCTTGTCCGAGTCACGGTAACTGGCAGCCGAGGCCCAGGCAGTGGCAAGGAACTTGGTGGGCTCGACACCGGTGGCGAGGATGGCCTGCTTCAAGCCAGCGAGGTCACGGTCGTCGACGAGAGGGTGGTCGACGGCGGGGACAGGGTCCTCCCAGATGAGGACCTCCTTGGGAACCTCGGGACCGAGCCAGCGAGCACGTGGACCCATGTCACGGTGGAGCAGCTTGAACCATGCACGAGCGAAAGCATCGGCGAACTCGTCGTGGTTCTCGAGGAAGCGACGCGCAATCTTCTCGTAGGCAGGGTCGTAGCGGAGCGAAAGATCGGTGGTAAGCATGGTTGGGCGACGCTTCTTGGTAGGGTCGAAGGGGTCGGGGATGATGGCGTCGGCGTTCTTGGCGACAAACTGGTTGGCACCGGCGGGCGACTTGTCGTGCTCCCACTCGAACTCGAAGAGGTACTTGAGGTAGAGGTTGGACCACTCGGTGGGCTTGCTAGTCCAGATAACCTCGGTACCCGAGGTGATGGCGTCACCAGCCTTACCGGAACCGTGCTTGCTGATCCAACCGAGGCCCTGTGCCTCGATGGGAGCACCGTTGGGCTCGGGGCCGACGAGCTCAGGGTTACCAGCACCGTGAGTCTTACCGAAGGTGTGACCACCGGCGATGAGAGCAACAGTCTCGTAGTCGTTCATAGCCATACGGCCGAAGGTGGTTCGGATGTCGTTGGCAGCAGCAACCGGGTCAGGCACACCGTTGGGGCCCTCGGGGTTGACGTAGATGAGACCCATGTGCGAGGCAGCGAGGGCGCCGTCGAGGTTGCGGTTCTTGAGGTCGTTGGGGTTGCCGCCCTTGTTGCCCTCCTCGTAACGAACATCGTTGCCGAGCCAGGTGGTCTCGCCGCCCCAGTAGGTGGATTGGTCGGCCTCCCAAGTGTCGGGACGGCCACCTGCGAAACCGAAGGTCTTGAAGCCCATGGACTCGAGAGCGACGTTACCGGTGAGCAAGAGCAAATCAGCCCAGGAGATCTTGTTGCCGTACTTCTGCTTGATAGGCCACAAGAGACGACGAGCCTTGTCGAGGTTACCATTGTCTGGCCACGAGTTCAAGGGAGCGAATCGCTGCTGACCCTCACCGCCACCACCGCGACCGTCCTGGACACGGTAGGTACCGGCAGCGTGCCACGACATTCGGATGAAGAAACCGCCGTAGTGACCGTAATCCGCAGGCCACCAGTCCTGGGAGTCGGTCATGAGGTTGTGAAGATCCTTCTTGAGAGCATCGTAGTCGAGGCTGTTGAAGGCAGCAGCGTAGTCGAACTCGGCGCCGAAGGGATCGGACCTTGCCTGGTGCTGGCGAAGGATGTTGAGCTTGAGCTCGTTAGGCCACCAATCGCTGTTCTTGGTACCGAAACCAGCAACGGGGACGCGCTTACGGTCGATGTTGTGAGCAACAGGGCACTCTCCCATTTTTGCGGTTCGAATCTAGAGGATGAAATGGAAAAGGTACGCGATAGAAGGTGTGACTAATGACAGGCGTAGGCGAATCGAAGAAGAGAAACCGCTACGCAAGTGGAAGGGAGTGAGAAATGTTTGTGGGTATCGGATCGAGAAAAGGGTGTGGCGTAAGAGATGACTGATGACAGCCAGGTCCAGAGTATATGTAGTTGACGCCAAGGGCAGGCAAAGGCAAAGTCAGCCAGCTCGCTATGCGGGGAAAGTGGCGGTGGACGCACAGACAGAGAAAGAGGCCGCCAAGGCGAGATTCGAGTGGCGAGTGACTGGATTGCATCGCAGGCTGAGCATCGCGGACAACGGCGACCGAGACATCGGTGAAAGAAGAAGCCAACAGGCGGCTAGCTAAGCTGAGAGACAGAGAGAGCGCAGTAGAAAGAAATGGAACAAAAAGTCACGAAGAGTCACTGAGTGGCAGAGAAGCAGCAGCGGTTGAGCAGCTGAGCATCTGAGCAATCTGAACCGAGTTTTTGAACTCAAAGTGGCTGGTGCGCGCGCGGAACAGGCGGCGGCGAGCGGCGAGTGGTGAGATGTGAAATTACAACACAGCACAGCAGCCTAATTTGTGTGACGTTGGAGAAAGTGTGAATTGCGACACTCGCGATTGGCCACCCGGCTTTCTGGCTGCGATTCGGTCACCGCTCTGTTTGCCGATGGAAGTTTGGGTGAGAAGTCAGGCGTGAGAACGCAGCGAGAGAAGTTGAAAATTGAAAATTGACTCTGAGAAATTAGGTTTTCACTCTTCGGCCTGCACCGCGAAGCAGGCACAGCAGCAGCTGCAGTTCAGAGATCAACAGACGTGTGACCTTACAGGTCGCGTGTCTCGTTTCACATGTTGCTTCGCACTGAGCTCGATCCTTAGCTTAGCTCATACAGTAAAAATCGCAATCAGGCTTCCAAGTCTCAAGGGATTGCTATCGGAACAAGTCGGTCAGACGCGGCCGAGGAGATCCTTGCTTCTATCGGCGTCTCCTACCATAAGAATGCAGATGCAGGAATCCGCACATGCAATCGTGTGTGCTTCATTGTTAAATGATTCGCCGAATCGCCGTGCCCTTTGTTCGTGCAGAATCACAACGAATTTGCTCAGCTTCGAACTGCAGAGCAGCAATCGGGTTCTCACACTCGGCAAACCACGCCCGATGACGATCGCAATGGCTCACAGTCAACACAGTCTCGAAGTATATGAAAGTATCATGCCAATCTTCTGAGCGCTGTGTCGGATTGTGCACGTCAGCTGAGTCAGTGAACAAGTGGACCCTGATACTGTAAACGCCGGAACCACAAAGCTACCCGCTAGAAAGACCGAAGTATAGTTCGTAATGGCGCTCGTCCCACGCCACATCGGTGTCAGCGATAGAAAGACGCACAATAGCTTAGTAAAGATGGTCCTGAGGTTGCTGCTAGAGATCGTCAATCACTTGGACGTCTTGAATGGTGGATCTCACATGCCGTCGCATTCTGATTTCAACGACCTCGTCTTTCCATCTTGGCTCGCCATGCCGTTGCTTGCGCTTCCTCCTTCTTTGCCAGCCTTGTGCCGCCTCAAAGACGGTGACGCGGTGACGAGGTTCGAATCACAGGGTTGGGCGTACAGTACAGGCTCGGAGCTTCACATCGGTTTCGGCGAGTGCACTGGTCAACTGGTTCCTGCTATCCAATCATAGCTTCCATTCCATTTTACGCAACTCTAATGTACAGTAGAAAATGCAGCTAGCAACCCTAAATCGTATCCAGCCTTGAGAAACCCAGCGAGATGGAAAGCCCAGCCCATCCTGCCTAGATCAGCAAAGTAGCCCGTGAGTGACGGCCCAGCTGACTGCGCTATCGTTTGTACGGTGTTGACCAAACCTAACACTCTCGTTCGTTGATGATCCGGAATGAAAGCGGTCAAAAACGCCGATCGTGGCGCTTGGTCCATCGACGACGATGCTGCTCTTGCTACGATCAGTGCTGATGTGAGACCCAAGCTGGAAGGTAACGGGATCATCGCTAGGAAGACGTTGGCTGGCAGATGGGTGAAGACCATTGTGGGGACAAGACCGAGGCGGTTTGCTAGGCGTGCAGAGAAGAGGTTGGATGTAGCCGACATGAGCAGTGCAGCAGAAAGAATACTTCCTAGCGACGCAAGCTCAGCGTTAAACTTGCGCGACAAGAACCAAGAAGTGAGCGTCTGCGATGCCATCCCACTTCCAAGCGAGTCGATGGCAAAGAGCGAGCAGAGAAGAGTGAATCGGCTGGCGCTGAAGCCTGCCTCTTCTGGCTCTTGTCGTGCTTGTTCAGGAGCGGCAAGCAAAGGCTCGCATTCGTTGGCTCCATTCTGAGCCTGTGCAGGTGTTGCCGATGACGGCAAAGCGGTTCTTGGAGACGCCTCACATCGCTCACTAAGCGAAAGCGACAACAAAAGCTTAAGCAACCCCATCACAGCATACACGACAAACACCCATCGATAGTACGCCATCAACTCCTGCCCCTGATCCGCATCCACCAACTTGTTCAACAATCCACCTAACCACGTCGCCAAACTCGCAGCAAACGCACCCGTTACCACATACCACCCGAACAACGAAGGTCGATGCTTTTTCTCCACCAGCGCTGCCAGAATGCTTTCCTCGACGGCTCGAAAGGGTCCGATCTCACCACCAGATGGGCTGATGACTCCAAAGATCGCGGCGATCAGGAGGTGGTTGACATTGGTGGCAGTTGCGAATACGAGACCCGAGATGAGCATAGATAGCGCACCGAGACGGAGCGTGTTGCGTCGACCAAGGATGGAGTCTGCGACAAAGGTGAGAAGTAGCGATAGAAGAAAATCGCCGACGAGGGTCAATGTCAAGAAATGACCGACTTGGACGGGTGTCTGACCCAGAGCTGATAGGAAAAGGGCCAGCACAAGCGAAGACGATCCAAAGGCAGTCATGCGTACGAATCGAGCTGCGAGCAAGAGCCACACATCGCGGCTCCACCTGGAAGAACTTTGGATGCTTTCATGCTGAACTGAAGGTTCGCCAGGTGGAGTTGCGTTATCTGGCATTGTCGTGGTTCGAAGCCACAGACTTGCGATCTTGAAGTGACGGTGATGGTGTTTGCATTCAGCATTGATGCTTGTTGAAGCCCAGCTTTCTCGGCAATGCTTTCAGCCGCCGGATGGGCGTTGAGACGCATAAATCTGCTAAAAATGCGGCTTCAAAAATCAGCAAATATTTCTGTTGTGATCGGGCTGCACCAACCTTGACTGGATCGGCGATGCGCCGTCACTTCGATGCTGCCGCCGCTCTCACGGTCTGGTTTGTATCACCAAGGATTCCCCGCAGCCTCGCTAGCCTGTTTCCCCACATCTCGCTTCTGACGCCTTCTGTCTTGATTTCATATATAGCGCCGTATGTCTCTCGTCTAGCGCCCTTGTCAATAGATTGGCGAGACCCTAGCTGTTGACCCAAGCGATCACTGTCAGGAGACGGAAAGAGTGGTCCGAGCCTTGGAAAAAGCGCGGCTGTCGAGGTCCGCGCATATTGAGAGAGGTCCACAGCGCCAGATTCCGTCCGTGCATTCCGCCATGGCAGACGTTTGACTGTCGGATGTGAGCGCTGATCGATGCAGTGAGACCTGAACCTGCATCCTAGAGAAGCTTCTTTGCTGCTTTGGCGAGACTTGAGCTTTTGTCTGAAAAAGGATCTACTGAATAGCCGAGATGCAAGACTCACTAGACCCCGACTCAAAAACAAGCTACAGTTGACAGGCCGAGCGCCCGATGCACGTTTATGCATGCGCCTTCTCTCCCATTGTCTGTCACCGCATCGCAGATCACGGAAACCGGATTTTAGAGCCTGTCAAACAAGACATGTCTTGCTGCCCGGCTTCGAATAGTGCCGCGGCCTTGTTGCCGTTCTTCGGCCCGGCGAGATTATATTGAAAGAATCGATCGCTTGCATGTATGCAGCTGACAGACTCGGTTGAACAATTGCCCCGGTCAGGGGAAGTGGCGCCGATATGATGGGGATGCTCCTTGGACTTAGGATTGGTGAGGCGGCTCAAGCGCTTGATCAGAACAGCCTTGTCGAGCTTGAAAGAATGCATATATAGACGAGCACGATCGACGAACAGTGGGCGTAATCATATCCCTAGCCATCCTGCCGAGCCCTAGCCTCCTCCTTTTTCGCCAACATCAAGATGAGGTTTTTCCCTCGAGCCCTCATTGCGCTAGCTGCTGCCGCAACCACGTCGCTCGCTGTGCCCATGGAGCGTCGAGCCCAGTTTCCAGACCCGAACGATGATCCTTTCTACAAGGCGCCGGCCAACATCGGCACGTACGCCAACGGTCAAATCGTCCAGTCTCGTGCGGCGACCACCGACATTGGCACGTTGAACAATGTCGAATCTTTTCAACTTTCCTACCGTACTACCAACGCAAAGGGCGAGCCAGAGATGACCTTGGCAACTGTTTTCATTCCCAACAAGCCAGCATCGCCTCCCAAGATCTTCTCATATCAGACTTTCGAAGACTCGACGCAGCTAGACTGCGCACCGTCGTACAACTACCTGTCCGGATTCGATCAGCCCAACAAGCCGACCACGTCGATTTACGCACCGATCGAGTTTACCTGGGCACTTCAGCAAGGTTACTACGTAGTCTCGCCTGATCACGAAGGACCTACCTCTGCTTTCATCGCTGGCTATCAAGAGGGCCGGGCGACGTTGGATGGTGTACGAGCTCTTCGCAACTTCAAGAATCTGCCTTTGGACAGCGCCGTGGGCTTCTACGGCTACAGTGGTGGTGGACATGCTACCGGTTGGACGGCTAGCCTGGCCGCGTCGTATGCTCCGGATATCAATGTGGTGGGTGCCGCGTTCGGTGGTTTGCCGGCTAGCACTCGTGACATCTTCAACTTCCTCAACAAGGGCGCGTTTGCTGGATTCGCCGTTGCTGGTGTCTCGGGTCTTGGACGGGCGTATCCGGAATTGGAGAACTTCGTCGTGCCGCAGCTCAACGCCAAAGGATTAGAGGCGTATAAGCAGGTCCGGAGCCGTGGCTTTTGCCTAGTTCAAGTGATCTTTACGTACCCTTTCACCGACGTCTACACGCTTACCAAAACGGACGACACCAACCTGCTCAACGCTCCCATCCCTACAAAAGTGCTGGCTACTGAGACGCTGCTGCAGACGCAAGCCAACCATGAGGTTCCCGTGGTGAAGTTCCCGCAATTCATGTGGCACGCGCTTCCGGACGAGATCGTTCCATTCGCTCCCGCACACCAGTATGTTCAAGAACAGTGTGCTAAAGGAGCAAACATCAACTGGAACGTCTTCCCCATCGCCGAGCACGCCACCGCGCAGATCTTTGGTCTGGTTCCTGCTCTCAACTGGATGGGGCAGGTGTTTGAAGGAAAAACGCCCAAGGTGACTTGCGGTACTCCTTTCACTCCTCTAACGGGTGTCAACTCGCCGTCGGCCGAGCAAGTGTTGGGATCGGATCTGGCTAACCAGCTGGCGAGCCTCAACGGCAAGAAATCTCCGTTTGGAACGCCCTATGGTCCTATTACGCCCCCCTCGGCCTAAGTTGAGCCAGCGGCCGGCAGTATGTGAAAAGTCGATTCGTGTCTCGCTTCCTTTCGCCAATATCCTTTCTGTCTTTATCCGATAATCTTTACTCCCAAGGAAATGGATTGATGTGTCAAAACGCGACGTGGTGGTGTGTGTACGAAAGCATCTGCAGGCGTGCGATTGTGTCGATGGGGCGAGAGCAGAGTCGGTTGATTGCGTTGCAGACGTCCGTCGACGGCGCATACGAGGACGACCTTCGATGCAGCTCTGACCCAATTGCCTGTCCATCTGTCCAGTAGAGCGCGTTCGCGAAGCTTGGTCCGCCACCAGTGCGTTACAGCATTGATCCTCACCTAGAGGTACGGCAACGGGGTCACCCTGATTGCGGACTACAGCAAAACTCAATTCGCATCGAACTTCCCCCGCGTGTGTGCCGACGACGCTCAACTCATACCTTCAATGTGAGTGTCAGAATTGCCGCTCAAGTCGCGTCACGCCAACCGCGTCAATGCCTGACCCTCAACCTTGACGCTCAGCTCACCTGCTGCTGCTTCAAAAAGGTTGGTCTATGTTGCCTTTGCCCATCAGAGGGTTCGACCTTGAGACTTACTGACACTCAACATACGCTTACTCAGCGCGCTCAAGACTCAACACGGTTACTCAGTTAACTTCAGTGGCTCAGCTCACGCGTGTGCCTTATGTACTATTGCAGAAGCAGCAGCAGATTTCGAAGAAATTATTCACAGGTGTTGCCATTCTGACGCTCAGCTTGACCCACGGGTAGAGCATGAAGTCAAGCGACACACAACTGACCCGCAGTTCCAGGGTCAATTGAGTGTCACAGGCACACACGGCGATGAATTTCGATGTGATTTGTGCCACTTCAAACGCACAGACACACGACACGGCGACGATTCTCGCGTTGAGTCGCAGACTCTTTCGTTGCTTGCTCGGTGCGTGTGTGGAGAGGACGCTCGTCTCGCCCTGCACCCCGCAAAGTGAAAAAAGACCGTGATAATGCTCAAGTTTAATTTCGGAAGCTTCCCGAAGTGAGGTGTGCATGAGAAGTGTGTCTCTATGCGTCTTCTCTTTGAACGCGACAGCGAAACGTGATGTGGCGTTGTGTGGGTTGTCAAGAAGCGATCCTCATCCAAAATGTGATCTTATGAAGGCACCATTGCAAACACATGCAACCGCACACATACAGCAAACGATGGCTGAGTCGCAGCGTTTCGTGCCTTGTGGGGCTCGAGCCCCTTTGTTCTCGCTGAAAATCCAAGAACAAAGGGGCCTGAGCACACTGCTTAAATGCTCAGACCGGATTCGGCAGGTGGGCTGACTGTGTTGGAACTCGACTCAGCCTCGGATTCGAGCTGCGAAATGAAGCGACATGCGAGAGTGCTTAGCCACCAAAGCTGAGTTCAGGCCAATACTTATGGTCGGCTCCTCTTCGATCCAGCTTCTTGCCTCCCTTCCTCCTCTTCTCGTCATCTATATTCCCTTCTTTCGCGACGCTCTCATCACCAGATGGACAGCGAAGACGAATTTGCTGACCTCCACGATCCTCAACACTGGGATTGCGAATCCGACTGCTCCTCGGACTGCACCATCGAGTCAGACAGCGACACTGGCAGCGAAACCGATCCTGACGACGACGACGACGACATTGTCTCACAGCTTGACGAAAACGCGGTTCCCACACACTTAGCTCTCAAGCACTTTTCGTACTTGAAGCACCTCAGTATTAGCTCTCGCTACCTGTATCTTCAACATTTGGATCCCGACCTCAACAAGGCCTCAAAGATCATTCGAGATCTAGCCGCCTGGGAAAGCCAGCACCTCGAAGCGTCACAACTCTGCCGTCAATCCAAGAGAAAGTACCGCTGGCGTCTCGTAGAAGCAATGTCGCCAAGCAACAAGATCAAAGAAGAGGACTCGGCCTCCGAATTGGAAGCCACTCTTCCTCTCATCCGAACCCAGGCTAGGCCTACCACTCTGCGACAAGCCTGGGACCAGAATAATCATGAAGCCGTTGTCAGCCTCGCCTCCAGCTTGATCGAACAGCGCGCCAGTGCTACAGCTCATTACAACATCGACGGCATCCGCGAGCTTTGCGCTGCCCTGCGCCACCGTTTCCTCGCATACGAGGCTATGAGCCTTTCCAACTTGGCCGTAGCCGACGCCAAGCGCATCCTCGAGCTCACCGGCAAATTCGGAGGTGACGTCGATGTCGAGGTGGATGATCAACTTCTTCCCATCCTTGCCCCCTTGGACGCAGTCATCGGGCCGGAGACCATCATCCCTTCTGATGGACAAGACCTCCAACGTGGTCTCAAACGTCCAGCGGGCGACGCGCTCGGTGGCAAGCTCGTGAAACGCACCAAGGCTGGCAAACGCTCGCTCCTCCGAAGATCGAGTCTCATCGTCCGGCTGCCCGTCGAAGTCATGCTCATGATCGCCGACCATCTCTCTGCGTCCGACCGCATCAAGCTCGCCAACACTCGTTACGACTGGCGAAACATTCCCGAGCTTTGGCGATCTCTCGAATTCGCTCGCATCAAGAACATCACTGCCAAGGGCTGGCAGCGAGACACCATCGACGCCTGCATTTCTGCCATTCAAACCTGTCAGCGAAGGAGCCACAACAACCTCTCCTCCGTCGTTCTCAAAGGCTATTTGAGCTCCGTAGGTGTTGGTCCTATCCTCGAGGCACTGCTGCCTAGCAGTGCTACTTTGAGGTACCTCGCCATCCCCGCCGCCGACCAGGCACAGTGCTTGTCGCAGCTCTACAAGCGTTCGCCGAGCCTGTCTGGCATCGATATCCGCATCGACGTCGAGCAAAGAGACCCTAGCTCTATGCAGAACTCAAGTCTTTTCAGCCTCGCAAAGATGCCCTTCAAGCTCAAGACCTTTATCAGCACCCCCAACATCGACTGCGGCGACATTGCTCCCCACATGAAAGGTCTCGAAATCGTTCAGGGCGTCAAGCTTACACGTCAGAAGCAGCTCAACTTTATCGAAGGTCTTGTGCGTGCTGCACCCACGTTGATCGAATGGCGCGACAATATCGACGACAAGTGGGACTTCACCACGGTCGTGCTCGGAGACTATGGTGCAGGTCGCGAACAGCTGCCCAAGAAACCGATCGTCTTCCCCAAGCTGCGCAAGCTTCACGCTCTTTGGGCTGAGCACTTTATCGAATGCATCTTCCCTGTGCTCGAGGAAGCACACCTCAACTCGCTTCGCGGTGTCAGTTCACTCAGCCCGGCCAACTCGAACGACCAGTTCCGCATCGCCGCCGTCATCCTCAAGAGTCCTATGCTCAAGAAGCTCGACATCATGCTGCCCACCGGCACCTCAGAGCTTAGGCAGATCTACAAAGCTATCAGCACACTTCCGGACCTCGAGGAGCTGGGTCTCTGGTGGACAGGACAAGCGTCGCTCCAATATTTCCTCGAAGCGCAAAAGTCAGGCGGAGAGACCGAGACCTTCCTCATCCTTCCCAAGCTCCATACGCTTCGTCTGTGCACCCTGGGTACTTCGACGTCTCAACAGATGGATCGCGACTTGACTCAGCTGCTGCTGTACCGCTTTTTCCTCAAGAAAGGCTGCAAGTTCGGCGAGGCGCATGCTCGAGTGGAAGCGGCTCTTCTGGCCTATGGTGTCTATGGCAATCCTGGGACGACCAAAGCCCAGCGAAAGAAGATGATCAACACCGCGGCGTCTGAAGCAGCAAAGTCGTCCTACAAAGGAGACTTCTCCACCATCGATGGAACCAAGCGTGAAAACTTTACGCCGGTCCTGCCCAACCTGGTCATCACGCGCAATTCCAGCAGGAGCGTCAACGACATTCCTGAGCCGCTCATGAAGAGTCTGATTGGCCGAGTGGTTGAGTTGGACACATCCAAGCATTTTGAAGGGTATTCTGGGCACGTCGGTGGCCGACGACACTACTATTGATGGTGACGTCGCTCGCAAGTCTTTCGGTCTCTAGTCTCTAAGCTCTTGATGCTGTTATGGTTCGCTTTGAATTCGAATTGTTTCTCTTGACTCAGAACTCGAAGTGTGGCAAGACAGCGTTTCTGTCTGAATCTGGTGTAACTGCATTGCAATGCGTTGATGCACACGGATTATGAGAGCTGAGTGAGTCGAGCGAATGAATCTGTTTGCTGCCTGAGCGCGTATTATGTGGAGTTGAACCACGGCGAAGTCGCGGGTGAGCAGATCTTGACAGGTGTAGCTCAGCTCACGTTCGGACGTGCATAGTCTCAGCTTTCATGGCGTCACGTTCATACGTTCCTCCGTTCTACAGCAGCAAACACACTCGATAGCGGAAACAAAGACGAACAGTTCCATTTCCATAAACATTGCTGGTCCTTACTCATACAGATTGATCCTCTTTTTACTGGTTCAAAGTGTTGAGGACAGCAGTGTACGCTGGTTTCTTCTGGTAGGAGCCGTTCCAGAGCAGGGGGTTGGTGCTGGATCGCCAAGAAGTGTTGTCGCTAACGCCCCAGACCGTCACGCCAATGCACGCTGGCTGGTTCAAACAAGCCTGAGTAGCTGCCGAGTACTGAGTTGTGCTAGCTTGAGCAATGTCGAGTTCAGTCATGGCGCACTCGGAAGCAGCTCCACAAAGCGACGCCATAGCGGCACCAACCTTGGAAGCGTCAGGGAAGCTACCCGGAACTTGGAGGTGCGATTGAGATCCAACACCGTCAATTGGGATTCCCTGAGATCGCCACTTCTTCACGTGGGCAACGAGGCTTGTGAGCTTGGGATAGTTAGGGTCGTCCAAGTTGTAATCGTTGATGTAGAGCTTGGCATTGGGGTCAGCAGCACGAGCAGCCTCGAAGGCGATCCTGACAAAGTCTTCTCCGAGAACGTTGTAGAAGACACTGTTTCGGAAGCTACCGTCTTCGTTGAAGATCTCATTGACGACATCCCAAGCGTAGATCTTGCCCTTGTATCGTCCCATGACGGTTGAGATCCGGTTCTTGATCACGTTGGTCAAGTCGGTCTTGTCGGTGATGCTCGAGACCCAAGAAGGCAGCTGCGAGTGCCAAACAAGAGTGTGACCACGGATCAACTTGCCGTTGGAAGTGGCGTAGTTGACCAGAGCATCAGCACCACCAAAAGTGAAAGTGCCACGTTGGGGTTGAGTTGCGTCCCACTTCATCGAGTTTTCAGGGGTAACCTGACCCATTTCGGCCTTGATGATGGCATTGATGTTGGAGTTGGAGAAAGTTCCCTGATCAGCACAAGTACCCCAGTACTTCTTGCCACGGGCCTTCATCGCAGAATCGAGAGTGGTAGCAGCGCGAGCCTCGAGGGTGTGCTCAGAGACGGCGTTGGAGGGGATGACTGAGGCGTTGACCGAAAGGGTTGAGACACCCGCAAGGATGCAGAGGATGGCGAGGAAGTTGGCCTTCATTGTTGCGGGGAGACAAGCTTTGGGCTGGGAGTGGTGCAAATCACGATGACATTGGTGTGTTGAGTCGGTCCTTAAGTACGTTTGTAAGGCACCGTCGAGACCACTAATCGCTTTTGCTGCACCAGCATAGCCTTTCCTGCTGGCCTTTTGTGAGAAGAAGGTGAGCCATGGAATAGCAACCATCAATTCGTTCAACGTCGCCGGTGGGTTCGGCGCTAGTTACTGCCGGTCGATGCACAGTCTGACAGGACCAACAGCGCCCGAAAAAATTGGTCCCCATTGCCAAGAACGGAAATGGAGATGACGATTTCAATCGCCCGCAGCAGGAAGGAAACAGCAAGGACACTCTAAGCGAGCGCATAGCTGACTTCGAACGTGGCAAGATCTAAGTCAAACCATAGACCATTAGTGTGCAAATTGTAGAGAATGCCGGACGCAGCAAGCATCGATGCATGATTTAGCGCGAAAGCCAAAACCGGGGTCTAGCTTAAGCGAGCCACGCGGCGTTGTGTTGCAACAACCATGCTAGGCGACCGATGTTGACCTTCGTCGTCGAACAGCACTGTTGGTGGTTGGACTCGTAGACCATGCATCTCGGTCCGTCCAGAGCCGCTTGAACTTTAATGTTGATTTCTCCACAGTCAGTGGTCGCCGGTTGAACCTTGATTGCCTCGCACACATTCAGCTCACATTGCGAGATGCGGGGTCAGATGAGGAGCATGAGATTGCCGATGAGGAAATGGCATAGACCCATTGACGGGTCAGGGAGCGATGTCACGATCGAGCTTGATTGTGAAACTGTACGAGGTGCAATTTTGGTGTTGGTTGCTGCGAATGCACTAGTCGCTGCAGGTGCATGTGCGAACGACGCCGACGAGCAGTTTTGAAACGCACCAACGATTCCGAGAGCACGAGCACAAATCTTCCGCGCCGTCGCAGCTTTTTGTATTACAAAGATTCAACACTACGGTGGACCAACACAACCAGAGACATAAATCTTCTCCTCGCCCTTTTCCTCTGCTACACACTGCCAACTTTGCTGCGAACCCTCAGCCTGACCAATCTGCGCCTTGAGACGGATTGGAAGCACCATCGGCCGTCTGAATTGCATCTCGACCCACCAGCCTTTGCCTCCTTCTGCTAAGTTGGCTCCATGCGCAGCGTACAAATGCAGCATCTTTGCAACGACATGGTTGCCGTGTGCGATCTTGCCCTTGAACCCGAACAGCTTTGCAAGTGTAGACGATACGTGAATCGGGTTGTAGTCTCCACACACTCGACACCAAAGCGAGGGTGAGGAAGTGGTCATCTTGACCTCACCTATCGTATCAGCCTTGTTCACTGTCGTAGGTGGTTGTGTTGGGGTGGAGGTAGTGACGTGCGTCTTGCAGAGCGTGAGAATGGTCACGATTTGACGCAAGATGACTTCCTGGTTGTGATTGAAGACGTCGATGTGGATATCGAATTCGATGCCTCTCTTGACAACTCTGGCGAGGTCGTCTTTGCCGCCAACGTATGCATGTGCTGTCATTGGACCATCTGAGGGCGACGGTGAATGAAACTCGATTCGATTGCGAACGTTCACACCGCCCAGAGGCGATACTGGCAAACTTGGATGCACGACCAACAACAGCATCAGTTGGTTCGTCATTGCTGCCAACAAGAACTCTTGTCCCAGCTCGCTTCGATTCTTTGCGTCCAGCTGTGCTCCCCTGCTCGGTGCAGTTGCCTCTCGGTACAGCTCTGCATGCTCATCACCAACCACAACAGGACACCTCAATTCCAGCCTCGGCAACTCGACATCATCCACTCCCTTTTCCACCTTCAGTTTCGGCCCTAGTCCAAACAGCCCACGAACAGCCTTATATACGACTTCAAACAACACCAGGAAGGTTCGATCAGCTCTTCCGATGTCAGAAGGCGCGAAATCGAGTTTCCAGCCATCGCGAGAAGGTTGAGTGAAAAAGTAGTTGAAAAGCGATCGAACGTTGGACTTGCCCAATTCGTAAACGGAGACGCTAAGGATGAGGCCTAACCCAAGCTGAGTGAGGGAGCGTGTGATGTCCTGTGAGACGAAGCTTTTCATGTTTGATAGGACCATTGCTTGGAGGGGGGCTGCAGCTGCAAGCGTCGTCGACAGATGGGAAAAGAGATGGTCTCTGGACGGACGAGATGACGCTTAGGACATCGGCTAGTTTTCAATTGCCGGTTCCCGCAGATTTTCGTGGCCGGCGGTTCGTATCAGTGTCTTCCACCTTGCAATTCAACTCGATGGAAGTCCTCATATCGCACAATTTCATTGCAGACACAGCATAGCAACGACGAGAGCAGCGTGAAGTCCTCTAACACATCAGCTATGTACAAGTATCGAGTCGATTTCGCACTATGGCTACAGATTTAGCGTTGCATGAGTCTAAAAAGCTGGTCATCAGCCTCGCCATAGATTGCTATGCGCCATCGCTCTGCATCACTTCTGCTTCCCTTTGGCGGCCAGCTCCTCGGCCCTTGTTTTCATGGCCAGATTGAAGCTCTCAAATCCATCTCTCGTCTTTCCACCCATCCCTAGCCAACTCATTAACGGAGTGTACAGAATTCCTCCGAATTCCTCTCTATGAATCAACTTGGTCTTCTCCTCCGCCTCCTCCTGCAACAAGAACAAGTGTTTTCCATCGAACAAGCCCGAAACGTTCGCTAGATGACCTTGCCAGCCAAAACCCTGGTCGTCAAGGTGAACCACTCGTGGGTACAGTGTCATTGCTGAACCTCCTGGTGGGGAGAGGTTGACGGTGAGTGAATCGCCAATTGTAAGTGCAGAGGTAGAGTCAGAGCGCTTGATTGAGGCGATAAAGCTAGACCATGAGGGATACGAGTCAAAGTCGAGCAGAACAGATCGCACGAGGGAGAGAGGTGCAGAGATGACGATGGACGTTTCGATTACTCGCGATGCTGGATGTGAAGGGTTCGACATTGTTGCTTGTGCTGTGTACGCAGATGCTTCTGAGAATGATAGCGAGAGAGGAGGGAACGGAGAAGCATACTTATACACATCGGCTCCGTGCCAGTCCCACTTGCCAGATTGGCATGGTTCCCAGGGTTCACATCGACCCTCGCAACGTGGTGGGTGGGGAGGAGGCGGGGCTCGAATTATCACGATAAACACTTCCGCTGCTCATCTCCGTGGAGATCCAAGCTTCGGCTACTTGTGCGGTGCAAATTTCGGTGCAAGAGTCGACACACGGACCATCAGCTCCTCGAGATATCCACGCTCGCTTTCCCCTCTCACACCACCACGAGCAGCGATACGAGACAAAGATGGCGCCTTCTGCCAACTACGAAGACTGCACTACTTGGCAGGAAATCGCCGCTCGCCATCGCGAGAGCTTACACCTGTCTGATGGCACCATCTCCAAAGATCCTAGTTTGACCGAATGGAAGGATAAAGCCAACCAGAGGTACGATTCGCCATCGAACAACAAGCCTGGTCCTTCGCTCGCCTCGCTACTCGAACATGACTCTACAGACGCTATCTGGAACTCGAAACTCAATTCGTTGCTGGATGGCCTCGATGCTACCGGAATCGTCGAGCTCACTCTCTCTGGAAAGGTGGCTGTCCGAGATGTCATGCAACACTTCCTCAATCGAGCTTCGATTGTGCACCAGGCTACCAACTGTCTCTCGCACTTCTTCGCACAAGAAGCTATGCAACGTGCAAAAGAGCTCGACGAGAAGCGTGCTCGACTCGAAAAGGATGGTCGCCTGGACGAGCTGGGTCAACTCTTCGGATTGCCAATGAGCATCAAGGGACACCTATCTTACAATCAACACGGCAATCAGCGAGGGTTTGTGTTTGACGTGCTTCCAGACCCAGCCTCGCACCCGCTCGTACAGCGCAACCTCACCTCGAAGCAGCTCGAACTTCTCAAAGCAACCCAAGGTGGCTTTGTCAGTGAAAACCCGGTCAACTCGAGCGTCGCATCGCTGCTTCTGGAGAACGATGCTGTTATCATCGGCAAAACCACCATGCCTCAAGGTATCATGCATCTCGACACCACCAACAACCTCTACGGTCAGACACTCAATCCGCACAATCTGGCGCTGAGTCCTGGAGGATCGAGTGGTGGTGAGAGCGCTCTGATTGCCGGTGGCGGTAGCGCTCTCGGTGTTGGTTCAGACATCGGCGGTTCGGTTCGACAGCCCTGTGGCGTGACGGGATTGTTCGGTCTCAGGCCAACCACGCAGCGTCTGCCGTATGGTGGAGTCAGATCAACGATGCCAGGTAATGAAGGTGTTGGCTCATCACTAGGCCCCATGGCCACCAGCTTGCGCGATGTCGAGCTGTTCATGTCGAGCTTGCTTAATGATAAGACGCGGCCTTGGGAGTGGGACTACACCGCTCTGCCAATGCCGTGGCGCAAAATTGATAGTCTTTTGACATCTCGCAATGGCAAGCCTATCGTCGTTGGTATCATGATGGAGGACGGCGTTGTGCGTCCAACCGCTCCTGTGCGCCGTGCATTGTCGCAGTGGGTAGACAAACTGCAGCGCTACGCTGCAGCGAGTGGACGAATCGAGCTACGACGCTGGGATCCAAAAGACCTACACCGACGAGCGTGGGACATCATCCGATCGCTCTACTTTATGGACTCTGGCAAGATGTTCAACCTCCTCGCTAAAGCAACTGGAGAACCTTTGCTTCCCCTCACACAGCACATTCTGTCGGAACCTTTCGTCCGTTCTGCTGCTGGTGACCTCGAAGCAGAAGCTGCTGGCTCGACCACACGCAAGCTCGACGAACTGTCGTACCTCGAGTCGTGTGCTAATGTGCGGGCAAGAGAAGCATTCCGCAAAGAGTTCTTCAAGCACTGGAACGAGCTAGGACTGGATTGTCTATTGTGTCCTGTCATGTGCAATGTCGCGCCCCGACCTGGTACGATCAAATATTGGGGCTATACGAGCGTCTTCAATCTCGTCGACTACCCTGGTGTAGTATTCCCTTCTGGTCTCAAGGCGGACAGCAAGCTTGATCAGGAGTTCGACAACAATGCGGCATCAAGCGGAGATTTCACCTATTCGCAGAGAGAAGGATGGCAGAGCGATTTCGACAAGGACAACGCGGAAGAGTACGAACAGCATCGCCAAGTATTTGATGGCGCACCTGTTGGGTTGCAGCTCACTGGAAGAAGATATAAGGACGAAGAGCTGCTCAAGTATGCTGAGCTGTTGCTGCACGTCGTAGGCGTTTGAGGTGGGGAATCGCAATGTGAAGGCAATTTGTCGTGTGGTTCAGAGCTCCTGGGCGCCTGGTTGATCCTGCAGTATGACGCTTGTATGTGGCAAGACGAAGAACGCCGTTAATTTGCGGCAATCTGTTGCAGGAACGCCAAGCTTTTCGGATACAAGATGTCCGGTACTGCAGCTTCGGCTGAAGAAGACTTGACCGTGTTGAGAGCGAGATTTCCGGGAAAAAAGCATGCGGTCTTCGTCGGCGTCGGTCAACTTTTCAGCGAGGACCCCCGCACTGCAGTGACGCTACGGTCAGCGTGGAGGCGAGCTATTAGCTCCAGGTGCGTCCAGTATGCAAAACAAGGGGTACCTTGTAACGTGCGCAAGACAGGAGTTTGCAGGTGTGCAAGGTATCGTGACCTGATACAGCGGCTGGTAGATCTCCGAGGTTGTAGCAATGCTTGAGAAGCATGTGCGAGGCGGTCATCTTCGTTGAGGCAACTTGAGAGGTATAAAAAGCAAGGCTTCTTGCCAGACCATGAAGTAGAGCCATACCAACCAATACCATTTACGAGACGATCGACATGTGGACTTCACTTAAGACGGCGCTGGTAGCTGCTGCCTCACTTGGGCTGCTCACCCTATCAGGCGGTTTGGCTAGTGCGTTACCTTCCTCCTTGTCCAAGCTAGCCGCTCGAGCGGACGAAACCTACGTGGGCTACGGCTTTTATTACTTCATTGGCAACAGTGCGGGCCAGGAACAAATCTTCGCCGCTGTTTCTCGGGACAACTCACCTTCTGGCTGGGATCTCATCAACTCCGGTAACCCCATCTTGGTCTCAAACGTGGGCACAAAAGGTGTACGGGATCCTAGCATCGTCCGCTCTGCAGATGG
The DNA here is from genome assembly GCA_928858565.1 of Anthracocystis walkeri. Lineage (NCBI taxonomy): Eukaryota > Fungi > Basidiomycota > Ustilaginomycetes > Ustilaginales > Ustilaginaceae > Anthracocystis > Anthracocystis walkeri. The sequence goes on from CAKMXV010000010.1 coordinate 26,879, forward strand.
CTCCAAGTTCTATCTGCTGGCAACCGATCTCAATATTGGGTCTGGAACTTCTTGGGGCGATGCCAGTCAACGCGGTAGCCGCTCGATTGTTGTCTGGGAGAGCAGCGATAACTTGGCTACGTGGTCTGACCCGAGACTGGTAGAGGTGATTGGAGAGACAGCTGGAAGTGCATGGGCTCCGGAGGCGCTGTACAACGAACAAACTCAGATGTATGATGTGTACTTTTCTGCTCAGCTCTACGATACCAACGATACTGAGCACGCCGGATCATCTTACTATCGTATCATGAGATCGAGCACCACAGACTTCACCTCCTTCTCAGAGGCACAGGTCTACGTGGATCGCCAGGGCGACTCCACACTCGACCTGACCTTCCTCAAGACACAAGACTCTCTCTACCGCTTCATCAAGAACGAAAATCCGACAAGCGACCCTCATCCTCTGACAGTTTATCAGGAAAAGTCTTCAGACGGCACCGTAGATGGTACATGGACAAAAGTGGTAGAGAACATCGGTGCTGGTGTGATCGGAGCCAACGAAGGCCCGACTGCTTTTGTAGACAATGTCGATACCGGAAAGGCTTGGTTGTACGTCGACGAGTACAACGATCGAGGCTACGTTGCGTTCAACTCGAACAATGCCGAGGCAGGCGAGTGGACGTTTGATGAGGGAGCAGGCGAGCCAAGCAATCATGCTCGACACGGTACCATCATCCCGCTCAACCAGCAGCAGTACGATGTGTTGCGTTCGCAGGTCTGATCGTCACCAAGAATGCTTGCATATCACACGTAGAGCCCTCTCCTTTCGCTCCATGTTAAAGAACCGATGGCAAAAGTAATAAAACGATTGCAACTGACTCCATTCGACTCAAAAGCGTGAGTAGACGACCAGAAAAAAACTACTTGGACGCTCAGACAGCTCAACTCGAACGAGGGCAGGCGATGCAGCAGCATGTGTACAGTGTGTAAGGGAGAGTCTTTTGTCGAAGGTCGATTGACCTGGCTTGCGCGAGAAACCGGCACACGAATCGGGATCGGGTTGCCAAGGTTGCCACTCATACTTGACATAAGGTGGTGGCAACCGTCGGTGTCCGCCGAGACAATGGAAATCTGCGGGGAAAATCTAAGCGAAGCGCGGATCGGATCCCAACGCCTATTCGACAGCCGTAAGCCGCGGAAGCCATGCAGCCAATTGCTCCACCAAATTGACAAGAGGAGTTCGCCGTCTCAGACTCAATCTAGGGCGTAGAGTTAAGCAACACTCGACCTTCGAGGTCTGTGCAGCTCCGAACTGTGTGTGCGTGTGGCTAATGAGATCGTCGGTGACGATAAGGAACTGCGCATATACTTATTCCTTCGCTTGTGCATCTTCCCAACCGACCATCACCTCGACATCACCGACCCTCTTGCAAAGATGACGACCGAGTACGAAGCAGTCATCGTCGGCGGCGGCCCTTCAGGTATCGCAGCCGCCTGTCAGCTTCAACGAAAGCTTGGCCTCTCCAAGATCAAGGTCTTTGAACGCGGCAGCAAGTTCGGAGGCACCTGGTTCCACAATCGCTATGCTGGAGCTGGATGTGATGTCCCACCTCGTCTCTACTCGTTGTCCTTCTATCAGAAGAAGGTTTGGAAGGACTTCATGGCCAAGCAGCCCGAGATGGAAGCGTACTTGCAAGAGGTCGCACAGGCATACGGTCTCGACCGCTTCGCTGAATTCAACGCCGATGTCTACTCTGCCGAGTGGATCGAAGAAAAAACGCACTGGAAAGTCAAGTATCGTTCGGTCGATGGAGATCACCACGGCGTTGTTACCACTCGAGTGCTGGTCAATGGCTCTGGTGCTCTCAGTGTTCCTCGAGACTGCGATGTTCCAGGATGGGAACGCTTCAAAGGTCCTCTCTTCCACTCCGCCAGATGGGACATCTCGGTCGACTACGACAACAAGAATGTAGTCGTCCTTGGCAATGGCTGCTCAGGGACCCAAATCGTGCCGTCGCTGGCCAAACGTGTCAAGTCAATCGTTCAGATCTGTCGTGCCCAGCACTGGTACGCTCCTACGCCGGAGAATCCGTTTGCAGGATCACTATTCCGTTGGATGGAGCGTTACTTGCCTGGCTTCGTTGGTCTCGAACGCCTGATCTTCACCCTTTTCCTCGATATTCACTTTATCCAAGCTTGGAATAAGGAAGGCAAGGGCGCCCGAGACCGCTTCGCTGCCAACTCCAAGCTTTACGTCTCTACGGTAGCTCCTGAGCGATACCACGGATTGCTGATCCCATCAGAGGAGAAACTCAAGGTGGCTTGCAAGCGCCGAGTGTTTGACGACTCCTACATTCCCTGTTTAAACCAGGACAACGTCGAGCTCACTACAGACCAAGCGGTCGAAATCACCGAAGACAGTGTGATTCTTCAGTCTGGTAGAAAGCTCAAAGCCGATGTCATTATCCTGGCATCTGGATTCAAGACAGGCGAGACCAACGTCCAGATGCGAGTTACCGGTCGCAATGGCAAGGAGCTCAACGAAGTCTGGCTCAAGAATGGCGCTCCTCAAGCTTACCGTACCGTCCTGTGCCACGACTTCCCCAACTTGGCACTGCTTTGGGGACCTGGTTCCGTGACAGGTCACTACTCGGCCATTTTCACCATCGAAAGCTCGGTGCGATTCATGTGCACGATTTTCAAGCCTATCTTCCTCGCCGGACCCTCGAACAAGTCACTTTTGGAACGATCTGCAGGTCGAACCGTCGACGTGACGGCAGACGCACAGCACAAAGAAGACGTCATGGTCCAGACACAGATGCGCGATCTCATCTACACCTCGGGCTGCAAAGGATGGTACACCAACTCGAATGGACGAGTTTCGACGCTCTACCCAGGTTTCCAGTTGACTTTTGCTTGGAGAAGCGACAACCCCATCGCTGCTGATCTCAACTACACTGGTCTACCGCCATCGACTCGACCAAGCGCATACTGGACCTACTGGCAGCAATTTGCCTCTTATTTCAGGTTGGGTGATGTACCTGAATACAGAGCTGAGAAGTTGCGACGCAGATCGTGGATCGTCAAGTATCTACTGAGTCCATTCTGGAGTGGGATCTGCACGCTCGGCATCAGATGGCTCATGATGTTCGTATGGCTGGCTGATAAGTGTTTGTTCTATACTCGAGGTGCCAAGGAGTTTGAGCAGCTCAAGCAGCGGTACCTGGAAGCTTAGTAGTTCCAGAGTCTTTCTACATACGATAGCATGCTGTGTAATTGAATTTTCCATCATGATGCCTTGCATTGTACTGTACGGTATGCTGTGCTCGTGAGCGTGAACTAAGTGTGACAGCATGCTGACAATCTGAACCCGATCCGGCTTTAGATCGGCGTTATGCCTTTTTTCAGCGCGTGCCTTTGCGTGTCTCACAAGAAGGCGGCAACCGCATACACACGCGCTTTTTCTTCTACCCCGCATTCCAGCTTTGCTGTCTGTCACCGTGACGGTCTCTAGCTCATTAGCAGCAAGCATGGTCGATCCACGCATGCAATGTATGGTGAAACATATCACGAGTATGAACGAAAAGGCAAGCGCCGAGGCACCCTACGGTCGGTGGATGACGGCATTGCAAGTCCGTCGGTTTGTGCAAATGCGGGGCAAAAAACCGAAGCTTAGACGAGCAAAGAATATCGAGACCCCGCTTCTGAGCTTAGAAATCGTCTACTCTACACAGTGCTGAATTTGATGTCAGCCACTCAATTGGACGTGTCAGCCTGTGAGTTAGCTCCTCAGCGACAGGCTCGTGCAGCTTTCGACGGCTCGCGCGTAACGCTCGTGTGACTGTGGTGTGACGAGCAGCTCAAAGCGCTTTGACTCTGTTTCAAGTGATTGTGACCATTCAGAGATGCGACGGGACATCCGATCATTGAGTTAGCGGATCGACGAGGAAATGTGTGGGAAAAGAGGCTTGTGATTAGTGCAGGAGGCGATCTGCAGCTTGCATCAGGCGGCCCGTTGCCGTCCACAGCGAGACTTCGCCAGGATCACACTCTTACGGTCGAGGTTGTGAAGCACATCTGTCCATTTGAAGCAGAGTGTCCACGTTGACATTGCATCACTGCATCTGATATCGACATGAAGAACAAGTCAAGATAAGAGAGCTGTGGGCGGAGCATGAAAGCCGAACACAGCCAGATTTGACTTGGCGGTGACTCGTGTGCTCCCCACGGGATTTTTTGGTGGTGGAAATGCAGGTTGCATGCAGGCCAAGACTTTTTTTTCCCTTCCCCTGTCAATTCGGGTTGCTGCAGCCACGAGCAAAATAGGACGCCGCGCGCGGTTCGCTTTCCACCGCAAACGCAAATCAGGCCACCACAGTTGCTCAATCACTTATCACCCACCGTGTGGAATTCAAGACAATGGAGCACAGCCCAGGACACAGCTCTGCACGATGAACAAAGGAGCGTCATGGACTGCGGCGTGTGTGGTGGGATCGTCGTTCGACTTTTTGGTGTGGATCTGCAACGCCTCGAAACGAGTTGGCCGCTCCCGAATCGACCCGGACGATCCCGACTCTCGACTTGCTCAGTCTCCCACTCACACAGTCGCAGTTCCACATCATCCTTGGGCGCTCGTTCATTCGAGATGAGTTGTGCTTCGTGTTTCGGTCGTTGTAGTTCTACGGTGGGGATCGTAGATCCTTCGAGCTTCGGATGGGCCCGCATTTTCTCGAGCACCGCCTCGCCACTGGCTTGCATTCTGCTGCTTGGCAGACGATATTGTTACTTCTACGCATGCTCCCGTCGTCATCGCAAGGATCGACGCTTTCTCAAAGCAAAGCTTGGTTCTGCTTCAACAACATGAGGCTCTCTCAGATTGCATCTCACATTCGCACTTTTCGCATACGGCGCTTGCTCCGCTGATGCTGTTTGACCCGAGTCTAGCCCTTTGTTCCCCTTGCTTGCGCTTGAATTTTTATTTATTATTTATTTATCTTTAAACGTTTTATGCGTGCGCTTCCGCTTTGTAGGCACGTTTCTTTTCAAAGGCAAAAGTGGGCGAAAGGGCACAGCCTACGCAAGCCGAAAGACTGAGATGCAATTCAGGGTTCATCTTCCCACCACCAAAGACCAAGCTAACTGCGCAGACTCACTCGGTTTTCAACGAGGCTCCACCGCAACCGCGACCGCAACCCACTTTTCTTTATTCTCTCTTAGTTACAGTAGCGGTGCTGTGCGCTTTCTGTCCCGTCTAAAATATTTCCCGACTCAACGAAGAGAGAGAAAGACACACACAGACCGTTTTGGTGTCGCTTTGGCTGCTTTGGCTGCTTTGGCTCTCGCTTGCTCCACACTCGCTGCAACCGAGCTTTGGCGCCTCGTTTCTGTCTCGTTTCTCTCACACGCTCACATACACTTTCGATCCCGCCCTTGCTCCATTGCTGTGCTCTCTCTACAGACGTTGCTTTGGCTGCCTCTCTCTCTTGTCTTGTCTCCACCATATATATCATCACCGTCACTTCTGAAACAATCAACGCAGCTCGCTCAAGATCAGCTTGCAACGTCTGCACTGACAGACATTTACACCCACGATCCCTACCGTCAACACCCAGCACAGCCAACACGGCTTCTGCCCACCTCTCTAGCTGCTGACTCGCTCAAACCACAACTCGACAAGCACTGCTCCTTCAGCATCTTTTGATACACGTTCGCTGCGTACCTTCTTGGATATCACACCGCCGAGTCACACAGCACCCATCACAGTCACTTCGGGAGAATCCGAACTAGCATCCAAACACACGCACGGAAAGGGTCCGACTCCATCTCACTCTAGCTCTCTCGCTCTCGGACAACTTTCCGATCCTTTGCACACTACCTTTTCCAGTGCAGTCGCTCTTTCCCGTCAATCACTTGGCTCACCGTGGGAAAGCGATCTGGACTTGGCTGAAATGCTTTCAACCACCAACACCGCACCCGTCTTGCATCACACCAATGAATTCAGCGTTCCAAAGGCCATTCGTTCTGCCTCAACTCCATCGGGCAGCTTTCCGACCGTTCAGCATGCTCGCGTGACCAGCCTCGATCTCGATCCTCGTCCAGCCAATGGCTCTGGTTCACGCTCAAACTCTGGGTCCGGTACCGCATCGGCCACACACAGCCTCTCGACATCGCCCTCGGCCTCCCAACTCTATCCACGCTCCTCGATCCTCATCAACGCACGCAAGCGTCCATACTCGGGTGTCGTCTACGCAAATCCAAATGTCTTTGCAAGCTCCTCATCCGCAGCGGCTCCCGTCGTCACTCACATTCCAGCTGTGCCTTCCCGAAAAGAAAGGGAAAAGGAAAGAGAACGCGCTCGCGAAAGGGAAAAGGAACGGGAGCGAGAACGCGAAAAGGCAAGGAGCAAGGATGACGAAAAGATCTGGGGTATCCCTAAGAAGGCGCTCCTTCTCGGTCTGGGAGATATCAACTTCAATGCGCAGATGGCCATGATGGCTGGTTGGGGTCATGGCAGTGGAGGCGCTTCTATCCTTCCAAGCACAGCTATCCCCACCAACAATGATCGCAAACGACTTCGACCTTCCTCATCTTCAGAGTTGCCGAAATCGTCCTCATCCTCCAGACGCTCTACTCGCGATAGCGACAGCGAAGACGATTGGGGCCACCATGGCAAACGCGGCAGCTCTCCTCGCCACCCTTCTCGCAGCGCTAGCGACGGTGCTCATAGTGTTCCCTCCAAAGGTGCTTCTTCGTCTCCTCATGCCCATGGTGTCAGCTCTTCCCCGACAGAGGAGCCGATGGATCCAGAAGAGCTCGCAGCATTGAATGCCATCATCAACACTCGCCGCAGTATGGCTGCTGCACAGGCTCTCGTCAGCGGCTCCATCAACTTGGGCTCACGCGCTCTTCGAGCCTCCACCAGTTTCGGCAGCTCGGCTCAGGATCTCTCACGCCCACCGCTCGAGGAAAAGCGTTTCGAATCTCAAGACTCGGTCCCCAGCATGAGCTCCATCGGCCAGTCTTCCGCCAGCCTTGGCAGTAGCAACCTGCCCACTTCCACTTCCGAAAAGGCCATCCAACTTCCCACACCCAACGCTAGCTCCACCTCAACCACCCTCGACGCTGCTGTCACCGAGAGCAAATCAGCACGAATCCGCTTTGCTCCTCTGCCAACTCCAACATCAGCTCCACCTATGCTCGGTAGGGGATCGGACACGCTTAATGGCGATGCCGTACTCGAAGATTCCGAAGAGTCTGAGCTTTCCGATTCCGATTATGACAGCGACGACGATGCCAAGTCGATGAAGGGCAAGTGGTACCTCATGGGAATGCCTTCCGCCTACTTCAAGCCTCAATACTACACCGGCAAGAGCAGCAAGCGTCGTCTTAGCAAAAGCAGCACTGCAGGCGATGGCGAAGATCGATCTGAGGATGGCAACAGCCTCCGACGCAAGAGCACCGGCAGTCTTTCAGATGTTGCACGTCCTGACGTGGCACGCAGAACTGCATCTGAGAACGATGAAGAGGATCGTGGCAGAGGAGGCGCTTCAGGCTCCAAGGTCAAACGCAAGTCGTCACATTCTCGACGACGATCTCGTAGTCGCACAGGCGCCATCAGTTCAGGAGACGAAGACGAGCGCGCACGTCGAAGGGAGCTCATCCGTCTCGCGCGCCCAGGCGGTACAGGCATGGTCACTCTTCCGGATGGCACCAAAATCCGTGCTCGCCGTGTCAACGATCAACCAAGCCAGGACGAGCCCGAATTTATCGAATGGGGCTTTGCCGGTCTGGCTCGAGAAGCATCAAGACGCAGCCTCGGCGGCGGAAGCGGGCCACCGTCACTCGCCACTACGCCCAATGGATCCGACTACAAGGGCTTGTCCGCATACATGGAAGCCGAGGAGGACGAAGAAGATGACGGCTCTGGAATGGCTTGGGTTCGCCGACGACGACGTGAAAGGGAGGCAAAGGCACGTTTGGAGCGTGAGCAGGCCGAGAAGGCGGCACAGGAAGCAGCCCAAGGAGGGTCGGCGACGCAGCAACCAGCACTGATAGAAGGGGATGTTCAGGATAAGACTGCCAGCGTCAGCGAGACCAATGGCCACATGACCGCGGCTACGTCCGAGGCAACAATCTCTACTCCCGCCGACACGACCCTCGCAGACACGGATATTTCGATGGCACAGGAAGCAGCCTCTTCTGCTCCTGTAGACGAGCCCATGCCCTTGTCATCAGACGCGGCAGCCCAGCCCGAGGTCATTGCTCCCACAACGGAAAAGGCAAAGCGCCAGTCACAGCTCAGCGCCATCGACACCTCACGTCCCGTGAGCGGCATGTACGGAGACGCCCCTGCTTTGGTCGCCTCTCCTGCCGACGAAGAGCCACCGTCTGCAGGCCTCGAAGCCTCGATGTTGTCAGAGACTTCGAACAATGACTCTGCTATGGCTGGAAGTCAGATCCTTAGCCGCTCCAACCGCGCAGTCGCATCCGAGACGGGTGTTCCCGGCGACAGCACGCCTCGTCAGCACACCGGTCTCGGTCTCAGTGCAGACAAGGCCGAGGAGATTCGACGAAGGCACGAGGACGAAGTTGCTGCTCTCGGTGCCGAGGTGCTCGCCCAGACACGACGCAACAACCAGCGTCGACAGGCGAGCTCGTCGAGTCGTGCTGTCACCTCACCGCAGCTTGGCGACGACTCAGCTGGAGAGCAACTTCATCAGAACTCGCCTGGCAAGATCAACAACCGCGCCAGCCAAGGCCAGGTCGCTTCGCCAACGTCGCTGTCCAGCTCCACCATGCAGACCGAGACCTCGCGCGAGTCTGGAACGGGTAAAAAGTCGATCTCACGTGCAGTCGGCTCGATTATGCGCAAGACGACTACCGACAGTGAGAAGACGGTGCGTCACCCTGTACCTACGTCGCTCAAGCAAGAGGTGGTGTTCCCGCAGATGGCCGAGCCTGTTGAGGCTACCAAGGGCAAGCATGCTGGCGATGTCTCGCAGACGAGCCTTCCTGCGACAGCAAGCCAGAAGTCAAGGTCGGATGCAGCAGCAGCAGCCGTCCGCAGTCCTTCGCCAGAAAGCCTGCTTTCGCGTCATTCGTCGGCGGTGGATGGATACACAGCTTCTGTGGCGAGCAAGTCGGCGTCGTCGCTTCACACTGTGGGCAGCGTGCATGCTCCATCGCCCATGTCGACCAAGCGCATGGCACTCGATCCTTCAGTCAGCACGCCAGTACCGTCACCTTGGCTGCCACGCCGACCGGATGCGCGCGGAGTAGCGGTGGTGCCGCTGCCACAGCTCGGAGTTCGACCGGAGCGCCCACGAGAAGGACGTGTGTGGCAGTGGGACGACAGCGATGCCTCAGACGCCGGCAAGGATGAATTGAAGCGGGAGCGAGAGGAAGAAGAGGAGGAAGAGGAAGGCTCGGATCTCGACGCCGAAGAGCTGCTCGAGGAAGAACGCAAGACGGCAATGCAAAAGAAGCGAGCCACGACGCGGGCAGCAGGACAAGAGGTGGTGCATGCTCGTTTGGGCAAGAAGGCATCAGCACGAGCGCTCTCGGACCTGACAGCATCGTACGACGACATGGCACTTGTCGCTGCTTCGTCGTCGTCGACATCGCGTTTGCGCAGTGGCCGCAAGAACCGCCGTAGCAGCATGGATCCTCGCATGCCATCGGATGCATCGCGATCGCCGAGTGCGCCTCGCAAGGCCCCACCTAAGCTGGTACGAAGCCGTCGATCGGTGCAGTCGATTGGGTCAGCCGAGGCCGGCGGTATCGATGGAGAGGACGAGGACGAGCAAGATCTGTGGCCTGCAGTATCTGCGACGAGCAAGTCGGGCACACCTCGACCTCGACACATCCTCGTCAACCTGCCGGGAGGACCAGGGATCTGGGACAGCAAGACGGGAGGCGGACGCAACGCTGTTGCTGCTATCAACTCGGTGGCTGCCGCACGAGCCAAAGCGATCAAGAAGCGAGCTCGTGATCGCCGTACGTCATTTGAACTGCCGCCTGACTGGGACGACGAGATGATGTATGGCTGGCCGCGAAGTCTCAAAGGTTCGCTGTACTGATCGGCGTTGCTTTGTAACACTGTATACCTACCGCTACGGCTTATCCGCACAGCATGGATTAGCACAGCATTGCACATCATTCCTCTTTCTGTCTCTGCCGTGAGCCATCTCCAGTGTGTGAGCGACTGGAGCTGTCATTGTTTGAAAGCTGATGCCTCGGATTTACAGTCGAAAGCGGATGGCTGCTTGCTGACCGAGAGAGTGAATGAGCATTAAATATTTCGCATGAAAAGAAGCCAAATTTGGCAGTTTTTAGTGAAATTAAACTTTGAAATGAAATTGATCGCCGAAAATATTGCGATACAACAATGTTTGCTCTCGATTCCGCTTCTTCATCCCTTTCTTCCTCATTGTCACAAAACACCTTTCTCTTTGATCGACATGTTACAAACGACAGAGAGGACAAGCTGACGAGCACCATTCTATCACTGATTCGAAATGCTTCCACACAAAAGCGCAGCAGGTAGACACCCGCCTAGCTTCTATGCACGCTCAACCATCACTAGCTCATCTTAGCATCTATCACATCTAGGGATCCAAAGGAGGATGGATGCCAACACTCGATCAGGCAATCAGCAGGCTGGTCCCTCGTCTGAGCATTCTGGCTCTGGCGCAGCCTCGAGATGGGACGCGGCCCACTCTACTTTGACAGCAGGATCCGCAAAGCTCCAACATAAACCTTCGATAGCCACCACTCGATCTACCAGCTCAGCTTCCTCTTCTTCGCATCGTAGCTTTCCCACCCTTGCCGCACCAATGACAGCAGCAGCTTCCTCGTCGTCACCGTCTCACATCTCACCTTCACGTCCGTCAGCATACTCCGGCACAATCCAAAGCCTGGAGAACCGCACGACACAACCGAAAACCAAACGTGTTCCCGTCTACATCCGCATCGTGCCCAAAGACATTTGGTTGCGAATCCACGTCGATCCAAGCCAGACTATCGGTAGCATCAAAGATGCCGCTCTTCTCAAAGCAAATGCGCCCGAACAAGACCCCTCGCTCTCTTATCGTTTCTATCAAGACGCCGTCAATGCGTCAGCGCATGCAAAGATCGCTCCCGTAGCTGGTCACGATAAGGTGGTCAAGCATCGCAGTTACGCGTTGCCCAGATCTTTTCTCTGCCCAGCGCCAGATCTCAGCGATATCGCTGCTACCATTGCAGCCTCTGTCGCATACACAAGTCGATCAAGGAAGTCTTCACGCAGCGATTACAGCCAGCACCCACGAGCTTTCCGTGCTACGTCGCAACAGCAACAGCAGCAGCAGCCACCGCCCGTTCCGGCACTGCCCAACTTTGACAATGCATACAGTCCACGCGACGCTCCTGTGGCATTGCCCTCGGCCTCTACATCGCAGCAGACGTTGCATTACGGATCGTCTGCCTCTCTGCACTCACGCGCTGCACCTTTGCCTCTGATGTCGGGCACTGCCGGTGGTGGCAGCAGCTCGTCAGCAAGATCAACCAGCGGCGACGACAATGTCATCCGCTCTTCGCCCGCCAATATTGTTCGTCAAATCTCCAATTCGACTCTTGCCACCTCGACGCCTTCCACATCGTCCGACTATGGAGCTGCTAGCAGCAGCAACAATGCAGCTTTCAGCTCGGATGCTAGCGCTTCGGACACTTCCCTCTCACAGGCGCAGTCGCAAACGCAGTCGTATGCTGTCAATGAGATCGCCATTCAGCTGGATGCTTCACTGATCACCGGAGATCGCAATGCAAAGCTCGAAGAGGACCAAGCACGAACAAGACTGTCCCAGTGGAACGCTCGTCGAGAATCCACAGACAATACCACTAGCCCTACTCAGCGGGATGAAAGTCTCTCCGTGTTGCAGTTTCAAAGCTCTCCTCGACGCAAGAACTCGCCTGCTCATAGCTACAAATCGACTCCTACGATTGGATCCAGCAGCACATTCGGCAGCGACGCCGTACCCTCACCCAACATGGTCGGATCACCTTCCAATCTCGAGGCCTTCTCTGCACGCAGTGGCAGTCTGCATCCCGCAACAGCTGCTACGCCGCCAAGACGTCCGAACCGCCTGAATCCAGGCTCGCTGGGAGGTGCGAATCCTGCCATCTTCTACACTCAGCCAGGTGCATGCGAATCATTCAACTCGCTAGCATCAATCAGCTCCCCTTCGTCTGCTGAGCTGCTGACCACTACGGATGACGATGCATTGATCATGCAGTGGGGTACGCAAGCCGAAGCTTCACCCTTGTCAGATCGTCCATCGAGCCCAACTCGTTCGTTCGCATCGCCTTCGGCCGGCACTGCATTGATTGCACCGCTGTCGAGTCCTCTGCAACCGTCGACATCGTTGTTGTCCGGATCTTCTTCCTCAGCTTCGTCACCAGCTCGACCGCGCAGCAAGACGGTAACAGCCGCAGATATTCTGCGATCGCGTGCGTCCAGTAAGGACGAAGTGCCGCCGCCTCCAGCATTACCTGAAGGGTTCTCGTCGTCAGTTCGTATCTCGTCGCTGCCAAGACCGCCAGCTAAGAAGATGGTCGCTGAATCGAGTCAACGTCGAGAAGGACCGCAGCTCGAACTGCTCGAGGTGCTTAAGGGCACGGCCCGAGATCCCCTGAACGATGATGATGATGACGACGACGACGACGACGAAGGTTTCTCGACCGTCAAGCAGCAACGAAGCACCAGGGCGCCACTGATGCAAGCTATGGCTCTACGCAAGAAATCATCAGACTCTTCAACATCCGGTGCGATCGCTGGACCTTCGTCGGTGTACGTACCAACGCCTGCTGCAGACAGTAACGAGCAGTATATCGCAGGTATTCGGCTGGACGAGATTTCGCGCGGCTTCAAAGATGCCTCTCATCCGCTATCGTGCAAATATGCCGTGCTATCGTCTGCCAACGGATGCGAGCTGGAGGAATGGAAGACGGTAGCTTCATCATTGATTCGACCGTACGAGCTGCTCGAGCTGCAGTGGAGCATCCCAACCGAGCGCGTCTATATCCCACCCATCAGCTTGCAAGACACGATCCGCATCCCAACGACTGCACCGAGCAACAAGAGCATGTTCAAGCAGACATGGGGAGAGGAGGCGGATGCAGGACCTGACGCTGATGCGTTGTGTCTGGAGCCTTACTTTGAAGGATGGGTGTATGTGCTCAAAGGCGGAGCTGTGGCTGGTAAGACGGAAAAGTCGGGCAAAGCATCGGGCAAGATGAGAAAGTGGAAGTTGCACTTTATGACGGTCAAAGGATGGCGCATTGATTTGTATCGCAAAAAGCCAAGAGCGGGTGAAGCGATGCTGCCCGTAGCAGAACAAGTGTGGTCGCTGCGGTCGATTGATTGGGTGGCTGTGGATGCCGACCATCCAATTCCTGTGAATGCGGCTTTGCCGGGGCTGGAGATGATGCCTCGAAGCAGTGTCACTGTCGCATTTTCGCCGAAGGGCAGTGGAACAGCGACCCCAAGCTGGATGTCCTCTTCACCTGGTGCGTTGGCGGTGAGCGACTCTACTTTGACGTTGCGTTGCATCTCGCATTTCGATCATCAAGCCATGCCGACACTGCTTCTGCGGGCATGGTATCGATGCAGCGCGACAGCAGCGAGCATGTCATCATCGTCATCGGGAGGCGTGGACAATTGGCGTCGCAAAGCCGTGTTCCGTGCGATCGTGGCAGGACGAGGTGGCACAGTGGCAGCAGGACGAGTCGGGCACGGTTTGAGTGGAGGAAGGAACGCAAGAGCAAGGACTCGACTGCGACCGAGCGGATGGCCGAAGGAATGGGAGGATGCGGATCAGTGGTCGAGCGAGTCGGAACGCGAAGAGATCGCGCCACCGGCCGAGTTGGAGCATGCGCTATCGGTGCAGCAGCAACAGTCACGGAGAGATACGGTGACACAGGCGAAAGCGGACCAGAGTGCAGCAGCGCAACGGAGTAGTCGCAAGCAAGAGGCGGACGACAAGATGGTGCTGCCCGATGGGATGTACGCTGCTCTGTTGGGAAGGTCGAACGCGGCGACAACAGATACGGCAGGTAGCAGTGGGGCGATGTCAAGCAGAATGGGTAGCGAAGCGTTGTCGCCAAAGCAAGAATCTCTTCCATTTGCCAGTGTGAACAGGGCAACTGTGCGACCACGACACTTGGCTCAAAGTCCATCTCTACCTCACTTGGAACCCGGGTTGATGCTCGGCGGGACCAATACACACTTTGGCACTCCTCAAACTCGACGACGAGGCAGCGGCGGCGGTGGGCATGGTCGAGGAGGATCAAGCTCACGTTCACCGGACGCAGCTGTCGACCGTATTGCCAGCAGCAGCTCTTTACGATCGCGGTCGTTAACCGTTTCGAGTCCCGACTCGAAGACAGCAGCACGCGGACGAAGCACGCCGGCCAACTCTTTGCCTAGCAGTCGAAACGTTTCGCGAGAAGCATCGCCTTTGCCCTCTTCTGGATCTTCTTCAAGAAAGGGAAGTGCGAGTGGTGCATCGTACAATGTTTCGCCGGCGTTGGTTCCTGGCTTTGTGGATGTGCCACCCCCGCCTTCGGTTATACTGTTGAAGAAGTACAAGGCGAGTCAAAAGGCGCAGGCTAGCAGTAGCTCGAATGTCGACGATACGCCATGAGCGACACGAGGAATAGGAATCTTTGTATTCATATCGCCATCAGACACAGCTTGATTGATATGAGTGACTGCAAGCAAGCAAGGTCTGTGACTGCCGAGTGAAAGAAGAGGGTCCGATCTCGATTTGTTGATCTCAATTTGTCTTTGGTGTGCGCTGGAAGTGGGATCCGAGGATGAAGGAGAGGCATCAGACCAGTGTCGCATGAAATTCAAGGGTCCATTTTTGACGAGAAATGTGATTTTGAGGAGGTGTTGGATTCAAAATGCTGAAATCACACTGCAGAAAAGCACAGCAAAAAGCGCGCCGGAAGAGCGCCAACGCGAGTGAGCGAGTGAAGCATTCCACAGAGAGTGACAGCGGAGTTGGCACTTTGACAGAGCACAGCAGCAAGAAAAGGCGCAGCACACCAGAGAGAGATGAGATTTTGTGCAGCTGTCAACTCCTATTTCTACTTTCTCACCACCACCACCAACATCAACACTCTTTATCAAACACTCAGAGTGGTGTTGCGGGCAAATCATGTCGGACCCGTACCACTACACTTCAGCAGCTGACGCGTACAGCGCTGCTCCTCATACAGCCCAAGCTAGTGCTCACCACCACCCCGCCGCCGCCGACTCATCGCCCTTTGACTATCCCGTTCGACCCTCGATCGATTCTCCCGTTGCAGCCACAGGAGGCTATAATGCACGCACTACCAACTCGTACGGATATGCACGTGCTCCAGGTGACGACCATCACAATGACGAGCATGACGAGCATGAGGACGAAGAGGACGAAGACTGGAACGTCTACGATGATTTCAACATGACCCGTCCCATGCCTCATCGTTCGTCCACGTCTGGTCTTGAAAGTCAGAATGACGCCTACTGGGATGCAAGTAAACCTTCGCTTGTCGAAACGCCATACTCGGATCTCGCACCAACTCCATACGCAAACAACCGCAAATCTCTTTTACCGTCGGAAGCATTCGGTTTTGATGTACGCAACGCTGATCCACGACGTTCCGTTATCCAGCAGCAAAACAACGCAGCCAACCGCAACAGCACTTTCTCCTCAGCCGCACCTCTCAACAACACCATCAGCGGTATGGGCCCGCAACACGCAGACTCTGCAACCGGTATCGAACTCATCACCGTCCCCGCTCTGGGTAACGAATACACCAAAGAAGAGCTTCGTGATATGACACGATCCTCCAAACGTCGTAAGAAGCGCTCAAACCGCAAGAAACGCTGTCAACTCTGGGTTTCGGGACAGGACCATCTTTGGGGCTGGTTGAGTCCTAGAGTTGCCGTGTTTTTGGCGTTTTTTGTGCTCATTGCATTGGGAGTGATGCTGTTCTTTGTCATCCCGCGTGTACCCACTTTTGCCATCCTCTCAACCAACCCGGTAGTAGCCATCCCCAATGGTGCGAGTATGAAAGTCAACCACTCTCCGACAAACTTTAGCATGACGATGGGTTTCAACCTGCGCGCATCGAATCGAAACGGATGGATTCCGTCACACGCTACCGATTTGACACTCCAAGTGACCGACCTCGACACGTATATGAAAGTCGGTTCTGGCTCCCTCGACTCGTACACATTCAAAGCCAGAGGCAACACGGCATTCCAATTCCCTGTGCAGTTTTCTTACGTCAGCTTAAACGCGAGCGGCGATCAAACCTTCCAAAACTTCTACCAGGGTTGTGGACCGCATTACGAGGGTACCACTAGGCCGACGTTGAATCTTGGCGTAGAGTTGGCTATGAATATTCGAGGGCTATTGGGGAGGAAGAAGACGAACACCCAGGTGAACAATGTGATCTGTCCGTTTACGCTGCAGGCTTATCAGTAGTGGGGAGATGGGGGAGAGGGAGGAGGAGGGGTGCAATATATGGACACTTTCGTTTTTTTGCTTTCCATTCGATCGGGGTGTGCGTTTTTGTGACTGCGTGTGAGAGAGCTGCGCTTGAGCGGAGACGTGTGTGTGTCAAGAGCTGCGCATGGAGCGGGCAAAGGGTGGCCGGCTGAAATCGTAAGATGGACGGAAGTGGTTCGAGTTGGGATGCCGTTGCCTCGTCACATCTGTCACAGTTGTCATTTGTCTCTTCGCACGCACGCACACACACTGTCTCTACGTCCGAACCAGTACGAAAGACTTGCATTGCAAACACCCTCTACTGATTATCATCCTTCAACGCCCAGATCCTATCCACATCGACCTTGACCTCTTCCCTACCCAACCTCTTCAACTGCACCAACTCCCACAGTATCGTCTGACCGCTCTCCAGCACACCACTTGTGCTCAAATTGTTGCCCTCCGCCGCATATTTCCCATTTTTGCTTTGATCTTCCAAATCCAACAGTGCTAGCTGGCTTACACTGCTGCTGCTTGTACTCTGCTTTGTGAGCAAATGGGAGATTAGACCGAGGATCTTTTGCAGCGAAGAAGAGGAGGTGAGGTGTAGAGAGATGATGGAAAGACGCTTGGCGAAGGCTGCAAGGATGTGCGGGGGGAAGCGGGTTCTTGAACGGATGAGGATAGAGTATAAAGAGTCCAGAGCGAGATCGACGATGGAAGAAGTGGTGGTTAGAGGTTCGGAGACAAAGGGCAAGTAGAATAGAGTGTAGTAGAAATGTCCTAGAACGTCGGTCAAGTCGAGGTTGAGGATGGAACCTTCGATTTGACCCAGGAACAAGTCGAATGTGGTTTTGAGCGCCAAGATCATGTGCCTGATCGTCTTGGTTAGCGTGGATTGATCCAGCAAGATGTTCTCCCCGTCTTCTTCTTCCGAATCGCTGCCGTCGTCGTTGAAGGGGCTCTGCTGAGAGTGATCCTGTAACCTCCGGGCGTTGATCTCAACATGCTGTTTGAGAACCTTGAGCAAGTCTCGGAAGAAATCGACGTTGACCCGATGCGCGAACCCACTCAAACCTTTCAGTGTGCTCTCCAAAACTCCCGAACCTACACTTCCGACTTCCCTCTTGAGCACGGTGAAATACAACACGAAAACGAGCTTCAACGTCTCGGTCTGATTCCTCTCCCGCAACTCGAGATCGACCGTTGCTTCCGCTTCCTTCATCTCTTCTTCGATCTCCTTGAGCTGTTTCTGTTTTTTGACTTGTTTTTTGGACAGATGCGTAGCCAAACCTTTTCTAACCTCTTTCGAGGTGGAACCTTTTCCACCGCCTTTACCACGTTTTTCGCGCGCCTTCATAGCCGCCTTTCGCTCGGCGTGTTGTTGAGCTTCTCGTGCTGCTTCGGCTTCTGGGTCGGTTGAGGTGGTTGTGGAGGAACGTTTGTTGCCCAACTCGTCTCGGAGTCGGAGAGAGAGGAGAATATCGAGTACGCGAGAGTTGACCTTGTAATGTCGTTCCTTCGTCATCCTGTGGATCAGACGTACCACCTCCAGCGATACCTCGCCTTGCAAATCCCCCAGCACGACGGATTGGATCGCCTCGAAACAGCTCTCCTCTTCCACCCTCCAAGTACGACGTGACATCCTCGCCACGACAACGCCCAAAATGTTGGTGCTGAAGTTGAAATGCACAGCACGCGTAGCGAGCGTGGTGAAAACTTTGACACTCGCCCTTTCCAGCGGTGTCACCGTCTTACCATCCGTAGCGGAAGCGTTTTTCAACTCGGTTTCGCACACCTCCAAAAACTCGCGGTAGACACCAACCAAGCCGCTCTCAAACTCCCTCCTCCTCGCCACTTCCTGACCGACTTTTTCTTCCTTCTCCTTGTCCGTCAACTGCCTGATCCTGTACCCGGGCAAAATGTCTACAAAGACAGCGAGCATCGACAGGATCGCCAACTGTCTCACCGCGGCTGGCACGGCCACCTTGATCGGCCTAGCCACCGTTCCAGCCGCCTTTGCCGCCGCTTGCTCGGCTCGAATCTCCGGGATCTTTTCGGGAGGAGCAGAAATTGTGGCGGAGGTGAAGACGAGCAACCGTTTGAGCAAACCGAGGTTGACTTCCGGATCGGCAACGATGGACGATGCGAGCGAAGCGATCTGGTTTCGTGCGAGCAGGAGGGTCTGTTTGGACGCTGCGAGGAGGTGGGATTTGTAGGTGAGTGTTGCTTTGCGGTTGGTTTTGCTGGGAGCGGGGGGAAGGCGACAAGGGTGTGATGTGAGGAGGATTTCGTAAGGTGCGGTGAGGTTGAAGCGCGATGAGTGGGTGATGGAGGAGAGCGGGAGTGTTGGAGCTGTTGCGGGTTGAGGGAGGTCGTCTTCGGAATCTGATTGCGTGGGAAGGGGTGCGTGGACTGCGCGCGATGCTGTGACTTCATCGTCGTCGTCGGAGCCAAGTCCTTCAGGCTCGCTTTCCTGTCTAAATTCTTCGTCCTCGTCACCGTCCTCGTCGTCGTCGGCCTCGTCACTGCTATCCTCCGAGATCTCACCGTCCAACTTCCTCACCGGCAGTTTCGCATTGATCCTCTTCTGCCTCTCCACCTCCGTCTCGTACTGCTCTCTCGCCTTCCGCTTGCCCAATCTCGCCAGGTACGCCGCTTCTGCGTCTTGCTCTTGAGCAACCGCCTTCTTACCCTTGTATTGCCTCTTCACCGGCACTTCTTCATCCGACGAACTACCCACCTCTTCACCTTCACTCACATCGCTATACTCCTGATAGTTCTTCTTTTCTCCTCCTTTCACCGACTTCTCTTCTTCCAGCTCTTCATCTGAGAAATCGTCCGAAAACTCCTCGTCTTCGTTCTCCGAAGGCGGTTCGAGAAGCTTTGCCTTCCTCTCGGCGACCAACCGCTTGCGCGTTTCTTCAAACTCCCGCCTATCCGATCTCTTGAGATCCTTCGCCTTCTGCTTAGCGTCCTTTTGAGATTGATCGAGGGCTTTATTCTTATCCAATCCTGAGAGGAAGCCGAGGTTGGAGGCGGAGACCGTTTTAACTTTGCCTGCATCGTCGTCGTCAGAGTCTTCTCCGGATGAGATGTGGGAAGCTTCGTCGGATTCCGGTTCGTACTCGTCTCCCGGTGCGATGATGGGTAGGGCAGGTTTGGTGGAGGAAGAAGAAGGTTCTGGGGAAGGAGAGAAGGAAGGGGAACGTCGAATGTACATGTCGAGTTGGGCGGCTAACTTGGGTGCTTTGCGAGGTGGTTGGCGGGTCTTGGTGGATTTGGTGGGTTTGCTGCTGCCGGCGGACGGCGCAGGCTTGCGTTTGGGAGGCATGGTTGGTGTAAAGTGTGGCACCTCTTTCCTCAAGATGTATAGAGGAGGCAAAGGAGGTGCTGTTGAAGCGAAAGGAAGAGGAGGAGGAAGAACGGCAAAAGGACCCTTTCTTTTCTCAACGAGAAATTTTTCGGAAGAAAGGCACAGCAGAAAAGAAAAATGGAGGTAAAGTCACGCTTACATAATTCAACTTGTTGGAATGCTCGCTAAACCAGACCCTGTTCCAACCAACACCAACACCACCATCCCATCTTCGACTGCGCTTTTACTAGAATCGCCTCTCATGCTCCCATTTGGGCCACACAAGCATCAAACGAAGTCGTAGCAAAGAACCGTGCTGAAACTTCAACGCGATGAAAGCGGACCTCCTCCAACTCACCTCGCTCCTCACGTGGTACTGGCTTCCCTCCTTTGGCTCGCAAATCCTGCTCAACCTCCTTTACTCTCTGCACATTTTTGCACCCGCTTCAGATGCACGAACACGTACGACCCATTTGCAACTCTCCCGTGCAGCAGCTGTTCTCGGTACGCTGTTCTACCAACTCTATTCCGCCTCAATCTCGACGGAACCGAACTACTACACGCTCCTGTCACTACCGCTCGACGTGGATAGCGAAGGCGTAAAACGCTCATTTCGCGCTCTGGCCCGTCGGTATCACCCTGACAAAGTCGGTCCTTCCGGGGAAACGCTATTCATCCTCCTCCGAACCGCTCACGATACGCTCTCCGACCCAACAAGACGTTTCGCATACGATCGATTCGGACCCGCCGTGGTAGACTGGAAGCACTGCGAAACGTCGCGCGACTACCTAGGCAAAGGCTTGTGGACTCTGGTTGCGTTCTACACCATCAACCCGGCACTCTACGCTGTGGTGGGGTATGTGAGTGGTAACCGCTCGGGTGTCAACTTTTGGCGACTAGCGTGCCTGTTCGCGTTGCTATCGGTGGAGTTGCAGGTTTTGATTTCCCCAGAGTATCCGGTTTGGTTAACGCTGACGATGCCGAGGACGACGATCTTCGAAACGAGGCAGCTGGCCCACGGGTTGTTTGTGAATTTCTTCTTCGCATCGTTGCAGTTGAGTAGCGCGCTGAAGGTGTTGGAGTACGGACCAGCGGGACCGCCAAGGAAGAGTGGAGGGATGGCGGAGAAGCAGTTGGAAGCGATTAGGGAGAAGGCGAGGGTGGTGGATCAGCTGGCGGAGGTTGTGAAGGGCAGAGAGGTGCAGATTTTGGCGCAGCAGGTGAGGGCGTTTAGGAGGCAAGGGGTGGGAAAAGAAGAGGGGGAAGCCAGGCAGATGAGTGCAGAAGAGGAAAAGTTGTTTGCAAAGGTCGATGCGATTCTGTTGAGTCGGAGGTTGGTGCAGCAGTTTCCGCAGTTGGCGGCGAGGGTCGATCAGAAGAGAGATGATGGTGAGCAGCAGGTGAATAAGGTTGAGGAGGAGCAAGAGGTGAGGAAGAAGGAGGAGCCGCTGGACAATTTGCCGGAGCAGGAGACGGCGATCAAGGCGGAACAGACAGATGAAGAGTTGAAGGAGGAGCCGCTGGGCAAAGGTTTGCCAGAGCACCCGCCAACGGTGAAAGTTGAGGAGCCGACGGATGTGGCAGTATTGGCACCGGAGGCGAAGATCAAAGACGAACCCATCGACGAAGTGCTGCTCGCAGATAGGACAGTCGAGACAAGGAACGATTCGGTGGTCGCTGCAGAAGCAGTGTCGGTTGAGGAAGATACGGCAGTGGGTAGCGTTGATTCTGGATCATGGGCGAATGTTGATGTTTCGCCGCCATCGCCACACGTCGAAGCAACGGAGCAAGAGGCTGCATCAGCTCAATACGACGAGAACACCACCGTGGCGCGAGCTACAGAGACCTCAGTCGCAGCTCCAGCCACACTTGGTACGGATGACGCAACACTACAGCCAACCGCACCATCAACTGGACACTCTACCGACGCTGATGATATACAGCAGTCGCATTATGTACCATCATAGCTCTTCGAATGCAGCTGATAGCATTGCCGCTATTCTTTCGCAGCGTGATTTGAGGAGCGTTCCTTCGACGTGAGCGCGGCAAGGGCTTGCAAATTTTGCATCATTGTTAGCTTCGACATGTCTAACATCAGAACAAAATTCCACAGACACCGCCAAGAAACGAGAGCCAAGCTGTGAAGAGCCCCAAACACCGTCCGAACCCGGTTTTGGAGCTCTAAGCGAAGTGTGGAATTTTGTTTTTCCCACGTTCTCTCACTCTCTCGCCTGTCTGTTTTTTTGCGGTTGCGAAGTTTGTTGGCGAGAAACCTTTGAATATGCCACGCGATGAGAGTTGAAAAAAGCCAGTGTTGCCGCTGGGTGACATGCAAGGGGGGTTGTGTGTGTGTGAGTGAGTCGCCGTCGCTTAGCTGCTCTCTTGCTTGTCCGAAGATACTGAGTGATGAAGAAGAGGTGGCGATGGAGAGTCTCGACCAGTGTGTCTGTGGTGTGGTGTAGGGCGGCTCAAATGTAGGTCTCGGCTGGAGGTAAGAGCTTCCCGTGTTGGGATTTTTTTTTGTGCCCCTGAGTTAAGCTAAGACCTTTTTTGTGCTCGCTTAGAAGGCGGGTGGATGCTGCTTGCGGTCATGAGCGACTGAAACAGTCACGCCTGCACATCTTTGCTCATGCGTTAGAGTACTCCGAGGATGGACGTAAGATAGGTCACTGTCGCCATCGCTGTGCCCGTAGTGAGGATGGACCGAAAATGCGACGCTCATCACGAAGTGCTTTCCTGCATAACAGTCGGAGCAGCAAAGCGAAAATGTTTGTTTGATGTTGCCATGCGCCCGCCCATGCCTAACAGTCTTGTCTCGAAGGCTAATCGACCGGAAAGAGAGCGTCTATAAAGCCAAAAGACCCATTCTATCTCCGCTCGACCACCACTGCAGAATGCAAAAACGCCTCTCTTGACAGACTACTACTCGTTGTCGATCTCTGGATTCGCCCTAAGCTGTCACTCTGAGAGATCTGACCACGAATGCATGCAAAAAGGAGGCAAGGATGACAGACAAGGAGTTTCGGTGGCGGTGGCTTGGTCCACATCGGCATTTGGCGCATTGCAGCTCAGGCACCGTTACAAAACTTTTTAAAATAGATTTTAATTCAATTCTGCTCTTATTCTCGGTGGAAAAAGGGGGAAAAGCGGATAAATCAAGTTGCATAAAAGGGCAAGAAGAAGAAAAAAAAGCGAGAGCATGTGGTACCTGCATCTGCGTTCATCACTCTGTGCCATGCTGGATGTCATATCAGCTGTCCTTTCTTTGGCTTGCAGATTCACAACTTGTGAATGACCAGGATCGACACGCTCATCAAGTGTAGACTAGCAACAGATCGACCAAGGCATGATTGGCATGACAGATTGACACAAAGAGACGGCCTCCGTTTTTCCCATCACGGACTCGCTTAAAAGAAAAGGCCTCCTCCTGCCGGTGCTGCATCGGTCATGCACATCCAAAACAGACGCGCGGCAAACATTCAGCGCAGGAGCATATACAGCTTGCAGCATAGAGCAAGTTGAACCGGTCAAGCAAGCATCGTCTCAATGCGATAGAGTGTGCTTCATGGTTGACAGTCATTGATAGGAGTGAGGGGTCATAGCGAGCTTGAATGTGGTTTGCGTTTCCGATGGGCGCTTGATTGCGTAAAAAAAAAAAAAAAGTGAAACCTCCTTGCGTTTGTGTTGGGCGTGCGAAATATCAATGCTACTCACATGGCTAGCTCAGTCTGACCACGTGCTATGGCTATATCAATCGAGTGGTTATGCAATCAAAATGACCCACATTGCGATGCTCTCTTTGCGAGAGAGATGTCGATCTCAAACACTGCCAATGACAATGCCGGTGTAACTTCGACGACGACGACGACGATGAGGATGTCGACGCTGTCAATAAAATTTCAATTTCTTAAAAAAAAAAAAAAATCAAATTTATTTGTGACAGCAGAAATGAGTGAGCATTGATTTTGAAATTTGAATTCAAAAATATTAGACTGAGCATGTGCCGTGAATTCCAACTTTGGCGCAACTCCGAGCTTTGTTTTCGATTCGGTCAATGTGAGTCTTTTTTTTTGACTGATGAGCTGCCTTTGCTTTGCGTTCTCTTTCTCCCTTTCGAGCCACCATCTTCGCCGGTCACCATTTGCCATTCTGCCGTTGCCATCATCACCACCATCACCATCACCACCATTCTACCAGCGCCATCAGCAGCAGCAGCACTACCACCACCATCCCCCTAACATCCGACACGCATAAACTCACCCTGCAACCCTTCGACATTGCCCTCAACCCCGCTCTCGCCACTTGGATTGCCTCGCCAACCCTCATTTCCATCTTAGCATCAACCCACTTTGACTCGCATCCTCGATCCTTCTCCATCCCCTGTCGATCCTTTCTTTCCAACTTCATCAACCCACCATCCACACTTCCACTTTCGCATCTCTTTTTTGCGTCATCCTCCTCAACCCAGATGCAGAACCGTACTCTCTAGCACCTCTCCGAGCATTCCTTGTCGACTGTACTTTTCTACATCGTACACTACCACCACCATCTTTGCTAGCCTTACATTCACTCATCGACTCGCAACAATGAGTCTGAGTGTGGGACCACTCCACAAATCCCATCCTTATTGGATTCATGCCCAAGACCCTTCCGTCCGCGTCGTTGCCGCCAGCAACGCCACTGCAAATCAATCAGACACCTTTCATCGCGAAAGCGTCGGCACCGTTGGCAACAACATCGACATGGTCATCTGCTGCCTCTCCTTTGTCGGTGCCATCGCCATCATCTTGCCCTACGTCGTCAACCGCAGGAGTCGCAAGCTTCGTCACGCACTCATCCTCGGTCTCGCCACCAGCGACTTGGCCACCTCGGTCGTCATCATCATCACCACCGCCTGCCTCATCGCCAACGTAAACCTCGTACAGCATGACGGCCCTTGCACTTTCCTCGGCTACATCCTCGTCAGCTCCATCTTCTCCCAGCACCTTTGGAACTTGTCCATCGCCATCGTCACCTACATGATCTTGGTCTATCCTCTCTCCTCTTTTACACTCACCGTAGAGAGGCGCGTACGATGGCTTTGGCCCGTGTTTTGGCTTGTCTCCTTTATCGTCAACGCCATTCCATTCGGATTGGGTGGATTTGGTTTCCGAGGTGGATACTGCGCTTTCACCACCGGTTTTTACTTTGCGAGCATCTTCCAGTTCGTGCCGAGAGCCATCGTCTTTGTCGTCATTCTCTGCCTCTACACCCACCTCTTCTTCTTCCTCCGCAGGACAAACCTGTTTAGCAAGGCAAACACCTCCAACTCGATCAGTCAGAGCAGGGTCAGGTCCCAGCATGGCATTCAGTCAAAGCAACAGCAACAGCAACAACATCAGCAGCAGCAGTTGAACGAAGCGGATGCCATGTCACCCAACCAACAGCCGCTCTTGGCCAACATGACTTTCAACGATGCGCTCGCTACTCCTGCCGATGACACTGCAGCAAGTCCTACTGTCAAGGGTCCCAGTTCCTCCGCTCCCTCGTCCGCCGCAGCGCATAGCAGAAAGACTTCCTCGGGCAGTCGTGTCTCGCCACCCATCCTCAACAAGAACGATGCGCAACTTGGCACGCGTCGACGATCTTCCTCGCTCGTCGAAAAGGATGGCAGTGTTGAGATGGCGACGCTCAAGGGCTCGGATTTGCAAGCGGATCCTGCGCTGTCCGGATTCTTGTCTTACAGCATGAACCAGCCTGCCCAGTCTCAAGATGCCTCGGCTGCGGCGCCATTGGCTACCTATGGCATGCTCGACCCCAACTACAGCATGGCACCGCGTCGAGCTGCTCCCAGCCATCTCGATATTGCAAAAGCAAACGCGCCACGCGATGACGGTTCTAGCATCAGCCCGCATTCTCCCTCCGATTCTTCGTATGCAGATGGAGAAGGTGCAGCGACGCTTTCGACACGAGGCTCGTCTGCTCCTCTCAATGCGTCGTTTGCACGTGGTTCGGGTGACTCGTTGCATGCGCGTAGACTCAATGCTGCTGCTGCTGGCGCAAAGCGTCCCGTCACTGCCGATGCTGGGTCCACTACGACGGCAATATCCGCTCCGGAATTAGGAGCCGGCAGCGATAGCGTCTCTCAACGTCGCGCCTCTGCAGGTGATTCGCGCTATGTCTCGGCGAACGCCAGCAACGATAGCCTGGAAAGCGAAGACAGTCTCGACATCAAACACATGCGTCCGCGCAAGGATGCAGGTGATTTCGAGATGATCACTCCTCCCATCGAGCATTTGAAGCATCACCGTGCACCGCCGACTATGCGAAACTACCCTCGCATGGCCGACATTTTGGCGATGGGTGAAGACGAGATGGCACGCGCGCGGCAGGGTGGTGGTGGTGGAGGGTTTGCAGGCGAGCGAAGGGGTAGTGCGGTTCAGATCTTGCCCGGAGAAGTGGTGGTAGAGATGCCGAGCAAAGAAGCTTTTGAAGAGTCGCTTGGCAACGACTGGAAGTGGGGCATGAATGTCACTTCAGGTGGCGGACCTGCGAACGCCAAACATGGACGTCACGCTCGCGGTGGTGCGCACAACAAGGAAGAAACCGGCGTGCAAACGGGTACATCCTCCACCTCTTCCGCCGACGAAAACGGCGTCGACACCATCGGCTCCACTTTGAACAGACAAGCTTCGCTGTTGCTCCTTCTCTACCCTGCAGCTTACTGTTTGCTCTTCTCCATCTCGATCGCACGCCTTTCCGTCGACTTGGCCGATCCAGGAGCGTCGGTTCGCAACGCTCACGATTGGCTGCATTCGCTCTCGCGCTGGTTGATCTTTGCACAGGGTGCGATCGACGCTATCATCTTCCAGTTTATCGAGCGACAGTTTCGGCAGCGTATGAAGCGGAGGAGGAGGAAAGCGATGGGTGAGAACGTGCAGGATAGCTTTACGCACAGAGTGGGCAAGAAGGCCGTGTCGCAGTTGAAGCGTAGTTGGCAGCAGAGTAGGAGTCGAGGTGCTCAGGAAGAGGGGGTGACGCCGAAAGCTTAGATTCACATA
The DNA here is from genome assembly GCA_928858565.1 of Anthracocystis walkeri. Classification (NCBI taxonomy): domain Eukaryota; kingdom Fungi; phylum Basidiomycota; class Ustilaginomycetes; order Ustilaginales; family Ustilaginaceae; genus Anthracocystis; species Anthracocystis walkeri. The sequence continues at coordinate 53,773 of CAKMXV010000010.1, forward strand.
TTTTGTATTTGTACACATTTTTTTTTTTTTATGGAAACATCAAAAAGTCTTGGACTTTCTGTTATCAGGTGCGAGGAAACCGATCAAGCCTACGCTACCGAATACGGTCAAGTAGGTACCTATTGAGCCGAGCAGTGCTCCTGTCCAACCGATGGTCTTGATGTTCCTACTGGACCAGTCGTCTGCTCTTTGGGTGAGTTGTGTGAAGTACTGGTGGAACGAGTTGGGGGAAGAGGAGAGATGGAGGAAGGAGGATATCTTATCCCAAGATTCGGTGGTGTATGGGATGGCTGCGATCTTGCTCTGCAGACTGTCTAAGCCGGTGTAGGAGGCAGCTTGGGATAGTCTCTGTTGCAAGGTTGTCGCAGGTGGAGCGGGAGCACCGACGGGACTGAGGGTGATGAGCAGCAGAGACCAGCCGAAGATGATGCACGCTGTGAGCAGGGGAATCGCCTTAGCCAAGTGCGGGTCTTTTTTCCAATCCACATAGTTGACAGCAAAACCTCTAGCAGGTAACAGGATGACACTGGTGAACATCACCACCGTCCCGACCAACAACATCACCGAAACTAGAGCTAACTTGGCAGAAGTGGAAGCCCAAACTCCCAACCCCAAAGCATCCGTAAGATGCTGGTAGACTTGAAAGTACAACGTCAACGCCAGACCGATGGCAAAGTACTTGAGCTGCTTGCCCAAGTTGATCAACGATTTGGGGTTGGGATGCGAATCGATCACGGTAGCTGTGGTGGAGGCGGTGGAAGAGGTGGTGGACAGCGTTGGTGATGCGGGAGGAGGAGGTTGCATTGTGGATGGATGCGAAGACATGGTGAAAAAGAGATGGTGGTGGTGAGGGTGAGGGTGAATGCGATTCCACACACGACCTCCATTGTGGAGAGTGGAATGCATTGCGTCGAGCGTTGTCGGCTCATGAAGAGAGAGCGCTTTGCTGAGCCGCGGACGCCCAGAAGGCACGTGCCTTTTTTTTGGTCCTCCTCATCGACAGTACGCGAGGTCTAACAATTTTCAGCAAAATCCAGTGTCGGCGAGATGTCGTGCTTTTTTTCCAACCGCACTCCAACCGCACAACGCACAGAGCACAAAATTTTTGAGTCACTCAGCGCGGCACAGTCACACACTTATACACCCCTCTCGCACACAAAGTGTAAAGCCGAACACCACCCAAAATGCGCGCACGTTTTCCTTTCCTTCTTTCTTCCTTCACTTCTTCTCAAACCACTTCATCCAACCGCAAAACAGTTCGTCGCCCCATTGCAACCCTGCTACAGTACCTTTCGCTACTTTCGCTACTTTCGCTACTTTTTCGCTAAAAAAACATGGCCGCAGACAACGACCACCTCCTACCCCCACCTTTCGAAATCCCCGGCCCTACTTCACCTCAATCTTCGCTCTTGGCCGGACGACAACGCTACCTCGTCTTCCCCGAATTCACCCTCGAATCCGGCGTCGTGCTGCAAAACGTTCCCGTAGCTTTCAAGACGTGGGGCAAGCTTGCGGTGGATACGAGGGATAATGCGCTGGTGGTGTGTCATGCTTTGACGGGTTCGGCGGATGTCGAGGATTGGTGGGGGCCGTTGTTGGGTGTGGAAAAGGTGTTTGATTATTCGAGGTTTTTTGTGGTGTGTTGTAATGTGTTGGGTAGTCCGTATGGTTCGGCGAGTAGTTGTACTCAGGCAGGGGGGGAGGGGGACTGGGCGAGAGCGGTGCAGAGTGGAGAGCAGGACAAAGTGAAGGAGCAGAAGCAGAATTGGAAGGGCCAAGGTTGGTGGGGTCCAGAGTTCCCTGCTACGACGGTCAGGGATGATGTACGAATTCAAAAACTTGTGCTGGAATATTTGGGGGTGGAGAGCATCGCTGCCGTAGTCGGGGGTTCAATGGGAGGAATGGCGGTTCTAGAGTGGCCGTTGGTGTTCCCAACCCGTTGGCCGGGTCAAGAATCTTCAACCGCGAGGTATATCCAAGCCATCGTTCCGCTGGCTACTTCAGCAAGACACTCGGCATGGTGTATCTCATGGGCCGAAGCTCAACGACAATCCATCTACTCGGATCCGCTCTTCAAGCACGGTTACTACCACCCGGACGAACCGCCGAGGAACGGGTTGAGCGCAGCACGTATGGCTGCGCTGTTGACGTACCGATCTCGAGACAGTTTCGAATCGAGGTTTGGAAGGAGGGTGGGGAAAGCGTTGAAAGGTGGCGGTGGTGCGCAGGGTTTACCGGGTAAACAGGAGGAGGAGAAAGCTAAAAAAGCCGACGAGCAGAGGAGAACTTCGCTTGCGGAAGACGCAGCAGCGGCGCACAACGAGGGTAATCTGTCGCCTAGGGTTGCACCTTACGGAAGCAATTCTGCGTCCTCCTCCAACGGTTCCGGGTTCTTTGCAGGCAATGCAACATCGCTCTCACCAACAGCAACGACTCCACCGGTTCCTTCCACTCCACACCCACCCACCGAGCTTTCGGACGAAGCGGTCGTTGCTCTACCTCCCGCAACAACAGCCGCCGCTGCTGTCCGCCTGGTGGAACCGTTCAGCCCTTCCTCGGCACCCACCATCTTCTCGGCCCAATCCTACCTCCGCTACCAGGGCGACAAGTTCGTCAACCGCTTCGACGCCAACTGCTACATCCACTTGACCAGGAAGATGGATTCCCACGACGTTGCGCGCGATCGATGGGGGTGGTCCCTCTCGCCGACGCTCTCGAGGTCTCGAGGTCGCAAACCAGAGACTTTGGAGGAGGAAGATCAGGCGTTGGTCAACGTTCTTTCCTTCCTTTCCGTGCCTACTGCACCGTCGGTGCTGGTGGTATCGATCGAATCGGACGGACTCTTCGCACCACCGGAACAGGTGCTGATCCACAAGCTGGTGGAAGGAAGTCGATTCGTGAGCGTCAAAAGCAGCGATGGACACGATGGGTTCCTGTTGGAGTTTGAACAGATCAATAGGCAGGTGGGGAGGTTTTTAAGGGAGAAGTTGGGTTGGGTGTATGAGAGGCAGGCGGTGGATGTGGATCAAGGCAAGGAGGGAGAGCAGGTGAAGGAGAGCGTGTTTGGCGAGGTGGAGGACGTTACGAGGTGGTAGAAAAAGAGAGCGGCCGAGCGGGTTTTTCAAACATCGTTGCACAAAATATGAGGTTGTGTCGCTTGATGTCGCGGTCCTACTCCCAACTAGACGACTCGCTCCCTCAAGAAGGAAAGAATGGCAACTTTCGTAGACTGCAATCCCCAATCCACACACTCTCTCTCGATTTTTTGATTTTCTTGCAGTCCAGATGGTTTGGCACCCAAGCACCATCTCTCGAAACCCAGAAAGCGCATCCACAAACTGCGTGTCTCTCGATACGAACCCTTTGCATCCGAATTCGCATCACCTCAATTGACATGCAAAACTGCTCTCCTCTTAAAAGCGCATCCACAAGCTGCGTGTCTCTCGTTACGAACCCTTTGCATCGCCAATTCATTTTGACATCCCCAAACTGCTCTTCCTGTAAGCGCATCCGACTGCGTCTCGATTCAAACACTGCATCCAACTGCACCAATCCGTCTTTTTCACATTCTGCGCTATTCTTTGCATCCGACTGCTTTGTTTCAAACGCCCCCGCGAAGACCATCGCATCCAACGTTGTCACCTCGTTTTCTGGCACATCGGCTGCTATTTCCCTTTGCATCCGACTGCTTTTTCAGAGGCCCCCAAGACCATCGCGTTCTTCAAAACACCCCGAGCTAAAAACCTCATCGCATCCAACTTGCGCACTTTTTTGAACGGTTTTCTGCATCCCAAGTGCGGTTTTCTCTTTTGGATCACCGTTGTACTGTACCTCGGCTTTTGGGGGCATCCCAACGGCTAACCTTAGCCGTTCGTTGGTGCCTCCTTTTCACGGTCTTCGATCTGTTTTTTTGGACTCTGCATCCAAACTGCAATCTCTGTACGGTTTTTCCTTTTTTGATCACCGCTGGTACCTCGGGTTTATGGCATCCAACTGCTGAAACCCCTCGTTGTCGTTGCCTCTCTTTCTTAACGGTCTTTTTCTACTCTGCATCCAACTGCAACTCCTTCGCATCCAACTGCATTCTCTAGGTTTCTCGTTGTTTCGTTGCATCCAACTGCATCTCACCTTGTATTTCTGCATCCAACTGCTGTTTACCCTGTTACCCTTTTCTGCATCCAACTGCGTTTTCTCTATGGACCTCTTTTTATTCATCGTCGCATCCAACTGCGTTTCTCTTCATGGACCTTCTGTTCACTGTCGCATCCAACTGCATCCTCTCTCCATACATCTTGTATTTATCTTGCATCCAACTGCATTCCTCTCTCTATAAACTCCTCTCTCTCTCTCTCTCTCTCTCTCTCTCTCTCTCTCTCTCCCTCTCTCTCTCTCTGTGCATCCAACATGTATACCCCTTTTTTTTCCAACACGGTACTCGTTTTTTTTTTCATCGTCTCTCATCGTTTTTTTAGCATCCAACTGCTGTCACCTATTCTGCATCCAACTGCTTGTTCTCTCCATGGGACCTGTCGCATCCCCCAACTGCATCCTCTCCCTCTCCCTCTCTCTATATCGTATTTATCTTGCATCCAACTGCATCCATCTCTCTATAAACTCGTCTCTCTCTGTCTCTCTCTGTGCATCCAACATGTATACCCCTTTTTTTTTCCAACACGGTACTCATTTTTTTCAATCGTCTCTTGTCGTTTTTTTAGGGCATCCAAACTTGCTGTCTCTCAATTTTTTCTCATCAACTATTCAATTCTACCAATATCTTTTTTCGCTTTGTGTGTGTGTGTGTGTGTGTGTGTGTGTGTGTGTGTGTGTATCTGTGCGTCTTCTGCCTCGAAAACAAAGCATTGTCAAAGTTGTCGACAGAGTCGGTTCATCGACCACCCTGTGCATGGGCTTAAATTCCTTTCCACGCACTTTCCCATTTGGTTTATCTTTTTTGTCACCATTGGGTCCCCACACACACACCTCTCTACAGTACTGACATTCTCTTGGTGTGCGCGTGTGATGCTTTCGAAGTTGAAATATGGTAGTCTCTCATCATAGTTTGAGTTGGATGTTTGTGCCACACCTCTCTACTACTGACGTCTTTCTTGCGCTGATCCTTTTTCATTGTGCCTCGGATTGCAAAGCGTCGTCAAAGTCGTCGACAGAGTTGTCGTCGACCAGCCTTTTTTTTGGGAATGGTGGTGTTACATGGGCATGCAGTGAATTCTTTGTCACCATTCAAATCTCTCGATTCTGTCGATCCCACACCCGACGACGCACATCAGCACCAACTTCCATCCAGAATCACAGAATCTGTCACTTTTGACTCTCTGCAGTCCAATATATCTCTGACAAAAGAAGATAAGAAGAAGCACATCTGAACAGAGAGCGCGAGACATGTCCATTTACACACACACATCAACGTCCCCCATACGCGACCACCTCAGTGCAAGTCGCTCGATCTGAACTGAGCACATGGTCAAAACCGCACAAGCAGCAATGGCTGCTCGACAGGTTCCCACATTTGCACACACAGGGATTTTCGACGTTCTCGCACAGTCCACCCCCCCATTCAACAATAGAAACGTGTGGACTACTATGATGTTCGACAAACAAAGTACAAGCCCATCAACCCTCGCTGGGGACTCTTCACACTCAAAACAACCCATCCATCACCCTCACCGTTGCCCCACACCTCTCACCAACCTTCATCCCCAACCTCCTCTTCTTCCTATCCAACACTTTACTAAAACTGAACCCTCGCTCCCCAAACACCCCATTGTTGACCAACAGCACCTTCTGCAGTTGATGCACCTTCAAATCCGGCAGCAGTTTCGGCGTAATCAAAAAGTACTGACTGGCAGAGAGCTGACACGTCAACCCTACGATGTGGTTGTGCGTCACCCGTTCGGCTGTAGGGTCCATACCTTGGTTGATCTCGTCCACCAACGTGAAAGGTGATCGGGAGAGCTGTAGCAGAGACATGATGTACATGATCGTACTCAGCGTTCGTTCGCCTCCCGACTGATGTTGTGCTGACAGCGGCGCCAATTCTTCCGCATTGCGGAACTTCACCATGATCTCCAACTTCCACTTCTCGTAATCGGGATCTTCGACGATCCTCAATTCCCCCGCTAGACCCATCTCGTCAAACGCTTTGGAGAACTGTCTGGACACCTCGCCGATCACCTGCCGCAAAGTAGGCTCCCACTTGGATCGCGTCGTGTTGATCTTGTCGGTTGTGCGGGTTTGCAGGTCGGTGAGTTCCGATATTTCGGATGCCATCGAGTTGATTGCCTGCTGTCGCAGTCGATATTGGTCGATGACTTCGGGTCGAACTCCTTCGGCTAGCTCCAACTTGCTCTGCTCGGCACGCAGTTCAGCGTTCATCCGATCCACATCCAACAACTCCTCGTCTTCCGCATCTAGACCTTCCAGCAGCGATCCAGCATCGTCGATCAGACTCTGCACCTGAGTTCGCAACTCTGCCGCACGTCGACGTGCAGTCGCATGCGCTGCTACCGCTTCCTCCAGCACCGAAGCCAGTTCTCGCTCCGTCTCGTGCAGATCTCTCAGCTGATTCTCCAGACCAGTCGCAGTCGCATCCCACTGCCACTTGGCTAGCGAGGCAACATGCTTGCGATCCGCCACTTTGCTCATCTGCACCGTCTGCGCACACAGATCCTCCATCTTCTGACTTCGTCTCTGCGCCAGTTTGCGAATCTCCTTCATCAGCCGTGCCCTCTTCTCGTCTGCAGATGGCTCTCGCTCTTTGTCGCGCAACTCTCGTCGACGCGCTTCGATCATGGCGCTTTCCCTTTCCCATGAGCGCTGTGCACCGACGCAGTCGCGTTTCTGCGATGTGAGGTCGTTGATCTGCTGCTCGTAGCGGGCCATCTCGGCTTGGATTCCTTTATCTTCTTTGAGCAGCTGCAATGTTTTCGCTTCGAGATCCTTCTTCTTGACGGTAAGTTCTTGGATGTGCGTCGAAAGCGATCGTTGTCGGTCTCGATCCACCGCGTTGACCAGACTGCGAGCCTGACCAATACGACGAGAGACGGTCTGGCGTACTCCATTTCCGTAGCGAGAGACATTGATCGTAAAGTTCTCGCCGCCTGCAATGAATCGTCTGAATCTGCCGGATTGCTCGATACGCTCCACGTCCACATTCGGATCGAGCGTCACGGGAAGTCGATGAAGATGCGACTGCCTGCACAAGTGCACGAGCACATCCTCGGGACCGTCGATCATGTCGATGATGTACGCTTCAAAGCCCAAGGCAGCCAACTCTTCGCGCGGCACGTCGGGCCTCATGCTATCGAGCCTGATACCTTCCACTTCGGCCACTGTAAGTCGGAGTTTGGCTTTATCGACGAGCTCGCGTGTGAACAAATCGTAGTCCTCTCGAGTTTGACAGACAAACGACTTTTGCACTGCAAAGGGAATACACGACTCGACAGCAGCTGCATATCTCTGATCCTTGAGCGAGATCTCGAGCAATACCGGCTCGTGCACAGGCTTGCGGAATCGGTGTTGATTCTCACGCAGCCATGTAACCGCCTTGTACACGCCCTCGTCAGCGCGACGGATGTTTTCGAGTCGTTGTTGCGGCACGTTGTCAAGCTGCGCCAATTGCTGGCGATACGAGTTCAGACCTCGGTCGATGGTCTGGCTCTCGACATTGACATCCTGAATCTGGCGCTGAATATCACCGCGTCGTGTCTGACAATCGCCCAACTTGTCCCTCTTGCTGCGCATCTCGGCTTCGATCTCGGCGGTGTCTTGCACACCAGGCTCTGGGCCGAGTTGAGCGTCACGGTCTCTGATTTCGGTGCGCAACTCGTTAATGCGACGTGCGCGGTCTTGATCCTTGCGCGCCAACGTGCCAACTTCAGTCAGCTTTCCGTCGATCTCGCGTCCGAGATCTTCGACGTTGGTGACCAAAGTGCGACGTTTCTTCTCGTCGCCGCTGTAGACATGTTCGAGACGCTGAAGTTCGATTTTGAGTTTCGCCGTCTTGTCTTCGAGAACCTTGCGCTTCTGTTTGACGGGTTCGCTTCGGTTGATGGCATCGGAAAGGTCCTGACGTTTTCTCTCGCGATCCTCGAGCAATTCGTTGACATGTGCCTTTGTCCTGTTGTAATCGGCCATGGCAATCATGACCTCGAGCCTCTCGATGCGGTTCTCGATCTCCTGTCGCTCTTCGAAACGCTGAACATCGACTTGAAGTGCCTGGTTACGCTGTTCGAGATGCGCCTTCTCGTCTTGCTTTGTCTTGAGCTGGGTGGCAATTTCAGCAGCAGCCTTGCCATATTCGTTAAGCTTTTCGTGCCATCGGACGAGCCTTGCGCCGCCGACAGCCTTTTCAGTCTCGACAAGTCGCTTTGCATCGGTCATTTTGGCGAATTCGTGCACTTTGTCTTGCGGCAGGAAAGAGCACAGATTGCCGACGTCGATGTTGTACTCGGAGACCATGGCTAGCACGTCGGTTTTTGTGGTGCTACGACCGTCGACATACCAATCGCTCTTGTTGCTGGACGTGGTGATGGTGCGTCGAATGACAGGGTTGGATGAGCCAGGCCACGCCTGCATTTCGATCTCGATCCAGCCATCAGTCTCGCCGCGCTTGACGAAGGATCCAAGATTGGAAGCACGACCGAGCAGACTTGGGTGCCCTCCCAAGCCGAGAGCAATGGCACATGCGATACTGCTCTTACCGGTACCGTTGGGACCGCAGATGAGATTGAGGTAGGGACCGACGTTGAACTCGACCGAGTCGTAGGTGAGGAAATTGGAGAGAGCGATGCGACGAATCGCGCCAGGAAGGAACTTGTCGGATGAGCGTTGATTGCGGAGGCCGCTGTGCGCACTGTTGGCAGGCTCAGTGTCAGCGGGGACGAGACTTTCTGGAGCTGCATCGGCAAGGTCGATGTCCTCTGCTTGTTCCTCATCCTCCTCCTCCTCGTCATCCGAGCCAAGTACGCGATGGTTGGTGCGCCTTCGCCGTGGTGATGTGCCATTGGTCGCTGGTGTTTCAGCGATGGCTGCGCGTCTACGCTTGAACGGAGAGGCGGACGGGTCGCGATTCGATCGACGAGTGCCATTGGAGCCGGAGCCGTTGATGCCACTTGGAGTGCTGGACGTTGGCTGGGTATCGGGCCGTGTTGGCGAAGGTGAGGGGAATTCTGCCGATTCGGAAGGAGAACCCTTGAGTCCTCTGCGCTGCGAGAGGTCTGCTTGTGATCTGGATCGCTTCATGGCAGTTGGCTGCGAGTTTGTCTCTTCCGCCAACGCTCTGCGGGTTGATGGCGCTCTGGAAGATGATGAGGCAGAAGGAAACGAGCCCGTTGCGTTTCTTGGACGCTGCGATTGGCTGGGTGGGGTGAAGGGGTCGATGTCCTGATCGCGCGAAGCACGGAAGAGGGGCGAGGACGGAAGCACGGATGGACCTCGAGTTCTGACAGGCATGACGTCGATTTCAGGCTAGCATGGTTGCCTTGGTCATCTAAGGCGATGTTGATGTGGCCCCGACTTCTGAAGTGTAGTGATGCAAGAGGCCCATGCCTCCACGTTGATGGCGGGCGTCGAAGCTTCGATGTGCGGCAGAGTCGATGCGGTATGTGTGAGCTGGTTGGCGAGTCGAAAGGCTGTGAGGTGAGTGGCGAAGGACGTTGATGGTGTTCAGGATATCGAGGAGCGGAAGATGGACTCCCAAAAGCGACAAAACCCTAATCAAAAAGCCAAAAAGAGAGGCGTCGCTCCCGCCCGCACGCGTTTCTTTGCCAAAAAAAGAGACTGCAGAAACGCGCTTTGGAAGCTGAAAAAGTGTTGGACTCGCTCGAGCGCGCTGCGTCTTCCGAATCTAAAATGGCTGAGTTTTCTTCGAGGTGTTTGTGGAGCGAAGGCACTGGAGCAGTCACAGTGGTGTAAAGTGCTCTCGTCAGTCTCAACTCTCAATCCTCACGCGTAAAGAGCAAAGAGAACAGCGCTGCGATGCAATCTGATGGCGTGGGAACACTGCCACACACAAACCCACCATCTCATACTATATGATTGGCATCTCGGCTTCAGCGCTTGACTCTGCTTTGAAACGCAAAATGCTGTTTGAAAGATTCACAAGAATCGTCTCGAGCCACTACCAAAGCGATCTCCAAGCGCATTAGCATCTGCCATCATCTTGCCTCGTTTCTTTTCATCCATCAGCCTTCCACCGACACTGAGCGCTGCATCGCGATCCCAGATCATGGGAGCGGCTGCTTTTCCCGACCTCACATCTTCTTCTCTCTCTTTGCGTGACTTTGTGCTTGTGCTCTTTCGATCGTCTTTGTCTTTATCGCGAGAAGAACGACGGTCCGAATCTTTTCTTTTCCCCCTTTCCCTTCTTCTTTCTTCATCGTCGGAATGATCGTCCGTTTTGGACCTGTGGCGCGAGCTGGCGTGGGAACGATGCGAGTCATCATCACGTCGGGAACTCCGATGGCGATGCCGATGTGAGGAGGATGAAGAGGAGCTGTGTCGGTGCTTGTCTCTTGCTTCAGGTGAGCGCGACCTTGATCGGTGTCTCCTCCGATGACCATCACTGTGACTGTGTCGAGAAGATCTTTTCCCATCATCTTTGTCATCGTCACGCCTTCTGCGCTTCTCCCTTCGCCTCTCTTCTCTGGCTTCATCCTCGAGCTTATCTTTGAGCTCTCTCCTTCGCCGTTCATTGTGCTCTTCCACCAATGACTTTTTGTGACTGCGATCCTCCGCAACAGCTGCAGCGATTCCTGAATCCCTTCTTGCAGATCTCTCCCTCTCCAGCGCCTGCTTATCGCCCATCGCTGAGCCACCTTTGACTTTGACACCAGACACCTCATCCTGCATTCGTCTGAGCCGTTCCTCGGGTGTTTCTGTCCACACACTCGTATCGACATCCTCGTTACTTGCACCACCACGAGCCGATACACGCGGTGTGGTCTGAGCGAAACCGCGCGATTTCAAGTTCAGCGGGTCACCTGCGATAGCTTGCAACGAGGACGCATTGGATAACGAAGGAGGTAAGAGCATCCATTCAGGTCGAGAGTTGGCCGCTTTCTCTGCTGCTAGTCTTGCCTCTTCTTCAGCTGCCTTTTTGCGTGCTTCTCTTTCCAAGAACAGCTTGGCTCCTTCGCTAAGGCCGTCGTCATGCGAGGTTGCGCTGGTCGGAAGCGCCGGTCCGACGGATGGTCCTTGTTCGTCTTCTGAAGATGCTGCGGCTGAGCGCGAGCTTGATGCTGAGTCAGAGCGACTGCGAATAAAGCCCGCTGGAAGCTGAGGGCCTGCGATTGCTCGTCGTTTTTGATGGTGGGATGACCTGTCGGATCCGGATGGAGATGGAGACCGCGACAACGAAGCAGATGAAGAGCGAGAGGAGCTCGAAAATGATCCAGACCGCGATCGTCTTATTGGTGTCGTCTCTGTCGACGGCAGCTGCGGTCCAATCGCTGACATCTTGACTGCTCCCTCTACGCTTTAGATGGTGGTAGCACATCAACTCGATGCTGTTTGATGCATAAAAGTGACTGTCCAGCATCGTGTGGAGTTTTCTCCAAGAAAATCTCGACTCCGAAATCCGAGCCTTGCGAATCTTCTTTCTCAAGCTCTCCTCCTCTTCTTCCTCGCAACCAACCTTTCGCCTCCAACATCACGTCACGGATCAAAGCTGTCTAGCTACGATGGGAGGCACCTCATCTTCCGGCCCTTCCTCTATACACCTTCCTCCCGGCTGGACCTCTCATATCAGCCCCACCGGCCGCACATACTACCACAATGCTTCCTCCGGAGTCAGCACCTACACTTTGCCCAAGCCCAAACGTGAGAAGCCCATCTCCAAGACGGTCATCCCTAACACTTCTGGATGGTTCAAGGTGACAACCAACAAAGATAACACGTTCTACTTCCATCCGGCGACAAAGACAAGTCAGTGGCTGCCACCTCCTCAGGTTGCGGCTGCATTGAAACAGGTCGAAGAGCAAGAGGCAAGAGAGAAGGAGAGGGAAAGGAAGGAGCAGGAGGAGAAGGAGAGGGAGGAGCGCGAAAGAGCAAGAAGAGAGAGATTAGGGAGGAAGAGAAAGTTGGAGGAAGGGGTACCCATCACGGAATTCGATGCGAGTAAGCGAGCGCGTGCGGATGAGGACGAAGAGGAGGAGGAAGATGATGACGTTGAAAGTGATCTAGAGGAGGAGGAAGTTGCAGCATTTCCCGAGGATCAAGACGTCGCACAAGCAACACCAGATCAACCAGAAGTTGCTCCCGAAGACGCCCAGGACGACGACGAGGATGACGAAGAATGGCAACGACAAATCGCCGAGCAGATGGCTGCTGAGGCTGAAGCAGAAGCAGAAGCGCACAACGAACCAGCCACAGTCGAGCCTACACCTTCACAACTCACCGAAGTCGCTCCGGAACTCAACATCGAGGAGGCAAAATCATCCTTTATGGCGCTATTAACATCGCTCAACAACACCCCCTCTGAAATCAACCCAATGGCACCCTACGACCTCGAACAACCCAAATTCTCCTCTCACCCTTCCTACCTCTCCCTTCCAACCCATGATCGGGAAGACATCTTCAACGAGTGGTGTAAGCTCCGAGTTCGCGAAAAGCGAGCTGCTAAAGCTACCTCATCCACCTCCTCTGCATCCAAGACATCTTCGAGGGATGCACCAAGCGCCGAAGCAAACTACCTCTCCCTGCTACGCAAAGAAGTCCGATCGACACGAACAAAGTTTTCCGACTTCAAATCGGCTTTCTCCCGCCACCCTCACTTTACAGCTTACGGCCGGTCAGACTCGGACCGCGAACGGCTGTTCAAGCAGCACCTGATCGAGCTTGGAGAAACCAAGAAGCGTGCGGCGGAAAAAGCAGAGCGAGAGTTTTCAGAGTTGCTCTCCGATCGGTTGCCTGGAAATCTGCGGTCCAAAGTAGCAGCTGCGGAGAAAGAAGGAAAGGAAAAGGTGATGGATGTTTGGACATCGGCCAAGAAGCCGCTTGTGGAGGATAAGAGGTACGATGCGGTCGGGAGCTCGACGAGACGATTTGAGCTGTTCTTGACTTGGGCGAAGGGTGAACGTCGGCAGCCTTCTTCGGCTTCGGAAGCAAAGCGCGATGCCGGTGAAACGTCAACCAAAGCAAGTGGTAAGGAAGACGACGCAAAAGCGAAAGATAAAGAGCTCAAGCGTCAGCAGGCGCTGCGAGATCGCGAAGCAGCAGTGCAAGCTGAACGAGCGAAACTCAACCGGATCAATCGATCCGCTTTCAGCGCTGCTTCACGAGAAGAATCTCTGCTGTCATTCCAACAGCTGTTGCTCGACGCCATCACCTCTCCTCACCTGTCGTACTCCGAAGCCGTGTCGAAACTCTCCCGCGATCCTAGGTTTGACGCTCCCGGGCTCAACGACGGCGATAAACGCCGACTGTTCGACCAACACCTGCACCGCTTGGTTGAGAAGGAGGAAGATCGCCTCGGATCCATCTTTGCGAAGTACGCTCCGCGGTTGGATACGCATCCAGACGACGTCCTAGCTCAAACATTGCAGGACGAGTCGCTCTCACACCCGCCACTCAACATCTTTGCTCGCGACCAAGACCGTCTTCGAGCAGCATTCGAGCGATGGGATGAGAGGCGGAAGCAAAAAGCGGAGGCGGATTTCAAACAGATGCTCAACGAAAGCGCATTTGTCGAGTTTTGGGGTCGGTTCAAGAAGGCTTCCCTCTCCTCTACCTCCAATGAAAAGCATGGAAGGGAGGAAGGCGAGGACGAGGAGGAAGAGGGAGAAGCGCAGACGCTGGTCGAGATGGCGAGAAAGGTGGATTTGGAAGAGATCGAGTCGGTGTTGAGGAACGATGCTAGGTTTCGTGCGTGGAAGCATGAGCCGGAGAAGAGGAGGGGGTGGATTCGAGAGCATTTGGAGAGGTTGGCGGCTCCGGCGAATAGTGTTCATAAGTAGAGGGCGAAGGTGTTGCAGAAGCGTACAAGACTTGACCGACCACCAGTCGTCCGCAAGTCTCGTACCACGACTCTCAGACACCCTTCACATCCAATACCACACGACACCAAAACTTTTTGGGAACAGCATCTTTTACGACGACAAATATTATCTACATTCATCCACATCTAGTTCTTGACCAACTCCGCCTCCTCCTCCCGCCTCTTCCTATTTACCTCATCAATCCTCTTGCCCAACCTCGCACCCAGCCCAGCATAATCCTTCGGCCTGACCGGCAACAACCACTGCCTGATCACCGCCATCTTGCCCAACTCGAGATCGATATCCTTCAACGTATCGTCGATACTGTGCAGACTGAACGGCACCAGATTGGTTCCGTGGGCGTGTTTGCCGTTGCTCCTAGCGTCCAACCATTCCAGTTTGATTTTAGCCGCTTCCAACATCTCGTCCTCGGGTGGCAGGTGAGTCAAGCCAGCAAGATGAGCCGAGATCCAGAGGGCAGCGGCTTCCGAAGAGGTTGGGCAGAAGAGGGACGAGTTGTATCCGTTGAAAGTCAAGTTGGGTACGCCGATGGGCATGATGTGCTTGTGGAGCAAAAAGTTGTCGTTTTCGTCGAGGAACTTTTTCTGGATGTTGACGGGTAGGAAAGGAACGTCTTGATGGAAACCTGTAGCGCAGACGAGCAAGTCGCAAGGTAGGACCGAACCGTCCTTGAGAACCGCAATCGGTTTGCCTGCTTCGTCTTTGGTCAAACGAGCGATCTCGGCATCGCGTCGAACTGCCACCTTGCCAGCTTCGATGTTCTTGTACAAGCCTTCGGTGGAGAGCGAGATGGTGGAACGTGCGATCTCTTCAAAAGGTCCCTCTGGAACCAAGCCCAACCTACCGAGTTTGAGCTGTCCAGAAATGACCCATTGAAGAGAGTTCAACATGCCGTTACGGATGACTCGACCCGAACCGCAGTTGAACCACTTTTCGAAACCCGAAGGAGTAATGTACTCGAACAGGCTTTCGCCCAACCTCGTCAGCAGCAGATACTGATAGGGCAATCCACGGATGACTCGCGGCACCTTCCAGATCAACCTTCGCGCCACCAACGTTGTACTCTTGGCACTCGCCGATACGGCGTTCGCCACATCGCACGAGCTCTTACCGTAACCCACCACCAGCACATCTTTACCTTGGATCGTCTCTGCGTCCAAACCCAAATCCGAAGAATGACAGATCTTACCACCTGCTTGGGTCCATTCGTCTACACCCTGATATTCTGGAATCTTGCCTCTGGAGAAGGTTCCAGTCGCAACGACGAGATGTTCAAACTCCCAGGTTTCTTCCTTGCCATCCTTCTTGGTGGTAATCTCCCACCCCTTTGGTGTAGGATCAGCCCTCTCGACCTTGGTGCCGAACTTCATCAATCGACGCAAATCGTGCTTGTCGACATACGCATCGAGGTAGTCCTGCACCTGTTGAGCAGCTGGCCATGTAGGGTAGTGTTTGGGCATGTCCATGTCGCTTAGCGAGTAAGTTTCTTTGGAGTTCTGTGTAGCCAAACCGGGATAACGTCGAGTTTTTGACCACACCCCTCCGACATCGGGACACGCTTCGAAGAGCGTCACTTGGTGACCGTACTGGGTGAGGTACTTTGCGGTGGAGATGCCGGCGAACCCAGCGCCTACGATTGCGACTTTCATTGTTGGCGGGCGGCGATGGAGGAGGGGAGTGGAGTGTTGAGTATAGGTTGGAAATTTCGTTGAAGAGAGAGAGGCAGCAAGCAAACCTCAGGGCGTTGTGGTGAGGGAAAAGAGAAGGAAAAAGTGGGATGGTGGTTCGGAGCGGAGAAGAAGGGGAGGGCGGCTATATACACGCCGTTGATTAGAGTTTCGCAGCGGACGGGTCAAAACCGAGCTCTTTCCCCTTTCCCCCCTTCCTTCCCTCTGCCGATAAGGGCGAAGCAGTATGAAACGGTAATCGCGGATTGACAAGCGCAACTTCCTGCCCCAGTTAACAAGATGAGACCCTGCTCGTCTCTCGAAATGAGAGAGAGAGAGAGAGAGAGCGCGCGCGCGCGACATAGTCGGCTCGAAGACCGCTCTTGAACCCCACGGTGCATCTCCTTTGAGAAGCCAAGTCACGAGGAACAACACACACTACTCGCTATGAAAAGCGGCAATCCCGTGCCATGTCCGCGCCATCGTGCCGGGCAGGAGAAGGAAAAGGTCCTATCAACAAAGCCTTTTTCTTTTGACCAATCTTATCGCTTCGTTTCTATGCATAGACAGACGCACTGGAGCAGTGTTTTTCGGCGCGGGATTTTTTTAATGCTCAAAAAAAAGAAAAGACCCTTCTTCTTTTGCTGCCAGCCAACCAGCAAACACATCTTCTTTTTCTTTTTGCGGGGAACACTCTTTCTCTCTCTCACACACAGACCTCGTGCCTGTGATATTCTTTTCTCGCCAAGAGAGAGCTGCTGCACGCACACACGAGACTGTGGAAACTTAATTTTTATTTTTTTCATTTCCTCCTCCTCGCTGCCGACTGCTGCTGCTGCTGATTGATCGGCCTTGCGTTGTGTGTTCGTCTCGCCACAAATTGAGCCAAAAAACTATGAGCTTCCAAGAATGAATGTGTGTTGCCCCACCGTGTCGAGAACTGCCAAGCCTAATTCCGCAGGCACGTTGTTCGCCAAAATATGAAAAGCATGATCGGTGTGTTGGGACGACTCTCAATGCGTGCACGATCAAAAAGTGGGCAAAAAGTGGTGCCAAAGAGGGTACAGTACGGTACGGTGCGGGCTTGGATGCCGAATGCATGATGATGATGGGCCTTATCGTGGGTCGTTCATGGTCACGGGGTCCCTTGTGAGGAGGTGGGTTGTTGCTGCTGCTGTGGTGCTCTGTCGACCATCCACAACTCGCATGCGTCGGGATAGCAAGGGGCGAGTGGCAAAGCGGACCTTGACCGGTCTCAACGTGACATCTGCACGCACCCATTCCGACGATGCGGGGTCAGAGGTTGACAGCCAATCGATTTTGCATCGTTAGAGATAAGCGACTTTCTCAGGGCGCAAAAATGGTGCACTCATCTTGACGAGAAGAAGCGGTGTAGAAGGCCAAGGCGGCAACACGGAATCAACGGTCGGATGCGTGGACAGGATCCGGCCCGCGGGTTTTATTTTCATTTCGCTGCTAGGCGATCGCTTATCTCGCTTTTCCGACGTCTTTCTGATGTTCGACTCCTTTTGCGCCCAGTGCTACCGCTGTCGATTGTCCACCTCGAAGCATGGTGAGCGAGCGGCTGCATAGGCACCAATACAAGCCCCGCGCGCACGAGTGATAGCCGCTACACCGGGGAGATAGAGACGCTTTCAGAAATCAATACAGCTCAGACACGGTGGTGTTTTCTTTTTCTGGGCTTTCATTTGCCACCTCTTTGTGGCACGCGGATGTGAACTTTCTTTTGTCGGCAAGATGGTCGTACACAAGGCTTGCCAGGCAGGGTATTGACAGCGAAAGGCCGGAACTTTTTGAAATGAGGCGAATGTAGCAGCAGCGGCTGAAGTGGTAAAAAGTGTTGATTGCCGACTTTTGTTGCACGGGCCAAGACCGTCGCTCTGCAGGCCGCGGAGTGCGTAAAAATCTTCCAAATAGCAGCCACCCTCGACGAGCTAGAGACCTTTTATTTAGACGCTCGCCTCATCGTTGCCCATCTGTCTGTTCATCGACATACCTCCCCCTCCCCTTCCTCTCTCTTCCTTCGCCATCATCGAGCACCATCCTGAAACACCCACCACGCACAACGCACTACAAATTCCCCACTCTCTGCAAGAAAGAACATCAACCATGTCAGTCGTACGACCCAAAGTCACCTCCGACGGCACCTGGCACTTTTTCGACGGAGCTCTCAAAACTTACTTTGTTTCATCTACAAAGGACTCGTTCACATCCGGTCAGATCTTCCGTGCCAACGATCCGCATTCCGGAGTAGGTCGAAGCTCTACCGCTACACCACCGTATCACATTCATCTGTATCAGGCGGAAACTTTCGATGTCAAAGAAGGTACGCTTTGCTACTTGATCGATGGTAAAGAAGGCAAATTGGAAGCGGGTCAAAAGGTCAACATTCCACCGTACAGACCGCATACTTTCTGGTCCGATCCGACCAGTGGTAAAGATCTGCATGTTCACATCACTGTGAGAGGAGGTGATAATCCTGGGTAAGCACCCCACTCTATACCTTTGACGTTTCTTAGCGATTTACTCTCATATACTGACATCATTGTATACGCGGCGATGGTGGTGCAGATTCGACGAAGACTTCGTACACAACTTTTACGGTTACCTCAGCTCTCGAACCATGGCTGGCAAGGGACCAAACCCGTTCCAAATGTTGCGCTTTTTGGACGATGCCGATGTCATCCTGGTTCCTCCCCTTCCACTTTCGGGTCTGTGGAGATCCGTAGGTCTGCTGTGGCCGATTGGAAGGTTGATCAACATTGTGTTTGGTAGGATCGTGGGAGGGTGGATTTTGGGTTACCCGACGAGGTACAAGGAGTTTGATGATGAGGTTTCCAAGTGAAAACGCCTTTACACACCTTTCTCGTCTCTGTTGTTCGTATGGAATGTTGGAATGCATTGTGAGCCGATATAGTATCGTCCAAGGTCGCCACTGCGTGCCGCTGTGTGTGCTTTTTGGAGTGCTCAACGAGCGTCGCTTTGCAAGACAGCGTCCATCTGTAGTTCCCTCCTGAGTGTCTAATCGAGATCTAATGCTTCCCGATTTACCGATCCATCAGCCCTCGTAGGCTTCTTTCATCTGACGCGTTTTTTTCGCCGAACACGCACGACCGACGCCTTTGCATCGGTTACAGATTTTCCAAAGGCGAAATGCAATGTCGATCTTAACACCCGATCTAGTTATTTGCAGAGAGAGGCTTGATCACCGCCTTTTCTTCTCGTCAAGCTTTTCGAGTCCGGGTTATCGGCTTCCGAGCTACAAAAGACTCAGCAGCATGCAAGACCGGTGCTTTCGGTTGGTGGGATCAGAGCAAATAGGATCGCCCACCATACCAAGCAAAGCTCAAGAGACAAGAGTGGTGAATTCGCCGCCGCCCTGATTTGAAACATTGGCCGCCAGCCAGCGCCTCGTACCTGATCGAAAAAGAGAGAGTTGTCGACCGAGAGAGAAACCCTTGAATTCGGAAGCAACCCTTGAGGTCGTAGTTTTGCAACTCTTCCCAAATGCGACTTCTAACGGATGTGACTTGGAGACGCAAGGTAGGCTTGTGCGGCGTGTTGTACAAGCGTGAGTGTGTGTCTGCGTCGAGTGTGATCTTGAAAGTGAGTTTATAAGTTAGTGTCGCACAATTCAGGGGTTCAAGAAGAAATTGATTGATACTTTGCTCTCTCTCTCTCCAAAGTGGGTTTTTCGTAACCGAAATAGTTAGTCGTACAGTGGATCCTCTCAAAGTGACACATTTTATTTTCTTAAAATTCGAGATTTATCATTTGTGTGATCTGGCATACATATATTCATATCTCAGCAGTCTGACTAGGTGTGGACATACAGTAACTCCAGAACTTTACACACACCTTCTCTGTTATCAATCAATAATTAAGACATGACATTCCAGCAACAAAGGACTACAAAGTGTTTTGGGTCATAAGACCTTGTGATGTCAGAATTTCCTTGGCTAATTGTAGCACCCTCAGCTTTGTCAGCTTCCTAAGTATGTCTCCTAGCTCTTCCTGAATGTTGTCTTCCCCATCCTCATCTTCTGCATACATTTCTACCAAACCTGTATGCCTACAGGGGTCTGGCTGTCTTGGCATCATGGTGAAGATGCAATGAGGGGGACAGATATGGTAGAGAAGCAAGACAAGATTCTCAGTAGATAGAGCTCATCAAGAGCTTCAGAACAATGTATATGAAGTGGCCTTTCTCAGCTTTATGTAATTTGATTGTCAAGGATGTGAGTATTAAAATGTGATTTTAATTACCTAAATTTTGATGCAATTTTATTTTTGGAAATGTGTCACTTTGAGAGGTTCGACTGTAATGCGTGTGTGTGACTTTGTACACGCTGCGGTTACACACTCGAGAACTTTTTTTTTCTTCCGCCGAGCGAGAGAGAGAACGTGTGTGTGATTCAAAGATTGTGATTGAGGCGTGTGTGTGTGTGTGCCTTACCGGTGCCTTGTGTGTGTGTTTCGAGCCAGTCGGGTTTGTGTCGGTCTGTGCCTGTCATTTTACTCAACACTCTCTGTGTGACACTCTGACTGAGAAAACTCGCAAATGAGTTTCGACCGATTCGATTCTCAAAGCTCAATCCTCCACCCTTTGCTCGTCCTTTCCATCTCCTCTTCCTCCTCATCCATCTTTCCCCCTCACTTGCAACTTCAAGCAAGCTCCGTCGGATACTTATCTCTCCCCTTTTCTTTGCCCTTGGTCTGGAAAGTGGAAAGAGATACTGTAGAAGCCGAGTTCTCGTTGCATCACCATCATCACCAGCATCATCATCATCGACGTCGACCTCCTTTCCCGACTACTACACAACAATAGCAAAAGCTTCCGCCCTTGCTTGCAATTCCTCGCTGAATCCCGTGCCATTCATTCTGGCCTGGTAGCTCACATCTCACGACCTCCCTTTCCAACAAGCTTGGCCTTCGACTTTTCGCTGGCGAGCTCGTCCTCTTGGGTAAGTGCTTCTTGTTCTACCCTTGCCAGCAGTGTATCATCTGCCGACCGGCGCTATGGCTTCTCGATCATCGTCAATCCCATACGGGTGGTTGCCAAGCCGCGACGATCCTCCTCCCGCCCTGTTTTGGCAGTGGTCGTTTGGTGTCAAGCACGCTGCTGGCCTCCTTGCAACTTGCTTTCGCAGCTCTGTCATCACACGGCACAACCCACCGCACGTGCAGCTCGTCCGTGCGACTTCATCAATCTGCTTCACCACTCTCTTCGGTCATCATTCGTACAAACAACTGACGTTCTTTCCTCTTTTTTCCTCGCCACCCTTTCGCCGCCATCAGCATCGACACGTTGCTTTGACAAGTACAACACCCCAAGGTTCCGGCCCACTCACGCACTGTAACACTACTTCATCATTTCATTTTCCTTTGCGGACATACCTCTCCTGCGTCAAATCCATCGGCAAGCTGCGATCCCCACCCTTCTCAGCTCTACTTCCGATCGCATTCCCCCCTTTTTTTCGCATGGACTTCTGCATCTGATTCATCAATATAACCCTCTCGCATTGTAAGTTTGAGCTGCCATCACCTCGATACTGTATTGTACACGATCTTGACCTTCTGCCAATACCTTGCTATCCCAACAGTCTCGTCTCTTTGCATTCCCTTGTACAATTCTTGTAACACCACCTTTGCAACATCCTAAGCACGCGCATTAGACGATCCCCGCCCTTATTCGACCTTTCGCAAATCATCGTCGAGCCACCAACCTTCATCTCTCTTGGTACGTCCTCTTCCCCCTTCTCTGCGCCATCCCGCCATTGCCATGCACAGTGCAAGTGGCTCATGTCTTCCGTTTCGCTTCCTTCATCCGCAGTACTAAGATCAGCATCCCACGTCCACGTCTCAAGTCACATTCGGGCCGCCGACCTCGCAGCATCCTTTTCAGACCAGCCTCTGTCAACATAACAGCGCCTCAACAACCCGCTGTGACAAAAGCTTTTTTTTTATACACATACAAAATGTCGACAAAGGACAACAGCGCTCCCTCGGCTGCCGAGTCCAACCCGGGCTCCGCATCGCTCTCCGAGTCGACCCCTTCCATATTGCAAGCTTCCGGCACCGAGACCGCCGTCACTTCGTCCTCACACTCGCCCGTTCAGCGTGCTGTAGATTCCGACGACGTTAAATCCGACGCAGACCCCGCCTCCGAGGCCGACATCCAAGCGCGCATCGAACGAAAGAGGCTAGAACACGAAAAGCAACGTGCCATGCACCAAAAGGCCTTCGAACAGCAGATGGCTTTGTTGGAAAAGCAGCAACGCGAAGAAGAGCACCTTCTCCGCGCCGGTGCTGCCGCCGCTGCTTCCGCCCCGACTACACCGCCCAACGAAGCTGTCACTGCCGATCCCAAGTCCGCTGCTGCTGATGCCGCTGCGAAGATCGACAGCAAGGACGCCAACGCCGCTGGAAAGCCGCTTTCGCATCTCTACCGATCCATGCCCTCGTCTCGTCGTCAGTCGGGTGAGGTGCAGCGTTCGGCGGACGAGCTTGCATCCGCCGTTGGTGCTATGTCGATCACTGGCAAGGCTGGTGCCAACGACAAGGGCGACAAGGTCAACGAAAAGGGTGAGAACCTGACCCCCGTCTTCAACGAGCAGTTCCTCTTTGACGATGAGCTCGATAACGAGGATTCCGCTTTTGTCAAAAAGTACAACCTCAAGGCCAACGACGACCAGTTCCCCATCCTCGTCCAGCGCGACAATTACTCGGACGTCCTCGCCGCACGCTCCAGTGACGGTGCAGAGCCTCAGAATGCTGCTCGTGGATCGGAATGGCCCAAATTTGGTGGTGCCGGTGCTGGCGCTGCTGGTGGCAACACTGGCGCTGCCGATGCCGCCGGCAATGCAGCTGGCGATACCACTGCCTCGTCGTTGCGTGGCTCCGTCACCAGCAAGTCGCCGCCTCCTGGTCCGGGGACGCCTAGCATGACTGCCTCGTTCGGCACCAGTGCAGGGCGACAATCGAGCGGTTTCCCCTTGCCGTCACCCTCGCCGCGTCTCTCGCAGACTGGTCGATCCTCGCCCGCCATCAATGCCGCCACTTTTGCCGGAGTCGCCTCTCGACAGGCCAGTGGACCGGGTTCGCCCTCTCCTGGTCTGGGTGGTCTCAGCGGCGACGTGGGTCGAACCGGCGGTGGATCGCGCTTTGTCAACACTGCTGTGTCCATCCCTGCTGCTGCTGCTGCCGCTGCCAACCGTAAGAACCAGAATGCTGCCGCTGCTGCTGCTGCTGCTGCCGCCGCCGCCGCCGGTGTTGGAGGAGGCGCCGCTTTCCCCAGCTTCAACCTTGGTGCTTTCTCGGGTGCTTCCACGGGCAGCGAAAGTCCTAGCCGTTTCGGACCTTACTCTCCTAGCAGTTTCGATGCTGCTGAAGCTCGACGTGGCAGTCGACCTTCGTCTGGCTTTTTCGATGCCTTCAACCCGACCGCTGGTGCCAATGCGCCTGGCTCGCTCTTCCCTACGGACAAGTACTCGATGGGCATGGTGGGAGCCGAAGACCATGCCAAGCTCGGCGGTCTGGGTCCTCACGGTCCCGGTGGTGCTGCTGCTGCTGCTGCCAACGCAGCGCTCGCCAAGCACGCTCGCAAGGGTGAGCTGGATGCGGCTACGCAGCTCGAAGATCTGCAGGGTGACATCTTTGCGCTTTGCAAGGATCAGCACGGATGCCGTTTCTTGCAAAAGAAGCTCGAGGAGAGCAACCCTGCTCACCGCGATATGATCTTCACCGAGACGTTTAAGCATTTTGCCGAGCTCATGACGGATCCGTTTGGCAACTATCTGTGCCAGAAGATGCTCGAGTACTGCACCGACGAGCAGAGGAACTTGATCGTCGAACTGGTAGCTCCGGAGTTGGTAACCATCTCGCTCAACATGCACGGCACCCGTGCAGTCCAAAAGATGATCGACTTCCTCTCGACGCCGCGTCAGATCCATTCGATCATCGTTGCCCTGTCGATGAATGTGGTGACGCTCATCAAGGATCTCAACGGCAACCACGTGGTGCAAAAGTGCCTCAACCGACTCGGAGCCGAGGACAACCAGTTCATCTACAATGCGGTGGCCGCTCACTGCGTCGAGGTGGCTACGCATCGACACGGTTGCTGTGTGCTTCAGCGTTGCATCGACCACGCTTCCGAAGCGCAACGCGTTCAGCTGGTGGCCGAGATCACCTACAACGCGCTTACGTTGGTCCAGGATCCTTTCGGAAACTACGTGGTGCAGTACGTGCTGGATCTGAGCATCCCTCGCTTCACAGATGCGGTGGTGCGTCAGTTTGTAGGCAACGTATGCCTGCTTTCCGTGCAGAAGTTCAGCAGCAACGTGATCGAAAAGTGCATCCGCGTTTCCGAGCCCGGCGTCCGCAAGCAGCTGATCGAGGAGTTGCTGAACCGGACCCGCCTGGAGAAGCTGTTGCGCGATTCCTTTGCCAATTACGTGGTTCAGACGAGTTTGGACTATGCCGATCCGGTGCAGAGGATGCGGTTGGTGGAGTGCATTCGACCTATCTTGCCCGTGATTCGGAATACGCCGTATGGGAAGAGGATCCAGAGCAAGCTGCAGCGCGATAATCTGGATCTGGGCCCTCCCAATGGTGTACCGTATTCGGTGTTGCACGCTGCGCATCAGCAGCAGTTGCACGCTATGGCTGCGGTTGCTGGAGGTGGAGGTAGAGGAGGAGGATATATGGGCTATGGACCTGGAGGACATCAGATGCCTCCTCCTCCGCCGCCTCACCATATGCACCCGCATCACGCTGTACATCAGTTTGCGCCTCATCAGCATCATCAGCCGCTTGCGTACGGTAGTCCCCATATCCGCGGTGGTGGTGCGGGGCGACAGGGAGGTCACAATTTGCCTCCGCCCAACTTTGCCTCCGGATACAATGGGGGGTTCAACGCATCTCTACCCCCACCTATGGGTATGGGAGGAGCCGCTGGAAGGGGTGGTGGTTCTGGAAGCTTTGCCGGTAACGCCGCTGGAGGAGCAGCTGGTGCTGGAGGAGCGGGAGGAGCTGGAGCGGGAGGTGGATACGCAAACTACTAAAACTTCAACGATTCGATTTCTAAACAATTCAAACAATCATCTGTACAATGGTCTCTCTCTCAAACATCATCATCATTTTTTATCAATCACTTTTTTTTCAAAGGTTCCCAAAACCAACTTTTCTTGTAACACTTTTTTTTTTCCTTTTTTTTCGCCCGTTGTCATTATTATTTTCTTCTTTATATTGTTCTCTCTTTCTCTTTCGGATTGGGTGCTGTTTGTGTGGTGGTGAGAAGAGATGTGTGCTGGAAGTGTAGGGTGACGGATGATGGCGGTGATTGGAGGAATTGAAGCGTGGTGATGGAGAAGGTGTGTTGAATTTTCGGTGGAACTTGGTCCTTTCTTTTTGGACCACTGTCCGTGCACCAATTTTGGCTGGATTTTCTCTCGCACGCATATGTAGCAGGGGTGTGAAAAATCAAGGGTCCAAAAAACTTCGAACCGGCTTTCCACTGGGGAGAGCCTTGCTGCTGCTGCTGCTGGAGGCAAAATGAGAAAAACGCCATGACCTATAAACTTAGCCGTTGCCTCTCTCTCTCTCCCGATTTCCTCGCCAAGTTTATTTTTGCTTGCTTGTGCACACAGTCTGAACAACCCTTTCAGGAAAGTGCTTTCGAGTTCGTTTGATTTGGGAAGGCGATGAGGGGACGATGTAAAGCTGGGTTATGGTTGGTAAGTAAGCGGCAAAATCCAGTCGTGGGGGGGGACCGGAAAACGCCGTAAAATGCAACTCTGTCCGCGGCGGCAGACCACCGCCGATGTTTTTTCTCCCTCGTCTTCGGTCTCTTACACTGCCAGCACTCACAGCAAAAAGTATTCACTTCTCGATCAAAACTTCAGTAAAAGGAATGGACAGCAACGCAGGCCAACAACGTCTTCTCACGCTGTATTGTTGTTGACGGGAAAAAACGCCTCTTTCTGACGGTGGGAAAACCGATCGCTTGACAAGGTTTTTTATGCAAGGGCACAGAGAGAGAGAGATGTTTGGGAGGCACACAAGGCTTGAAGAGAGAGACAGCAAAGACGAGATGATGTATTTTTTCCCCGGCATTCCTCACTACTGCTGCTCTCTGCTCTGCCCCCCTGGCGATCCTCTTCTGATACTGTGTGGTTTTTTTCCGATCTACTGTAGACCCTCTCGTGCTCTTGCTCTCTCGCCCTCGGCTTCTTGCTGGCTACGCAACGTATCGCTGTTGTCACCTCCCCCCCCCCCCCCCCTTCCCTGTCCGTCCTCGAGTTTGTCTATTGAGCAAACAGTCTACAGTCCACGGCAATCCGTGTCCGTCGAGCAAGAAAACAACATCCCCACCGCACATCCCACTCTCTCTTGGCACAAAGATCACACAGCTAAGCCACACCGTGCACGCAAGGTAAGGGAGAAATTTTCTCACCCTTCTCTCTCAGTTCGTCTCTCGATAAAGTTTACGGGTGTTTTTCAGCCTATCACAAGTGTGTGTGTGTGCCTTTTGCTCGCGTTCAAACCAACACTTTTGGACAAGACAGCAAGACAGACACTGAGATCGTGTGGCGCATCAGTAATTATTGTGGTCTTTTGTTGATTTTCTTCCTTGGGTAGAAAATTTTACTCTTGTGATACGTTACGCTTGCCTTCGACCGTCGACTTGTGTCAATGGAGCTTCGACTTGCGGGTTGCGGATTCAGGTCACCCGTCGGAGCGGGGGGGAAGAGGGCGAGTGGGGGTTAAAGGGTTGGATGACTACGGCAAAGCAGGTCACAGAAAAAGGAGTGAGAGAGAGCACAGTGCCCTTTGATTATTGTGTGTGTGAGTCCGAAATATTATTTCCCTTTGGCGCAAAGCAGCCTGTCACGGGCCTGCACCACACACAGTCACACGAAAAGAGCTTCTTGGCACACAGTGCAGTGCAGTGTGTGGTAAGTGCGGGAGAGAGAGAGGTGGGAGAGAAATTACGCCCGCTCCTCCGTTTCTCTCTCTCGCAAGCGTTTATCGGGTTTCACTTTGTCAGTAAAGTTACAGTCAGTGATACTGCCGTGTGTACCTGATCTGCAACCACACCGCCATTCACTAACAAGATCTTTCCCTTGATGCCACGACGCTGTCAGCTTTGCTCGATAGATACTTCGTTGCGAATCATCTCTACATTCTTCAAGGGTTTAGCTGGTGGAAAAGAGAGGGTGACACAAGCAGACGAAGGTGGATAGATATAACCCACGCACAGTCTCCATCACCACAGGCTCAAGGACGGATAGGTGCTGCTGACAGGCAACAGCGAGCAGTTTTTTCGCCGGTTAGAGACCCGAGACGCAACGGCAGGCATCGCTTTTGAACACCATCCCGACGGCTCAATACGTTAGATTTCACATTGGACGAGCTCGTTATCGTCAACTGCAAGGCAAATCGGATCACAACTGTTCCAGTCACATCGTCACCTGGTCACCTCGTCACGTTTTCACGAAGCATCTCCTGGCTGCAACACACATTGGATC
Source organism: Anthracocystis walkeri (assembly GCA_928858565.1). Taxonomy (NCBI): domain Eukaryota; kingdom Fungi; phylum Basidiomycota; class Ustilaginomycetes; order Ustilaginales; family Ustilaginaceae; genus Anthracocystis; species Anthracocystis walkeri. The sequence goes on from CAKMXV010000010.1 coordinate 81,001, forward strand.
ATCTCAACTTCCCCCCCTTCATCCTCGAGCAAACACTTCAAAAAGTCGGGATACTCATCGCAACACCTTCTCTCTCATGACTGCCACACTCCTCAGCGAACCAAGATGACCACCCGTCAACCAGCCTCCACAGGCAGCCCGTCGCTCAATCCTCCCTCCGGTGCACCACCAATACGACTCCGCCACCCTCTACCTGCACCACCTTTGACCCACACCTCTTCACGTCAACGTTCGCTCAAATCTCCCTCTTCGTCATCGACAACCTCTTCCGTTCGCTACGCCTCCCCCTCCACCAGCCCTTCGTACTACTACGCCTGTTCTTCTTCTTCGTCGTCGCACCCTTCACCGGCACCTTCGAACGCCTCTGGCAGCAGCAGTGCTTCTTCGGCTACGAGTAGTTTGCGTACACCCCCGGATCTGCTGGTCAATGGTGCTAGTGTTGGTCATTCTGGGAAAGCACAGGTAGGTGGTGGTGGAGGAGGAGGAGGGGTGGTTAACAGTTGGAATGGACTGTTGGTCAAACCGAGACAGCCGAGGTGGTTGAAGAGGGACGAGGTTGTGCGGCGCAAGGTGTTGCTCGACGCTCTGCCGGGGGTTGAGGGGGATGGAGGAGAGGGGTGGAGGTTGCCCAGTCCTCCAGCGAGTCCTAAGTTGGAACCTGCTGTGTCCGTTGGGAGGAAGCGAAGAAGGCTATCTGGCGATCTGAATTCACCGTCACATCCACCACCACCACCAACCGAAGCAGCAGCATCACGCCCACGCTCCCTCACCCCTTCATCATCAAACCTCGTCACCCAAGCCTCAGCCTACCGCACCCTAGCCCGATCCCTCAAACACCTCGCAGACACCCGCACCACCGACCAACCTTCCTACCTCTCCTCCCGCGCCCACCCGCTCTCCGCGCTCGAACAACTCGATTCCCTCCTCCTCTTCTGCCAAGCCTTCTACCTCGACGATCTCTCTTCCTCTTCGACCATCGTCAAAAACTGGACCTCCCTCTTCGGCCTACTACGATACGCCACCAACGCACACTCCGATCTCGGCAACGACGTCTTGCTCGGCGTGTGTAGGTGTGTGGAAGCTGCGGTGTTGCGCAAGTTGCATGCGCACGATTCGAGGTTGATCCTGCGTTCGGTTGAAGAGGGCAAGTACGACGAAGTTTCTTCGATGGTGAAAAGGCAATTGGGAGATTTGGAGAGAGCAGATCGCCTCTGGTCCCAAGCTAGAAACCTCATGTCGATACCTAACATGCAACTGACCCACCCGGACTTGTTGCAACAAGCCCTGTCGAGTACGATACCGTGTACAGAGGCGGCTGCGAGACACGTCGATCCGGGTAGAGGCGAAGAAGGGTGCCTCTTCGCTTGGCCGATAGACCCTTCGAGCCCCATACCGTTTTTGGTGGCGTTTGGTAGGAAGGCGGTGGCCGAAAGTGCCAGAAGAAGCGGTGCCGAGGTGGAAGGGTTTGTGTTGCGGATTGTTGGAGAGTGATTCCACAGCTTGGTTCGGGTTCGAGGGGGAAAGGTCGCTCTTGTTTTCGTTTCTTGTTTTCTCGTCCTCTCTGCATACCTCTTAGATATACATTGCTTCGTTTTCTCGCATTTCTCATCCAATCTTGCTCTTCATACACACACATTCATCTGTTTTCGCACACACACACACACACATACTCATGCATCTCGAACTTTCGCCTTTGCTTCTGTCCTCAAAACCACGTTTGTTTCTCCTTGCTGCTCTTGTTGTCGTTTTGCAATGTCATTTCATCCAGTTTTCTTTGACGAAAGAGCTCATGGCTAGGACGGGTGAAAGATGTGCGCTCATGAGGTGCGCAAAGGACGAGCACACCACGACGTTTCAAGACGAGCATACACGACGTTTCAAGACATCGTTGATAGAAGGGCACTTCAAATCGCAGCACGTTTCTCTGATCACTTTTTTCCTCCCTTCGCCTTTCCCTTGCCCTTGGCCGCCGCAGCTTTGGGCTTCTTGACCAACTTATCCTTACTCAAGTCGTCCTTGTCCGCACCATCACCATCTTCCTCCTCTTCCACCGCAACGTCTTCTTCCTCCACCACATCTTCCAAATCCGGCACCTCGCTCTTGGCCACTTTGACCTTGCTGCTCAAATCCGTCGCCTTGTTAAACGCGATCGGATGGTTGCTCGCGTTGTACTTCCTCGTGAACCCAGCCTTCACCGCACTGGGAACCTTCTTCATCGCCACCTCGGCATTGTTGGGCTCCAATCCCAACTCCAAAATCGCTTCCCGATCTTCAATCCCGAGATAATAGTCATCCATCAACTGAATCACTTCCTCCACTCCTTCCGCTCCATCTTGGATCATAGGTTGGATCAACATCGACCACATCGAAGGCAAATAGTGTTGGCGCAGATCGTGTCGTGATCCCGAACATACGAGTCGCATCTTAGCTTGCAAGTCCACAACAGCCCGTGTGAGACGTTGCTGTTTCGAATTCTGCCCCAACCAAGCTGGGAAGCTGGGGAAGCCTCCTTCTGTTCCACCGTAGATGTAGGAGCAAGGGCGGACAGAAGAAGCGATGGCGTGAAGTGGCATCAGCGACCAATGCTGTTCTCCACCGTGGATCATTCGGTCGATCAGATCACCGTCCGAAATGCTCTCTGAAGCTTTGCGAAGCAACTCGAGTTGCTTCAGCTGCTGCCTGGTCCCCGTCTCTCTAGACGCCAGCACCGGTCTAGCTTTGACATAGTTCTCGGCAACCATGAGCGGTACAAAGCTGTGATCTTGAAAGTACAGATCCGCCTTATCGTTCAACGTCTTTTTCGAGTTGGCGTTAAACATTCCAGGTGCCGACAGCTCGCTGTAGAGCGAGAAGGGAGTGTGCAGACCCGGCTTGGAGTTTTCAGCACCCAACGATTTAGACTCATCGAAATCCATGCTGTTCTTGGACAGCTTCCAGGTGCTAAGCATGTTGATGACGGAACGAATATCGCTTTGCGCAGCCTCGATGAGTTGGGCCATGACTTCACCGGGAATCTTGAGCTTCTCCTTGAAAGCGATGGAAAGCATTCTGGATTTGACCTGGTTGGCATCAGGTTTCCTGAACGAAAGGTTGTAAGTGGTATGCTCGAAGGGTCGCATTTTCTGGTTGCGTCGGTCGTTGCAGATGCAAATGATAGGCACTTTGGTTTTCTTGATGAGCGCATTGATGGCGCCGACACCGCCCCTATCACCTCCGGACATGCCGTCGACTTCATCCATGATCAAGACGGTACGCTCGTGAATACGCGGTAACTCGGTGGAGGAAGAGGGTTGCTTGACCGTGTTGCTGTACCAGCTGTCGAGCGACTTGTTGTTGATCGTGTCTTGGAGCATATTCTCGATCAACTTCTTGCTTCGGGTGTCACTAGCATTGAACTCGAGCGGCGAGTAGCCTTCCATTTTCGCCACAAGGTGGGCGGAGGTGGTCTTGCCGATACCCGGTGGGCCTGACACGAGAACAGCACGATAGACGTTCATGCCGGTGGGACCGGGTTTCTTGAAGTTGCTTCGGTACGAGTCGGGCCAGGCTTTGAGCCAGGCAGCAAGCTTTTCGACAGCAGCTTTGTTGCCGACGAGGTCCTTCATCTGAGTGGGAGCGTATTTGGTGGTCCAGAGCATATTGGAGAGATCGGCAGGATTGACGTTGGCGTCCTTGGGTGGACCCATGCTCTTGGCAACCTCCTTGATCTTCTCCTCTTCGGCCTTGATCTTTTGTTTGGCCTTTTCGTCGAGCTCGCCGGCGCCACGAGTGCGAATGAGGTCAAGGAAGCCATCTTCGTCGAGGGTCTGGATCTTGTTCTTCTTGATCGCTTCGATCTTCTTAGGGCCGGCGCCTTCTCCGACGATGACGTACGACGTCTTTGAGGACGGTGCGCCTGTGATTCGTGCGCCGTATCGTTTGGCAAGGTCGGTGGCCTCGTCACGACTGATGGAGGTGAGTTCTCCCGTAAAGACTAGAGTGAGACCAGCAAGACAGTTGGGCTGACCCTGCGGGATGTCTTTGGATCCCGGATTGGCTGGACCAGCGGCACGACGAGCAGCCATTTCCCTCCAGTTGGGTTTCTTGTCGGCTGCAGCAGCGGGGGCGGCTGGTGCAGGTTCGAAATCGTCATCCGCCTTCTTCTTGGCGGGTGACGATTTGGCCGGAGGAGCCTTTTTGCTGCCGTTAGTGGTGGCCTTCTTGGGCTTTGAAGGAGCATCGTCGAGAAAGTCATCATCATCATCGGAATCATCGATTTTGACGGGTTTGGCGTTTGCTGCGGCACGACGAGCGGGCTGAGTGGTAGTGGAGACTTTTGCTCTTGAAGCTGTGGTCGCAGGTCTTTTGGGAACCGGAGCAAAATCATCATCATCATCAAAGTCGTCGTCGTCGTCATGCTTGCCTTTGGACTTGTCGACAAACTCATCGTCGGAAGAGTCTTGGTGTGCTTTACGCTTTGTGGCTGACTTCCTCGGGCTCGCTTTGGCTGATCCTCCACCGTTGGATTTTGGCTTGGACTTGGATGGCGGCATCGCTTCGTCGTCGTCTGAATCGTCAATGACCATAGGATCGGCTTTGGTTGCTGTTGCAGAGCGTCGAGTCGTCGAGGAAGAAGAGTCTGTTTTGGATGCAAAGTACTTGGAAGAGTTCGTGCTGGATGATGCGTTCCTTGTTGGTGAAGTCGCTGATGCGGTACGAGAGGTAGAACGAGCTTCCTGGGACGATGCTGGACTTGATCCGGCAGCGCCTTTGCTTCCGAAAAAGTTGGAGAGAGAGGCTTGGCCCTTTGGCAAGGGTGTGGTGGGTTTCTTTGGTGGCATTGTGAATAGTTATGAGACGTGGCTCGAGCTTCCAACGCGCCTCGTGCCGTGTCGTGAAGTGGATGAGCTCGGGTGTCCAGGAGGAGGAAGAGGAGGAAACGGTAGCTCAGAAGGTGACGAGGTCAACGTGGTCGAGAGCAAAGAAGAGAGGTGCTTGCGTTGTGCTCCTTCCAAAGGCAATGCTGAGTCGAAAGCGGGATGTGACTGCGTACAAAAGCGCACTCTGTCATTCTCAGTCACTCCGTGTTAGTGTGACTTGCTCGAAGAAAGTGGAGAAAAGTCGAGTAAAATTAGTCAGTCACACCTGAAACGCGTCAAAAATTGATCTTTGCTGAAGCGCGTTTCGGTTTCTACTATAGCGATTCGCAGCACAGCACGGCTCAAAGGGGTTTTTCTTGCGACTGTTATATCCTCAATCTTGACAAGCTCAGAAAATCCCCAGGCGATGCTCCGTGCGTGTTTTGCAACGCTCTTTGTTCGAACGGACCCTGAACAAGCTCAAGCTCGACATTGCCTTCCAGCTTCCATCTTGACCATCAAACTCCCCTCCATATACCCCGTGCACACGAGCACCAAGTGGTGACATCAACCACCACAACATGTCCGATTCTGCGGGCCGGCACCGCTCCTCGCTCAAGGTGTCCATTCGACCTCTACAGTCATCCTTCTTTGCCGGCGAAGACTTTACCTGCCAGATCACTTTCACGAACACCAATCCGCACGTAGCGCATACACAGCCGCTGCTTCAAGGAGAGTTTCCACCTCCATCGCCATCAACTCAAGCGCTTTCAGCTCATAATGATCCAAATCGTCGACCCTCCTTCGACGAAAAGGCGGGCGTGCGCCGCGTCGTCTCTTCGATACCTACTCACTCGAAATCTCGCAGCGTCGATGTCAGAACACTGGGAAGAGACCTCGACTCAAGTGCTTCTTCCTCAGGCGCATCCGGCTCTTCGCGAGCAAACAAGCTCCTTCGGCATCTCAACGGCGATGTGCTGCCGGACCGCAGAAACTTGATTGGCAAGAGTGTGCCCTCAACTTCAAGCTCCCCCTTCATACATCCTTGGTCGGTATCGTCCAACCTCTCCAATTCAAACACTTCGCATCGCTCCACCAAGTCGACCTCGTTCTCGTCACAGCGTACCAGGAATGACCTTGGTCTTGGACGTCCAACCCTTCCCCCAACTACGCCCACCAAACCGTCGCCAGGATCTTCTCGCCCCGAATCAGATTCATTCTCGCCCAACCCACCCTCTCGAGTTTCTTCCCTACCAAGCCCAAACGCCAAGAGAACACCCTCCACCCTCATCTCACCAAATCACTCGCACTCACGCAAAAAGTCCGTCGCGCAGGTTCAAGCTGAGGATCTCACTGAAGCTTTCGAGCTCGACTCGCCAGGTGCAGCATCTCCTTCTCCTTCCAAGGCGCCCAACTCTTGGCTGAGTGGACACAATGATCAGAATTCCTCATCCAGCTTTTATGGAATGGGTCGCAACGATACCATGGAAAGCGTCTTCCGCGAATCTATCACAGATTGGTCACAATTGAAGCGTCGATCCTCCGTCTCAAGAAGCCCTTTACACAGTCCAATCTATCCCCCGCCAGATGCATTGGCTCCTGGAAGTGAAAAGATTCTGTGGTCCTTCGCACAGGTAGCAGGCACCATCGAGATCGACGAGAGTCTCATCAAGCCGAGCGATTTCGAGAATCTCAAGAGGAGGCTCGCCTATGGGGATCTCACGGGCGCCAACGCCTCTCCTCATTCCGTACCCGGCACTCCCAGAACGCTCGGCGGAGGTGATCTCGGACAGACCTCTGATGCGCAAGCAAGCCCATCAGGTTGGAGTAGCTATTTGCGCAGTCCCTTTGCTGGACGTGCGCAGCAGCATCGTCGGACCGGCTCCACTTTGCAAGATGCTCAGGAGCGAACTCTGCAGAGTCGGAGCGTGCCGACCTTTTCCACTCCACCTAGCATCGTCGCTGTTGACTTGATGCTTGCTCCTGGTGAGAGCAAGACGTTTCAATTCAAGCTTCGGCTTCCCATTGACCTGCCTCCTTCGTATCAAGGCAAGGCGATCCGTCTCAAATACGTTCTCACGTTGGGCACCAACCGATCCGAGACCTATGGGGCGTCTAATAGAGCGCAGACCAGTCGGCTAATTCAGATCCCCATTCGCATCTACAACCATGTGGGTGCGTCAGGTTTCAGGCCGTTCTTTGATCTCATGAATCCAGTCATCCTCACAAAAGAAGAGGCGACCGTCACAGTTGTTGGTCAGGACGAGAATCGTTTGGTCAAAGCATCATCAACATCCAATGCTCAGCCCGACCGCCCCAGGGCCAGGTCGTCGTCAAAGAAGGGGCCACAAATCCAGAGGAAAGATTTGCAAGACTATACAAGGCAGCTGCTCGAAAGTCAGTCATCTAGCGATGGAACGCCCGTCCCCTCTCTGCCTGAAATGGCTGCGCCGGCATCATCCGCGACAATTCAGGCCAACAGCACCTGCAAAGCAGCTGTCGAAGCGCTAGCTCGATCATCCAGCAAGGTCACCTATGACATTTCCAAAGATGGTAAAGTCGCTGCAGTCTTGACACTCGTCCGATCGCGATACAGGCTCGGAGAGACCATCACAGGCGTCATCAACATCAACAATCATCAGTCTCTCGCGCGCATCGCGCGGATGAGTGCGACCCTGGAGACGTTCGAAGAGGTTCAACCAAGCATTGCTACGCTGCCTCCCGGTAGGCTGCAGCGCGCAACCAGGATCGTTCATGCTGAGCATCACGAGAGCGTATTGGATAAAGGTAGGGCTAGTTTTAGCTTGTGCATTCCTAGTGGGGCTTCGCCTGAGTTTGTCACTAGTGGTGTCAAGCTGAATTGGCTGGTAAGATTGTCGTTTCTTACCGTCTCCGCTGTCAAGAGCGAAAATGGTGACAAAGCACAGCAGAAGCTACTTCCCCCGCCGCATCTGTTGCCTGCTTCGTCCGACGGCTTCTCCCGCTACCACGTCAGCGTAAGAGCGCTGGACAGCTTGGCAGGTTCAGCTACACCACAGGAATCAGCACTAGGCAAGGCCCTCGCTTCACTAGGTTTTACGACAGAGACAAAGCTCGAGACCGTCGAGTGTGCGGTACCCGTGTCTATCTTGCCCAACAGTACGAGTTATAAGGTGGGAGACGCGGAGTTTTATGCTTAAGCTCACGACATGGCTTGATGCAATGCACACGTTTTTCTCATGGCCGGACGCAGTTCGCAGATCTCGTGTGGACTGAGCCAGGTTTCTTTCGATTGCAATGCAGCCCAGATCGCTTTGTCAAGGGCAGATGCACGCCGACTGAGATGAAAGAGTGACAGACATGATCACGATCAAGGAGAGGCACAACACGAAAGAATTTTTGGCATGATAACGAGTGAGGTAGAAAGTACAAAATGAAGATATCGTCACTAGCAAGAGTGATGGACGTGGCAATATGATTAAGGCAAAACGTTTCCGAAGATGAAGCAGAAGGCGATAGTGACGAGAAAGGACAGTGGGGTCAGATCAGGGTGGACAAGAATGAGGGGCAATCTAGTAGCGACCGCCTCGCTCAGACATCTCAGGAGCCATGTCCTCAGGGTCAACGGTCTGCAAGATGGTGTCCTTGATGCCTGGGAAGACGGTTCGGAAAGCATCGACACCAAAGACGACATCGAGATGCTCGTAGTTCTGCAACTCGACGGTATGAATCATCTCGACGTTGCTCTCGTAACGCTGGATGCGTTGTACCATTGGCTTGCCGAGCACGAGATAGTCAATGTCACCGTAAAAGATGGTGTGAGGAGGGAAAGACCTGGGGAACCAAGGCTCGGTGATGCGTGGGTCAAAGATGCAACCACGATGGGAGAAACCGGACATGTACCAGTAGAGAAGCTCGGACGAGGTGGGGACGGGCACGGTTCGGAAGATCTTGGGTTTGTGTCGGGAGAGCCAGTTGTGGTCGTGGAAGCCAAAGAGGAAGGCAAAGATGACGTAGGCGATGTGACCAAACCAGAAGGCGGGGAGGAAAGCCTGTGCGATACCGATGGCGGGCATGAATTCTCTGACACCAAAGACAAGACCCCACCACTTTCGAGAACGGAACTGACGCATGAGAGAGAAGGGGAACCTTCGCAAGACGGAGCCGGCGTAGACCGAGGGGCAGAGAGCGACAAAGCAGCTGAGCTTGTTGCCGATCTCGGGGCAGATACCGGGGCTGAGGGCAAGGTACATGGAACCGGAGCCTTGCGAGTGACCGACGTAGGCGAGCTGAGGGTAGCCGGTAGCGGCGGTGATGTAGTCGACGATATCGCGGACATCAAAGGCAAGTTCCTTGAGACCCCAAGCCCAGAAGCGAGGGTCGGAACGAGTGTATTCGGTGTGGCCAGCTTTGAAGTTGGAGCGAATGTTGGTGAGCCATACATCGAAACCTTGGTCTACAAGCCAGAAGGCCATGGAGCGCTCCTCGCTGACGATAAAGTGGGACGAGTTGCAAAGGATACCGTGCTGAAGGACGACAGGGTAGCCGACACCGCCAGCACGACGAGGGTCGGAGATTCGATGGGCTTTGAGAATCCAGCCACCTTCTGTGACGATTTCATGCTCGTCACACTGGTAACCCCAGAATTCGGCGTAGTAGGCGGGTCTGCCTGAACCACGCTCGCCGGTGATCCTGCGTTCGTATTCTCGGTCAGTCTTTGATTTGGGTGGAGACTTCTTGAAGGGGTTGAAGTAGGCGGCGTAGGCGGCGATGAGGACGGTGCCGAGAGCGGTGGTGCTGATGGCGAAGGAGAGGGCTTGGCGGAAGTTGAGTCGCAAGCGTTGGAAAAGGCCATAGTGACCGTAATCAGCAACGACGTGGTCAAAGAAGGGCATCTCAAGGGGAGCTTCTGCCTGGTAGTTGGGGAAGGTAGGGTCAAAGAAGGGGCGTTCGTCGCGATGGGGATAGTTGCCGCGAGCACCGGGATCCCTGTGTACCTCGACACGAGCAGGGCGACGAGGCTCGACGGGACGACCATCGAAACCGTCGGAAGCATCCTCGAAGGCGCCATCAGCATCGCTTGCTTCGGAACGACGGCCAGCTCGAGGTTCTAGTTCAGAGGCAGACTCTTGGACCTCATCGGGTTGGCGAGGAGCAGCATCTCGGTCGTCGAAGGGATCCTCCCTGTTCCTGTAGGATTCAGCATCTCCACTGGTCTCTGAAGCGGTGCCTTGCGCACGACGGCCGCGCTTGCTGTAGTCGATGAAGTTGGAAGCCATGTTGAGAGAGTCGGTGTGTGTACAAGTAGTGGACGAAAGGGTTGAAAAGAGCCGACCAAGAAGATCAAGCGGCCACCTTGCTTTTCAGTCAAGCAGGTCCCAAGCTCGAATGAGGTGGATGATGATGTTGGAACGGTGGCGGCACTGGCTAGAGGGGACGGGGAACGGAGGTGAGGATGAGGATGAGGATGAGGGATGATGGATGAGGATCGTGGTCGTGAGCAAGCTAGACGGTGGTCATCCATTGCAGTCGAGTAGCAAAAGCAGCCCAGCAGGAGCAGCAGCAGTAAGGCGGAGATTGTATGAAGCTGTTGAGAGGCGCCAACCGCAGAGACAAAGTGAATTCAGCAAAAGCAGAAATTGACAAGCTGAGGCGTTGCGCCACTATTCAAGGGCACATGAGCAGTGGCTTCACTGTAGCAGCAACGGCGGCATGGAAATCATCGCACTCGCACATGCGGGGAAAATCCCCCGACTCGTTGATCCGCTCTCTCGCTCTCTCTCTCTCTCTTTCTCAAAGTGCTCTGCTCATGTGCCGCCGCTTGAGCCCTTTTTTTGTGGTTTGTTTACTGTACTAACTTATTTTTTTGGATTTATTTTTATTTTTATTTTTATTTTTCTTTTTCTTTTTCTTTTTCTTTTCTTCTCTTCTCTTTTCCCCTTTTGGAGAGAGTTAGTGTGGTGGTGTGTGTGCCTGGAGACGATGCAGCGAGCTTCACCATCCACCAAACCGTGCTCTCTTGTGCTCAGACTCTCTTGCACTGTAGCAATGGCACAAGCGCTAGACCCAATCACTGAGCATCAGAACGCGGGGTTGGGGTCTGACCGTTGGCAATCAATCACATCCCTGCTTGCTTCTCGAGATGCAACAAAGCGTACGAGTTTTGCACTTTGTGTCATGTTAGCATTGCGTTGCCACCTTTCACGCTGAGGCGGCATCTGAATCCAGTCGGCTCGACCAGGATGGGAAAACTCAGCGTTTGACGAGCGTCTGAACCCAATAACGCTGCATTTGGAGCGCGCACCAATTCGGATTGGATTGCGCCTCTGTGCAGCAAGCGGAGTTTGGTTCCATCCTCTCGTTAAGCGAGCTCTCTGTCTGCACCTGATCAATTCAAACTGGTTTCCCCTTCCATAGTCCCTTAAGCTCACTTGGTCTGTTAGACTCTCAAGCCATTCGTTGCTCTTTCTTCATCATCCACGTCAAAGTCTTACACTCCTTCATCGTGCTACATGCGAGTCGGTCATGGCGGTCATGCGCTTGGATCTCGAGTACCCATCCCGCATCGCGCTCACACCTCGCCTCTCACGCATCCTTGCTCTGTGTAAAACTGATGTTACAATTGCGCATGCGACTCAATAAATGCATGCTCGCCTCTTATCCCTGCATCTCATCCTCCTCGTCATACGCCAAAATTACATCCGTGCTGTACCCTTCTCAAGGTCCAAGCTCGAGATTAGTGTAAAAGTCGTGTCAGCCACATGCTCGTAATCTGAAAACGCAGCCTCACCACCAGCTGCGACACTTGCTGACGCTCTAGTCCGAATCCGAGTCGGATCCGCTCTCCTCCGAAGAGCTCTCCGAGTGTACAAGGTCGTCGTGTCCACCCACACCTCCACCGGACCCAACGGCTTCAGGATTGCCAAACTGCTCCAATTGCTGCTGAAGACGAGCGATCCTCTCCGCCTCCTCGCCCTCATCCAAGTTCTTCTTCTTGATACCTCCCGTACCACGCTTTCGTCCATCTAGTGGCGCTGACTTGCTGTTCTTGTTGGCTACCGGCGCTGGCTTCTTGGGTCGCACCACATACTTGTACAGCTTGTACAGCGTTCTCGGAGACAGCTCGTCAATGTCGAGCTCAATCTCCTCTTCGTCGTTCTGGTTCGGCGGCTTGTCTTCGTTGATGATGCGGATCGCTCCGTCCAGACGCTCCTCAGACAGCTCCGTGATCTTGGCCGCCAGCTCCTCCTTCTGCTCGTATGTCACCGTGCGGATGTCTTCGTCGCTGTTGTCATCCCTACGGCTTGAGCTAGCCTTCTTGTTGCTGGGCGTTGGCTTCTTCTTGGCAGCCGTCGGCTTAGCCTTCTTCGCGGGCACGTAGTCGGACGTGGCGGCCGATGGGCTGCTAGCCGCCTTGGCCTTGCTCTTCTTTTTGTTGGCACCACCACTCTCGGATGCCTTTCTCTTGGTGCCTGATCCCTTGCTCTTGCTCTTCTTGGAATTACCCGAGCTGGCGTAGCTCTCCTGCAGCGATGCAAGCATCGCCTTGGTGCTGGCGATGAGGCCTGCATTCTGGTTCTTGGCACCCTCGAGCATGGCAAGAGTGGTGGAGAGCTGCGAGATCTGCTCTTGCAGCGTAGCCAGGAAGGCTGGATCGACGTCATCCTCGTCGTCGTCGGCATCCTCGTCCTCATCGACGTCGCTCTCCTCGTAATCAGGCAAGGGAGCTGGCGCGGGTTTGCGCGACATCTTCTCCTCGTAGACCGACTTGAGTTGCTCGCCCATTGCGTACACGTCCGAGCCTGGAGGGTTGAAGGTGAAACAGTTCTGGAAGAGCAGCTGCATGTCTGCATCGAATTCCTCGGCGTCGGCATATGCGCCCGACCTGATGTTCTTCTGAACATCGCGAAGTGCGATTGGCTTCTTGATCATTTGGAAGTATGCAGGCGCCCAGTCGAAATCCATGGTGGGCTGGTCGTAAAAGACCCAAGCGACGTTCGAGTAGGTAGGCTTGAGCAGATCATCGATGATGCGGGTGCAGAAACGCAATTCGTCCTGAGCCACTTTTGCGTAATGAGCCTGTTCGCGTGCCGAGAGACCACCTGCTTTCTTGGCAGCCTTGCGTCGCGCAGCTTTGCGCATCTCGGAGGAAGAAGCGCTCTGAGGTTCGTTGGCCCAGGGAAGATCCTTGGGAGGTGGCGGATGAATCTCCCTCTTTGGTCGGCCGCCGACGTCGGAGGAAGAACGTCGGATGGTGGGCACAGGGTTGGATGGACGACGTGCACGTGCAGCATTGGATTCGGGAGTAGCAGGAGCGGTAGCTGCGGGGACGTCCTTCATGTACTTGTTGAAGGCGGCCTCGAGGACGCGTGCGTTTTGAGTGTAAGGAGACTCGGGCCCGTTGAAGGTGGCGCAGTTGTAGAAGACAAGGCGGACATCGTTCTCGAAATCGTCCATACGACGGTAGACGTCTTTGGAAGGATCGAGTCCCCATTGTGGCGCTGACTTTGCCTTGTCGCCTGGCTTGGAGTTGGGCTTGAGCACGAGTGCGGTGAGGGCAAGCTTGATGTCGATGGTGCCAAAGTCCATAGGGTTGGAGATGATCTGCGGATACTGAGGGATGCCGAGAGCGACGGGATCGACGGGGGCGAGGAACGCAATAGCCTCTCGTCTGCTTTTGAGGGATTTGAGCGTGCTCTGTGCAAACTTGAGCTGGGCCGCAGTGATTTCGATGGGGCCATCGTAAGGTTTTGTTTCGGGAGCAGCGGGTTCGGTCTTGTGTGGTGCGGATGAAGCGTGCTGTGACTGGGCCTGCTCTTCCGAGACAAGTGTGGGTGGCTGAATGCCTACACTGGAGATGGGTTCTGCGGTGGGCGGAACAAGAGGTGCACTGCTGGATTCTGGCTTGAGCGGTGCTGACTGGAAGCTCGGTGCGGGATCGTAGTTGGCCTCGAGTTTGGGAGCAGGGTAGGCATCCGCGGAAGGAGCTGCATAGCCGTTGCCATTGACGGGTGCGCCGTTGAAGTAAGCGTCAGACATGGCGACTGAAGGATATGGATGGATGGGAGCGGAAGGTGTAGAGGGTGGTTGTATAGAAGTGAAAGTAGCTGGCGCGCTGAGCGAAAACTGTGCGGATGAGAGACGCCGTGGATGCGGAATGAGTTGCGAAGTGCTCGAAGTAGTGGAGGTGACTGGAAGAGATCGATGCAGTGACGAAGATTGTGATGTTGTGTCTGGCAAAGACGGAAGCGCGGTCGATGTAGCGGATATGTAGATGATTGAAGGGATGGATGGATGGATGGATGGATGGATGGATTAGGTGGTGATGATGAACGCGATCACGAGTGGGGTGGATGGATGGATGGATGAGATGGTCGACTTGCTGAGAAACCAAAAAAATCGAAGGAGGAGCGTGCGGAAGCGAGAATTGCAGGTCCAGCAGCGCTACACTAAGTGAGTTAAGCCGACGTGTCTCTTGCGGTGAGGGACTAGAAGAAGCGACAAATTAGAAGGGAAGAAGCAACTTGGAAAACGCGTCGTCTTCAAATACTCTTTTCGACCCAATTTGGATTTCGACTCTCACCCTGCTTAGCCGTGGAGCGACACGCTCGACCAAAAGTCCGTGACGCGCGGTCACTTCTTCAGTCAAAGCGTTATCGTGATCTGATGCGGCAGTGTGAGCCCCGATTCGAATTTTGGTCGAATTTTTGCTCAGCCGCATTTCCGGGCCATATTTTGGAGTGTGGGCTCAAGGGACATAACACTCTATGGCGTTGAAAAACTGTGAAAGCCTTAGTCGACAAGGAGTTGGTTCGAATGCCTTGCACTACGCTTTCAGTACGGCACCAGCCATAACAGCATAATGACGATTGAGGGAATGCTTAGATCAACGCAAGGCCGTCAGATGCTAAGTTATGTCGAGTGACTGGGAGATAATTGCGTTTGAGCCTATGAAGCTCAGTTTGAATGGTTTGGCCCACGGCAAAGGATTCTTCGCAAATTTCCGAGTTTCCATTCCTCTTTGTCTGACTGCTCTTTTGCTGCCGCTGCTGCTTCTTCTGCTGGCTTTTCGGAGTGCATGATTTGCTGTAAATTTCTCGCTCGGTCTTTCCGAAAAAAAAGCAGAACTGCCTGAAGTGAGACGGTGATTGTGACTATGACTGACTGTGACTGAGTCCAAGTCGGATCGTTTTTGCCGTTGATGGCTTCCGTGTGATTCGACACTTTCTTACTTCTTGACTATCACCTGTCGTCACTTGACTCGCCATCTTCACAAGCAGCTTCGCACGTTTGCGCCGCTGCTGATCGACTCAGCAAAACAGGTCTCGGCGGCTGTATCTCGTTGCAGCATCACTCGGACCTGTGCCAACAACAACCGACCACCACCTCCATCCTCCGCTGCCTTTTGCATCTGCTTTTGCGCCTGCATGAGCAGATTGGCATCAACACCATCTCCGTTGATATGGGCGTGAGTGCGGCCATCCGTGGCGGCTTCGGCTTCCTTCTCGACCGCCACCAACATGTCCCCGTACCCGGTACCAACATCAACGTCACTCCCGCCAATGCCATTCACTCGCTCTTTCGTCGTCACAGGGATGATCCTCTTCCCATCACGCCCGTCTCCATCTTTCGATCCATGCTGCAGCTGGACGACCTTCAAGCTCTTCTCTGGGCCTGGACTCTCGTCGGAATCCTTCTCCTTTTTGCCTTCTGGACAAATCCAAGCGAGGCTTCCTTCAAGCCTTTCCTTACCGATCTTGTCTTTCGCGAGCGTCTAAGGCTTCTCAATCAGGATCAAGATGCTGCCGAATCGCAGCTGACAAGCACAGATGGCGCAGATGGCGCTGCCACGGAACCCACTGCCGCCCGAAAACCTGACCCAAATGCTTTTTCGTCGATACTCTCCACCGCTTCCTACTCATCTGGTCCTTTTGCGCTCACCTTTGGTTCCAAAGTTGCCCTCTCGGTACGCACGCCGCCGTTTCACCGCAAAGATCTTGGCCTGCTTTCCATAGTCACCATTTCGCAAAGTACTCCTGTTCGCACCACTCATGTTCAGCAGAAAGCGCCATCCCAGCACAACAGGCGAGCCGACCGCGCATCTGCCAAGGCTGATGGCACCATGGATTGCACTTCCCTCTTCATCGGCGCGTTCGGCAAGTGGTGGGTCCTCGGTTATGCCATCCCAGATCTACCAGCCACGACTTCTACCACCCAAGCTCAGCAGACCAAGCAGGGACGCCAGGAGCTCGAGGAAAACTTGACAGACGTTCCAGAATGGGGCATCGTCGAAATGCGATCCGTCGATTCCAGTCCAGAGTCACGACGCTCTTCCATCCAAGCATCCAACCTTCTTGTCCATGAAACTGCATCCCAATCTTCGTCTCGCCAACCATCTGCCGCCGACTCAGCCGCTCGTACAGTATCTCCGACGCCTCCTCCTCCTACAGCAAGCGCCAAAGAGCTTCCTTCGGAAGCCGAGTCTCAGGATTGTCTCAGCATCGCCGCATTGGTCTCCAGGTCCCAGACCGATATTGTTGAACTTCAGGAACAGCTTCTCCAGGTCAAAACTGCCTCCACTCGGGCTTGCGAAGCACTCGAGGCTGATTTAGAAGAGGTCCGTGCAAAGAAAAAGGAAGAGGAAAGGCTTCGTTCCGACATCAAAACCAGGACCAAAGCATTGGATGACAGTAAGAGACAGGTCGAAAGCACTCGACGCGAGGCGGAAAGGCGCTTAAAGACCGCCAACGCAGCCCGCGCTCTCAAGCAGGCAAGCATTCAGCAAAGGAAGGATCAGGTCGACATGCTTCACAAACGCAGAGCTGCTTTGGCCACCAAAAAAGGTGTACACGCCGACAAGCGTCTCCAGCGCTCAGAAGAACTCTCGTCTCTGATCACCCAGGCCAAGCAGAAGGCAGAAAAGCTTCGCACCGAAATTGATGGATTGCATCAACAAGTGCAAGCCGCCCAAGATCAGTTGCAGCTCGAAAAGACCATGGCTCGCAATGTACACGAAGGCGACCACAGAGAACAAGCTCGCCTAGACTCGTCGCCCTACATGTGGAATCCAAACATGGACTACAGTCAGCTCGGTGGAAATGATGCCATGTATGCGCATCTTGCTTCAACGCCCGACCCACTCGTAGATAGCTTGGCTCGATTGGAAGAGCGTGCCCAGGCTGCCAACCGTTTCACCCCAAGCCCTTTCGACGCTGACACAAGCAGCCTGCCGATCAACCAGATGCCCAATGCTCACTCGGATGCATACGACGATTTAGGCACCAGCGTCCTGCGTAACGCCTTCCGGCGCGCCAACGCTGCGTCGGTAGCAGACGGACGCGAGATGATGCCCACGGCCTCGCAGGGTATTGGCAATCCCTCCTTGCAGAATGCCTCCAACTTCGAGGCCATCAAGCAAGCCTTCCAGCCTACCATCGCCACCGAAGAGGATGGCCGCCGTTCCTGGTCTGCCTTCGATGTGTGGCAGTCCGACCTCCGTGGCGGTGGTCTTCACAGAATGCAATGGCCTACCGGCGGAGCGAATGCTAGTGCCGATTCGTTGCCCCAGTTTAGCTCGAGCAGTGGTTTCCTGCCTCTCGATCGTAGTACCAGTGCCGAACAAACCGGTATGCACAACCTTCAAGGTCAAGATGATGCTGAGCAGACCCACAACGCCTCGGCAAAGGTAAAGAGAGCCTTTCGGTGGCCTTTCCGACCCACGCAAGTACAAGACGATCTTGTATAGCTCCATTGCTCACCTTGCCTCTCCTTGTCTTTCGGCTTTCGGTCACCGATTTTTGGATTGTCTGCTATGCTATGTACTCTGCTCCTCGGATACAACCGAACCGCTGCGTCTGGAATTAGAATCTGTATGTCGCTCACCTCATGGAGCCACTCTTGTCTTCCGCTCATGACTGTGCATCGGCTTGGCTCGTTCGATCACCTGGGATGTGTCTACGTTGAGCTGTGTCGTTATCAGAAGGCCCCGTGTCTGAGTAAGTCTGAGCCGACTGCTGTGAGAAACTAGTCCTCGAGGCTCTCGGGCCTGAACCCGTGTCTGCCGGAAGGCAGCTGCGCACGGTGGACACCTTTTCAAATGAAGCGTGCCTTCACATCCCCAATTAGGTCGTTTGGGCGGTCGTCACTGTCCGAAATTATTGAGCTCAGTGCCATGAAGCAACAAACCGAGCAAGTCTGAACAATGGGCACACATGCCTCGACGTCTGATGGCAATGATGGAGTCATATCGTGAAAAAAGTAAAAAGTCGTCCCCAGAGCCACCCCGCAGCCACCTAGCAGCAACCACCCCCCCAGGTGGCTGCTGGGGTGGCTCCACGAACAACCAAGGGGGTGGGTGGCTGGGGTGGGTGGCTCCTGGGGTGGCTCCGCGGACGACTTTTTTACTTTTTTCACGATATGAGTCTTTGCTGACTACTTTTACACTTCGATCGATCAATCATCTGATAATTATTGAATGCAACCAATCGCTGAAAAAATTGGACCTTCGTAGTGTTCAGTGAGACATTTGACGAGTTTCTCAATCCCCAGATTATGATTTGCGATTTGCAGAGTTACATCAAAAAAGGACTTTTGGTCCCCTTTTTTCACGACAATTCGACCATTTTCCCAATTTTACATGTTGGACTGCATCCGAAGAGACCATTTGATTGCTAAACTTTCTTTTTGCTGCCAATATTCCGCGAAACAACGCATTTTGAACAATGAATATCCGCCTTCCTGCGCAGTGCAAGTGCTCAGAGGGGTTTGCTGGACGCTCCCGGTGTCTTGAACACAAGGTGAGGAAAGCGAGCATCGACCAAGAACTGAGCTAGCCGTGATGGCCCAGTCTGGGATCAAGTTGTGCCAGTGTCCAGACTCCTAGGGCACAAATTATATCGTGAAAAAAGTAAAAAGTCGTCCCCGGAGCCACCCCGGGTGGCTCCTAGGGTGGCTCCTAGCAGCAACCACCCCCCCAGGTGGCTGCTGGGGTGGCTCCACGAACAACCAAGGGGGTGGGTGGCTGGGGTGGGTGGATCCTGGGGTGGCTCCGGGGACGACTTTTTACTTTTTTCACGATACAAATGACGTCGAAAACATCGCAGTATCACGAAAAGCAGAGCTATTTTGTGTAAGAAACCGTATTCTGGTTGAGAATTCTGGACAAGTTTGCAGCCAGTTCAGCGAATTCGTTGCGAAACGAATGATTATTTGGGGTGTGTTTGCGAATTGCCGAAATCCTATGCAAAAAAGACGAGATTCTCAACACAAAGCTCACCGGGCTTCAAGACAGACTGCCACCATCCGAGCCATCTCGGAGTTCTACTGCTCCGCAGTCAATATCTGTGGCCGCTGCTGGATTGCTGCATCGTATCAAAGCTCTACCGTGCGTCGGTGTCTGACTTGATCGAGTCCCTGCCATGCTTCGTCTGCGACGATGAGAGTCGGTCTTGACCGACTGATCGCGACATGTCCGTATGTGGAGGTTCAGCGTACGCAGTGTGACAGTTGACGTGCATGATGTATGAGGGCCGTGCGAGAATTTCAGGTGACCCGACCGACAATCAACTCCATCATCTCTTCTTCGAGCACGAAGGTAGCATACACAGCAAGTGACGAGCGAACCTCTGATCGGAGCACAAGGTGATCGGACGGCTGATACCCAAACAACGACGACAAGATGGCGCTCGACAAGAAGCTCGAATCGATTCTGCGGAGCGAGTGCTCACATCTGGGGACTTCCTTCACATCTCGCGGTGCTTCGTGCGTGCTAGCGCAGCCAAGCGGACGAAGCCTATTTGCAAAGATCGACAGCTCGGTGGAGCAGACACTAGGCGAGGCTGAAAGCCTCAAGGCCATGGGATCAGCTCTGAGCAGCGACACTAAAGGCGATACCGCGGGAAGACTCACACCTGAAGTGCATGCGTCTGGAAAGTCCGATGATGGACGAGCATACCTGATCACAGACTACCTTGATCTGAAGCCATCGATCAACAGGAATGGACAGAAGCTGCTCGGCAAGAGGTTGGCAGAGATGCATAAGAGAGGCACGAGTCAAGATGGACGATTTGGGTTTGGTGTGGCTACTTACTGCGGAGTGACGGTATGTTGGCTGCCTACTAGTTTCCCTCTCTCTTGTCGGCTCATCTTGATCTGAACCGCTGCTGACCCCGTCTCAACTCTTGCTTTCTTCCTGTCAGCGGCAAAATAACAGCTGGAACACATCATGGCCCAAGTTTTGGGCGGATCAGAGGATCGGTGACCTGGTGAATCGCATCAATGCTGATCAGGGTGATGCGGAGCTCAGGGATCTTGAAAAGCAAATGCGCAGCAAGTAGGTGCTCAGAGATGCCTCTTCAAAGCGATCACCGAGATCTTGAACTGATCATATATATTTGCTCTCACCAAACAGAGTGTATCCCGTGCTTTTGGCGCCACTCGAAGGGAAAGTCAAGCCAAGCATCTTGCACGGAGACTTGTGGTGAGTGTTTCTGTGCAGTGATGCAGCGAGAAAATGATGCAAGTCCTCTCATCATCTTTGTTGTTTGCTTGACGCAGGTCTGGTAATGCTGGTACAGTCTCCGACTCTGCTGAGCCTGCCATCTTTGAGTAAGTTGTCCTGTGTTGTCAGTCCTCATTCTGCGTCATAACCCAACTGACTGATATCATTGTATCTTCGGCGCCTGCGCTTTTGCCTTTTGCAGTCCGTAAGCGTTATAGCCGTACCGCCTGTGCCTGTTTAACTGCTTTTGGGCCTTGTTGTAGCTGACATGCTTTCTTCTGTCGATCGCCTCAGCTCGAGCTACTATGGTCACAACGAAGCAGAGTAAGTCATCCTCTTCAACCGAAAGAAGTATGTGGACAGACCAACTGACTGCTTGCTGCTACACATCAACATCAGACTCGGGATTATGAACATGTTCGGCGGCTTCACACAAGACTTTTTCGACGCCTACCATGCGATCATCCCTCGTACAGAGCCATATTACGACGAAAGACTGCGACTGTACGAGCTCTACCATCAGTAAGTCACCTCAATTTTTCTTGTCGGATCATCATGGCGATCTATCATGCTCACACAGTCACCTTCTTCAAAACGCGCGCCGCACATGTCTCAATTGCAGCTTGAATCGTGAGTTTGACATGCACATCACCATCGCTCACGTCACACTGACGGCAGCCTTTCTAACGACATTTCTCTGTTTTGCAATGCATGATTCGTATGATGACAGACACACTTATGTTCAGAGGAGGATACAGATCTGGAGCCGTCTCGATCATGCGTTCGCTGATCAAGTTCTGCGACAACATCGACGATGCCAAGTAACGACGCCACTGCTTTCTACGCAAAACCGAAACCTTCACCACCTTCGTTCATAGCGAGCAAGAGCGACGAACGCAGCTTATCGTACGATTCGTACTGCGGGAGATCGAGCTGATTGAAGCATGTATGCGCCGCTGGCAATCGATCTGCTCCGTATGCCTTGTGAATGTTGAACCTCTGCGTGCCCTGTACACCTTGGAGGTGTGCGAATCCTTCGAGCGGAACCTTGCTGGTACCGGTGATGAATTGGAGAAGCTTGGCTTTTTCGGTCTGATCGAAGGATCGGACCGCACGCCACCACCACTGAATGACGGCATCTCCGGAGCTGTAGCCGTGCAACTCTGTGTTATTCTTCCATGCGTCGACGTCAATGTCGGGCAAACCAGAGATGAGAAGCTCGAGCTCCTGCTCGGAGAAGATGCGAATGAGGTCGGCGGGAATGATCTCGTTGAAGCCGCCGAGGAAAGCATCAATCTGGGATCTGATCGACTTGGTGAGTCGCTGTTCGGTGACAAGGCGCACGTATTCCTGCTTGTTGGCTTCGGTGACAGCGATGGTGGTGCCGTTGGGCTTGAGATCAATGACTTTGGTCTCACCGAACTCTTCGTCGTCGACGCTGAAGGTGAGATCGAGGATATCTGTGATGTCGTTGTTGAGCATCCATTCGAGACTCTTGAAATACTCTGGATCGATGGATTCGAGGTCTCGATAATCGACTGGCTTGCCTAGAATGTGCTTATAAAAGCTGCGAGTGAAGTAGGCGTCCAGCAATCTTCCATCGTAGATGGCTTTGCCAATAATGCGTCCGACGAACTTGAAGAAAGAGAGATGATCCGGGTTGACATAGGACATGCGATTTGGCTGGTATGTGGTGCGATCCGCCGCACAGGGCTGGAAGAGCGCATAGTCTGGATTAAACATGGCTCTTGCCAAGACCTGGAACCACTCTCGAGTAACACCTCCGGCATCGATACCCTCCTCATTGTTGAATCGGACATTGAGCTTGCCGTGCTTGACCTCTGGACCGGTCTTTCTGGAGAAGTATCGGAAACTGTCTTCGAAGACCGAGTTTCTTCGCACGGAGAGCGAGAGTGGGGTGTAGTGGTCTCGTCGACCTTTGTGAAGCTGCTGTGTAAAGTAATTTTTCTTGTTGTCAAAGTCGAGCACCTTTGGATTGCGGACGAGCAAAGCAAAGGAGCCGGACATGAGTGAAGGGTTCTGGCGGACCATGATGTTGAGGATCTTTCGATGCTTTTCTGTAAAGGCGAAAAAATTGTCTTCGATGGCTTCTCTTGGTGATCTGGGACCGCCCTGGGTAGACGAACGGCTATGTGGTGGTCGGACTTCGGTAGGAGGGCTGGAAGATTCTGCTACATCGGGACTGGCTACATGCTGAGAGACGACCATCATGCTCTCGATGAGAGGTAGAAGAATCTGAGCTGCACCAGGATCGTTCTTCATCCTCGAGAGTACATCGCTGAGCTTGGACCACAAGGTGTCGAACTCGAAGGACTCGTAGATCTTTGCGAGCTCTGCTTCTTCCTGCTCGCGCTTCTTTTTCTGCGCTTCTGTTTGAGCTGCATCTGATTTCTGACGACCTGGGACATTGGAACGAGATTCGGAGGGATGTGAATGACGAAGCTGGTCCAAAAAGTCATTAAAAGTCATGCCAGGGCCGGAGCCGGCTAGATCCATTGTCTGCATATCTGAGGCCATCGGGATGGCTCTGTGATTGACGGTGATGAAGCCGCCGAGGGGATGGTCATCTGATGAGTCCGGCATGGCTGCGATGGAGGTGGTAGACCCGCAATCAAGAGGATGAAGCCTTAATTCTACCTCAGCGACGCCAACCCCTTTTCGCTCGAAAGCTTGTCGATGGAGCGCGCTGCAAACGCCGGTTGAGCTCTGTGATGAGTCGGAATTATCGCTTCCCGAATTGAGGTCGTTGAATGCTGATAATGCTGGGGGGAAAGAGGCTGATTGAGCAAATGTGATGTGTTGCTGATGCGTTGGGCGAGAGAGTGTGCGTGTTTGAGTTAGAGGAAAGTGTTGGAGAGTGTTGGAAGCTGCAAATTCGCAGAGCGAGAAGTGGAGCGGAACAGCCGAAAGGCTGCCGGAATCGACAGCCGATTTGAATAGAAGCAATACCCCGATCCAATCTCTCCCTCCACGTATAATCACAATTTAGACTCAGCTTTCAAAAAAAGTTGGTCACAGCACAGCGGCAGCGTGTGTGTTGCGCCGCTGCAGCTTGAAATGCACAGACTCGAGCTCGACGCAACTCGAAGGCCCAATTCCAGCTTTCCCCACACAACGAAACCTCATTCACACCTTCCACTCCACCAATCACAACCGCAGCTGGAGCAGCAGCGACAATCAAAGCGTTTGGAAGAGGTGACCAGGCGCTCGCCTGTTGACAATTCGCAGGGATGAGGATCGCCACAAAGCGTCTTCAAAAGGAGCTGTAAGTTTTGCATTCACCCCGTCTTGCTCATGTAGCATGCGCAATATTGACTGACACGGACTGCGATAAACAGCTCGGAGATCAGGGTCAAAGGTGCGCCAGAGGGATGCGCCATCATCAAGGCCGACGACTTGCAAGAATGGCAATTCTCCATACAAGTGCTAGGTAATAGTCTCTACCAAGACCAAAAGTTTGGCCTGCGCTTTCGCTTCTCCGACAATTACCCCATGGAGAGCCCTGAGGTGGTCTTTATCACTACAGACGGCTACCAAGCTCCCATAGTAAGAGTCCTTGTGTACGTATTCTTGTGCTCGCTCTCCACATTCACTCACACCATTTCCTTGTATCAAACAGCATCCACACGTTTACAGCAACGGCCACATCTGCGCATCCATCTTGGGTAACGAATGGTCGCCCGTACTCACAATCAGCTCGGTGCTGCTGACGCTGCAAAGCATGCTAGCCAGCTGCAAACAGCTTCAGAGGCCGCCGGATAATGATAGCTACGTCAAGCGTGCGCCGCTGTCGCCCAAGGACAGCCGCTTCGTCTACGACGATGACACAGTGTAGGGTTCATGCATTGCGCAGTAAATGGTCAATCAACAATTATGGGTTTCAGGTCTTTCTCACGAATGCTCACGAACGCACACAGACGGACTCGCGGCTTCACGATGGTAATGAGCTGGGACTATTTGTTTGAATCCTTGACAAAATGCAGTTGAACATGACTTCAGGGCAGCGTAACTACTGGGAGGTGCGGCCGAAGAAGGCCTTCTGCTCACCGCAAACCGAGTTGACACAACCTGGACATCGGAGCAGCATCTGCTTGCTCGTGAATCCTTGGCTCCACACATCTTCTCCGCGCTTCTCGTCTGCAATACGGCTGGGCGTTCCCTCGACAGCGGACAGATGCGAAGCGCAGATCTCGGCCATGGCGCGGATGAAGGTGGGCTCGTCGTTGAGCGATTCGGCACGCTTCAGCGTGATGCCGTGCTCCTCAGCCTCCTCCTGCAGCTCAATGTCGATTTCGTAGAGCGTCTCGATGTGGTCGCTGGTGAAAGCGATAGGTACGACAATGGCATCCTTGTGGCCCTGCTTGGCCCAGCCTTTGATGGTGTCGCTCGTCTGCGGTCCGAGCCAAGCAGCGGGTCCGACTTGCGACTGCCATGTGACTCGGTAAGGGTTGCTCCACTTCAAGCGAGTCATGACAGCAGCCACGGTAGCAGCTACTTCGGCGGGGTAAGGGTCGCCTCGACCCGAAACAATCTGCATGGGAAGCGAGTGGGCGCTGAACATGATGGGTACCTTGTTGCGCTTCTCCTCGGGGTACGTGTCGAGCACAGCTTGGATGCGGTTGGTGAAAGCTTCTACGAGCAAAGGGTGCGTAGGCCATCGGTCGATGAGCGACCAAGAAATGTTGCCTTCTGGTGCGCCGCGCTCCTTGCGCCTCTGAATCTCGCGGTAGAGCTCGTTGAGGTTGCTTCCGGTGGTGCTGCAACTGTATTGAGGGTATTGGGTGAAGCCGACAGCGCGCGTGACACCGTCCTCGGCCATCTCGTCGAGCGCCTCTTCGGTCAATGGTCGTGCGTATCGGAAAGCGACATAGACCTTGTGCGGCGCGGTCTCGGGGTGAAGCTCATCGAGCAATTCGGTCATGGCTTTGCCCTGCGTCCTCGTCCAGCGCAAGATAGGTGATCCGCCACCAATCTTTTCGTATTGGTCAACAATCTTGGGCGTTCTCCTGCGTGCAATGAGAGGAGCGAGACGAGACTGGAATGGAAGCTGAATGAGCTCGCGATCGTGAAAGAGACGCGAAAGGAAGTCGCCGACTTCTTCAGTGGTCGATGTGGAGGGACCACCCATGTTCATGAGCAGCACACCGGTGGGTGGCTTGTTCGAGTTGTTGGCGACGGTGGCTAGGGTGCGTTGCAGAGGCTTCGATCGGGCAAGCTGGGCTGTGGCGGTGACATCTACCAGCCTGGTTCGGCTCGAGGCAGCCAACATGGTTCTTGAAGAGCTCGAGATCATTGTGGAGGAAGAGAGATGCTGTGTGCACAGCAGCGGTGGCGACTGAAGTGTCGTTCGATGGGCAAAGGGCCAACTCTGATGATTGAGCTGATAGCGTCCGGGAAGACAGGAAGGAGAAGTCGTCAGATGTGATGTGGATGGTGGATGGTGGGCCAAGAAGGAAAGATGAGCTTTAAGAAGAAAGCTCGAGTCCTAACTGAGCTAGGAATGTGACGATTTCCAACATGCGTCGAGCGCTGCCGCATCGCGTAATCTCAAAAATCCACCGCTGCGCCCAATCGGCGTCGCTGGATTGTTTCTCATTTGAGTCGGATTTCGGGAATTTAAGCTCGGTCACCAGTCGATCTTGAGAAGCTTTGTCCATGCGCAAGCTGGCTGTTCCTCATTGTCACGGGAGGCCTAAGCGATGCTCAGCGAGACTGCAGTACGGTACAGAACAGCCGCTGATCAATTGTGGAAGGACTGAAAGAAAGTTCGAAGTGGAGCCGAAGTTGAGTCAAAGTCGAGATCCGAGACCAACACTTCGAGAGTATGCATGTCTTACAAGGTGCTCGTTTACACCATCTGAATCGCACAAAAGGCTCCTCTTATCCTCGATGCAGAACAATCATCACTCGTGATTAGATGTGTTGCAAAAACATAGTTGTCATAAGGGTATTGTACAGAAGCAAACAGCATACAAGGAACGGACCAGTTCGTCAAGGCGCGCTTGAACACATTTAGTGCTTGACGACGATGGGGACTGCAGACAGCAAGAACGGGAGATAGAGGGTCGACGAGTCAATATCTAGATCACATTGAGCATTTCTAACGACCCTACGAGGGTTGCTGCAAGAATCTCGTACTTACTGATGATAACGCAGAGCAAGATGACGATACCGACTGTCAAGGTGAAGCAAGAAGAGGGTAGATGCAACGTGGAGGCTCTAATCAGCGGCCGGTCTATGTCGGGTAGTATGGATCATCGGGCGGCAAAACTTACTGGCAATGATGACTGTTACGATTCAATGCAGGTCGACACGGGTCG
Source organism: Anthracocystis walkeri (assembly GCA_928858565.1). NCBI lineage: Eukaryota > Fungi > Basidiomycota > Ustilaginomycetes > Ustilaginales > Ustilaginaceae > Anthracocystis > Anthracocystis walkeri. Next base: position 107,658 of record CAKMXV010000010.1, read on the forward strand.
GTTCCACGAGGTTGTTCCAGATGAAAAGCGATTGGAGTCAGCGAATCTTGTCCAATTGATGAGAGCAACTCAGGTTGCCGGTAGCCGCAAAACTTACTTCGCATCTTCATGTCCTTCCACCACATCTGTTTGCGGACACGGTTGGCGCCTCGTCGGAAGCCTTGTGCGGATACGGCGAGGTTGTCTGTGTTGAGCGCGAGCACGTAAGTCGAAAGATTGCAAACGAAAGTCAATATCGCCTGTTTCGCCTGCAATGCGCGAGCGGTAGCGTCAAGTATTGTGACACTACCGCTCAAGCGGTCTGTAACATACCAGTCTTGTCCTGAAGGCTGTTAAGGTTCTCTCCACGCTCGTTGACTAATCATCGTTTCGCAGGTACGAGATGCAAAGAGAAAGATTACGAGTCAGTATCTCTGACCACATTTTGCTTCATAAAGTCGCCGACCTTCCGTCAAAGCTCACCCTTGTTGATGTTGTCGCGCATGATCGAGATGGTGTTGTCAATCTCCGAGTGAATACGAGCCGTCTTGGAGTTGGAGAAGTTGGCTCCACCACCCGAAGGGTCGGAGCTGGCATTTCCCGAAGGAATGTAGGGGTCGTATCGGCTGTCGTTCTGTGCAGACATTTTGATTGAGATCGAATGGTGTGATGGTAGGGTTGAAGATCTGCGATGGTGATAGTCGAGTAGCAAGATTGAAGATCAAGAAGAGTCAATGTCGATGCAGCTCAGTCGACAAGTTAAACGCACAGCCCTACTTGTATCTGTAGAAAGTGTATGTTGCAACGCGCAATTTCGAACAGCGCCACGGCCCGCCAGCCAGCCAAAGCCGAGTTGCTGAATCTTGGCAGCGGCAAGGCAGCAGCAGTCACAGTTGGCTGTGGGTGTGTGGGTCGCGTTACTTCCAGCAGCAGCCACGACCAAAAAGGCAGTGTTCGAGTTCACGCTGCTTCAATACACACGCTGCTGACTGACACTTGAATTTCACTCAAAATTCCGCTTGGGCCCCTCTGAAAGAATTCAGGGATGGCATGAAACTCTCCAGCTAACTTAAGTTAGTCTATCGTGCGTGTGAATCGTCTTAGCCTGGTTGGCACGTGCATTTTTTCGACTCGAGACCTCCACTCTCTCTTTCTCTTGGTCTGCAACCTCGATTTTCTTTTCGAAGCGGTTTTGGCCCGCTGCCGCAATAATTTTGTGTCTCTTCGAGCGCGCAGAGAAGGGTGGGAGCCAAAGGAATGATGCATCGTCATAGACGGTGGTGAAATGTTGTGACTGCGTGCTGTAGCCGCGATGCTGTTGCACAGCGCCGCGTCGTGAATTCCCGCATGCTTTGCGGACACTGTAGAACAACGCTTCCATCCCGACGTCTTCTCATTTCGCTACTATCATCACACTTGCAGTATCACTCTTGATCCATCAGCAAACTCTCTCACATCGCAACCATGCCTCTCTTCGTTCTCAGCCCTGTAAGTCCCTTCTCACCCATTGCGCTTCTCCATCAGCTTCAACGTACTGACCTCCGCCTCGTCTCTTCTTTTCTCAAAAACAGGCCTCTTTGGCACACTCGGCCCTCTTCGCCGGCTACTACACCTACCTCTCCGGCAATGTCATCGCCAACCGACTCAACACCAACATCTACCTTGGCTCCGGCGACTCGGACTCGGTCCAGGGTCCTGGTGACAAGAAGGTCAACAGCCCCACTGACGTTGCCAAGCTTCAGCGTGCCGTTCGTGCCCACGGCAACTTCACCGAATCCGCTCCCTTCGCCTTCTTCCTCATCTTCCTTGCTGAACTCAACGGTGCCCCTACTTCGCTCGTCCACGCCGCCTACACTACCTTGTTCGCCGCTCGTGTCGCCCACGCCAACATCGGAATCCAGGCCGACAACGCCGCTGCTATCGGTCGTCCCATTGGCGCAGTCGTCACTCTCGCTGTTACCATTGGTGCTGGTCTCTACAACGTATGTATCTACAAACTGAACAGCTTCAAGTCTCCTCCATAGATTGCTGACATTTCTTACTGCCTTTTTCGTTCCAACAGTTGAACCTTGGTTGGGAGCCCCTCAAGTCGTTCCTCGGCTTCAAGTGAGCTCGCCTTGCCACCGCTCTTGAAAGCATGCTCAGTCTAGTTGAAATGTCTCATCGAGCATCTTGACAGATCGCGCACAAGTCCCTACTACATACACCACGACTATCAAATGGAAGTTTCAAACCCCAAATTTTGTGACATTAGTATACAAAGGGTGATTTCCTGAACCGATCAGGTGCATGAAACAAGCTCGAGGTGGCCCCTCGTCTGCTGGAAGCCGTTGCATGCGCGGTCAATGGCACGGAACGACGCTGAAAATCACGACTCGTCGAGATCAGAAAAGGCCGACTCTGAAAACATCAATGGCGTACCCGCTGCTGATCGTGAGCTAAGCAATCCGCTGAGCTGTCCTCCTTCTGAGCCAGAAGACGAGGGGAACGCCAGAGGTTCATGAAGTCGCAACACAGTGGGGTGTACTGCTTTGTTGGCCCCGTCGTGGTCCTCCAGAACTGCCAATGCAAGTTGCTGCATGTCCCGCGGCATTCCTAGCGACGTGGGAGGCGCCCCAGTCTCAACAGAGCCCTGCGTCGACGTGTCCGGCTCTTCTGCACTATGTTCAGCCCGGTGAGATTGCTCGTTGGCTCTGCCATCATACTGAGAAGAGGCAACAGAGTATTGGCTTGACGCGCCGTCCAAGGTAGTGAGAGGAGAGCTTCCTTTGCTGTCGACGAAGCTTGTGGTGTCAAACCGTTGGGGGAGCGAAGCTGCAAAACTCTGTGTGCGACCCTCTTCAAACCTGGCTTCATCTGCGTCCTCACGGTCTTCCTCGTCCTCCAGCTCATCCTCCTCTTCCTCGGTGTCATCCTCGAGGTCCCTGTCCGACGGGTCTCCAGCTTCGGATTCGGATGTGCTAAAGTCAGCGGCGCTGCGTACCCACACGTTCTCTTCCATGTGGTGGTAATTTGGCGTCTTTCTCTTTTTCTCGACGCCTCCAGCCACGAGGAACGTGCGCGTTGGCTCTCGAGGCCGCGAGGGTATCCTGAGTTTGACCACCAGCTTTGGCCTCGATTCGGCATCGTTGAGTGAAGCAGCTGCTAGCGCCGCAGCTTGCTCAGCCGCAATGAATTTCAGAACACGCCGAGCCACATGAAGTCTCCCCAACACGTACTCTTCGAGCGGACTATAGACCTCGCCCTCGGCCACTTCGTCTGACAAGTCGAGATCGATCTTGACTGGGGCGAAGAATTCTCGCCTCTTGGGTGGCCGTCCGCGGCGCTTGGCGGGACCAAAGGCTGGGGTGTCGGGGTCGAGACGCTCTTGCTTGATTGCTCTGTTGTAGCTTCTGGGTTTCTTGGGCGTCGGGTCGTACGTCTCCAGAGCGCCTTCTTGAGCGTCATCCTCCGCCGCGTCGTGTCCATCCAATTTTGCTTGGGCTGCGAGCTTGCTGCGCTGTCTTGAGTAGGCGAGAACGTGCTTTCTGCCCTTCTCGAGCAAATCGCCATGACCGGAACGTCTGAGACAGATGGAACAATTGCAGAAGCCGAGACATCTGGGACAGGTGAAGTTGGGATCGTAAGGGTCGAAGGTGATGTCGTAGTAGCGGACGGTGATGCAGCGTTCGCAGTAGGAGAGGGTACAGTTAGCTCGGCCGCATCGCATCTTGATACCGGGTGTCTTTCGTCTGCATTGGTGACAAGAGGACATAACGGTACCGTCAGGGAGCACGTCGGGCTGGAACTTTTTACGTTTGGTCTTGACGCGACCCATGGAATCGAAGCCTATTATTTGTGGCTCTTCATCGACTTCATCTTGCTCGTCGTCAGCATCGTCTTCATCCTCATCCTCGCTCCATGAGACCAAGTCCTCTGGGCGAATATCTGGCACGTCTCTGATAAAGATGTATTCGTTTCGAGCACGATTTCGAAGCGGATTGATCTCGACAAAGGCCATATCGAAGACCTCGCCTGGGAGAGGAGCGGATTTGGTGGTGCCATCCTCTGCAAACTTGACTTTGCGATCATATTTTTTCTTCTTTCTACTCAAGCGAGACTCTTCCAGTTCGGAAGGATGTGCGGAGTCGGAACGGCCACGCTTCTTTGGTGGTCGACCACGGCCTCGGGAGGGAGTGTCGCGCGTCTCGACTGGCTGATCATCATCGTCTTGATCTTGCGCGGTTTCGGATTCTGCCCTCGCGGCTGAGACAGGATTTGAATAGGTGCTGGTTGCGGCGAGGCCAAGTTGAGCGAGAAGCGCGTCGTTTTGACGAAGCTTGCGGAGACGACGCTGTTCGTAATCCTCGTCATCATCATCTGCGTCGCTGGCCTGCTCGGTTTCCAAGAGAGCTTTGAGGTTATCATAGAGCGGCTGCATTTCTAGCTCTTCCGGGTCGAAGAGAGGGCGTTGTTTGGCAAGTGGATCTGGTGGTGGCTCTGGTGGAGAAGATGGCTCCTGCTGTGTGTGATTGGAGTCGAGCTGGACTTGGGTGCTGGCGATGACTGACTCTGCATCCACAAAGACATCTGTGGAAGGCGACTCAGGGCTGCTGACCAAATCCACGACGAGATCGTCTGGTAGAGGCGGCGCGGAAGCATCGGCTGGCGGAAGCTCGGGGGTGACAATGTCGTCCAAGTCGTATGGGTCTACGAGCTGCTGCGGTTGTGCTGGCGGATGCGGGGGTTCGTCGTCATCGCTGCTATCGAGCAGCTCGATGACACGCTTTGCTACCTTGACGGTATGCGATGGACGAGAAGATAGAATGAGATCGCCGAGCGTGGGACGGCCACTACCGTTTGAGTGCGAAGCATGGCCATTGGTCTCCGGTTGGTGTCGTGATGGAGTGGAATTCGAGGAGCTGGGACCCGCGAAATGGTCACCATTGAGACGACGTGACCTGGGCGTGCGTGATTGATATGGCGAGGCAGCCTCCTGTGAGGAGGCATGCCGCCTCAACGGCATGAGCGCTGACGAGCCTGTTGGCTTAGCGGAGCGCTATGTGGTAGAATAGCGCCTCGCTGATGTCGACATGTGAGGGTGAGGATGAGGGAGCGGCTTTCGAGGTGTCTTACGACAAGAGATGCGGCTGCGGAAGAGGCGAAGACGGTGCGGAATCGATGAGTCGAGAGATTGAGATAGAGGAGAATCGGCTTCGGATGGACGTGACAGCGCAAATCGAGGATGCCGCAAAGGACACACTCTCTGACTGGGAACGCGCGATCTGTGACTGCTGCAGATTGCGAGAAGCGTCGATCACAAAGGGTGAGAAAGAGATGTGATCAGACGGTGATGACTGAAGGAAGTGCGGAGAGAACCCGATACAGAAGGATGGTGCGGAAAGGTTAACTCTCAAGAGTGAGGCGGTCGTGATGGACGAACGAGAAGGGTCCAATGCGAATCCCGCTGAAAATCTGGCTCGAGCTGAGTCCCTTTTCTTTCCTCGCGTGGAGGAGCGACAAGCCAAGCCAAACCAAACCAAGCCAAACCAAAGCGAACTGCATTTTTCTGAGTTGAGAATTCAGGACGCGCTTTTCTGTCGTGTGTCTCGGACTCAGCAGCAACATTTTGTGCTTTTGTGCCTGACCATCACCAGAGCTTCATATCGGAAGCATCCGCATGATGAAGCTTCCGATCGACTGCGCAGCAGACACATTCTACTCGACGATGAGTCACCAGTACGTCGGCGATACCAACTCACACACCGAAATACCCGGATCACACCGATGAATTGATGATTATAGCAGATCGTATTCAAGAAAAGAGGCAGATTCAGAATCGCATCGCTATAGTGACAGCGTGGAGACTATGTACACTATAGAGATACTGCTGATGGGTATAGCAGAACAGAGGCAATCGTAAAGGGGTCGTGAAGGGTCATCTTGCGAGGCAGAGTCCATTGTGGGGTCACAGAAGATACTGTGTGGTAGCGTTGCAAAACGCTGAGATAGTATCAGTGTCTCATGGTAGGCGATCAGAACATGGTGGCAAATGCATCGGAAGCATCCTTGGACGTCGTTGGAGGGAACAGAGGCTTGCCGTTAGCACCGAGATGGTTCTTGCCAAAAGTGAAACCAACCCACATCGCCCTTCCTCCGGCACCCGAGCCTCTTTCTGACACTGCTTCGACATTCTTTTGCTTCTCGTGCACATCCTTGTAGCGTGCCATGTCGGCAGGATCGTCAAAGTTGTCAAAGTAGCCCGTGTCCTCTTCATTTTCCAGTTCAGGAATGAAGGGTGCCTTGAGCTCACGCAAACGTCCCAGATCCAAAGAGCGGAAGAAAGGATGCGCCTGAACTGGCTCGAGGCTGCTGTAGCGACGTTCGGGTGTGTCGACGAGCTTGGTGATGGCGTCCCACGCAACATCGCTCAAGTTGAACTGCAAGTTCTCCGGAGTGTCGTATACGGGGCGCTGCAGCACCTTTTGCCAGTTCTTCAAGTTGGCAAATGTTTCGTCGGGGTTGCTGCCGCTGAAAGGTGGGAAGCCACATAAGAATTCGTACAAGATGCATCCCAAGCTCCAGTAGTCGACGCCAAAGCTGTACTGTCGTCCTCGCAGCATCTCGGGGGCGATGTAGTCCGGGCTACCCACGATCGAGTTGGCGCGATGTTGCGTATGCTGGATCATCTTTTTGTACATCGAGCCACGCTCGGCAGGTGTACGGTAGACAAAGTCGGTGTCCTTGACAGCATCGAGTCTCGCCTTCATCGACTCGATCTTACCCGGACTGAGTGCACCCGAAGCAAGACCGAAATCGGTCAGCTTGACGTGACCCGTGGAATCGACCAGGAAGTTTTCGGGCTTGAGGTCGCGGTGAATGTAGCCCAGACGGTGGAGCTCGTTGACAGAAACGAGCATCTCGGCCATGTAGAATCGAGCATACTCTTCCTTGAGCGCACCGTTGTTGCACAGAAGCGTGCGGAAGTCTCCACCGGGCACATACTCCATCGCGAGGAAGACGTGGTCAGGATCCTGGAAGGCGTACAGCAGTCGCACAAGCCAAGGCGTCTTGGTGGCGGTCAAGATATCCCTCTCTGTGAGGACGTGACGCACCTCGTCCATCTTGACCAGGATGCGCTTCTTGAGACGCTTGAGCGCGCAGATCTCGCCCGTGTCACGCTTACGAGCAAGGAAGACTTCACCATAGCCACCGGCACCCACTTGAGTGATGATATGGAACTGGTCGACACGCAACTTGGTTCTCCTCTTACGCAGCAAGACACGTTCGCGTCCAAAGTAAGAGTTGCGCTCCTTGAGATACTCGGCAGAAGGCTCTGCATCTGGTCCCTCTGGCAACAGGCCACGAGCGCGTGTGGACTCTTGGAAGCGAGTGTGTCTGGCCTTGCGGTCGGCTAGGTATCGGAGGTTGTCAAAGTAGTGGTTGAGGAAGTAGAGCTGAGCTACGTTGGCCTTGCGCTGCACCTCGCTGCTGCGAACAATCTCGTTTTCCCATGGCTGCAGACCATCACCTCGCCTCCAGCTCCTCCAGCTACCCTTGGGGTCGGGTTGCGAGTCATTGGACGACTCGTTGATGCGAGAGAGCTCGTGGTTCTTGGCGGGCTTGATCTGCTCGTTGATCGCCGAGTGATTCGAGTAAGCGTTCTCCTTTTTCGAAGGAGTGAGAGGCGAAGCGACCGAAGTGCTCGCGTCCATTGCTGGTACTGGCGCCATGGCTGGCAGAGTGATGAGTATGAGTTGTGACGGAAAGGACAGTGGTTGCGAGCAAGCCGTAAGTAGTGGTAGAGAGAATACAGGCGATGAGGAGCAAGGGTCAGGTCGGGGAGCAACACGCAAAGTGTTGTGTTCAAGGCCGGCGACACACCGGTTCGAACTCCCACCAAGGTCAAAAGTCCGACAGCCAACTCAAGCGGAGAGAGAGACGTGTTCAACTCACCGAGAGTGGAAAGCTGCAGAGCTGCAGCTCGAGCTTGCAATTGCAGGAAAAAAATTACATGTCCCAAACCAACACCACAAAATAGGATACACACGCCTCACAAGGCTCAAGTCGACAGCGCTCTCCGGACACTGCGACCACAGGCTACGCTCATAGAGAGATGTTGATCAAGAGACAGCCTTATTGTTCAACCTTTCCCTTTTGAACTCAAGCCATGAGGTTGGAGCCTCGTTGCCATTCTTGGTGTATTCAGACCCCTGACTTGGATGACTTCTCAGGGCCCTTCTGATGCAGAGAGTGGGGTCGATTGACGACAAAGCTTGTTGGAAGGCAGACGATGCTCCTTGTGCGTCGTAGGAAGCAGGGGCAGCCATACAGAGCTCGTTTTTCCGAAAGTGTTACTTTTGGCTGATGAGCGCGACGCGGTCACGTGCAAGGATGGTTTTGACCGGATTTTGTGTGATGAAACAGAGCTGCCTAAGAACTGCGCGTGGCGCCTCTTCTGCAGCTGAGGTCAACACTTTTTTTAGATTCGAGTTGGAACTCACACTCAACCGTCACGACCACCATCTATCACTACAAGACCTGACCCCTTACACCGAACGGCCGGCCAATTCTCTGGATCTCCACGCCTGTACTTGATACACGGACAGCCGACTCGCCAACATGGCAGCTGCACCACGCCCCTCCGTCCTTGCGACGCCACGAAGACCGTTCGGTACAGCAACGCCTTCCAATGCCGAAATGCGTAAAGTCTACGCTGATCTCGACAATAATGCAGTCTTTGACTTTTCCAGCATCGTATCAGCAGTCAAAACCTTTTCCACACGCTTCCGTGCTTACACCGAGAACGCCATTTCCAATATCCACGACGATAAGGCCGAATTTGATGCCAATCGTATGGAGCACCGAAATCAGCTTAGGACGCTCGACCGCGAGATCGAGGACGCAAAGGCGAGTCAGGGCGAGTTATGGGACACCATCGCCAAGGAGCGAGAACAGGACGCCAACCTCCGCGCCAGACAGCAAACACTTCAGGCGCAAAAGGCGTCAGTTACACAGCGCTGCAACGAACTCCAGGCAGAGATCACAGAGTTGAAACAGAATCTCGAAAACAAGAAGCAGGCCAAGGAAGCACAGAGGGAAAAGCTCAAGGAGCAGATCGACAAGAACGGCCCCGAGCTGCGCCTGCTCGAAGCAAAGACTGGTTGCTCCGTGGTGCCAACCAAAGTGGGTGATCAGCTCAAATTCACCTTCAACCTCATGAACGCCGACGACTGGTCCAAGGAGTGCCACTTCACCATCGATGTCAGCAGCAGCAAGTACAAGCTCACCTCGGTATCACCAATGCTCGAAGCTAGCTTGCAAGACTCATTGCTACAAGAGCTCAACTCTACACGCAAATTCTACACTTTCGTCAAAAAGATGCGCGCTGCTCTGCGTGCTCAGGTCGAGAAGGAGCGCCTCGAAGCGCGCGATGCTGCCCGTCGCGGAGGTCGCTGATATGTCTCCATTAGCGCTGCCCTCCAAGCTCTTGTCACCGTCCGCCGTCTTTCGCACCGCCCTCACCTTCACCTTGTCCAATCAGTTCATCTTACTTTGTTAGCGACCCCTTTGATACCTTTTTGTATTTGTACTTGTGTTCAGTCGAGCTTATCCATAACCTTTAGCAACATCATCTTAACGTGCATGGCGAAAGGTGAAGCCCTTCACAAGATCGATCAACCGATGAACCATCGCCGAACCAAGCAGTGCTTTCAAGAACTGCCTCTCCATAAGGCCAAGAGAAGCAGCCGCTCTGATAACGAATTTGCGTCAGGGTCGCCTGAGCGTGTGGAGAAGCGGCTTCTTTTTTCGCCGTGATTTTTTAATTTTGAGGTTTGAGCGTCGGTCAATTTTGTAACCATTTCAGCATGAAATGACTCAGCTCTAGACCTTTCTTCAGCTCCATCAACCTCAAGCGCAATCTCAGAGCGGACCTGTTGAACGCTATCGACCAAAACCGTCCACACCGGCCCTTTTGCCAAGCTATTCGTCGTTGCTGAGCCGAAAGGCTGCTGCAGCGAGGCAGCAAGCAACCAAGCAGCCATGGTCGCACCACGAATGTCCATCAAGTTCTTGGGCACCTCGTCCATGCCCAACTCGACCAGGAACTACTCTTCCCTCCTCTTCAAGCTGGACAACCACACGGTCATGGTAGACTGCGGCGAAGGCACACAACGTCAATTCCGCTCGCGATATGTCGGTGTCGATGAACGGCTCGCCAATCTCAAAACCATCCTGGTCACACACCTGCATGCCGATCATGTTCTCGGTCTCGTGCCTCTGCTCATGTCCATGATGGGCCCCTCCGGTGTATCTGCAACACCAGAGACCACAGCGCCACGCGTAGAGATCTACGGTCCTCCAGGTTTGCGCGCATTGATACGTACCACCCTCTCTTTGTGCTATGCGCAGCTTAGTGGAAAGTATGTCGTACACGAGTTCGTATGGCCCACCCACGACCGATTGCCACAAGGCTCGCCACATGCCCTCACCGACCAGCCCGAACGCACGATACCCGATCTACCCTTGCACGACGGCGAAGCCAGCACAGGCCGCAACCTGGACATTGACCCACGCTCCTTCAGCTGGCCCAACTTTCTCTCGCTAAACACTTCAGGCCAAGGTCCGAGCGTTCGCATTAGTGCTGCGCCCATCTCGCACAGATGTCCAACGCTAGCATACGTTTTCCAGGAAGAAGCAAGGTCACCACCCTTGGATCCCAGTATCGCCGAGGCACTCAAACGTAACGGTCCCGCTCTGCTAGAGCAAAGGGGCATCCGACATCCTCTTTCGCTCCTATCCACTCTCACAGCACAACGCCGCTCGGTTCAATTGCCAGATGGAACCGTGCTGGACCCGCCTCCGTTGAGTTTGCCGGGCCGCAAGGTGACCGTCCTGGGTGACACAAGCGATGGTACCGGTGGCTTTTCGGAAGCTCAACTTCGAGCCGGATATGGCTTGCCTGCGCTCGCTTACGATTCCGATGTCTTGGTACATGAGAGCACCAACATTGCGCTTCCACCGCATCTCAACAAGAATGGCAAGGCCGACTCACTGGAAGAAGTGACAGCAAAAGCAAAGTCGCGCGGACACTCTGTGCCTCAGATGGCTGGCCAATTTGCAGCTTTGGTCAATGCAAAGCGACTGGTCCTCAATCACTTTTCCACAAAGTTTCCGAGTCCACCGCACTACTTGCTTGACACGGCTGGTACCAATGCAGAGTCGCATGAAGCGCAAAGCGAGAGTCAGCAAGCAGCGCAAGATCGCCAGATTGGGGACCCAGAGCGCAAAGCTCTGATTATGAAAGAGTTTGAAGTGCAGGCGCATCAAGCCTGGCAGCAAGCGGCGAGTCAAGGGACACAGCTCGAGACGTACTCGGCATTCGATGGCTTTCACTTTGAAGTGCCAGCTCGACCTGAAGAAGATCCTTCAGCGCCGAACAGTGGCAGCGACGTCTTTGCCAGGCCATGGGAGCAAGCAGCTGCCGCTGAGAATAGCAATGGCCTCAAGAGGAAGCATAACGAGCAAGGCTCTTCGAACATCGAAGACGAGAAGATCTGGGACCCTTCGCCCTTCCTAGTGCCATCGCAGCAGAATGATGTGCCACGCTTTGCGATGGTGCTGCTCAACTCGCCCATCGATTCACGCCAGATCGGTCACTTTCGACGCTTGTGGGAGTCGGCATCATTGCGGCTATGCGCTGATGGCGCGGCGAACCGGCTGTTGGACTGCTTTGGTGCAGCAGCTTTTGAGGTCAAAGATGGGCAGTCGGCTGTACCTTTGCCAAGTGCTATTGTTGGCGATCTGGATTCCATCAGACCAGACACGAGACAATTCTTCGAATCCAAAGGGGCTGCTATCCACGTGCGTCCCTCGCAATACGCCACGGATCTGCAAAAATCAATTCAAGAGGTCGAAGATCAAGAGGCAGCATCCAGCGATCGTCACGAGCATACTCTCATCATCTTTGGAGGTCTAGCGGGGCGATTAGACCAAAGTGTGCACACGTTGCATGTGCTGTGGCAGCTCGCGCCCGGAGCCAAAGACCTTGGCAGCGTCCTGGATCCCGAGGGTATCAATGAAAGGGGAAATCGACTCCAGAAGCGACAGCGTACCTTTGTGGTCGGGGATGGCAGCGTAGCTTGGCTGCTGCCCAAGGGAAAGCATGTTCTGCACATGTCACGCCAAGTGATGGGCAAGACGTGCGGCATCCTGCCCCTTGGCGTAGGTGATAGCGGAGCCAAAGTATCGACGAAAGGGTTGGAATGGAATTTGGACGGGGACTCGACAACGTTGGGTGGATTCTTGTCGACGTCGAATCACCTGTACGACGAGGCAGGCGTTGTTCACGTTGAGAACGATGAGCCAGTGTATTGGACCGTCGAGCTTCGGCCAGACGATGAGTGTAGTACATGATTCGGTCAATCGATTCATAACAATCAATCAAGCATACCACATTCCCCCTCGTCACCGTCTACAGTGCTCATGGGCAAGCAACACATCACCCACTCAGAACATGAGTCTCGGCGTCGTCGTTGTCTAAACGAGCGCTTAACTTCGCACTGTTAGACTGGCACACAATGTGAAGCGCACCTGAAAAATCACACGCAGCTCTTCTTTGCGAGAAGATTGAGTTTGAATACATTTTCAGGCTTAGGCGCATGGTTGGACTTGAAATGATTTGTATTGAGGAATTCAAAATGTGAACGTTGCGTGGTGCGTGTCGAGCTTGAAAGGCGCGAAGCTGAGCGAGCTGGCAAAATGACAAAGTGCTCGTGCGCGACCCTTTCGCTCTCTGCGCCAACACTGAGACTCACACACACACTCGCACTCTCTCACACAGCGCATCTTTGGAAGCACGTCCCTTTTCCAGTCTGCTCGCCATCACTCTCCAATCACCTCCATCTCTCGATCATCACACTCACTAACGATCCTCACTCGCCATCTTCAATCACACCCGAGCAGGACTCGTATCGCCACTTCACCGTTGCAGCTCACTTTCACCAACAACAGCAACGATTGAACACTCAGAAGCCTCAGTTAGGCTACACTCGCACATAGCTTGCTTCCCACCCCACACACAACCGCCAACATTTCGTCCGTAATCAACTCCAGCATGGCTGCGCGACGTCGCGCGGCCAAGAAGGGTGTCTCCTTCTGTCTCATGGTCGTCGGTGCTTCGGGTACCGGTAAGACCACCTTTGTCAACACCTTGTGCGAATCCGAAGTCATCGGCCACAAGATCAGCGACAACCCCGAGACAGCTCACATCGAAGAAGGTATCCGCATCAAGCCAGTACATGTCGAACTTGAAGAGGATGGCATGCGTATCGGTCTCACCATCGTAGACACACCTGGCTTTGGTGACAACATCGACAATGAATATGCGTAAGTTTTCATGTCAACGCTCTGCACGATGCAGGAAAGGCATCGCTGAATCACTGACACCTACCTCAAACTCCTCCCCGCTACAGCTTCTCGGAAATCGTCGGCTTCCTCGAGCGACAGTACGACGACATTCTTGCCGAAGAATCGCGAATCAAGCGTAACCCTCGTTTCCGCGACAACCGTGTCCACGCCCTCCTCTACTTTATCACACCCACCGGCCACTCGTTGCGCGAGATCGACATTGAACTCATGCGCCGTCTCTCTCCTCGTGTCAACGTCATCCCCGTCATCGGCAAGGCTGACTCGATGACGCTCACCGAGAAGCAAGAGTTCAAGAAGCGCATCATGGAGGACATTGAGCACTACGGCATTCCCGTCTACAACTTCCCTTACGACGTCGAGGAGGATGACGAGGAGACCATCGCCGACAACTCTGAGCTGCGTGGTCTCATGCCTTTCGCCATCGTTGGATCCGAGGAGGACGTTGTGGTCAACGGCGAGCCCATTCGCGCACGAAAGTACCCCTGGGGTATCGTCGAAGTCGACAACCCCAAGCACTCTGACTTTGCACGCCTCCGAGCCGCGCTGCTCGGAACACATCTCACCGACCTCAAGGAGATCACCCACGACTTCCTCTACGAGAACTACCGTACCGAAAAGCTCTCGAGAACCGTGCACAGCGACTACGCCGACACCTCGATTCCAGGCGAAGAGCTCGCCAACCAGTCGGTCAGACTCAAGGAGGAGCAGCTCAAGCGCGAAGAGGACAAGCTCAAGGAGATCGAGCTCAGAGTGCAGCGAGAGATTCAGGAAAAGAGGCAGGAGTTGCTGGCAAAGGAAGAGTCGCTCAGGAACCTCGAATCGCGTCTTCAGGCTCAGAACATCAACGAGTAAGCCAAAGGCCAGTTCGTATAGCTTTCCGACACGGTTCTGTCACTCTTATCGCTGCTGAATGTATGAAATGTTCATTTGCACCTCTGCTCGGAAGGAGCGGGCATGATGGTGTGACGTCCTTTTATGAATCTCGATTGTCTTTGTTTTCTCTTGATCTTGTGTTGCGCACGATTTCATTGCGTGAGAAAGTCTGTCATTCTGAATTTGTGCTCAGACTGTGGGGACGGATGACTAGAAAAAAGGATGCTCTTTAACATTGGTACATGCGTGAAGGACAGAAAGCAACAGTTGAGGGAGCCTTGTGACGAGCGTGCATGTCCAACAACTGCGATCAACTACTCCAAACCACGAGCCTGTCTCCAAGCGTGAATCCACTGAATGATCCTCTCGACGTTTTCTTCCACATCACCCGACTCTTGACTCGTCAACTCGACAATCGCTTCCGCAGGGTAGGACGATCTTGCGTCGTCGGCGACAACGCCCATGATTTCGGCTTCGTTGTTCCCTTGGATTTTTTTCAACGGGTATCCTCTTGCAATGTCAACAACGGGTATGAGAGCTTGTTAGTATGTTTTTTTTGGCATGATGCTGTTCGAGTGAATGTGAAGTTTGAAAAACGTACCTCTTTTCAAGTCTTTGCCAGAGCACACCATGATCGCACCTCAACACGACGACCAGATCGACCCATCTTTCTGGCCAAACATCGCACGTGTGCCAATCCAACACCAACCCACCTCGCTCTTCCGACTCCTCCTGCTCTTTCGCCTGCGTCAGCTCTGCCTGGTCGAAATCGGGCGAATCCAGTGGTTCCGGTGCCTTTGTTCCTGTTAAGGGTTCAAGATGATCCAACAACTGATCTTCGTTTACTTCGTAGCTCTGCCATTCTTCCAAATATTCGGTGTAGAAGCCTTCCTTTTTGACGATGACTCCGACGTCGATTTGTCGTAAAGGATGTGATGAGGAGGAAGAGGAGGAAGAGGAAGGAGAGTAGGTTGAGGCGAGGAGCGAGGAGTGGGTGGATTTGCCGGTACCGGGTGTGCCTGTGATGACGATGTTCGGGTAGGAGCGGACCATGGTTGCTACTGGACGTGTGTTTATAGGGGGTGATTCGGTTGGATGATGTAAGTCGTCGTCGAGAGAGAGTGTGTGTGAGGTGCGTTCGACACCGTCAATGATGATGAGAAAGAAGGGAAGGAAAAAAAAGTTTAAGCAGCAGCGTCTTGAAAAAACTGCTGTGTGGAGTTCAGCCGGGGGGGGGGGGTTTTTTTGACGCGGATTTTGAAGCCATCATTTCCGTCTTCATTATTTTTTCTCGCTGAATATTTTTTCATGCCAAAACAATTCCGAATAGAGAGATCACAGCATAGTCTTACGCTCTCCAAGCGATACCAAATGCCTGCATGCCCTCAACACGATTCAGACGAGGAAGACAGCACGCGACTTCAAAGCTGTTCAGCCCTGAGCGATGTTTCCAATGTCCATTCAGACGATTCGCTAGTCCAGCTTTGATCCCGTCTTGTTTCTCAACGCGACAGCTCGACGTTCTAGAGTTGATCGCGGACACACATTCATTCACACAAGACGAATTCAAACCAACAAAGAAGGATCTTACTATCGTTGAACAGCATGAGGTCAGATCAAATGATCGTTCGAGATCCAGATGTGGTCAACTAGCTACGAGCACAAGAACTTTCCACAACACCTCGCTCCTCTCCAAATCAGAGACGAGCACCACCGCCCACAAGCAGCTGACTACCATTCTTCAGCGTCGCCACAGCCTCGTTGACCATCTCATCAACGATCTCCTTGGCGGGCTTGATGTCACTGATCACGGACGCACACTTGCCGAGCAAAAACCTCTCTCTAGCACCTGCCTCCTTCGTACCTTCCTCGTCATCGTTTTCGAGATCGTGGTAGACCGGGATGATACCTTTGTCGGTGAGCTTCTTGATCTCGTCCGGACGCGATTCCCAATCCATGATGTAAGGAGTCTTGAAGACACGCAGCGGACGACCGGTGAAGATGATGGTTCGCACGTCGGTTTCGTGGGTCGACTTGAGCACGGCTTCCTTGTGCGCCTTGGAAGCACCGGACTCCTTGGAGGCGACGAAGCGGGTTCCGACCCACACACCGTCAGCACCGTAGCAGATGGAAGCAGCCAGACCACGACCGTTGTAGATACCTCCAGCAGCAACGGTGATGATCGGCTTTCCAGTAAGCGGAGACTTGTGACCACGGCAAATGTCAACGACACGGGGAGCAATGATCGACAGAGGAACGTCACCAGTGTGTCCACCTCCCTCACCACCCTGGAAGATGATCATATCAACACCGGCCTCCAACACCTTGGGCGCGTGCTTGGGGTGTCCGATAATACTCGCCACGATGATCTTAGCATCGTGCAGCTTCTTGACCACCTCGACGGGAGGAACACCGACGGCCGAGACGAACAGCTTGGCTCCAGACTCGATGATGATGTCGATCAGTTCGGGAAGCTGTCCGTTGGTGTAATCGGTGTTGGTCTTTCGAGCACCACCACCGACTTTGGGCAGGAGAAGATCGACACCAAAGGGAGCATTCTTGTCGTTCAATGCCGCTTTCAATTCATCGATCTGCTGACGGAGAAACTTGGGAGTGTAGCCAACTCCACCAATGACACCGATGCCACCTGCGTTTGTGACGGCTGCAGCGAGCTCAGGACCAGCAGCGACGTTCCTGTGATGACGGGGGAAGAAGAGGTTGGACAAAGTTCGTGGTCAGTATCGAAAAGAGGTGAAAAAAGTATTGGGCTTTGGGTCGAAAGACTTACATGCCGGCAAGCATGATGGGGTGCTTGAGACCGAACTGCTCGGTGAGCGGGGTCTTGATCTGTTGTGCGGATGCCATGTTTGATGAGTTCCAAGAGAAGGGGGGAGGGGGGGGTCGGTATGATGGAAGTTAGAGTGTAAGTGAGCGAGTAGACCCTGTGTGGCGAGCAAGGAGGATGTCTGGAAAAACCAGAAATGCGGGGCAAGGGCCTACAGTAGCTGGCTCAGCAGCACTGCATGTGTCAGTCCTGCAGGGGAAATCAGCAGTCGAAGGTCGGTTGAGCTCATCTCCAGCTGAGTGTCAATTTGAGAGCTTCGCCACCAGCTGACCTCTCGTTTGCTAGGGTTGGACCGGAAGCTGTCTAGCCGGTCACGCCGGTTTGCTCGCCGAAGTCGCGTCTTTGCCGAAGTGAGCGCTTAGGCGAGCGAAAGAGTTACCGCTTGAGACGCTAACTTAGTCGGGTGAACCCTTCAGACCAGCATTATCTGATCCTGCGACCCATCCAATACCGCACGAGATCCTGCTCCCTTTCTTCCAATAGACCCTGATTCGGCTGGCTCCTCGACACAAGAGCAACCAGTTTTGATATCGAGAGAGACAGACCGAGGCCTTTAGCGTGGGGTGTAATTCACTACTTGCGTCTCGTCTGTTACGAAAGCCACGGCTTAGTGGTGTGTGGCATGTAGAGCCAGGTCCCGATCTCTTCCAGTCGTCACCAGGTCTAGATTCGAGGGAGTTGTAAGAGTTGGACTTGATACCAAAGCAGTCTCGGGATGGATCTGCCGTGGGGGATCAGCATGCTTCGGGGTGGATTTTTTGTGGTTGCCGAGAATAATTCACCTCTCAAATCAAGTTGCGCGCGTGTCTCAGCCATGTTCATCTTCCACCACATTCACCCACTTCCGCTTCGTCGTCATTCTACACCCATACCGCGCAGCGATGAGTGACACCGTCACACAACCACCGCCCACAACAGCGGTAGCAACGATCGAAGCCAACTTTGTCGGTCGCACGAGCGTCGTCCACATCCCAGACGGACGAGCTTTCAGCGGCATGTTTCTCTGCGTCGACTCTGGCAAGAACATAATCTTGGCCAACACGGAAGAGACTCGGCTTACAGCGGAAGGACGCACGTCAAGTCGAAACGTTGGCATGGTCATGATCCCTGGCGAATACGTTGTCAAGGTCGAAGTTCAGCAAGATGAACCACAGAGGCAAGATGCAGCATCTCACGCTTCGATGGCACAGGCAGGTTGGCCAGACGACGATTCGATGTATGCATGATTCGTTCAACTCGAAACAAAATGCTTCACATAAGAACGTGGAGATCAGAATTGATCGAGGGAAGACATCTCTCTAGTCAAGCTCCTCGTCACACAGGTCGTAGAGCTTGGTCACCACCAAATCGAGCTCTGCAATGCGCTCGTCGGCCGGATCTTCGATCGTTCGCTCCAGCATCCTGCTCAGCAGAGACGACAGTGGCTTGTGCAAGCTAGTCTGTATGTATTCCGTCGCGTTCTCGTAGCAGATGTTGAGCAGCACGTCGAGACAGATGCGGAAGATGGTCGTGATGGACACGAGCGAACCTGTTGCCTGGACTTCGATGACGGCGTAGTGATCGTCTATTTCGTGCGCGAGCCTAGCGAGGATGGTGGAAGCGATATCGGCAGCAAAGTCGAATGCGAAAGTTCCGCCTCGTGCGCTGACTCGATCGAGGATCCCGGCTGCGACCCTGACCTGTTCGTCGTTTCGCCAGAGCATATCCACGAACAATTGCACCGTTCGGACGGTGAGCCCTGCCTCGTTCTCTACCACCCCGTCGTTCCAGCCGAGCTCAGCAAAAGCGTCAACAAGGATCCCCAACAGGCCAACGACATAAACACGCTGCATCGAGTCCTCGACGACACTCTTGGCTGCTCGTTCAAGACTTTCCACAAGAAGACTCGCTACTCGAACAACCTCCTTGTAGCCGGATCCGCTATCGGCGTGAAGGAACCTCAGCAAAGTCAGCAGCGTGCTGGTCAACTCGAACGGGCCATTCCAGACTCGAGGGTGGGCGACCAGGGTCTGATCGAGCGCCTGACGTTCGGGTGCGGAGGACAGTTCGATCCATCTACGCGTGCTGTCGATGGTGTGGCGAGCGTCGATGGTGAGCTCATCTGCGGGTTGGAGCGGGATACAAAAGGTCAGGGTGGTTGCTTGGATACTGCGCATCGCTTCTTGGTAGCGTCGACTCACCGTGTCTCCACTGCGCCACGAGGACGAAAAAGTCGCGGTACGTTGCGAGGGCGAAAGGCAGAGGCTGCTCGGGGAACTTTTGCAAAGAGTGAAGGAAGAGCGATACGTTTCGCTTGAGGGCATCTGCTTCGTCTTCGCCTAAATCGGAAGGATGGTGGGCATCGCGGAGGACGATCTGTGATCGATTCGACATCGGGTTGAAAAAAGTGAGTTTTGCTCAGCTTCGAGTCCTTGCGATGCAACGCACAACAAGGAGACAGCAACTTACCACTGCTGCTTTGACAAGCTTCTGCATGACGTTCGAAATGGAGAGGAGAGAGATGTTGTTGAGGTTATTCTAGGCTTGATGGAGCGCGAGTGACGCACCATCCTTATATATCGAGTTTTCATAGAGACGAATCAGATTCGGTACACACCGACTGCAAAAGGATGTGCTTCTCGTTTTGGATTTCTCTTTGAGCTTCGGGATGTCCGTATCAATCTGACCAGCAGCGCTACCGCACAGACAACGTTGAGAGGTCCAGTCTATGTGGTGAGTGAGAGACGGACGATCCCGACAATCGGATAGTCCGAGTCAGTCTTGAAGAGGTGGAGATCGCGGGGGAATCGCGGTTACTTGAGCGGCGATATTTCCACAAGCATTTTAGAGCTGCGTGGGGGAGTCATGACCGCTTTCGGGGAATGCCTATATAACCCCCCTCTCTATCGGATCTTCCTCTCTCCTCTACCGCTTTCTTTATTCACACGCCCTTTCCATTCCCACCCCATCGTCGCATCATCCGAAAAGCTCCACAAATGACGAGCACCGACGACGAAGTGATCCTCTGCTGCGTTCAGGACAGCCCGGTGTCGTTCGACCTGCAAGCTTCGTTGGAGAAGCTGACGAGACTTGCGAAAGAGGCGGCAACAAAGGCTCGCGAAGCTGCGACTTCGGCATCGACCCCGATCGTTGTTCTGTTTCCCGAAGCGTTTCTGAGCGCCTACCCGCGAGGGTTGGATTTTGGGGCCAAGATCGGACATCGTACAGCCGAAGGACGGAGTTGGTTTGCGCGATACCACGCGTCTTCGGTACCGGTGTGCGATACCGAGGGACCGGAGATGACGGTGATCCGTAATGCGGCGAGGGACAACGGTGTGACGTTGGTGGCGGGTGTGATCGAACGATGTGATGGGCAGGAGACGGGGAAGAAGAGGCAAGAGTATGGTAGTGCGGAAGCGGGTGGTGCTGGGACCATCTACTGCACGGCTCTTACGATCTCAGAGTCCGGAGAAGTGCTCGCTTCGCATCGAAAACTCATGCCCACCGGAACAGAACGTCTAGTGTGGGGCCAAGGTGACGGCCAAGGCATCCGAGTAGTCCCCACTCGAGCCGGTTCCCTCGGCTCCGTCATCTGCTGGGAAAACTACATGCCCCTCCTCCGAGCCGCGATGTACCAACGCGGCGTCCAAATCTACTGCGCACCCACCGCAGACAGCAGACCCACTTGGACATCCACCATCCAACACATCGCTATGGAAGGCCGATGCTACGTCCTCTCGTGTAACCAGTTCAACACCCGTTCCGACTTCCCGCACGACGACCCGGCGCTCAACGATCTTCACCCAGACGAAGTGGTGACAAGAGGTGGCAGCGTCATCGTCGGTCCACTTGGAGATATCCTTGCTGGACCGTTGTTCGATCAAGCTGGAATATTGGTGGCAAAGGTGAACAGGACAGAGTTGGTGGAAGCAAAGATGGATTTCGATGTAGCGGGACACTATGCGCGCAACGATGTGTTGCGGTTGCAGGTTAACGATAAGAGTATTTGAAAATTGTACGTGGCTGATGGGGAGAGAGAGAGGGAACACAATACAGGAAGCAATCGGTCATATGAATTGCGGAGGTAAGCATTGTGTGTGATATGCTGCTGCGTGCGGAAAAGCGTCCCGAAAGGAGTGAGTAAAGATTTGAAGGTTTGAGATGATGTTGAGAGGTTTGAAGAAGGGTCTCCGCGGAGATGCGAATATGCGTCAGCGGTAACGTTGCCGCGGAATCTTGATAAGTTTCGGTCAGGGTGGCCACACCCAACGTGCAGCTGTTGCCTTGCATATTGCGCTGTTCGCCAACAGTATCCTCCACCTCTTATCGACATCTTCCCTTCCACACCCATCACCACCTCATCTCCCCCCCCTCACCCCATATTTCCCCGCGAGAGAGAATGCCAGCATCAACCGTCCACCTCGTCATCATCCACCACGGTCTCTGGGGCAGCCCGTCCAACACCGAATACCTCACCACCACCCTCGCCAAATTCCACGGTGGAACCATCTCCCCCTCCTGCAACCTCACACCTCCCGAATCCACCACCACCATCTCTGCGCATGCTTCGACGCATCCCAATTCCACCCGTACCGATGTTCGTCTTGTGGTGCTAAACACGGAGATCAACTCTGGCGATCACACGTACGACGGTGTTGACTGGTGTGGTGAACGTTTGGTTAAAGATGTGTATAAGGAAGTGGAGAGGATTGAGTCGGAGGAAGAAGGTTTGGTGGGCAAGGTGAGCTTGATGGGCTACAGTTTGGGTGGGTTGGTGGTGAGGTATGCTGCGGGTGTGATGTATGGTGATGGCTTCTTTGCCGGTGGTAAGGGAGGAGGAGGATTGAAGTTCAAGTCGAGACCGAAGCCGGCGATTTTCACGACGATAGCGACGCCGCATCTAGGCGTGACGTTGACGGGTTCGAGTTTTAGCAAAGTTGCGGCGGCGGTGGGGAGGAGTAATTTGGGTAGGAGTGGGAAGCAGTTGTATCTTGCGGATCGAGGTTGGATTCCTCCCTCCTCCACCACCGAAGAGGAAGGTTTGTGTCTGATAGAAGCCCTCTCCGACCCCCGCTTCAACTTCATCACCGCTCTACGTCTCTTCGAACGCATCGACATCTACGCCAACGCTGTAGCCGACTTGACCGTCAGCTATCGAACCGCTGCATTCGAAGAGCACGATCCTTTCCTCCTACCCGATCAAGTTCGCATCCAACGCGATCCTGACCACCCGGCACTGCTCACCTCCTATGCACCCTTCGAAGGCAAACCCGCACCCAAAAATCTGTGGAACAAAGTGACCGCAACGCTATCGACCAAAAACTTACCCTGGTTGCTCAATCCTCAACGCTTCCCTTTCAAGTTCCCGTTGAACTACCTTGCGCTGGTATGCTTGCCCGCGCTGCTGCCCGTGATGTTGGGGTTGGTGCTGCACAAGTTGCGGAGCGATAGTAAGGTTTCCAACCGAAGGGTGGAGGAGTACGAACGGCTGTGGGCGGCCGAACATGGGTTTTTGGACGAAGAGGATTCGCAAGGTTCGATTCAAGTGCAAAAGTCGAGGAAGAAAGATGTCAAGTCGAAAAAGTTGGATCAAGCGACGAGGAGCGGATGGGAACGTAAGAGGGTTAGCGGGTTTCTGGCGAGCATTGAAGCCGAAGCGGAAGAAACCCTGCGCGAGGTTGGAGAGGTTTACGTCGGCACCTCTTCCACCTCTTCCACCACCCCATCCAGCGAGAACGACGGCAAGTACAACATACAACCAAACACCCCGACCCTCAAGCTCTCGTCCAACTTCGCCATCTCGACCGACGAACATCCGCTCACCCCTACACAACTTCGAATCGTCCACAACCTCAACAACAAAACATTACTACCGCAAGTGCAAAAGCACCTAGCCCACTTTGGCGACGTTCTAAACAGTCATGCTGTCATCATTGTTCGAACGGTCAGCTTGGATATGCATAAGAAGGGGATTGAGTTGGTTAAAGCGCTGGTGGCGAAGTTTGAGCTTTAGAGTAGATCGCGGGGGTGGTGACTTAGAAGGAGATGCAATGGAACTTTTAAAGTGTGTGAGGTGTGCGTGCAGAATCGGGTGACTGACAGACAAGTCTCGATTGATAAGCACGTTCTTTGAGAGGTCGCGTTGAAAAGATCATCCTGGATCCAATACGTCGTTCGCAAGCAGTGGGACTGCACAAACGAGCTTCTCAAAAGCCCCGCGTTCTTCACTGAACAGACCGTTTTGCAGGACAAGAGTGTGATTACAACGAAAACCTTAAAAAGGGGTAGTAAAAGTACAAGCAACTGAAAGCTTAAGATGATATAAAAAAACAATGGAATGTGCTATGCAATAAAGAAAGTCAGAAAGTCGACTCCTTGCCAAAGTTGCAAAGATACGTCTCCCAATGACCAAAGTAGTCTCTGCTGCGATGAAAGTCGGGCCCAGTGGCGATGGATCGACGAGGTGCGATGCGGAGCGGTGCGTGGGCTGCGATGGGTGGGCTGGGTGGCGAGTGGATGAGCTGACCGTAGCCGTTGCGTGCGGCTTGCTGCTGCTTCTGACTGGCTTGTGCGCGAGTGAAATCGATGACTGCGGACAGAGTAGCCTCGGGGGAAAGAGGGAACTTGGACCTGCGACGAGACTCGTTTGCGACTGCATCGTGGGCGTACTGGGATGCACGTCGAGGTGGTGATCGCGTGACGACGCATCTCGTAGGCGCATCAGGTGTCAGGGGCGAACCGTCTTCATCTGACGATCCCATAGGTTGGGTGTAGGCTGGCATACCCGACTGCTGTCGAAGGGATAGGGGCCTACCACACTGAGGTAGTGGGATGCCGGACTTGGGCGAGACGGGTGCGTCGAAGAGAGCTTTAGCTTCTCGCTTGGGACAAGCGGAGGTGTTGGAAAGTGACAGCATGCGTGCACCCGTGTAGTCGAGCTGGTGGTCGATGATGGGCCAGAATCGCTGTCGTTCGGGAGCACGCTTGGCAATGCGTTCGTCGTACACTTCGACTTTGTGTGGCATGAAGGTAGAGGCACCATTGAAATGCGACCAGCCGATGGGAGCGGTGCGAGTGGCAGAGAGGAGTCGAAGCTCCGGAAGCACATCTGATTTGGGTGGGCTCGGTTGCGAAGCTCGTTGTGGTTGGGCAGCGACGACTGACTTGGTGCGCTTTGCGTGCTGTCGTTGACGTCGTTGCTCGCAAGCCTTGCGCCACGAAGTGATGGCTACTGGAGCAGCTGGCACAAACGGAGAAGACTGGAGAGCGCCACAGGAGCGCTTGCGAAGAGTAGGGTTGTGTGGCATGCGGCTCTTCTTAGCAGGTCGAGGCAGAATGACTTCTCCCTCCGAGAGAACTCTCTTGTTGGCAAGGCTTGGCCTGACGCGGCGAGCCTGTTGACCAGCAAGAGGCTGTGCACGGAGAGTGAATGTGGGTGAAGCTGAAGCCTGACGTCGGAATGCGGCAGTGTCGTCGTTGTTATAGGTGCAGCTGCTGCTAGCACTCGAGTCGGAAGCCTGAGTCATGGGAGTGTTGGAAGCCGATGCTGGTTCAGCGGGAGTGACAGACTCGCTAGCTGGAGGTGAAGGAGTGACCGAGCTCTGCCTGCGTGATTGTGGGTGGGATGCTGCAGCTGATGAAGAGGACTGCTGGAGTGCGGTCAAAGAGAGAACTCTGTCGACATGTGGTGGCGTGGAAAGAGTCTGCATTCTGGACCTCATCGGTTGGAAGGCTGCTGACTGGTAGGGTTCGAGGTGGGAAGAGGTCGAGGATGAGATCTCGAAAGGCTTTACGAGGTCGGTCGACATAGTGGTTGAAGGTGAGCGTGCTCGAGAATGACGTGTATGATCAAGAGCTCGCCACCAGACCAAAATGGTGACAGAGTAGAGACACTACTGATGAGGTGTCAAGTGGTGGATGAGGCAGAGTCGCGGCGAACGACTCTAGCAGGGTCGACTCTGACAGAGAGGCGGTCGTCGGGGCTTGTTGGCGATGGAGTGATTAGCGGAGCGGGCGGCAGTGTTGAAATGGTGAGGAAGAGATGTTGGAAGTCAAGAGGGACGGAGGAAAAGGATGCAACGATGTGGGAGTGATTTATTGTCGGAGAGCAGAGTAGACTAGACTCGATTGTGCTGCGATGAAGGGCTTGGCAGCCTCGTACTCAGTATGAGTGAGACTGGAAAGGCGTCATGATGAACAGAGCGAGTTTACATGCACATCGGAGACATCTCTCTGCACTGAACGAAATAGGGTTGCTCAGAGCGAGACACTGACTGCGCAATCGAAAGCGGTGGATACGATCCTGGATGTGAATCACAAAAGGGGGGAGAAGCACGAGTGTGTACGCCAAGTGGAAAGAACGGTCGAGGCCAAAGAGTATGTATCAGAAGGTTAAAAGACGCCAAAAGGGCGGTCGATGCGAGCAGGGATCGTCAAAGACAGCGATTTTGGGATGAGCCAGAGTTGTGGATGGAGACACGAGTGTCACTCTCGATCCTGAAGAGCATCGTGATTGTTTGTCTGACAGCTTTCAAGCAAGGCACCAGACCAGTGTTGAGCCTTGATTCTTTTCCAAAAAGGAGAAGACAGAGTCGCTCGATTGGCGAGCATCGTGGAGATGCAAAACAAGCGCTTAGATATTCTGGGTGCTTTGGGTTTGAGCTTCAACGTCAGTGGTGACGACGCATCTCTCTCTCTCTCAGCCTGTGATTGCTGAATCGCATCGTTGACCTACAATCAAGTTCAACTGCACGTCCCGCCTGGGTGACAATGCGGGCCGACTGTTGAGCATTGTGGTCAAGGCTTTATTGTTGCAGCATGTACACACGCCTTGCAGCAACAAAGCGCAGAGCACTGGCCCATCACAATCACAATGACAAAGTACAGCCTTTGAAGGGACGAGCGACGAGCAAAGTGAAATGTGGGACGCAGCGTTGGTCACGATCGATGATGATGAAGGTGGTGGGACCCACTGTTTCAATGTCTCACCGAAAGAGGGCCAAAACTTGGATCCAGAGTCATGGTCACGCCCCATGCTCTCGAATACAGTACATCATTCATGCACGAGCGCGCGCACACACATACATTCTTTTTTTTACGCTCACGCTCACAGTCGTACTCGCACTTGCCCAGTCTGTGCTTTCCTCTTAGCCATCGACGTACCCGAACAACTCTATTCTTGATTGCAGAGAGATGGCAGAACAGAAGGAAGCAAGTGAAGCCGATGCGCGTCATGAACATCACGCCAGCCAAGCCAGATTTTTAAATATCATTTTTATTTTATTTTGTTAAAGGGCGTCATCATCATCAACCATCACCATCGGCAGCGTTCACCGGCAGCACTTCGGTGTATTCTATACAAGGGCGCCCTACGATTCAGAGCTCTAAATTTTCCGTGGCATTCTGTTCCACCGCCATCGATCAAGCCGAGGCTTTTAACCTTTCCCACTGCTTCGGGAAAATTCTTTTGATGCTCAGTCAGAAGCCATGCTCGATCTCCGTTGCTGAAGCTACTGTATCTGCTGCAGTCGCACACATGATGCAGTAGAACAACAGCATGTGCGAGTGCATCACCGGCTGCAGCCAAGAAACCCATCGCAGTAGCTATCATCCCTCGTGGTTCTCTGGCTAACTTATGGCTCAACAAACGAGGCGTTTGCAAACACATCACCGATGACTTTTTGTCTCAGAACAAGAAACTCTAAGATCGTGCAGCAGCAGCGCCTGCAAAACTAGTCGCTCACTCTGTGATTCGTGTGATGAACGCATCGACGGCAGGTCTTTGAAGGGTGATGCAAGAGGCGCGATCTCCTCCTTTCCTTCCTTCGGTGACATCCGACAATCTGGTCTAGAGTGCAAGCGAAGAATCAAAGATCGCGCTTCAAGCAAACTCAACTCTTGTGACGTTTCCCTCTCTCTCTCTCTATGGCCACGATGCTCGCAACTCGGCAAAGAAGCGCTTAGGGTTGAGGCCAATCTACCGGCTTTCAATAAAAATAATAAATTGGATGCATCTTTTTTTTTTCTGACGATCGCGCGGATTTCTTTTCGACACACACGCTCTCTCTGATCAGCTGGGGCCGATCTGGACGTGTCAAACTCGGCAACTCATCCACCATCGAGAAGAACAAGGCTTGCAAGACAACGTTCGAGACCCGATCTCGACGACGAAAAAAGCCTCATCCTCCCCCTCCTCCCTCCGGCTGTCACCGAGACCTGTTTCCATCTGGATCGTCGTCACCTTCTCCGACCATGACTCACTTTTCCTCGTCGTCGTCGTCGTCGATCCCGTTAGCGAGTTCCCGACCGTAGAGCTGAACCGATCGACCCAAGTAGACAGAAAAATTGCATTTTGTAGCTGCAAACAGTCAAAAGCGCATTTGTTTCCGACATGCGTGCACCAAAAAGTTCAGCCAGAAATACGGTGCCGAGGTTACAATGTAGTTGTTGAGAAACTCGCTACGATTTTTTTGCCTGCTGCATCCCTGATCTTGCAGCAAACACAGCACATGAACAAACCGAAACAAGCAAAAGCGTACATCAACAGAAAGAAGAAGCCCCCTTTTGTGTTAAAGGCAGAGCTAGGAGAATTGACTTGCTCGGCCACTTGTTCGGGAACCCATCCGCGTATGTTGCTGCACCTCTCGATCAGCAGGCGTGCCGGGGCGCGCTGCCAAAAAACAAAAGAAAAACTTGGGTTTCAGACAGGTTCGATCCGAAGCTGCATATTTCTCATACGCGCTCTTTCATCCTAGCAAAGCACTGTAGATCGCTCTGCACACCACCGATGCGGGGGGGGGGGGGGGGGGGGTGAGGTTGTTCAATAGCGTATCAGCGTGGCGCAAGAAGCAGAAATGCGACATTTTGATCCTCCCCTCTCTTCTTGCACCCCTGCAGCATCAACACTTTTGGGGGTGGATCGGTCTCGTACCTGCACCTGGTGTCGTCGGCATTAAGAGGCTTTGTTTTCTAGGTGTGTTGAAGCAATCGGATCAGCTGCCGAACTCTGTTTTTTTCCTCTCTGTTCTGCTGCTGGGATCGGATCGCAATCTCCGAATCTCAGCACCGCATACCACACACACCCTTCGTCGATCGAACCACTTTTGCCTAGTAAACTTTTTCAGCTTTCTCGCTGGCATGTGAGCCCACCCCCAATGCCGCACAGTCTTCGCTTCTTCAACGCTAGACAACAAATAGCTTTGCACATGCCAGCGACCTCTTCCGAAAGTGCGCATTCAAGTTCCGAAGATCAAATTTTGCTACAATCTATGCACGGAGGGGGAAAACTGCGCTTCGAGACCGTCCAGTTTCACGCATCTTGACTTAAAGGCTAGAGTGATGATCAGTCGAATCACTATGCTGCATCGAAAGTAGCTTGGTTGAAAAGAATTTGAAATTTGACAAGATCCATTTTGTTCGGTCGAGAGTGTGGGTGTTGACAAAGACGACGTTGACAGCGATTGGACAAAGTGTACTGTACAACATGTTCGTTGTTGTGAACGGGAGCGAGTCGTCCCTTGTCATGCAGCTGGTGCTGATCTACAGCCAACCCAACCCACGCAAGAAGCGCACCTCACTCTCATCCAACCCTCTTTCCACTTCTCCCGCATCATGCACCCGTGGCGCCACTTCAGCACCCTTGGCCTTGGGTCCGACGGCAAACCTCGATTTCACCACTTTAAACTTTGTCTCTCGGACGCTGTCCAGTTTGCTGCGTATTCCCAAGGGATCGTTTTTCCTCTTCTTCCTCACCCCACCGTCCGAGTGTGCGTCAGAGTCGACCAGTAGAAGCGGAACGTCATCCAACAGCCTCGCGTACAACCGTCTTCGTCTACGTTTGCGGGTAAAATCCTTGGGATGCGATGACCATCCTTGCGTACGCAGTTCTCTTTTACGATGTGCACTCGGTTCGAACCTGCTTCGATAGCGATCGACGCTGCTGAGGGCTTTACTGAGATACGGTCGAGGTGGTCGATCTTTGCTTTCTCCAACGCCATCTTCTAACGACGACCCAGCTCTACCCTCCACCTGCCTAAACAACTCTCCATCAACGCTATCCAACGGCACGCTGATCTTCCTCATATACACCCTAACAAACTTCCTCGCTGCATTGGTGACTCTCCTCCTTCCCAGCGCTTTACCAAAGATCTTGACCACCGGATCGTCCAACGCTGGCAAAAACGGCGGAGGAGGTCTCCCGAAATGCTCCCTACTCTTCACAGGTGCACCGTTGATGCTTGCGCCACTCGTTAGCAGCGTCTGTAGCACTGGTGGGAAATCTTTCCTTCTCAAGTTGGGCGGATACTTGGCCTCTTCCGCAGCGGAGGATGGGGAGGGGGAAAAATCCGAAAGCGCATCCCGACGAAGTTTGCCTCTACGTGCATAAGCGATGTGGAGAGCACGGTGTACGCTGTGCTCCCAGCCGAAGTTTGCGTCTGCTAGGTGACGGCGGTGTTGCTGTGCGCGGTGGATGCGGTTTGTTGCGGTTGATCGAGGCGAGTCCGTTTGAGGTGGGGGGTAAGAGAGGAGAGGTTCGAGATTTTTTCGAGCCAGGTATCGATGTGAAGTGAAGACAATAGGGTCGTCTAGTGTGGATGAGAGCAGGCGGGCTTGTTGCAGGATCGTGCGGTAGAGGTGTTTCAGCCCTTCTGGCGTAACGCTGGAGAGGAGGGTAGTGGACGAGGTTGAGGTCGAAGCTAACATCGTTAACCTCCTCAACGACCTTGGTGTGATATGAGAAGAAGCAGCAAAAAAGCAAACGAAAGCGTGGCTGTCATGGACCCTGAATTTTTTTCCGACTTCCGAGTTAGCTGGTTCAAGAAGAACACGCACACACCATCCAATTTTTCTCCCCCTCTCTTTCTCCTCACCACTCACCATCATCAACGTCACAGCCATGTCATCAGCGCCAACAAACCCATCGCAAAATGGGTCGCCCTCATTCTGGGAAGGACTCTTCCACTCCGTCTTCACACCAGAATACAACACTATACCACAACGAATCATGAACTTCTCCTTCTACGGTCTGTTTGCGGTGCTCTTCGTTTTGGTGTTCTTGACAAACTACAACCCGCATGTGATCGCGTTGCTCACTTTGGCGGTTGGGCTGTGGATGAGTGTCAACTGGTAAGTCTCGCATCCCTCCCAAAAGACCTTCCGCCGGAAAGGATGCATGCTAATCAGATCATTGCTGTCGATTTCCGCTTCGGTAGGTTCATGAAGGAGCTAGCCAAGCTCCCAGCCTCAAGCAAGCAAGTTCAACAAATGCCACCATCCGAAACCAAAAAAGACTCATAACACATCACACAAGATAGATACCCTCTCACACATCGCAATTCACATTCTATCGCATTTCACTTGGCAGTCGGCTCCCTCCTCGGCGTACCCCCACTCCTACTCCTATCCACTTTAGGCGACCCACTACTACCACCTTTATCCTTGAGCAACGACTGGAAAAAGCTATGCAGCACTTCGGACTGCTTCGGCGCACCTGGCGATGTGGTCCCATCCCTGACAGCTGGACTTGTTGGACGACTTGCACTTGCTCCACCACCACCTCCTGTCATAGCTGCAACCGCTGCGGCTGCGGCTGCCGACGTCGATTCGCGTTTCGAAGCGGCACTTGTATCCAATCGCGGCCGCGACGGTGTCGCTTCAACCTGACCCAGCGCTGGAGATGTAGCACTGTCACCTTTAGCCTCGCGCGTCATATACTTCTCCACCGAAGGCAACCCCGCACTAGACCCAGTCATAGGCCCCACCACCCCTCGCTTGCTAAACTTCGACCTCGGATCCGGATCTTTTGCCAACGTCGCATGATGCTGCCCCAAGAAAGCCTGTTCGTCCGGAATGCGCACCCGGTTGGCCGAATCCTTACCCGCCGGCACCGCCTCCCAATCGGAAACAATGTCCTCGTACAACTTCATCGCCGACTGAACCTCGTCCCCTCCATCCGTCGACCCTTCCACCCTTCGTTCCGCCTGCACCTCTTTTTCCAACTGATCTTCAACCTGCTTCGTCTTTGCCAGCCCGCGTTGTCTACGCAGCTTTTCAACCTCACAATCATTATCCCACCCTTTTGCCATGCTACGACAGTCAAACGGCTCACGAAGCGCTTTAATCTTACCCCAGCTGTCCCAACCCGCGGGGACCAGAAGCGTATCGCGATCTGTTGTAGATGCGCGGTAGGGAAAGCCGAACACGGCCACACCTCCTGCTGCAGCACTGTTCTGTCCCGAAGTGGTTGTTGAAGAACTGCCGTCCGCTTGCTGTTGCGATGAAGACGTGGATGGAGTGAAAAGTCGATGCAAGAGATACGATCGCAAAATGTCGATCGACTGTGTACGCATGGACGAAGTGTAAAAGAGCGCAGCACCGTACTTCATACAGATGGTACGAAGCACTTGTTGGATGTAATCGAACTGCTCCTCTTTGAAATCCTTGTCGCGTTCGAGGCGCGAGATGGCGTCCGCTTTTGTGCAGACGACAACGATGGGGATGCCCATGTTATCCGTGAGAGTGCCGTCCGCCAAAGGATTGGCTTCTGCTCCGTCGAGCTGTACGCTGACAGTGGTGATGGGAGCCGGGAAGGCGTCCAAGCTGGTCGAAGCTGCTTGGTCTGCGGATGAGGATCCGTTCGGCTGATTGAGAGAAGCAGCCTCGGTGTTGGAGTCGGTCGCCTTTTGCGATGGCTCGACATAAGCCCTGATGTATGCCTCGAGACGCTCCTTCATCTCGTCAAGAGCAACACGCGTTTTAGACCATTTCGCATCGCGTTGCTGGTGCGACGAAAGCGCCCCGTCAGCGGCACCGTCTACGAGCTCGCGAAGAATGCTGATCCAGTTGCGCAACTGTTCCAAGAATGTCCATGGCTGCTCCCAATCCAGCAAAATGACGACGATCGAGTCTTTGAGCGAGTCGATGGAAGCCTTTGTCGAGAAAGCAGATTTAGCATCGGCAAAAGGGGCAGAGAGCGTGGTCGAAGCTAATGACGCCATGAGGGCCGATGCATCATGTTCGCTGGAGCTGATGTTGGGTTCCGGGAAGGCAAATGGAAGGAGCGAGGTGTAGGCCGGCTCGGAGGAATGGAGGGTATAGGCGCCGACACGAGCAACGATCTCGTCCCTGTCCTTTTCGTCGCCGACATCAAAGTAAGAGTATGCGAGGCCTAAGTCGTTGGACGATGTTGCTGGCTTCGAGGTTGATGCTCCTGAAGCTGCGGTGTTTTTGTCGTCGACTCGCGCATTTGCGACAGCAGCACTGGCAGGAAGGGACGATCTACCGCTGATAAGGCCGAGAGGCGATGTGGATGCGAGAGCCGAGAGGAGCGAGGTCTTGCCAGACTTGGGCTCTCCGAGAAGGACAATATTCTTCGTTGAGATAGCTTTTGAGCTCTTGACGCTGTTCAAGATGCTGGACCACAAGTCCTGTTGCTGCTGTTGCTGTTGTGGCTGGTGCAGGTTCGATGCATCGTTGTTTGTCGTTGCCGATGACTTGACTGGC
Source organism: Anthracocystis walkeri (assembly GCA_928858565.1). Taxonomy (NCBI): domain Eukaryota; kingdom Fungi; phylum Basidiomycota; class Ustilaginomycetes; order Ustilaginales; family Ustilaginaceae; genus Anthracocystis; species Anthracocystis walkeri. The sequence goes on from CAKMXV010000010.1 coordinate 140,245, forward strand.
GTTTCTGTCGAGTAGCCGAGCGCTGAAGTGCTGGCTTGTGGCCGAGCCGGAGATGAGAGTACGTCCATACTGTGACAAGGACAATAGCGGCAAGAGGAGATGGTCTGAAGGCAAGAAAGAGCGACGAATGCGTTTCCACGAAAGAGCAACACTTTTGCAAGATGAGGCGCGTGTTGCACTGAGACTCTGAAAAGTAACACGTCCCTCTGAAGCGCAGATCGGGCTGCCGATTTCAAGAGATTCAAGAGTCTAAATTGAGTTGACGAGTGAAACTCTGGATCGACTCGGCAGCTCGACTGAGACAAAATCACCGTGAAAAATACGCTGTGGCTTGCTGCCCGATTGCGAGGTGCGGCGAAATTCAAGGCTGTGATGATTTACGCATGGCTAAGTTAGCGTTGGCTGCTGAGTCGCCTTTCGCTGGCTCACTCACTCACTCACGGGCGCGCTATTCCTCCACTCTCTCACTCAAACAGTGCGGCTAAGTTGGCGGCTCGCTCTTTCTCTCTCACACCTCATCACGAACACCACCGCCATCGAATCCGAACGAATCGCAACTTACACCAAAGGCAGTCCCATCCGCATCTGGATTCCACTCGTTCAAACATGTCAAGCCCACGACACTCGCCGCCTCCCTCAGCCGCAGCTCCCAAGCCCAAAGGTATCCTCAAGAATGCTGGCGAGCGCAGGCCATCCCAGGGAGAAGCGTTGAGCCAAGAGGAAGACGCCAACAGGCTGCAATGGGACGAGACCAACCTGACATTACACGAAATCGAGCGCGAACAGCAAGAAGCTCGAATGAAGATCGACGAGCCCAAGACCCCCTTTGTGCATGGAACCTCGCTCAATCCTGTCGGTGATGACGAACGTGAGTATTCACTCGATCCTTGCATCCGGCTCAAGCAGCACCTCTGACCATGGTTGTTTTGCCTTCTCGATTGTACAGTCTTTGATCTTGACGGTGCGGCTCCCACCAGCTCAGCAGGAAGCCGACGCGGATCGGCGGCTGATCAGCTCGCAGCCAATACATCAGCCAATGCAGGTCGTGCACCGGGCGAAGGTCTCGGACTCGCTGTTGGACTTGATGCAGCAGACCTAGCCAAGGGAGTCGACAGCAACAATCTCAACAACCACGCTTCCATCGACAGCCAGGTGAGACCCGCTTCGGCAAGGTCGACATCGCGCTCGCCCTCGTTCTCGTTGCCTCCCAAGAGCCCTTCTTCACGTCGATCTAGCTCTCGATCTGCTACAGCGGCCGCTGCTGACGATCAGAGGAGTGACATTCGACAGCAAGCACACGATATGGAGGTCGATGAAGCGGATGATGGTGAAGTGGAAGAGGAGGATCCGGATCCGGAGAGTGAGTATTGAATTGAGAGCCCGTAGAGGCGTGGACTTCCTTTACCGTTCGAGTGGATGTATACTGACAATTGATTGTATGCATCTGTTGCCTTTTCTGCTCCTAGCCCAAGCCAAGCACGCTGCATTCGCCGCCAAGAGGAACCAGCATTACGGCAACGAAGCTGAAGCGATGAAGATTGCTGCTGCTCTTGCTGCACAGGATGATGACGAGGACGAGGAGGATGACGAGACGGTGCCTCCTGTTCCGACTGTTCCTAATGGTACTGCAACGAGGTGATTAGCGATATTAGTCTTGCAACGCGTGCTGTCTCATACCCCAGCCACTGTCTATGCATGCAATGTTGTTTGTTCGAGTTTTGCTTTCCATGTATTCATCAGCAATCGATCTCATTTCACACCGCGACAGGCTGTCTGATTCGATCCTCCTCTTGTAGGCGACGCCCTTCCACGACTCGGCTTGGCGTTCGATTCTCTACGGTCACTGTTGTAGCATTTCGTGATTTGTGATGGTGATTGCCAGCATGGGAGAAATGTGGAGGCTTTTTGTCCAAAAAGCGACAACAGGAAAGCGCGAAGTGACCAGCTTGACGCCGAAGCTGAGCAGCCCCTCTGTGAGAGCGCAAGTGTGCGTGTGTTTGTGGGAGAGCAACACTGAGCGCGAGGTTGTGCCAGTTGACGGTCAAATGACCGTCCACTTATGGATGAATCTGGGCGGTCATTTGACCGCCCAGCCAAATTTGGAAATTCAGAAAATAAATTCAGAATATCCTCTGCCTGTAACTAGCTACATGAACACCATCAATTCACGACCCTGCAACTGTGCCTTGGGTGCGTGCGTGTGGCCAATCAAGACCCTTTTACGAGTTTTTTTTTGGGTCGGGATTTTTTTTTAAAATCTCATTTTTTAAACGAAACGGACCGCAATCACCGGTTGACCTCGTCTCGTCATGTCTCCACACCATCATCCTGACCGCTTTCCGCACATCTTTCATACCCTTGCATAACGACACACGAGCTTCAGAATTTATGACACATCTTTAACGAACACCCTCGACAATCGAATTAGCGCGGTGTGATCCGCCGCATACATACACCTTTCCACTCACACCGCGAGAAGCGCGCAAGGCGCATAGCAAAACTCTCATGGATCTCTCCAACCTCCGTACGAGTCTTCGAGAAGAAGAGCTCTCGTCGCAACGTCGTACAGCACATCTGCGCGAAGCGGAAGACCAACTCAACGCCTTTTTCCGATCCTCTGCTCTCGGTCTAACCACACTTTATAGGCAAGGTGTAGCAGCGACAAAGACGAGTTATGAAAAGGGGTATGCGCACGCGTTGGCGCACGTGTTGGAGTTGTGGGATAAAGATCGTGATTGGTTGAAAGGGTATTTGCAGAGGAGGATTGAGGCGTTGGAGGCTACTGTGGAGGACGAGGCGGAGGAGGAGGTGGTTATGGATCACCCTCAGCAGCGGGAACAGCAGCAGCAGCAGCAGCAGCAAGCGGTGGGTGTGGTGGGGACGAGTACGAGTTTCAACCGCAACAATGGGAGTGTTCCAACAAGACAGGTAAACGGTACAACAGAGTCGCCGAGACAGAACAATAAACGCACGCGAAACTTTTCGGAAGCTTCGACATCACATCGCGATCAGGACGAATCGCCGGTGGAACGCAGAACGCATCATCGTATGCCTCACAACTCCTCGAGTTCTTCCCGATTGCCTCCAATGCCGAGCGCAAACTTCGGAAGCTCGTTCAATTTTGCCACTCCCCTCACCTACCCTTCTACATCAGCAAACACCAGCGCTTCTCCAGCTACCACTTCACCGAGCAAAACCAGATCCACACGCAGCACAACCGCCACCGCCACCACCGCCTCCGGCACAGCTGGAGGAGGAGGAGTAGGAGGGATCATCAAAACCTCCAACGCAGCCACTTCACGTCGTCGATTGCAGAAGCTCAAAGGTCTACGTGCCGGTCGAGCAGAACGAGTATTGGAGATCGACAACAATCCGGAAGATGAAATCCTGCCGGACGGCGTAGCTGGGGAAGATGCGGATGCGTGGACTGACGACGATGACGATGAAGGGAAAAAGAGAAAAGTGGTAGTGTGGGCAGAGAGAGCATCCAATTCGACGAGCGGTGGTGGTGGTGGTGCAGCACATGCGCCACAGATGGCGGAAGGGAAGGTGTTGGAGAGGTTGGATAGGAGGAAGCGGAGGAGGTGGGCGGAGGATTCGATGATGGATGGGGCGGAGGAAGGGTTGAGTTCAGCGGAGATTTCGAGGGAGGAGGAGGAGGACGAGGCGGATGGGTATAGGTATCATTCGTGAGAGGAAGGGCGGGAAGAACTGGCAAGGTGGGATTGCTGTGGAAGTGTGATGCGGGTTGTGTGGAGTGGTGGAGGGTTGAGGTGGATTGCGGAAGGAGATGATAGGAGGGATCGATGAGGGCCTTACAGGCATTCAGGTTTTGGTGCAATGTCCAGTCGGCAGTTTCGCACACCATACTCCAACCTCAACACTGACTTCTCAGACGCAAACACAACAGCAAATGTACACCGTCCCCCAGATCCCCCGGCAACAACGATCAATCTCAACCTTTTTTTTTCACTCTCGCACGTCTCAGGCAACTGCATGAACGTCGTTTCATGGCGTGCTTGTGTGATGCGGCCCCACAGAAATGCTTCCGCTTATTCAACTGTCTGACGAAACGAGCGCAGGAGACATGTGCTCATTTTTCAAAGATGAAAAGGCAAGACGATTGGTGTTGATCCTTCTGTGTGAGCGACTGAACGCAGATGGAAGAAGCGGAGAGGAGCAAAACAAAAACGACAAAGCGATCCAATGTGAAGAAGCGTGAATTGCGAAAAGAGAAAGTGTCCGAATAAAAGATGGGGATCCCGCTCAGCCCTTCCACTCAAACCGAATTTCGCCAGTCTCCAACAGCTCATCTTCCTCGTCTTCCTCATCTTCCTCTTCCTCATCTTCCTCTTCATCCTCCTCATCCATCTCCTCTCCATCATCTCCATACCCCTCATCCTCACTCGGCCTCGTATTACTAACCTGCCTCAACAACCCTCTCCTCCTCACCCCTTGCTCCACCATCCCCAACCCTTGCTCTCTACCATCACCAAAATCGCTCACATCGTCATCCTCTCCACTACGCTCATCCTCGCTCTCTGGTTCAGCCGTAATCACCGGTCCTACCAAAGGAGACGTTGCTCTCCTTCCCGCCTCTTCCTCCGGATCCGGACTAGCAGCCCTCCCCCTCCTCCACGGTGCAGTCCACGAACTTCCACTCGCCGACGCAGACATGGTCTCCAACGCCGGCTCAGCAGACGTCGCTCTAACCTTCCTCTCCCCCTCCACACTCGTCACCGATCCTTTTCTCGATAACCCCAACGATCCCAATCCGAACCGACTCAACCTACCCGGTTTATTTTCATCCGCAAACCCATCCCCAGTCACACTCCTCCCCTTCCCCCCTCCTCCACCACCTCCTCCACTAGTGGCACTACGTACACTCCTCCCCGATCTCGCCGACAACGCCGGAGACACGGGAACACTCCCCAGCAACTCCTCATCGTCCGGCAACTCCACATCGACAATGCTCGGCCGCCAATAATTGAAATCGTTAAACTCGGGCTTCCTCGGCTCCTTCTCCTCCTTGGCCGTGATAGGCGGGAACATCTGATCGACCAAATCCGTCATGTGGATGTAGCTCGATTTGTAACCTGCCAACTCGAGCAGCTCCATCTTCACTTCACCGTTGGTGTCGATCGTGAAAATGCGAGAGGAAGGAATGTTGACGGAGCGATACGAGAGCGCGTCGGTGATCCGATTACCAAAGCCGGCGTAGAATGGCGTTGGATGTTCCTCTTTCTTGACCGGAGGTTGCGGGTCGAGGGGCGCGATGGAAGCCAAGGTGGGCGAAGACATGGTCGATGGCGTAGGACTCAACCGCCCCGACCTGACGCTAACCGCATCCGACGCCACCTCTTCCTCCGCCGGAGTCGCAGTCGCAGCCCCACCCCCCGGACTATCATCATCATCCTTCTTCTCCACCTCATCATCCACCTTCAACTCACCCCCCGGCTGCGAACCCGCCGTCCTCGGATCCGCCCCAAACAACCTAGCAATATCCCGCAAACACGCCATCTTGAACACCTCTGGCTTCCTCAAAATCACCTCCCTATGCAAGCTCGCAATCAGACGATCGGGCGACATGATCACCGGCCCATCCGGCAGCTGGTACCCATTCTGTCTGATCCCTTTCAGATAATCCCTCGTCGAATCCGCCTGACCAATCGCTCTCGAGGTCAGATACATGATGCGGTATCCGTTCCTTGCAATGTCCGTGTACAGCTTCGCTACACCGATGTGAGTCCAATCGCGTCCGATCATGGTGAACACATGGCCGAGCGCATCCGATTTCGTGATGGTTCCATCAATATCCGAAACGACAATCTTGTGGTTCGACTCCCACACAAAGATGCGCGCCGAACACGTGGCCACACCGGAATACGAAGAGGTGACGGAGAACGTGATGCTGTTGGAGCCCTTGCGCAAGTTGAGCGACTTAAGCTGGTCAGAAGTCAACCGCAGCGTTTTCGCGTACGTCTTGCCCGCTCGTTGAGCCGCCGCCTTCGCCGCCGCTGCCGAATTGGAAGACTCCTTGGCTCGCCTCTCCGCCTCCGCTTTATCCGCTTCCAGCAGCACCGAGTCGGTATTAGACCTTTCAAGCATCGCATCCGACCCTACACCACCAGCCGAACCCTTCTTCGTCTGCGCCGCACCATCAAGATCATCACTGCTCGACGCCTGCGCATCAGCAACCTGCTTGAGATCAGGAATACTCTTGCTGCTCCTCTTGAACCAACGAGACCAGTAGCTCGACCTCGACGAAACCTCAGCTCCGTCCACCCCTCCGTCCAGATTAGTCGCAGCCGCCGACCCCGACAGCGTACGGCGGTACAGCGACAGCGTAGCCAGCACAGCAGACGCATTCTCCCACGTCAAGAATCGGTCATGATACCGAATGACAAGACGTTCATCATTGACCACGTCCTGATCGTGCACAAAGCGCTCAAACGAAACCCGGTTCTCGAGGAAAGCATACTCGTCGACCTCTTCGTCCTGACCAAACGAATCGCTGTAGCAGAGACTCAGCTCGAAAGAGTGAGACGAGTCTTCGAGCTGCAGCAGGAACGTGTACGGCTCGGACTCGGAGCTGGTCAATTTACCTGCTACCTCTCCCCCTTCCGTATGCCGTCGCAGAGCTTCGAGCGCCGAAGCATCCGGAGATCGAGCTGCTTCATAGCCATCAGTGCTCGCAAAGCGCGTGTGTCGACGAACGTTCGGCGGACCTGTCGGTGTAGACAACGCCGAGCCACCAGCAGGATCAGCCCACTGCCACCGACTGTTGCTCGACAGACCCAGATGAGCTGCACTCGTATCATCCAGATACACCGGAGGCGCCTCCTCGCTCGGCAATCGCAGATCTCGAAGGCTCGAGACCACCTCCGAAACGGCATAGGACGCAGTCGGTCCGTCGGTCGAAGCATCGATCGAATTTTGGCCCGAAGTCGACTTGGCTCGTGGGACCTCGGCTTCGGTGTCCGACAACGAAAACTCGTGCATGTGACGAGAGTTGGTTCCGGTACCGCTACGCCTGCTCCCTGCTTGTGTCTTGTCGACCCTCTGCTTGTTGCGATTGTTGAGCGAAGCATGTCGACGAAGCGACTCGGGTCCCTTAGGCTGGCGTCGACCTCTAGAGCGCGGATCATTTTCTGTTGCTCTGTTCATCCGAGCAAGTCGCGCCAAATCGCGTGACAGCTCAATCTCGTCCTGATGTCCACTCTGCACAGACACCCCACCGAGATGTGGAGAGCCGTACTGCGAGTTAAATTTGGAGAGATTTGCAGCGGCCGTGTCGTCCAAACTTTCGCGGCGCGCCTCACGTTCTCGACTCTGAGAATGAGAGGTCTTCCGGGCACGGTAGTCAACCGAGAAGCTCGGGCGATGGGACCGCGAGCCCGAACCACGTCGCATCGCAGCTGTGGACGAGCTTGGCAGTAAGACTCTGTGCTGGTGACCCGGTCCATCGAGGCGGTCTGAATGCCCATGACGCCCCTTGCCACCATGACGACGACCGAGAGGCATCTCGTCGGCAAACCGGTGTCCCTCTCTGAACGCCAAATCTTCGCCATCCGGAGTCATCTTGTATCCGTCCATATCGAGCATGTACTGGAGATCTTCTTTACGGTGCTTGACCTTGACAGCGCCGACTGTCTCATCATCATCTGCATTGCCCTGTGCTGGACGACCGTGCTTCTCGTGATCTTGGTCGTCTTCATCGTCATCTACAGCTGTATCTTCGTCATCATCATTGGCAACATCACCACTGCTTTGGCGCTGCTGTTGTCGCTGCTTGTGTCTGTAAATGTGAGTCGAGGCATCGGTCATAGCCGGGTCAAGCGTCCTTCTACCATCGCCGATGGGAACAGGCTTGAGACGCTTTCCAGCAAGGTACTCGGAGTGGCGGCTGGATGCGACCGATCTCGTTTTGCTCTTCGTAGAAGCATCGGTGCTCGCGCCGAAGGGAGCCGGATACGCCTCTTCGCCCGAATCGATGCTTCTGATGCTCTCGTTGTCCGGGTCGCTCTGTATTTCGTCTTCGACCACCTCCATGGCTTTCTCGTGGAGCTGCTTCTCGAGCCTTTCAGTCTCGTTCCTTGGCTCTCCTGCGTGCGTCGAAGTTTTGGTCGCATCGTCCTGCGCCTCTTGCCGCTTCTTTCCCTGCGGACCGCCTTGTTCAGGCTCGTAGTGGTGAGCGTTGGCGCGATCCTCATCGACGGGAGCGCCCGTTTGAGCGTCGGTTTTGTCGGAGCGCTGCGCCTTTTGAGCAGTCTTGTCGAGACGAGGGTTGCTGCCGCTGCTGATGACGGCTCTGCCTGCAGCACCGAGAACACCACTCGCCTTTGAGGCTGCCGAGCCGACTTTGTCGAGGAGCGAGTCGGAACCTGCAGCAGCACCCGAGCCGACCTTGGTAGAGTCGAAAGGGACGTTGAGATCACCTTGATCGTCCGGCTGACCGCTCTGCTTGTTTTGCTTCAATTTAGCGGCGCTGTTGCTGCCTTCGTAATCTGTGCTGATAAAGTCGGGCTCTAGGGTGGTCGTCGGCAGCTGCTCGGCATCTCCGAGCTCTAGAGGCTCGACTTCTGCTGATCCATTCTGTGCATCAATGTCACCATCGTCTTCCGGTGAAGTGATTGGACTGGAAGCTGCACTGAGAATGGGACTGGTGACGAGATCGTCGGGGATGTTGTTTCGCTCATCCTCATCATCAATCTCGAGCACAAAGAAGGCCTCACCCGAATCGCCGACCTTCATTGCGAAGGGAAGTGGATCCGTAGAATTGTTGAGATGAAGCGTCACTTTCCTCTCGCCCGGACGCAGAACGCTCATCTTTCCGAATCGAACATGAAAAGGAGTGCTGGCGAGCTCGGTGGTCTGACGCTTGACGGTCTTGTACTTGCGCTCGTGTTCGGGGAGCTTGCCGCGTTCCGATTCGGAAAGCACGTTTCCCTGTGCATCGATTTCGACCTGCTCCTCGACATCGACGGTTCGTTCTACGACGATGACATCGATAGCGCCGCTGAGGGTGGCAGGGTTGATGTTGGGTGTGATGGTGTTGTACACCGTGGAGACGAGTTTTCCGACGTACTGCATGGTGTTGTCGATCCGGGTTTGGTGGCTAGAGGGATATGTTGATGGTAGAAGCGGTTCCGATCGATTAGGTCATAAGATAGACAGGCTAGCCAAGGGTTGCTTCCTGATCTTGACGACGTCAGGTGCCTCTAGAAACCAAGACTGTCGCTGTCTCGAGCGGCAATGATTCAGACCTATGTGCTCGACATCCGCGTTGTGCCGATCTGCTGTGAAGTCGGATGAGCTCCGAGTATGATGGTAGAGCTGAGAGACGACCGATGAGCAGTGAAAGGTGAGAAAGAGCCTGCAATGCAAAGGCTTGATGTGTGAGAGGAAGAGAGAGAGGGAAGGGAGAGGATGGGAGAGCAGGCAAAAGGGGCCAAACGAGGGTCCATGAAAGCAGAGAGTGGGTTCGAGCGTCAGCCGACCTTTCTCTGTCTGTCACTGTGACTACAGCAAGTGTGACTTTGACTTAGGCATCGAAGCAGCTGAAACGTGCTCCACTAGGTTGGGATCCGAGTCTAACTCACTCAACTTGCTAACAGCGGTACGCGGCCTGAAAATTCAACCAAAACCCTTTCAAACCAAAATTGAACTGGTCTACAACCGCGTTTTTTTCCCCGTGTGGCTCCATCGTCAGGAACGCACGGCCAGCTTTTTTCATGACGTCGGGATGAGCTGATTGCTGCTTTCAACAGCGACTGAAGATTTTACTCGCAACTCAGCAACTTTGAGGCATCCGAGACCGGCGGCTTGAAACAGCAAAGCTTAGCGACCTCTCTTCAGAGCACATTACGAACGGGTCAACATCTTGTTTCGTCTCCTCTCTCACCTAGACACGAAATGTGCGATCGAGTGACCGTTGAAAAAGCATCGGACAGATCTCCGTTTCATCACGGCCTTGTCCGTTGCTGCAGAGCGCGAATCGACCCTCCTGACGAGCCACGCGATACGCTTCCTCTCTTGAAATTTCTCCGCGGGCTGACTACTGTTCCGACATGCCGGTCATTTAGCCGGCTGCATTCGTGCTTATTCGCTCGGACCATGCTTGATTGACTACTTGTCATCCTCGATGCTTTTGACAACGATTGTTCCTTTCTTCATTCACAGCCACTCCATTACATTCGGACAATCCGACAATGTCGTCAAGCTCGACAGTCAACATCGGATTTATCGGCGAGTTTTCTTCGGAACAACCGCATCCTGGATCACTCATCTCTCCCAAACCTCTTAAAGATCAATCGGGTGAAACGAAGGATGCGCTAATTCACATTGCTGTTGCTCAAGTGCTTCCGGACGAATCTGGTCTACATTCCGATGATGGCGAAGAGAAGGTCGATGATGGTCAGGCAGGGTTAGAGAAGCTGGAACGATGGGCTTCGGCGGCAGCTGAAAAGGGGGCTGATGTTGTTGTGTTTCCCGAGTACTTTTTGAGTGGGGCTACACATGAGCTGTGGAGGAGGGTGAGGGAGGCACTGAGAAAGGATGCTGCTCAAGCGCAAGGGCAGCAGCAACAACACCAGCAGCAGGGAGGGGCAGAAATGACGAAAGCCGACTCCAAGGATGGTCAAAAGGAAGCAGAGGGAAATGAAAAGGCGTGGATCGAGGTCATCATTCATGTCGCGCAAAAGTACGATATCGACATCGTAGCGGGTACAGTTGTTGAGCTGGGAACACAACCTCATGCCGACATTCTCGCCGACCATCCTGTCTTGCAAAACGAAGCTCCTCCAGCACCGGTCAAGTCCGACAACCACGACAAGATCCCACACCGACCACCAAAGAAACACAAGCTCGAGGCCACCCAAGAGGATCATGAGAACGAGCTCTTCAACACCTCCTACTACATCTCTCGTCAGGGACAAGTACTCCATCGCTACACCAAGCAAAACCTCTGGCACCCTGAACGAGAAACTCTTCTCCATTCACAACAGCAAACCCATCCAGAACAACACGGCGGTCCATCGACGTTCATCATCGAAACAAAACGAGGTACACGCCTTCGTGCTGCTATGGCCATCTGCTGGGATCTAGCTTGGTATTCAAGATTCTACCAAATGATCGCTCCTCCCTATGCTGCTGATCAGATCTCAGACCTGGATAAAGAAGGTCAAGCACCGGGTCCAGATCTCATATTTGCGCCCACATGCTGGTATGCTTCGGACGGTGGACCGAAGGCTCTTCTCTGGAACAAAGCTGGTGAAGCGGAGGCGCTGATGCTGGACACTCTGTGCCTAGCAAGAGCCGCTGAGCTGGAAGCCGTGTTGGTCATGTGCAACGTTTCAGGTCCCAAGTTCGATGCCGACGCAGTTCAAGGAGTGAGACTGCAGTTGGCTCAACAGCTAGGGAAAGGTATTCAAGATGATGATCTGGAAGCTCCCTTGATCGGCTTGGGTAGGAGTAGGATCTGCGCGCCTTTGTTGAATGTTGTCGCTGAGGTGGAAGATGAGAGAGAGGTCATGTTGCTGCAATCGGTTGATTTGAATGTGCTCAGCGATGCCAGAGAGGTGTATCGTATGCGATACGATCATGCACAAAAGTAATGCAAATGGCAAGCCAATGGTTTGAATGCAGTTTTCATGCGGATTCGTTCCGCGTATGTGGATCGAAGGAGTGTGTGCGTGTGGTTGAGATGATGTTGTTTCAGCGCTGCGGACCGACACGTCTGTCTTTGTCCACGCCGAGCCCAGTGTCGCTATTGCTGTCACTGAGATCTTCCCCGACGTCAAAGATTTGTTCTCCTGCTTCTTCCACGTCGTCATCGTCTTCGACAGGCTTACCACCGACAAGGCGCTCAAGCTCGTGATTGTCGCCATCGCCCGTGCGGCCAGCTGTGTTGGCAGAACCGCCGCCGAGTTCAGTGGTTGATGCTAGACGCAATGCTCCACCTCGACCGATGCGATTCCTGTTCAAGCGGCGTCTCTTACGTGCGCGCAACAGTAGCCATGTCCCGATACCGACAGCGATGAGCAGAACCATGAGGGCAAACGATCCAGCATCGTAGTACGCCCTCCATCTGGCTTCTTCGGCCACTTGTTCTTCTGTTTTGCCCGAACCAGGAATGACTCGAGAACCGTCCACGCCGATCTCGGCTACTCCACCACCACCGCCTGTGATCAGGATTCGGTCCGGTTCGTCGCCTACCCGAGAAGGAATCAGCGCGTTGGGTCCAGCGACCTTCATATAGTCGATGCCCATGAATCGAACCATCATATCGTGGCTCTCGATTGGTTTGTCCACTCCCACCATGTGACTGCCTCCCTTGATTCCAACATATGTCAAGTTACGAGCTGTACGCCATGACCCAGCCAGACTTCCATTGACATACCAATCTTGTGCAGGATGGTCATCGCCGAATCCTTTGCTGCCACCCCATTCGAGATTCTCTGCTGCACGTCGTACACCAATCGCGTTGCAGATGAGATCCTCTTCACCTGCAAACAGCATCACTTTGATTCCCTTCTCGAGCAAGCCTGGTAGTAGCTTCACCGATGGAGGCGAAGTGGTGTCGCGTCGCATCGCCGAGCCCACGTTGGAATTGCATTCGACCCATGCCTCGGGTTTGTGACGTTCATCAACGTGCAATGCTTTGCGCACATCTGGGCGGCGGAGGTAGTCGTACATAGCCGAAAGTGTTGTTGGCCAGTTCATGCCGCATGCTGGTGAAGTGTCGGTGAGACGCACGTCGTACATGTTGATGCAGGTGTGAGCTGATGTGCCTGGTTGTTTGGTGACAGTGCTGGAAATGATGGTCTGAAGGATCAACTCGCACTTGCCAAACTCGCGCTGAGAGCCGCTATCAAGCTCCTCGTGACAAGCTTTGACGAGTTCGGCGACACGTTTGTAATCGTCGGATGAAGTTGACCAGATGCCTTTCTGTACCATGATCTCGAGCTCAGTGCCGTACTGATTCTTTGGATCGATAAAGCCATTTCCGATAGCAATACCTTTGAGCGATACTGGTGGTTTAGATGCCTTGACGATGGCGTCGGCGGTGTATGGGATGTATTGCCCAGCAAAGCTTTCTCCGGCCAAGAACACGTCGACTCCGCTGCCTTGACTGCCGTACTGAAGCTCGACGTCACGAGAGTATTCTGGATATACTTGGACGAACTGCTCCAAGAAGTGGACCACCTCGTCGGCAGCTTGTGGTAGTGAGCTGGTGTACGAGTTGGTGTTGACATAACTGAAACCAGTGCCTACGGGCTGATCGAGGAAGAGGATGTCGGCGTATTCGTTCCAACTCGCACCATCTTTGACCCACACAAGACCGCCTTTGCCGTCCATCCTCCAAGCGCCTACTTCCATCATGGCGCCATCGAAGGAAGAGCAGCCAGGACCGCCGTTGAACCAGATGATGAGTTTGCGTTTTGCTGGGACATGTCGTGCTCGAAGCAGCAGAAAGAAGAGATGAGCGTTGTCCTTGGGCTCGCCATTGGCTCCTTCGAGTCGAGCTGGCAGATAGCCTGCTGACATTTGCAGCGGATGTGCTAGAGCGGTCGAGGAAGATTCGGCATGTAGATCTGGAAGACCAGGGACGTGAAAAGAGGCAGCAGCTGGGATAGGGATGCCACGCCGCAAGAGCACCTCGCGAGGATCTACAAGCGGCATCTTGGAAGATTATGCTGCAGTGGACCGTGTTGAGGTGATGATGGTCGTCTGATGGTGATGGAAGTGAAGCAAGTGATACGAGAGGCGAAGCGTTGGTAGCGACTGCATAGGAAGCGTCTCCTTGCAGGGTTCACAGTGGCGCTGAGATTTGTGCTGTGCTGTGCTGCCACAAATCCCACTTCTTCCCAAGTCACTCTCTCACACGCACGTCTGTGCGTTTCAGTTGTGCGCTTTCAGACGTGCATTTCAGCAGTCTCTGCGTGTCACTTCCCGCTAACTTACATCGGAATTTTGGCTCCGGTTCAATTTGTTAGATCAGTTTGCAGCAATCAGGGTCCAACGCGGCAAACCAAGTTTCGATGCTCGACTTGCATCAGCACAACCATCAACCAACAGCAAGGCAAGCGCTTTCCTCTTCATCTTCAAGGGATGAGCTGCTGTGCTCGACTCACACCGTCACCATGGACGGTCGTGCCGCCGAGATCGACCCGGTTCCAGATCCAGAAGCGGTTCTGCGTCAACTCATAAGGCAGGCTGAAGCTAGCTCAGCTTCGACCACTCTGCGTCCTGATGACCACAACGAGTCTATTGCATCTGACAGCGACAACAACGACGGCCATCACGATGGTGCTCAAGGCTCGGATATCTCCAGTCGTAGCTCATATGAGTCATTTGACGACCCATCCTCGCCGCCAGCAACATCCGCGCCAGGCGATGAAAGCACCCACCTGCTCTCATATCATCAGATCTCTGCAACGCTAGCATCCCTCACCGCCGATCGGCGCGAACTCAGCACTCTACTGCAGCAAAAGAAGCACCTTTCGACTGCTCAGAAGCGCAACATCCAACATCAACGCTCGCTCGAAAGATCTCTGCAACTTCTCCCCAAGTTGCAAGAAGAGCTCAAATCAGTGCTTGCCTCGCTCGATGCAGCCGACATTGTCGATGCCGAAGATCAATCCCTCGAGGTCATCCGCGCTCACAAACACGTCGAGGATGTAGCTGCTACCTGCCCCTTTCGAGCTTCTATGATCCAGCAGATCCCATTATTGCGCCTGCAATCGATCGAGCGTGCAGAGTACGACGATGCTCTCGGGGCTAGGCAGTGGATGGAGAGCGAGGACGCGCAGCTTCGAACGGCTGTCAAGGCGGCTGCAATGAAGGCCCATACGATTGCGCTGAGCATGGATCCTACTTTTCAAGGTGATGCCCTGGCAGAGGCTGCAAACATGGACGAAGCGTCGGCTTTGCAGCTTGCAGAAGAGATCGATGCGAATCGCGACCAGCCTGCGTGGCCATCCTCGTCGAGTCAGGCGAGAAATGCTGGTAGAGGGCTGGACTGGCCGACAATCGCAGCTAGGATACCCAGTCGCAGCATGGAGGAAGTCAAGACACGCTGGTACGGCCATCTTCGACCCAGCGTCAACACCACCACATGGAGCTTGGAGGAGATTGAGGAGTTGATCCGCATCGCAACAACATACTTGGCCGAATACCTCGCGCAGTCACTCTCAGACCCTCTTCAAAGTGCAACACAGGATTCTTCAGGCTCTCGACTTCCACTTGCTGATCCTTCACCTGCATCACGAGTTCCAGTGCCCTGGCAAAGCGTGGCCCGGCAACTCGGGACCGGTCGGACAGCACACGCATGCTGTGTCACTTACTGCAGCGCAATCGTGCGACGCGATCAGCCTGACATGACTTCTGCAGAGGACGAGAACGGAAGAGAGCTCTTCTCGCTCTTTCGTGGTGCTTGGCGGTTTATGGCTTTGCACGCTACGGCCGGTCCTAACCTCTCGATATCCTCGCTGGTGGACGCATCAAGCTCGGCGTCGGCTAACAAGGCTCAGATTGACCGTCCAGCATCGATACTTGGCAAAGTCGGGCGCGAACCAGCAGCCTTGTACCGCCGCTTCCGCAACACCACCGATCCGGCCCTCACCACTGGTTCGTGGAAGCTCGAAGAAGATCTCTTGATCATCAAGGCGGTGCACGAATTGGGCACGGACAACTGGACTGGTGTAGCAGCACGTCTCATATCCGGTCGCAACTCCACCCAGTGTCGCGAACGCTGGAATCGTCGACTCAAACAAGTCTGGGCTGAAGCTGGACGAGCAGCAACCGACGAACACGGTCGTGTGAATGAGCAAGTCATCACCGATCTCATTGACAACAAGAAGATAGTAAGGTGGACAAAGGATATGGACAACTTGCTTCTGCCGTGTCTTGACGATAATTTCAAAGGGAAGGATGGAAAGACGTTTGCGGATGTAGCCAAGTATCTGATGGAGAAGCTTGATATGCAGCTTTCGGATAAGAGCGTTCGTGATAGGGTGGCTTTCTTCAAGCGGAATATGGCTAGTCCGAGCCAGCCTGGGGGAGTGAAGGCGGGTAAGGGGAAGGCCAGGGAGAAGGCGGAGGCTATAGGAGAGACTAGCTCTCTTGAACGGGATCAGCAGTCCATACATCATGATGGGCAGGGCCCTAGCACGTCGGCAAGTGCAGACACTGCTACTGTTACAAATCAGCCAGAACAGAGCAAAGAGCCGACCGAGAATGCTAGTTCAAACCCGAAAGCGCGCTCGCGCACTACCATTCTTCCCGGTGCAAAGCGACGCAAGCTCTGACCGTCACCGCATTCCATTCCTTTGCTTCCATCCACCACTCGAGCATGTCCTGCACAACCAGCCCAAACTTGTCTCCTTCGTCATGAAGGTGTACGAACCGCTCTATATATGTAGCCCGATGAACCTGTATTTTTGGCCCGATATTTCAATTTTATTTGCAGATCCAATTTTCTTCCCGGCTGACATCACGTGAACCAGCGACCTTTTTTTCCCGTCCTTTCTTCGCAATGGCCCATCGGAAGCTTTTAGATCTACAACCATCATCGACTGCGATCACGTTCGAGCACCAACCTCGCATTCGAATTAAGCTCTTCTGACACTACAGTCACACCAGTCGCGCCAATCGCACTCCAAGCAAGCTTCTTATTCGACCACGGATCGGCACAACTAGCGACACTTCGAAAAATGGCATCGCTCCTCCGTACAGCGGTAGCGCGGACGATCGTCTCGACTGGCTCCATTGCTGGACCTTCCAAGACTGTCATTTCGGCATTCTCGACATCGTCGGCATGTTTTATTGCGGATAACAAAAATGACGCCTCCCCAGCACGCGATCATCGACCACGGTCAGCGGTTGGACCTGGAAGTGCGGGTCAGATGGCATCGTCGCAACTCAGCAAGGAGGAAAATTTGGGGATTTCACCGTCTGCAGGTGGGAAGACTCAACGGGATGCGATCAACTCTGCGATGGGTGTTTTGGATAACCTTGCTCGCGATGTTGCGTCGTCGGGTGAGGGAGGTGGTGTAGAAAACATCGCTGTGTCGAGTTCTTCGACGATCACGACGCCTTCCACGCCCTCCTTGTCAGCTGTCCACGATTCGACCGGTGGACCGATCTACTCTCCCACCACTCTTCCGCCAAAAACCGATCCCACGTTGGAATTTTTGACGAATCTGCTCATGAAGGACGGTAAAAAAGCCCAAGCTCAACGATTCACCACCCGTACCCTATCGATCATTGCGAATACGACAAACTCCAACCCGCTCCCACTCATCCACGATGCGATCACCCGAACCGCCCCCCTGGTTAAACTGCAGAGCAAAAAACAAGGTGGTAAAAGTTTACAAGTCCCCGTAGTGTTGACGCAACGACAGTCGACGAGGAAGGCGCTAACCTGGATCATCGATGCGAGCAAGAAAAGGCCGGATAGAGAGTTGGAGAGGAGGTTGGCGGCCGAATTTTTGGCGGTGGTCGAAGGGACCAGCAGCGCTATTGCGAAGAAGGAGGAGCAGCATAGGATGGCGACGGTGAACAGGGCGAATGCTGCGGTTAGGATTTGAGGTTGCCAGCAGAAGTGGGGGGAAAAAAAGAGGCATATCAAACGGTGAGGTTGATTCGGTAAGCGCTACGTTTGGGAAATGTCACACACAGTCGTTTATCCCGACAAGCCAATCAGTTTGAGGAACAAGAGCTTTCGTCGGCTGTGCTGTTGTGGAAAGTCGATGCTCGCTTTTCGACTGTGTACCACGTTGCAAAAGCTTGGGATCAAAGAGTGTGCCGCTGCCATTCGAGTCTTGACTGAAGAGAAAGAGTTCGATGGTATAGACCCGATAATCGGAGACCCGATCTGCTTTCGAGCCAACGTCCGTCGTTGCGCAGATGTTTGTCGGAATCACAAAAATGATGCATGCCCCAACCTTCTTAACCGAACGCAGAAGGGAAATAAATTTCTTTTTTTTCCCCTCTTGCAGCGGTGAAAATGTCTATTTTTGGCATTCCCACAACGCTCTGACTTACCAACGCTCTAAATTTTTGCTGAGGTGCTAGTCGGCATCCCAAATTTTCTGCGCTTGGCAACGCACACACAAGATATGAGGGAGGGGCGCAGGTGGTGTTTATTTTTTTTGTCGCTGCAGCGTGAAATTTGCCCGTTGTTGTGTTGTTCTTTCCCAGCTTGGACCCCGTCAAAACAGCTTTTGAGAAAAACGTGCGCCATTTTTCGACGGGCCGAAGCGGTCTTTTTGACTTCAACACTACCATCATCCATTACCACCACCTATCTCTCTCTCTCTCTCTCTACATACCGGTTCTCAAACCGTGGTGTCTAGCTCAACATGACGAAACGCTACCTCATCCCAGCGCTTACCGTTTCATTCATTTCCATGATCCTACTCGTACTGGTAACCATCTCCACACCTACCACTTTATCCGATTCTACCCCGTTCGACTTTGTCCGCAGCACCAACTTGGGAGGGATCGTAGATCTGTCACCTGGATCCAACGAACGACGTTTGATCGGTGGGATCAAGCTGGGTACCTGGGGTTACTGTTCGAGTTTGAACGGTACGCGGGATTACGCGTGTTTCAAACACTCCCACGGATACAGTGTCAAGTTGGGGATCAATCCGAATGCTACAGCTGAAGCGGCGAGGGATCAAGTTACGATCGGAAGTTCTTGGACTAGAGGGTTGGCGGTTCATGTTGTAGCTTTAGTCGCGGCGTTGATCGGGTTGGTGTTGACAGCTATACCCAAACAGGTGGTCAGGTTAGCCGCGTTGGTGGTCAACAGCATAACAGCCCTTCTGGCGCTGATCGCGTTCGCCATCGACATTGCCCTGTTCGTATACGTTCAGAGACAGATGAACAAGATCAGCGACAATCCAAACACCAAACCGGGCCCCGCATTTTATATGGCTCTCATCGCAATCCCCGTAGCGGTAATCGCAGCATTGTTTACGGGATTGAACTGGAGAAGCGAAAGCTTGGACAATGTCGTTACTGATGGATACGATTATCCGACGGGTGATGATGGGTGGAAGAGAGCAGGAGGTGGTGCGCATGAGATGCAGCCGACGACAGCGTCTACCGAGTACTCGGGAGGGCAGAGTGCGAGCGCTCAGAAGGTGTTGGATGCGTATGAGGAGAGTAGGGCGCAGTAGAAGGAGGAGACGGAGGGAAGAAAGGTGGAGAGACCGCTTTTTGCCGTCAGAAACATTTTTCTCACATTTGTAACAGTTCTTGCTTTGGTTCGGTTCGTCTTTGACCGTCACACACACACACACTCTCTCTCTCTTTTTGAAACGCTCGCTTTTATCGGCATCGAATTCCTCTCTGTGTGTGTGAACAATCACTCAAACTCACTCCCAAACACACCACCAACCTTGTTCGCCACCTGCCAAGCCGCCAACCCAACCATCAAACCCACCGCCTGCCCTACCACCCCTCCAACCACGCCCAACAACAACCTCGGCGTCCACACTTTGAACAGCATCAGATGCCGGTTAAACACCAACCCACTTAGCGCTGCTAGACTGCACAGCAAGCCCAGATTGTACAGCGCCGAGGCGAGCAATGCCGACAAAAGTTGACGGGGGAGAGGCATACGACGTCCAGAGCCACGGGGTAAAGGTGAGAGTTGCCAGAGGACTGCTAGGACGGTGAATAGGGGAGCGAGGAGGGTGAGGGTGAAGAAGGAGTTGAGGAAGACGAGGAGGGGTGAGAGGGGGTAGTTGAGGGTAGGGGTGGTGAGGAAGGCGAGACGCCATTGGATGGTGGAGAAGGTGGCTTGGTGACCCGTGGAGAAGAAGAGGAGGTGGGAGAGCAAGGTGAAGGTCGCGATTTCTGCGGAGCTTAGGTGGATCGGCAACGTCGACGATGCGGTCTGACCATCCTTCGACCTACCCTCACTCGCCGCCTTCTGCCTCGATAACAAAACCACCCTCCTCTCCGCCTCTCCCAACTCCACCCCCACCATCCCCACCAACCAACCCCCACCCAACGCCAACTGTCCACTAGGCTGCGTCACAGTCCACCCCATCCCCACACCTATCGCCAACAACAACACCCAACTACTACCAAAACTATTCCCATACCCCTCAATCCTCACCTTCCCCCCCTCACCCTGTTCCACACTCAAACACAACGGAGCGAAAACCCAAAACACAACCGCCAACACCACCAGCACCAACAGATCCACCTTCACCGTCCACTGCTTCACCCATTCCAGCGTCCCACTCCACGCACTTAACCAAGGTAGAGGTAGAGCGTAATCCAAAGCCCACATCCCAGCACCGGACATGAGCGTCGGTCGAACGATCCATTTGAAAAACACGGGTGCGATGCCGACAAAGCTCTTGTTTCTCTGCAAAAACCGAGCGACGAGCGAGGGCAGCATGTAGGCCAAGACGTAGCACATCGCAATGGTGTAAGGGCTGTTGAGGGCGGTGTTGTCAGACGAAGAGGAGAAAAAGGTGTTGGTGCAGTGAAGGCCTTGTTCTTCTCTGCAAACCCGGGGTATGGCTGCGAGACGCACGAGCAGCAGCGCGATGCACGTCAGAACGCCAGATCTGAATTTGGTAACCGTGGTCGGTGAACAACCAACCAAGAGCAAACCGCGGATGAGAAGCAGCGAAGACAGAGCAAGAAGCACAAAACGATCCTCAAAGATGAGGAACGAGTTGGAAGCGAACAGCGCAGCGTGGATGGTGAGGATGATCCATCCTGCTGAGTTGAGGACTTTCGTCGTTGCTGGGATCGCGTCCGATTGTTCTAATACGTCTTGAGAAGGTCGTTGAACGGTGGTAGGAAGGTGCGTAGCAAGCAGCGAGAGTTGCGATGCCAGAGCAGCGCCCGATAGAACGCTGTCGACAAGCGTCAACGGTTGCAGAACGGACGCTACGATCGAAGGCAACGGCAGCTTGGCCGCAAAGTGCACAACTCCTCCGACGACAGCTCCAACAACCATCGGCCGAGAAACAGCCTGCCAAACAACATCAAACAGCTCTTGCGCTGTCTTACTCCTTCTCGTGACCACCGCTGCTGACTCCGTCTGCCCTCCTCCACCATCTGCCGACTCGGGTGCAGGCAGCACCCCAACCAATCCTTCAACCGCCCCCTTCCTCATCACCCACGCACAACCCATCGCCAACACCAACACACCCAACCCTACCCAAACTTTCACCATCTCGAATTGCGCCCACGTCTCCCTCGCCCGGACCAGACTCACCCTGTTGAACCCGTGATACGCTTGTGCTGCTTTCCTCCACGCTTCCTCCACCAGCTCCTGTTGTCCCTTTCCTCCGGCCTTCAGCAATCTCGCCAACTCCGCATCCGCCTTTACCGCCTGCAACCACATCCTGTCGAACTCCGGTTTGAACGCCGCCAAATCTGGCGACTTTTCTGAGTAGGCTGAAACGTACATGCGTATCTGCGAAGCGGTGATCCGCAGCGCTCTGAGCAACACTTCAGGATGCGGGAAGAGCTCCGGAATGACGCTGCCTAGGTTATTGTACGGAATTGGCAACCCGAGGAGCACTGAAATGGTGGGCACTAGGTCGATTTGTGGGACGCTTCGATGGCCGTCGCCAGCATATGGAGGCGAGGGAAGAGGGCTGAATGGGATCCTTGCCGGTAAGAGGCTTTCGACGAAAGGTGTAGAGATGTACTCCGCTGGATCCAGACGCAAGCCTTTCGATCGACCGGTATACCCAAACCCGCTCTTGGAGTAGATCCACAGTCCAGCACCAACTTCCAATTCTGCATCACCACCATGATCCCCCCTCTCGTCCATTCCGTGATCGCCTAGCACGACTACCAGCGTCTCGTCGTCGACCGCTTCCGTGATGTTACGAAGCAATAGCTGCGTCTCTTCGAGTTTCACCTTCATCTTCGGATGGCTTGCTCCGAAACGATGACCCACATGGTCTACGCCCAGCGTGTGCCCGACGAGCAGCCTCCACGAATCGTGTACCCCGGCTACGCGCTCAGGGTGGTTTTGCTGGAGGAAAGGTAAGAGCTTCGACTCGACCCCTCGATCTACCGTATCGAGATCTTCAACATTGAACGAGTCGTACGTCCACATCGTATCGTTATCAAAGAGGTTCGGGAAGACGGTTGACCACGTATCGTCGCCTGCAAAGACCAATCCTGCTCTGCCATTTTCGGATGACGAAAGAATAGACCGCTTAAACTGCGCAATCCAATTATCCTCATTCACCTGACCAACGCCCGTCCCTGCAGACCCAAAGTTGGCACCCGCCTCGACGAATGTAGGCAGCGTTCCCGTCGTCAGCCCTTTCAACCGTTGCAGCGTGGTGGTCGGTGGATCGGCGGCAAAGTGTGTGATGAATGATGCCGGGCCGGGTTTAGTTGCGAATGCTGGGATGTCGTGTTTTGCTGTCAAGTCTGCTGGGAGTGTGAGGATGTTATGGTAGTGAGGGTTCGGTGTCCACTCGCTCTCCCCTTCCACTGGCGG
The DNA here is from genome assembly GCA_928858565.1 of Anthracocystis walkeri. Classification (NCBI taxonomy): domain Eukaryota; kingdom Fungi; phylum Basidiomycota; class Ustilaginomycetes; order Ustilaginales; family Ustilaginaceae; genus Anthracocystis; species Anthracocystis walkeri. The sequence continues at coordinate 162,749 of CAKMXV010000010.1, forward strand.
CGGTGGTGGAGGAGGAGCGATGAAGTCGTACCGCAACGCATCAACAATCAACACCACTGCCTTCGTATGCGTTGGCGCCAACCTACACTCCCCCTCTCCCAACGCAACATCCGCCCACTTCAGCAGCGACGCATCATCCAATCTCTCCGGCGGGGTCGGCGACCAACCTCCCTCCACCACCCTACTACACTCATTTACACCCGTCAATTCGTGCCTAGTCAGCAAGAACCCTTTGACAAACAGCCACACCCCTACCAACGTATACACCAGCACCAACGAGAGCAATCCCAGCACGCTCAGGAACGCCTTGTTCGGCGAAGCTGCTTTCTGCGGTACTCGATCTGGATGTCTCGCTGCGTAGGAAGAGTGCGACGAGTGTGAAGAGTGTGAGCCGTGAGAATCGTGCGATGAGTGGGACGAGTGGGAGGATCGACGTTGTTGTTGTTGACGACGACGGAGAGAGTCGCCGAAAGCCGGATGTTGGGCCGCGGAAAGGGCGGGCGGCGGATTGAGCGCCGAAGATGGTACCAGCGGTGGCGTTGGTGGTGATGTCGCCATCTTTGCGGTCGCAGCGAGGCTGAACAGGCTGTCGATGGCAGTGATGGTCGATGGTGGAAAGGAAGATGAAAGATGATCCGGTGCTGAAGAGCTTCGAAAAGTGGAGAAGAAACGACCAATTTATTTCGGGCGTCCGTGCTCAGCCTCCCCATTTTTCACGTCTGACCGCTCTCACCGCAGCCGGCAACGTCACTGCTAGGCCCTCCGCTCTTCATCACACAACAGAGCTCAACGACATTCCTTCAAACACACTCGTAAACGTGTACAAAAGACAGACATGCATTACAGCCATCAACTAAAAAACTTTTCACGAAACCATATTTACAAAAACCATCGTCGCCCGCCCTTCAGCGACGACGGAAACAATATTTACACACTCTCTCCTGAGGCGTCATTTTTTTTTTCTATTTACAGGGTATATGTAACCTCTTGAACTATCCACTCTTCAACCTTCTCAACAGATCATCGTCCTCCTTCGTGTCCGGGTGGAAAGTGATCTTACCATCCTTGAACAGCGTAACCGTATCCACCGGCGGCTCCGACTGCACCTGCTGCGATGGCTGGCTCGACTTGGTCTTGCTCTGCTTGCCATCGCTACCGTCGTCGGAAGGTGAAGATCTCCAATTGCCGCCGATACTGGCAACCACGAATCCGGGGACCATGGCGAGGATGCTCTGGTGGTGGAAGTTGGCCGACTTGAGTTGGCGTTGTCTCGACTCGTAGATTCGCGGAGTGGCTCGGATGCGTCCACCACGAATGCTGCGGAACGAGTTGAGTTGCTCTCCAACCTGTCCGACTGCAGGAAGCCATTCGGAGAAAGTTCGTGCACGGGCTCCCTTTCCGTCTTCCGAACCAGCCTCGCTGACAGGTGCCGGCAGAGCATTGGGATCCGACATGAGCTTGTACTTGATCAAAAAGTCCTCGAAAGGTTGCGTGGGCAACAATCGGATCAAAACAGCAATAGGCCACGAAATCGCACCGATGACGATCGAGACTGCCCAATCACGTCCAGTAAGACGGATGACGGAGAACGCCGCACCACCGACAAACATGATCAACACCTGGAATCCAATCTCCAGGGCCAAGATACCCAGGAACCAAGGGTTCTTGTGCAAGTTGCTGAAGATGTTGAGCTTGCGTGTGAGCGAACGCGAGTTGACCTGGTTGAACAGCTGGCACCACACGAAAGTGTTGAACACAATAGCCGAAAGTTCGGTGTCGCTGCGTTGCTGCTGTAAAGGCGTACCGGTTGCCATGTTGAGGATCGACTTGCCGGCAAAGTTGAGCACCAAGATAACCGCGGTCTGGTAGATCGACTGACCGATAATCATCTTCCACATATCCGTCGAGATCAGTGGAGCAGAACGACGGTCCGGTTTGCGGTCGAGCAGGTCAGGCGTAGCAGGGTCCGTGGCGAGCGCAAGAGCGGCAAGCGTGTCCATGATCAGGTTGATCCACAGCAACTGTACAGCCTTGAGCGCCGATTTGCCCTCTTCAGATGCAACTGCCGTAACAAAGGTGACAATGACTGCAGAAATGTTGACCGAAAGCTGGAACTGCAAGAACTTGCGCACGGCATCGTTGACACAGCGACCCCACATGATAGCGCTGACGATGGAAGCAAAGTTGTCGTCCATCAAGATAATGTCCGAAGCCTCTTTAGCCACCTCGGTACCAGCGATACCCATCGAGAAACCTACGTTAGCCGTCTTGAGCGCAGGACCGTCATTGGTACCGTCACCAGTGACACCGACGACCTCACCGAGACTCTTGAGCGTCTCGACGAGTATCTTCTTGTCTTCGGGCGACGAACGAGCGAGAACCTGCAACTTGGGTACGACTTCCATCATATCCGTGCGGCTGAGCTTACGGAACACAGGACCTTCCATAACGATACCGCCAGGTGTGTAGATACCACACTGAGTAGCAATCGATTTGGCGGTCAAAACATTGTCACCCGTGCACATCTTGACCTGCACACCAGCACGGCGACAAGCCTCGACAGCATCCGTAACACCAGGTCGAAGAGGGTCCTCGATAGCAACGATAGCGACCAACGTCAAATCCTGAGCGAGCGAAGCGTACTCGACCTCACCGGACTCGTCAAACTTGGCATCCTTGGGAGGGAACGATTCGAGATCACGGTAAACGAGGGCCAGCGTTCGGAGAGTCTGATTAGCAAAACCGGTGATGGTGGAGTTGACCTTTTCGAGCTTGGCAGCGTCGAGCTGTTCGATCTGAATGTCATCCGTGTCCGTTCCAGTGACTTCGACGTGACGGGTGCAGAGACGCGTGAGCACCTCACTGGCACCCTTGAGGTAGATGCGGAAACCGCCCTCGGGACGCTTGACGACGACACCCATAGCCTTGCGTTCGGAGCTGAAGGGAATCATCTGAACCACCTCGGCACGCTCTCGCGATGCTCGGTAGTCTTCCCACTTGAGTTCCTTGGCCATCTTGAGCAGGGCAGTTTCAGTCTTGGAGCCGACAAAGCCAGCCTCCTTCTTCTTTTCCTCGGTGGCAGCCTTCTTGCTGGACTTCCACTTGAAGAGTCCCGAAAGGCCGTGCTTCCTTACAGCGAGAACTGGGTTGGCAACTTCGTCCTTGGCATCGCCATCCTCCTCGGACTCCTCGAAGGCGGTCGAGTTGATGGCAATGCTGTCGTTGAGAAGCTTCTGAAGAGGGGTGCTGATCGACTGGTTGAGTTGACCCTGCTCGACGATGCGAGACTCGGAAGCAAAAGCGGAATCGTGCTCGGTCTCGACACGCTTGCGGTTGGCCTCGAGTCGGTCGGCAAACTTGAAGTTGACACCAATGCTACCAGCGACGACGCTCATCTCGTTCTGCGTCAAGGTACCGGTCTTGTCAGTGCAAACGACACTGGCGTTGGCCATGGTCTCACAAGCACCGAGCAGACGCACGAGGAGGTTCATGTTGGTCATACGCTTTGTGGCAAAGGCCAAGGCAAGCGTGACGGCAAGAGGAAGACCTTCGGGCACGGCGACGACAACGACAGTGACGGCAATGATGAGGATGTCGATGAAATCCTGAGCCTTGTCGTTGGACGAGCGGTTGGGTTCCTGAGCGAGGTGGACGAAGAAGCGAATCATGAGGGCAGTGAAGAGGACGATACCGGAGGTGGAACCGAGCCAGGCAATCAGATCGGCGAGACGATTGAGCTTGGACTGGAGAGGAGTGTCTTCAGCATCGCTGCGGAGCGAAAGCATGAGCTTGCCGTTGAAACTGGTAGGACCAACAGCGATGACGACGTACTCTCCGACACCTTCAAGCACCTTGGAGCCAGAGATGAGGAAGCAGTCACGGTTCTTGGGCTTCTCGTTGTTGCGGCGAGCCTCTTCAAGGTCGGCGATGCATTCATCGTAAGTGACCTTGCGAATCATGTCGGATTCACCTGTAGCGCCGGACTCGTCGCACTTGACATTGTGACCACGGAGGAAGATACCGTCACAGGGGACAATCTCACCAGGCTCGAGCTGGAGGATGTCTCCAACGACGACATCGTAAACGGACATGAGAGCGGGCTTGCCTTGACGGAGGACCTTGACGTCACGCTGTTCCTTCTTGGCGTTGAGCTTCTTGAATTGGCGCTCCTTTTGGTAGTCGTTGACGGAACCGACGAGATCGACGATGATGATGGCGATGAGAATAGCAAGACCTTCGACCCAGTCAATGTGGACAGATTCGCAGGTAGTTTCGACGCCGTTGACGACGCAGGCAACCTGTTCGGGTGGCAAAGTGCTAGTATAGATACCGAGAGCGAGAGAGACGACGGCGGCGACGCAAAGCAGGATAAGGATCTTGTCCTGAAGAGCGAGCCACATGAGAAGAAGAAGCGAGTTGGATTTGCGTTCGGGAAGGACGTTGTTGCCGTAGACACGAACGCGGTCCTCCTCGCTAGCATCGACAAAGTTGGGGTCACGTCCTTTGCTGGACTGAGTCGCAGCAGGAGCGTTCTCAATGTCGTGAGCTCCGGCACCGGCGCCAGCCTCGATGGTCTTGGTACCGCCGAGATCGAGACCGCGGTGCTCGTCGGTGCCGAGAGCGGCGAGAACGCCCTTGACACCGCCCATGTCGCGCAGCTTCTCGACGCTCTTGGGGTCGAGCAATTCGGCGAGCTCGATGGGCCTCAAGGGGAAGGGACGAGGGTCGACATTGCGCTGACGTTCGATTTCAGCTGCGAGCGCCTTTGCCTGGGCTTCACGACGGCCGGATCGGGTGACGCCCTTGAGTTTCTGCTTGAGACCGCCAAAGAAGCCGGTAGGAGCGGACTCTTGGGCGGCGTCCTGCTCGGTCGCCGTGACGGACGAGTCGGGCTGCTTTTCCAGGGTGGAAGGCATTGTTGGCGCAGTCTTCTAGAAATTGGCAAAGAAAAGAAAGTGTGTTGTATGCGATGGACTCGAGAAAAGTGAATCTGTTCTGCGCCTTAGCGTTGGCCGCTGTGGTCGAGAATTGGCGCTGTTGAGCGAGAAATGTGGCGCGGTAGGCTAGAGATTCAATTGGCCATATTCCGAGGTGAGCGCAGAAAAAAGGAAAGGAATGGTGGTGATGTTTGGTCCGCAATGTCCAGAGGTGAAACGATGCGGAGGGAGATGCTGTTGGAAGATGTCCAAGGAGGAAGGAGAGAAAGGAATAACGCGTGGATGGCGGTAGACTCTATATACTCTTGGCTAGATGAAGACGGTCAGGCCTTGCAGCAAAAGAAAATTGAATGAGGCGCAGGAAAGGATCAAGTTGAGCACAGCATGAGAACCAAAGGTGGATGCTGCGCGCCAAAGTGTTGTTCGCGTGACAAACACCAAAGGAGGAGGAACGTGCAAAGCAGAGCCTTAAGCGGGCTGCTGCTGAATCAGAAATGCCAAGACGTCAAAAAGGGCGGCGGAGTGTGGAATTGCAACGAAGGGAAAGCAAGATCAACCAAAGCTAAAGCTACTCTGTAAGCACAAAGCCAAGTGGCGCCACCCATCCACAAAGTAGCTTTGATCCACACACAGCCCGCAAAGACTCGAGACCTGTCTAGCAAATTCCAAATTCACCTTTTTGTTTCTAAGGCGGGGATGGGCTGTGTAGAAAACCGAGACATGAGGACTTTTCTTTATTTCTCCTTTTCAGCGGTTCCTATGCACGCCAAGCTTTCATGCGGAGAGACAGGTCGGTCAGGATTATTTTTGGACTGCAACACACCGCGTCCAACAGCGCATTCAAAAGGTTTGGACCCAAGTCGATCCCATCTTGAACCTCGATAGCTTAGCAGCCGCCCTCGACCCTTGTCAAACGCATTGGCGCATCTGATTCTGTCTCGAAAGAGAAATCATGCTTGATTGACCACGTGCGGGTTTTGGGTTGCGGTAGCATCCCTTGCCTTTTTGCTCTTGTCCAACTCGTCAATGTCTATGGTCGACGCTTGCTCTTCTTTCTTTGCCTTTTTGCGACTTTGAAGTAGGTCAATGATGCTTTCAGCTTGCTTCCATGGTGCAACACTTTCATCTTTCTCGAAAGACGAAGAAGGAATCAATCACCTTGCTTTCGGCGAGCACAGGATCCAACTCCCCGCAGCTGTCCGAAATTTGTTCGTCAGAAGGCTTCTCTCGAATCGAGGCTGTGCCTCAAAAAAAAGGGTCGGGAATTTTTAAAATTATTTTATTTCTCGAAAAAAATCTCTTGGCAAAAAGTCTTGGCTCTCGTCATCACCTTCTTGAACCGTCCCGAGACTGACTCTCCAATCATCAATCCGTACCAACCGCACGTGCGAGGGTGCAAAAGTCTTGGCTTTTTATCGACTCTCCCCGCATCGCTAGACAGGCTTCCGAGCAATCGTCATCGCCGATTCGAGCTCAAGATGGCTCCCACGCACTTCAATCGGGCAGTTGAGAAGAATGATGTTTGTGCTTGCATCCCACACTATCGACGTAGAAGATACAAAGAGAAGACAGTTAGATCTCGAGTCTTTCGAAGCTGTAGTCTCCAACAAGCATACTCTGCTCGAACAACTGCGCACGCCTCGTCTTAGCCTCACCCTGCGTACCCAACTTGAGACCCAATCCACCGCCCATCTCAGCACGAGCCGCAGCATCCGTCTTGCTGCTGGCATTGACTTTGGCATTACCTGCCGACGCCACAGCGCCGCTTGCCGACAGCGTAGTGCCTTGTGTAACCTTGCTGTTCTTAGCCGCCGTCAATGCAAGCATCTGGTTCTCCTGTTGCAGCTTGGCAAAGGCCGACAGAGGTGCGTTGAGCAATCGCAGCGTCGACATGAGCTGCAAGTAGCGCGAAATGGTTCGAGACAGCGACTGCACCGTAGCATGCGATCGAGGTGTAGCCAAAAGCAGAGGGAAGAACGTATCCAGCACATCGGTGGCCAGGGCCATGACCGCATCGGCTGGAGCTTTGCCAGATGCAGTCATTCCGAAATCGTCCTTCCCTGCGCGCTTGTCGTCTTCGCCCGAGAACGGAAGCTGGATCGTCTGACTCAACCATACATTGCACAGCTGCAACAGCGCCATGACTTGATCTACATTGTCGCGCAGCTGAACCTTGAGAGCACTTCGAAGTGCCGGTCTCGAAACACGAAGCTGAACCATTTGAGCCAACAGCGCCATGAAAGGTCGAGCTGCTTTGGAGCTTCCACCATCGCCTGACTGTCGGCTCTCAAGCAATCCTCGCAGCGCAGCGATGAAAAGCAAGGCGAATGTGTCTTCGCCAATGTCGGGCATGCGTTTGAGAGCTGCACGCACCAACTGTGCATCGTTCCACGCTCCCATCCTCGACCAGAATTCGGTGAGACCTCCTCCATTGGCCTGTACCGACACATTGCGTGTAGGTGCTGCGGCAGTGTTGGAAGGCACCAAGGTGGCAAAGATAGAAGGATGCACGCGAGGATCCTTGAGCAGAGTGTGCAGAGCAGCTCGCGGTAAGAAAGTGGAGACAGGAGCGCTGTTGCTCTTGTTGTTGCCAGTGCGTTGGTGAGGAGTAGGAAGAACGAGGTCGAGCAGTTCACGGTAGAATACGGTGTCGGCCTCGTGAGCGGTCAGGGTCTCGAGCATGCGTCCATCGGCCGTCGCAGCATCGATCCAAGCGGACAGTACCGAGCTGATCTCAGCACCCTTGCTGGTAGCCTTGCCGGTGCCCTGAGCGAGCTTCTTGATCTGTTCGAGCAACTCTGTTCGGCTCGCATCCGTCTCCGCATCTCCATTCACAGCCTCTGCGAGCAGGTTATCGGCAGTACGGATCCATCGAGCTGTGAGCTCGCCTTTGCCGAGAGCATCACGGAGCACGCTCATTTCGGGAACATTGAATGATACCGAAAGAACGCAGACCCTGCGCTGATGAAGCTGTTCCAGAGCCTCTGCCTTTTCGGTGGAACTGGAACTGCGAGACGAGACGGTGGGAGGGCCTAGGGTGATGACGCTGGTGGAGCCGGCGATACGTGATGCCGAGATGGTGGTCATGCGCTGAAGCAAGCCGTTGGTAGATGCGGTGGCGGTGGATGCAGGAAGGAAAGGAACGGCCCAGTCGATCTGTTTGAGCACGGCGTTGAGTTCGAGATCGACGATGAGGGCCACGACGCGTTCCTTGTCGGCAGTGGCTGGCGTGGCTCGTGTGACACCTACAACAAGAGCGTGATCTCGACTGAGGAGCAGACAGCAGGAGGGTGAAGCGGTTGAGGACGAAGAGGGACGCGAGCCGCTTGCATGTGCAAATGCATCCAGGGTGCTGATGTTGACGTTGGCGAGACGAGGCTCGCTGGTTGCGGTTGTCGTGAGATTCATCGAGGTGAGGACGCCGTCAAAAGTGAGGATCACAAGCCGGCCTTCGGGATGCAATTGTACGTCGAGAACGTGTCGTGCATGGATGTTTCCGGGCACTTGAATGTTTCCAAGCTTGAGGGTGGCGATAGACTCGTCCGAGGCGCCATCAAAGCTCTTGACGAAAGCGGTAAGCTCGAGTGTAAGGGGACCAGTGGGAGTCTGCGCTGCAGGCAACGAGCTGTCGATTGGCTGCGCATCGTCATCATCGCCTTCGTTGGTGGGCTTCTTGGAACGTTTGGAACGCTTCTTCTTCTTGCTGGCGTCATCTTCAGCGTTGGCGGATGTGGTGGATGATTTTGTGCCAGAAGTGACTGCGATGCGCAAGCCAACAAGAGCAGCTTGTTCGATTCGAGAGCTGCCAGAAATAAGACCTTTGGCGGAAATAGCGTCGAGGAGGTTGGCATAGAAGTGGCAGCGTGGTTGACCATGCGATTGAGTGGCATCGAGGGTGTCTACGACTTGCAATGAAGTGGCGGCTGCCTGGACCGAAGCTTGATCGTCATGTGTGACGGGCGAGGAAGAGACGACGGTGAGACTGTCATCCGGGTGCGTCAAGACGAGGCGTCCGTCTCCGAGGGCGTGGATGAGACGAACAGGTTTGGAGACGGAGAGCAACTCTTTCTTGACCTGAACCTCTGCGCTCTCTTTGCCCTTTGCTGAAAGCTCCTCGACGTAAGCGCAGAGTTGATGGGTAGCAACGACAGCAGCGCGACCCGACTTGGTCCGAGTATGCGACTCGATTCCGACGTATGTGGTTCGGAGTGAGCGACCTCCGCTGAGGGAGCGAAGAAGGGTGAGGGGTGCGGAAGAGGCGATCTCTGCTGACGAGAGAGTGAAGCTCTGAATGGGAGTCTGCGTCTGAGGGTTGACGAGGTTGAGCGCGTGACCCGCAACGAGGATTGGCAGTGTTCCTTTCAATCGACGCAATGTCCTAGCATCGGAAGAGAGTTTGTAGGCTGCACCGACGGAGATGGTCGACGTCTTTGTGGTGGAGAAGGTGGTTGCTGGGAGCGTGGCGTGACGAGCCAAATCAGCAGCAGCCGGGGTCGGATGCGTCAGCAACGTCGATGGCTGCGAGAGCTCCGGAGCAGCCGATGCAGATGCCATCTTGCTGGTTTCAAGCCAGTGATCTCCTTGTTAATCGGAGACCTGCCGTCGTCGAGTGGGTTGAGCGTGGTCGCAAAAGTGCTTTGTCAGGTGACGAGACGTGCGTGTGTATGGCTGCTACCTATTGGCGCCTTGACTTGAATCCTTGTCGCTCTCGTTCCGAAATGCTAAGACCGAGCGGTGAGGGAGAAGAGGGTACAGCAGATGACTATTGGCGAAGGAGTGTTGTAGCAAAGACGAGGATTGAGAGCTTCAAGGGTCGAAAAATTTCCAGGAGAGCTTTCTTCTCGGCTCAATCCAACTTTTTTCCTTGACGCTTTCAAATTCGGATTTGTCAGCGTGACATTGCAGATGAGGCTGCAAGTCTAACACCTCGTTGAAAAAAATCGCGTGCGTCTGCCATGCACCGCGGGAGGCCTAAGTTTACAGCAGACGGCAAACAGCCAACCTTGATTGAAAGAGGATGTTCGAATGTTGCCAAGCTTCTTGAGCCTGATCATGGCTCATGATAGCGACGGCTCCCAACGATCTTCTCTTCCGAACGTATAGATAGCTCGTCGCCTCGTTGATGAAGTCGCTCAAGATCACGCTTACTGTTATTATCGAGTTCGGGAATGTCTGCAAGCGATGTTGAGATGATAAAAAAGCGGTGGCAGTGCCAGGTTGCAAAGTTGCAGCCCACGGAAGAGTCGATCCGAGCGGCGTCGGTGCCATGTCACATTTCGGATGGGAGCTGCAGCATGCAAGTCGCTGCATGTTTGTCTTCTTTTTCGGGGCGCGAGAAGATCTTCGCAGGTGCATGAACGTGATCCAAAGTTGGTAAACACGGTCGACGTTGCCACGACGTTCACTGATTGCCAGCGACCTCCTACTGGTACTCTCAGCCTCTGCACCTTCTTTCCAGCATGGCTAGGTGAGAAGCGCAGACAAGGTTTTCAGATGAAAGCAAAAGCAATTTAAGCGCCAAATTCACTCTGTGCCTCGCCCAACCCTACCTTGTCGAGCATTTCAGTGTGAAAGTGCTGCACTCCTCGTGCGCATGGTCTGTTCGGGAAACTCGGTGAACAACTGTCAACAAACACTCTCGCTTCTGTCGACAAAGAAGAACCATAATCGATCAATCAAACCTTGATGTTGGAGCGCACTCGGTCACTCATGTGCACCTTTTGCTGTATCGCCCATTGGCTTGCTCGCTTGCTTTCCTCTCGCTTGGATTTGTGCCTTGCTTTTGCTTTGCTCTGTTGCAATGGATCCGATGTCCACTGCCGAGCTTTATTTCTCTTTTCCCTTTGAAATTGGCGCCCACTTTAGAATTTTTCGGACAGGCGCCACAGCAGAGTGTTTCTGAGTTGTCTGACCATCGGAAGGTCCTAAAAATCATCCCACCGGCTTGGTTCTTGAGCTGTTAGCGCTCCTTTCCTGCTTTTTTGCTGCTTTTCCCCTTGCAGCCGCGCTCTCTTGACCCTTTGCTGCATTCGAAATTGAGTGCGCTCGTGCTTGTGCTTGTGCGTGTGCGTGTGCGTGTCTGTTTGCGACTCCGCACTGGCCTCCGCCTGCTCCTCTTTGCGTTTTCCTGCCGGATTTTCTCTCTCTCACTCTAGGCTGCTGTCTCAGCTGTCTGTCTGTCTGTCTCTCTGAGTCTCCTGTCTGGCACACGCATGAACCAGGCGCACGCTGCGTCCCAAGTTTGCGCTTAAACGAGCGGCCAGAACGGCTGACTGAGCTGTTGCTGCTTTGTGTGAGTGGTGTGCGCGTGCGTGTGCGTGTGTATTGAACCCTGTTGGGTTTGCGCCCGTCTCTTTCTCTTTAACCTTTTCATTCTCTGCGTGTCATCATCCTTCTTCCTTCTTGCCTGTCACTCTGTTTAAACTTTCGATCAACGCTCTTTCGATCTTCTTTCTTCTCGCACCTCGACGTAACTAATCGCTTCCCCGATACGGCACATCGGAGACAAGCGTTGTTGTTGGGGACCACCGCATCAGCTCCAGGCGACCCACCATCACTTCATCCTCTATCATCACCTTCAACTCGGACTCGGACCTACCACATCTGATCTTCGCCCGGCCCGGTATCGGCTTGCACCCTTGACACCGTTGTCCGCTTTTCGCTTGGTTTCGTTTTCCAAAGCCACCCGCTGAGCCAAGCCACGATTCGAGCCTAGGCTGGCATCCAGTTGCAATTCGCTCTGTTTCAACTCCACCCCACTAATCTGCAGCTAGCGCCCTTCATCACCGTCTCGGTCTCCACACCTGACCTTGCAACCAAGGTCGTCAAGCGCACCTGGCAGACTTGATCCCAGTTCCGACCTCCCATCAACAAACGTCAAAGTGGGCGAAGCCCTGACTTCATTCCAGAGCTTCTCAACTTCAGCGGCATCATCGTCACCTTGCATCCGGTCATCCCACCAATTTGATCACCGTGCTTTGTCTACGACGATTCTTTTACCCTGCCATCTCGCGAAACACAACGCCACCACGTCCCTGCAGACCTGCGTAGTTACGAGCCTTCGCTGCGCTTGGCGACAGCACCAACGCCCGTTCAACTTCATTTGCTCGGCCCCCAACTTCATTCCGTCTGCTTTTGTTTTGGACAAGCCCCTGACACCTTGCATCCTGGTGCACCGATCGCTGCGTTCTCAACTCAAATCCCTTCATTCTGCGCAGCAACCCAGCATGGCGTCTTGGTCGGCTTGATTCGCTTCATCTGCCTCTCTTCTTCTCTTGCGTGCATCCCAAGCCTCGACGCAGCCTTCTCGATACAGGCTCGGTGGCGTCTTGGCGGCCTGAACAACATCATTTCAACCTGACCAGCGCAAACCGCTAGAAGCCGCAAGAAGCCGCAAGAAGCCGCCGCAGCCCTTTATACCCTCATCGCCTGCTTTGCACACCCACATCCTCGCTCCTAGCACATCAGACGCTGTCAAACCAGCACGCCAGCAATGCCAGCCGCAGCTGCTCTCACCGACAACAATGCGGCGTCCTCGCTCAGCGATGTGCCCTTCCTCATCAGCGCTCGTTCTGCCAACACAGTCATTTCCGAGAATCGTCCCACCCGAATCCAAGCAGAGACGCTCCTCGTCTTGAACGCTCTGCTCGATGAACTCCTTCTCATCGTTCTCACCTCCGCCAAGAGTCTGGCCACCGACCGCATCAAGTCCGATGGCATGCTCAGAGTGCTCAACAACAATCTGCTAGCCAAAGATGCCGTCCTCGAAGCCGAAGTCGAGCTTCGCAGCTTTGTCGAAGGAAAGCGCGCAGAAGGCGCAAAAGTGCCTCTCGGTCTCATGGCAACATCGCGACTCGATGGCACAGATGGTTTCCCCGTCCAGGCCGCCTACAAAGCGCTTAGAAAAAGATGCGAGTACTACTCGACCCTGAGCGATAGCAAAGACGACAGTGCTGCCAGAGACCAGAACCTCATGAGCAGCGACGGTCGGCCCATCGCAACCGTCACACCGGGCGCAGCCATCTATGTGACCGCCTTGCTCGAGTTTGTCGGTGTCCACATTCTGCAAAACGTATCGCGAGTCATTGAGCGCGACAATTCCGACGAGGCCAGCATGTATGACCTACGTGCCGCCATCACCGAGGACGAGCAGTTCAATCCTCTATTCAACAGAATGTCGATCAAGCACGAGCTCGCCCGTCGTATCGACGTTCTCGAGTCCCGCCATCGCAAGATCACCGACGATGGTGCTGCTCGCGGTCTCCGATCCGATGCTAGGGTGGTCAAGCCTTGGCACGTCCCAACCGAGGACGACTTTGACGAGGCCGCCGGGTCTGCCCTCTTTTCGTCCAAGCGCGCTTCTCTTCAGCAGCCGCAACGTACTCACAACGGCACAGCCTCGATATTGTCCTCTCGCCACGGTCACGCACCTTCCAGCAGCATGAGCCACTCCGAATCTCTGCATGGTAGCACGTCCACACTCCGCACGTCAGTCTCTGGCGCCAACAACGGCTCAGACGCCAACAACGGACTCATCTCTCCTGGCACTGGCAGCACTGGCAAGCAAAACGGAACCACGGCTTCCATCGGCCTCGGCAATGCCGGATCCAGCAACTCGGGCAGCACATCGCGGCGCCAAAGCTCCGATCGCAGCTGGTCTGGCGTCTTCAGCGGCATCAAAAGGCGCAACAGCTTCAAGCAAGGATCCGACGCAGCACCCGTCCCAGCGCGACTCATCTTGCCGAGCGATGCTGATTCAACAGGTGCTAGCCAATCCGAATCAGCATTGGATCCTGAAGATGACTTTGAGGCCATCATGCTTTCTGGTCAAACAATGAAGGTCTCACTCACTCCTAACCGACTTCACACGATCGAGGTGGCCAAGAAGGGAGCAACAGAGGCTAATGTGAACTCAGTTCGTCGACGTCCAGGTACACCTAGCGTGCGGCCGGATCCTACTTTCCCGGCGACCCCATTCGGCCGCGGTCACAGTCCCACGTCAACGCAAAACTCTCCAACCTCTGCAGCAGGCGACTCGATCTCTGGCGCTGCCGCAGGTGCCGGTGCAGGCGAGCGATCGTCAGCAAGCATCGCGTCGCTTTCGGATGCTGGCATGGCACGACCCAGCTCTCGCTCGTCGCTGCAGACGGCCATGCGGCCGGAACGCAGAACGGCAGCTCCTCCGCCCTCGTCGTATCGAAGCCCTTCGCCTCTGCTGGCCGGCAACAAGCAGAACATGCTAGGACGCGATGTGGTCGAGGAAGATCCTGCTGCAGCAGCCCCTGCTCCGCCTACTTCTTCATTGTTTCGACGAACCACGCCACGCCTGCAGCCACGCAACGATGAAGTGGGTCGCAATCAATCGAGTGCCAAGGACCTCGTCGATCTGTTCAAGTCGACGCCTCCGTCCGCGACCCACGAGCGATTTGGCAGCATTGCGTCAGACACGTCGTCCTTCACGGATGGAGGTCCCAAAAAGTCGGCAATGGGCGATCGTGTGCGTACCCTATTCGGCCGCAAGTCGAGCAGCAGCAATGGACACAGCTCTCCTTCCTCGCCTCGTCAGAGACCTTTGCCCCCGCACCAGCGCGTCGACACGAAAGCCAGTCTGGAGGGCTCTCAGGACACGTACAACACGAGCAGCGCCACCAACTCGATGGACCACCAGCGTTCGCTCGTCTCGCCTCACGAGGTGCCGTTCAACCGCAACGCAGCATCGCGTTCGTCGACGTCCACGTCTGAGCATCCAGCATTCAGTGGCGATGCGGCTATGGAAGCCAAGCCTGTGGAAGCCAAGTCGGCGCCTGATGTTGCCGTGGTGGAACCAGAGCATGGGTCAGCGAAAGCGATTATCGGACTTGGTGTTGGAATGGCTGCCGGAGCAAGTGTAGGCGCAGCTGGTGCAGCTGGTGCGATGGCAGCTGCTCGAAGCCCAAGCTATGGCTCGAGGTCCGCGAGCTATGCCAGTCAGACTCCCAGCACCGTCGAAGGCGCGGCGGCTCAAGACGGATCGGTGGCAGATGATGCGTCGACGACCTCCAAGTCCAAGGCTGCGGCAGACGAGCTGGTGAGCCGCAAAGTTCCTTGGGGCTATAAGCGCAACTCGACTAGCGCGAGTACAGCGATCGAGCGAAGTGTCACGCCCAGCTCGGACCGACGACGCAGTGTTGGGTATCAAAGCTCAAACGGTCATGGCGTGCTGCCTGTGCGCGGTGCGGCTGGAGCTTCGGCTTCCGAAGCTGGACATGGCTTTGCAGCAGCAGGTGGATCAGGAAGAGCTTCTGCGTCGCCCGTTGCGGATGTTTCCGATGAAGGAGTTGCCGCTACGACATCGGCCACCACACAATCGGCCTCAGCCAATACACTGTCTCGAGGCCATAACGCGCCTACAGCGTGGACGGGACAGACGAATGGCTGGCCAACGCAAACGCTGGTTCGAAGAGGATCGCTCGGTTCCCGTCCTATCTCTGCTAATCAGCTGCGTCGACCAGGCGCGAGTCTCGAGACGATCCAGACACTGGCTGACTTGGAGAGGGCGATGCGCAACTGCCACAGCATCGATGAGTGCCGTGCTCTTGTGCGCAAAGCGATGCATTCGGATGGTGCGCCTCTTTCTGCTTCTGAAACTCGGGCCAATGGTTTCACGGACGAGAACGGGGCCGGGGATGGCGGCAAAGCAGGGGCTGCTTCCAGCAATGATTCCGCTGCAAGGAACGGGGATGTTGTGGATGCAGCGTCGGCAAAGGCAGCAGCAACAAAAGCAGCAGCAGTCCCTGTGCTTGCGGCAGCACCTGCAGGCCTGAAAAGCGACCAGCACTCTGATGCAAAAGAGGGTATCAAGGACCGCGGGCTCAAGCCGGAAGACACGGCAGCAGCAGCAAAGCCGAATGCGGAGAACGAACCCACTTCGCTGTCCAAGGTGGAAGACGGACTGATCGTAGCCTGGCTACTTGGCGGAGATGACGATCCTGCATCGACCACGCGCAAAATCAACCCTAACGATACGACATCCTCGCGGCAGCAGCGGGAATCGGAACCAACTCCGGAACAGCAGCGGGAACAGAAACAGGAAACAATGGGCAAGAATGTGGTGGTACCTGACGCGAGCAATGGGTCACGTGGCAAAGGTGAAGCGTCGTTGGACTCTACCGTTTCTGCAGGCGATGTGGGAGCGATCGCATCGAGCAGCGTGGTTTCGCTGCAGTCGACGTACAAGGATGCTTCGGAGGAGATGGAGTGATTCCGCGCTTTCGCTTGGCTACGAATTGTAATGATGTGAGAATGAATATGCACGATAAGAAAGGAGAGTAGCTGTGTGTGTGTGAGGAAAAGCGACCGAGTTGTGGGGTATAGGCTGTGGCCGGGGTTGCGAAGCGGTGGTTGAAAAAT
This sequence comes from Anthracocystis walkeri, assembly GCA_928858565.1. NCBI lineage: Eukaryota > Fungi > Basidiomycota > Ustilaginomycetes > Ustilaginales > Ustilaginaceae > Anthracocystis > Anthracocystis walkeri. The sequence goes on from CAKMXV010000010.1 coordinate 179,074, forward strand.
TGCGGGGAAAAGAAAAGGAGGTGAGGAGGGTTGAAGTGTATCACGCATCGACTGGTGGTGTGAGCAACGAGGAGAGAGATGTAGATGCCGTGATGTCCGAGGTCGGACCTATGTGAGATGCTGTTGGTGTCACTGCTGTTGTCATCTGGAGCGGAGGGATGAGAGAGCGAACTTCGACCTTGGACATCAGGATTTTTTTTGCTCGCGTGGCAAAAAGTCAATCGAGTTTCGGGTGTGCGACACACACACTGCTCTTTCGCCTTCTGGGCAAGAGAAAAACCCGGAAGACATGCGAGGCAGCTGTCCGAAAACCAAAAAAAAAAAAAAACCACGCGGGGTTAAGTTACAGCCCCGGGGCATCAGATCAGTGTCCCAACCTCGCTTGTCGAAAGAAAAAACGCCATGCAGGAATGAAAAAAAGTCTTGGCATTTTTTTCGCTCTTCTTCTGGGAAGATGGTTGTTTGCTCTTTCAGCTGACTCGATTGCAACTTGTGGTTACAGCGCGGCTACAGGTGGTACGGGAACGTTGCTCGGGTGGAAGAGGTGTCGTTGTGGTGGGTCCGACAACAGTGTTGCGCTTTGGTGTGGGACGTCTGAGCGGGTCTGGGAAGGGGGGAAAAAAGAGGGTTGAGATCCCGCCAGATGAAAAAGAGAATCGACGTTCGGTAAAGTAAGCTTTTGAGATACAGTAGCAACTGTTGAGAGCTTGAGTAGTGAAGAGGTCATACTCTGAAGCAGTTGTCAGACTTTGCCGCTTTTTCCGCCTGCTTTTGTTCTGCGCAACCGGAGTTTGAGCTTGCCTCTCTCTCTCCCCCTCTCTCTGCGCTGTATTCTTTGTCCGCGCGCGCGATTTACCCGTGGAGTGGCATGGGTCTGCTTGGCGTTCAGTTCTTTTCCGCGTGGCACATAGAGCAGTTGAAGCAGCAGTGTGAAGCGGACGATGCAGCTGATGCATTTCTTGACCCCACATTTTTTGGTCGCCCAATGAGAGGTGACGGTTTTTTTTGGCCACGCTTTTCCAAGGGGGAGGCAACACACCCCGTGGGTATCTCCGAGCGCGCAGGCTTGGGAGACAACTGTGGTTACTGGAGGTTGAGTGTAGCACGGTTACCCACGACACGAGGGAGGGACTGCAGCAACCCCACACACAAAAGCGCCACGACAAAGATGGGAGCGCAGCAGAATGAAGAGTTGCCTGCTTGGTGGGTTTGCTGGGCGGGCGGGAAGGTGTCGTTTGAAGAGAGAGGGAAAAAAATATAAGACCCTCTCTGCTCTCTTTTGTCCTTTTGGGTTGCTTCATCTTTGTCTCGAGCCCTCCCTCCCTCGGCTTTTGTCTAGGCTTCCTTCCCGTCCTCCATCACTCAACCTCCCTGCTTGATACCCTCAGTCCCCCTCCCTCATCCTTTGCTTACATCAATATACCAGACCAGGTCCAACACAACAACTCCCCACTCCTCCTCTACACACCTACGGCTGCCCCCCAAAAAACCCGGATCTTCTCCGCGGCTTACCCTTCCAGCAGATGACGAGCACCACCTCCCCCGCAGCCGTCATCGACGCCATGCGCGACATCGAACGTGCTTCTTCGTCCGAAGATGAAAAGCTTCACGACAACAAACATGTCGGTGATGGTGCCATGGTAGCTCCACTTTACGCTACCGATACGCCCAAGTCCGACCCTAGTTTGATCTATGATGCTGCACGAGAGAAGAAGTTGGTGCGCAAGATCGACCTGTACATTGTTCCGACTGTTGCGTTGTTGTATCTCATGTGTAAGTTTCCTCCAACTATCTCTATGGAAGGCTGGAATTTGTAGCTGACAGTTTTTTTGTTGGGTGTGGTGGTTAGGCTTCATCGATCGAGCCAACGTCGGCAACGCCCGTATCGCAGGTCTCGAAAAGGATCTCGGTATGAATCCTAAATCGTACGACTTCAACATCCTCCTTACTGCCTTCTACGCCGCTTATGCGGCGTTCGAGATCCCTTCGACCACTCTCACCAAAATCTTGGGTCCTGGTCGTTGGATCCCCGCAATGGCTTTCCTCTTCGGCTTGCTTAGCATGTGCAATGCCTTCGTGACCAACTTTGCCGGTGCTATCGCTGTTCGTTTCCTCCTCGGTGTAGCTGAGGCGGGGATGTTGCCTTCTATCGCTTACTATCTGTCGAGGTGGTATAAGAAGGATGAATTGGTTTTCAGGTTGGGGCTGTACTTGGTTACTGCTCCGAGCGCTGGTGCGTTTGGTGGGCTGTTGGCTAGTGGGATTTTGAAGATCCCCCATATGGGAAGTATCAAAGGTTGGGAGATGATCTTTTTGATCGAAGGGTTGATTACGATTGTTGTTGCGGTGGTTGGGTATTTTACCTTGACGGACAGTATTGGGAGCGCAAGGTGGTTGACTGAGGATGAAAAGGCGTTCCTGCAGGCGAGGTTGAAGTCGGAGTTGGTGGGTCAGAAGGAGTTGGTGGATAAGACGCATAAGAAGTTGCTTTGGAAAGGTATTACTTCGACGACGAGTCTTTGCTGCGCTGCTATGTTTTTGCTCGACAACATTGCTGTGCAAGGAACTGCCGTGTTTCTGCCTACCGTGGTTCGTTCCATCTTCCCTGCTCCAAAGCACACTGTGATCGACCAGCAGCTGTTGACGGTGCCGCCCAATATCGCAGGTGCGATCGCGACTTTGATCTTCGCCTATTGCTCAGCCAAATTCCGCATCCGTTCCGTTTTCGTCATTGGTGGTTCCCTCCTAATGGTTCTCGGATACGCGATGTTCGTCGGCAGTCACAACCTCTACGTTCGTTACGCTGCCTCCTTCTTCGCCACCTCTGGAGCCTTCACCCAGGGTGCACTCCTCCCCGCTTACGCCGCTGTCAACGCGAACAACGATAGCGAGCGCACGGGTGCTATTGCCGTCACCGTATTCTTCGGAAACATTGGTGGCTTGATCAGCTGTTGGACTTACTTGAACAAGTATGCGCCCAACTTTTTGCCCGGTAACGGGTTGAATTTGGGCGGTGGTATTGTGATGGCGTTGATCGGTGTAGGGTTGGTGTGTTGGCAGAGGTGGGAGAATCAGCAGAGGCAAGCGGGCAAGAGGGATTGGAGGCTCGAAGGGTTGAGTGAGGATAAGGTGTATTTGTTGGGTTCGGATCATCCGCATTTCAGGCTGAGATACTAGTCGAAGAGAAGAGAGCAGAAAAAGGTGATCTCTTCTGTGTGCTGTTGTACTTTACTGTGTTCATTGAAAGTGTTGTGATGGGTTTTTCAGACGAACGAGATCTAGATTTGTGATGTTGTGCAAGTGTGGGATTGCGTGCTGAACATGGCGTCGAGGTGGTGACGATGGGGTGTTGTGGCAGAAAAGCGTGGCGGTCAGGCAAGATTTGACATCGCAGAGGCTCACTCGAGAGGATGAAGTTCCGACGCCTCTTCTCCATCTGTTCAATCGCTAAGGTCGACAAAATTACACACACCCAGCAGCACAAGAACAAATGTCAGGACTATTCAACATGAGAGGCAGACTCGTACATACAAAACACGCAGCTACTACAGCACAGGAGGAGGAGTATTCCAACCAGGCGCATTCAACACCACCGCCAACAAACATCCCGAGATCAACCCTGCGATCGGCAGCGTCAGCACCCAGCTGAAGAAGATCCAGCCCAACATCCTCCAATTCATCGCCTTATAATCACCATTGCACAGCCCCACAGCCAAAGTAGCACCCGTGATCGACTGCGTACTCGACACGGGCAACCCCAAATAGCTCGCAATCACCACCGTAATCGACGCACCCAACTCCATCGAAAATCCTCGGCTAGGAGAATGCATGGTCAACCTGTTACCCAGTACCGACATCAACTTCCAACCATAGGTTCCTAGACCGATGACGATAGCTGCACCACCGAAAGCGAGAATCCAAACGGGCACTGGCTCTTCGGATTCGGGGAAGAGCGAAGTCGACCAAACCGAGTACACGACAGCCAGCGGTCCGATGGCGTTGGACACATCGTTGGCTCCGTGGGCGAAAGAAGCGGTGCAAGCCGTCATGACTTGCATGAAGGAATACAGATGTTCGACGCGGTTGTCGTACTGTTCGGCGACGGCATGCATTTGGCGGAGTTTGGCTTTCTCTTTGGCGGAACCGTGGGCTTGCATCGCGTGGATGTCGGTGCGCAGGCCGGAGGAGAGGCTGTACCACAGCCAGGGGAGGGAGTTGTAGCGGATGATAGTGTAGAGGTTCCATGGTTCGAGCCAGCTGCCTTCGAATGTGCGGTAGGCAGGAGGGGTGGGACGGCCGGGGGCGTGGTTGGAGGAGGATGGAGGATGGGCGCCTTCGAGCTCGGCTTCGAGGTGGGCGAGGTGAGATGGGTGTGTGTTTTCGGCGGCGTGAGGTTGGTCGAGTTTGGCGTCCTTTTCGGAAGAAGAAGTGGTGGCGTGGTTGTCGCTATCGGCAACGGAAGCGGAGCCGATTTCGTGCGTGTTCCCATCGTTCTGAAGAGCCGCACCGGCAACGACGGGCTGCGCACGAGCAGCAGCATTCGCATGCGAGTCATCGGAAGGATCGTCAAAGTCATGCAACCTGTAATCAGGAACAGCAGAATCCGCCGTCACAGCGTCCTCCGGCGCAGGTCTCCACCACAGCGCAGGACCCATGAAGAAATGATACCACTTCAACGTATAATCGCCTTTGACCACTTTCGCGTGCACATAGCGCAGCCAGAACAAGATCGAAAGCAAAGCGACCACCGAAGCTGTACCCAACACGGCTGCAATCGTAGTGCTAGCCGGCAACTTGTCCAAATCGAGCGACGGCGAACCTTTGACGATGATCGAAACCGTCAGAACACCGGAAACGATGAAAAAGTAAACGGGAGCCGTCCACAATCCCACCATCACGGGATCTTTAGCTTTGAGAACAATATACTTGGTGATCAAGTAAACACACGCCGCACAAGCACCAGCAACAGCCGGTGCAATCCCCCAAGAAGCAAAGATCTGCGCAACCCCGTTCCAACCCCATTTGACACCCTTGGCACCATTAACCGCAATGCCCACACCGATCACCGATCCCACCGTCGTATGCGTTGTAGAAACAGGCATCGCATTTCGTGTAGCGAACGTCAACCATGTAGCCGAACCGATAATGCTACATGTGAAAGCGAGAAGCACAACGGAAGCGTTTCCATTAAACACATCGAGATCGACGATTCCGTTCTTGATGGTCGAAGCTACACGTGCACCGACAAGGACTGCTCCGAGAAACTCGCAGATGGCAGCGCAGAACATGGCTTGACGGAAAGTGAGGGATTTAGAGGAGACAGAGGTGGCGAAGGAGTTGGCTACATCGTTGGCGCCGATGCCGTAGGCGTTGACAAAGGCGCCGATCATGGAGAAGGCGAAGAGATAGTCGTAGTCGTGATATTTGGGCATGTTGGGCAAACGTTACTGTGCTGGTGAAAGCACGAAGAAAGAGGTGGCTTGGGTTGATGAAGAATCGAGATGGAGGGAAAAAAAGTCTTGCTCGACTGCGTTCAAGGTTTGACCTGATTGCAAGAAACAACTTGCTCGATGTGGTGAGGTGAGAAAGAGGTGGACTATGTCGTACTGGCGGTCGTCCTTTTATAACGATACTGGAGGACACATACAAAAGCCCTTACTGTGACAGCAGATGTTCCAGCCACTCTCAAGCTACAGGAAGCCTCCGCCGCCTCTCGAAGTTGTAACAGGTGTCAGATAGTGAGCTCGGGACTGTGTCGCAACAGTCGACACAACCGAGCTTGCAACCGATTCAGAAGAACTGCACGTGCAAAGCAGGAACGCTCATTCTGACCATCTTGATAGCCGAAGACCGACCGATACGCTCTTTGCGGATCACTTTGAGCCCATCAATTGAGCCAAGAACCATCAGACAGATGTCTAAGAGACCCTAAATCGAGAACGTGGACAGACGGCATGAAAAAGCCAAGAAGAGAAGCTGCTGCTGAGTTACTGTTTGCAGTACCGGAAGCTCTGTCTGGTCGAGGGCATCAGAGACCATTTCAAGCCAGAAGGCGGAGGCATCAGACAGGAAATCGAGGGGCATGGTCGCGTGGTCATTGCCAAGAAGACAGCGAAACTAAAGCAGAACGGAGGCTAAAACCGCTCAACACGGCGGCAAAATTTCATCAAGCGAGACGAGGAAAACACATGCACCACCGTGCCAAGCACATGTGCCAGTGCAGCAAGGTGTCTCTTAGTCACTTTCGGAAGTTCAGAGCGAGCGGCTAACTTAGCTGACACTCGGTACCACACTTTGCCCTCAAAGGAAAGACGCCGAAGGGGGGCAGAAAGCATCGCCAAGAATTGCCCGATTCTTGGCGCAGTTTGACAGGGACGATTTTTTCGGCTTTGAAATTTTTTTAACCTCCTTGCTTTCCGAAAGGAATTCTTCTTCGCCGGTGGGCTTTGGACTCAGCGCCTTGACCGTGAGGTAGACCGGTACAGAGTGCTTCGGGTCTGACGTTGTCTGAGTGACGTACAAAGAGTCGTGGTGCTGACAGACATTAGGTGTGTCTCAGAGAGGAAGCGAACGTGCGCTTTCGAAACTCTTGGCCGTGGCGGGGCTGATTTTGTCACGATACGCCGATTCAACACTCCTGGCGAAAAAGAATCTGCCCGATCCGAGATCTCTTCAGTGACGATCGGCAAGAAGAACATCGCACGGAGCATCGTGTCTGTGCCTTAGAACTCCACTTTCTGAGAAATCACAACCACAAAGCGCAGCAGTCACAGCTGAGACACGCGTCGAGAAGGTGATCAGCCCCTCCTTCTCCTGGTTACACCAACACCCTTACGCACACCTCTCATATCAACGGCTTCCACACTCTGGATCTGAAGGGAACGAGCGCACCTCCGAATCCATCATGACGTCCTCGTGGGCTCACGCGGGCATCGCGCCCCTCCTCGAGCGCATGAAATCGCAAGATGCCGATTTCCGTTTCATGGCACTCAACGATCTCATCGCAGAGCTCTCCAAGGACAACTACATCCAGATGGATGATGCCACAGAGAACAACACTCTTCGTCAGGTGCTGGCACTCATGAAGGATTCCAACACAGAAGTCAAAAACATGGTCGTACGCTCGCTTGCCATCCTCGTACCGCGCCTTCGCGAGAAGAACATGCAGCACGTTATCGACACACTCATCGAATACATCTCTTCCAACAACGATGAGCTCAGGGATATCGCTGCCCTCGCTCTCAAGACGGTCACCGCCCAGATGCCAACTCGCTCCTCGTACGCCAACACTGCACTGAACAAGCTGGCACCCAGGCTGCTCAATCACGTAGCAGACACGGCCTCTTCCCAGGAACTCCTTATCGACTCGCTCGACATTCTGGCAGAGCTCATCAGCAAGTTCGCGGCATCCGTCACAGCAGCAGTGTCCCTTCAAAATGCACTACTCAAGTCCGTCGTTCCGGCCATGCGCCATTCTCGCCCCGCAGTTCGCAAGCGTTCCCTCACTGTGCTCGGTGCGCTGGGCTCTTGTGCGACTTCGGACATATTCACCCAGCTCTCGATACAGCTCAGCTCCGACCTTGCGCCAAAAAGCTCCGTCGATACTCGCAAGACGGCCGTCCAGCTCATTGGCATCTTTGCACGCACTTGTCCACGAAGACTCGGTCGACGCCTTCCCGAATTCATGCCCGCCGTCATTCAAACTGCCAAACACGACGATGACGAGCTGCGCGAGACCTGCCTGCAATCCATCGAGCTCATTCTTCTGCGCTGCCCAGCGGAAGTGACACCTTTCGTCAATGCGTCCATCGATCTGGCCCTCACCCTCATCAAGCACGACCCCAACTACGCCGGCTTTGACGATGACGAAGAGATGCGCGATGCCGACGACGACTTTGGCGCGGATGACGAAGACGAAGACGACCTCATCGATGACGATTACTCGGATGACGATGACATGTCCTGGAAGGTGCGAAGGGCGTCGGCCAAGGTGCTGAATGCAGCGCTCACTAGTCGACCGGAATTGTTGGCACAAAACGTTAGCAGTGTAGCACCCGTCCTCGTCGCCCGCTTCTCTGAGCGAGAGGAGAGCGTACGTCTCGAGGTTCTCGACACATTCCTCGCTCTGCTCAAGCAGATGCAGTTGTACGCCGGTGGTCCTCAAGCCACCGAAGTCATTGGCTCCACTTCTTCTTCCTCAACCGCAAGCCAGGCTGCTGCCATTGCTGCTGCAGGCGTGCTCAAACGGAAGCGCACCGAAGCAGACACCGATAGCGTCGAAGATTCTCCACGCGGACAGCTGCTCGCTCTCGTGCCTGCCATCGCCAAGGCTCTCAACCGCGAGATCATCTCAAAATCCATTCCAACACGCCACAAGAGCTTTGTCGTTCTTCGAGAACTTGTCATTGTGCTTCACGGCGGTCTAGAGGCTCACATCGGCTCCATCCTCGCACATACCGAAAAGGCATTGAAGGGCTCCGATTCGGCCGCCTCTGGTGGTTCCAACTTGAAGGCTGACGTTCTTGGCTTCTTCCGCGTGCTCTTCCTCACGCATTCACCAAAGAGCTTTGACGATCAGTTGCCCAGCCTCGTTCCCATTCTTGCTGCCTCGATCGAGGACAAGCTGCACCGAAGCTGCATCGAAGCCTTCCTCACTTGCTCGCAGCTCGTGTCTGTGCTTCGTCCGCTGGGCGCGACTGCTGCTGGTGCCAGTGGGGCTCAACCTGGTCAGTACAAGCCGTATGTGCTGCAGATCTACTCTGCTACTGTCGCCAGACTCAACCGTCTCGACTCGGACCAGGAGATCAAGGAGCGCGGCATTGCTTGTCTTGGTGTGCTGCTCGCTCACGCCGGTGACGATCTTGCCGAAAAGCACAGCGAATGCTTTGACCTGCTCACAGCGCGTCTGACCAACGAGGTGACCCGCTTTGTTACGGTCAAAGTCATTGCTCAGATCGCCGCTTCTCCGGTTTGCACGGGTGCCACGTTCGACGCCTTCCTCCAGAGCTCCATCGCCGAGGTTGCAACGCTTTTGCGCAAATCCAACCGACAGCTGCGACTTGCCGCATTCGACTGTCTGGCAGCCGCCTTGTCTCGATCGTCGACCAAGCTGAGCACAGCTTCGTCCAACTCGATCTTGGCAGAAGTGCAGCCACTCGTCAACACCGACATGGACATGAACCTCCTTCCGCACATCCTGCGCAGCGTCAACCTCATCCTGCTCAACGACCCAGCAACACGGGAGTCGGTGCGTCAGTCGGTGCTTCCGCAGATCTACTCGGTGCTGCGACTGCCCATCGCACAAGGACCGGCCATGGAGTCGCTGCTCGAGTTCCTGCGACTCTACGTTGGCGCTCAGCCAGACAGCGCGCCTGAGACGGTCGATGAGCTGCTTGCTGCGCTTGAGGCGGCGAAGGGCAGTGTCAGCGGTACGCACCTGTACTCGACCGTGTCACGCTGCATTGGAGCCGTGTGCACCGTCTCAGAAGCTGCCAGTGGCAATGTCGCCGCCAAAGCGACCACGACGCTCGAGAACGACGGCGCCAAGGACACGGAGGTATACTTTGCGCTTCTTCTGTTGGGCGAGCTCGGCCGCTTCAACGACTTTTCGACCCGCGCCGGACTTTTGGACCGCGTCTTGCGCTTCTACACTGCCGACTCGGAGGAAGTCAAGATGGCTGCTGCTTTCGCTGTGGGCAACATGGCCGTTGGTGCGCTGCCCGTGTTCCTCCCAGCGATCGAACAGCAAGTCCGCGCTCCCTCGGACGACAAGACTTCGAGCCAGCGATTCTTGTCGCTGCACGCGCTCAAGGAGCTCATCACTCACGGGTCTGCTGAACAGCTCAGTGTCGTCGCCGACCAAGTCTGGCCGGTGCTCTTCGACGCATGCGAGACCAAAGAAGAAGGTGTACGATCGATCGGCGCTGAATGTCTTGCACGTCTGACTTTGAGCGAGCCGACGAAATTCCTACCGCTCTTGCAGGAACGACTGCGCTCTCCCTCCGTATCGGTTCGTGCGACAGTGCTGGCAGCGATCCGCTTTACGCTCTCCACCGAATCGTCGGCGGCATACGACGAGTTGCTGGCACCCGTACTGGTCGACTTCCTAGCGCTGCTCAGCGACGACGAGCTCGAAGTGAGACGTAATGCCACTTTTGCGCTCAACTCGGCAGCTCACAACAAGCCGTACCTGATCCGCGATCACCTGCCTACGCTCTTGCCTCTTCTCTACGCCGAAACGCACGTTCGGACCGAACTGCTGCGCAAAGTCGCCATGGGCCCCTTCCAGATTATCACCGACGACGGGCTGGATCTGCGCAAGAACGCCTACGAGACGATGTACCAGCTCCTCGACTCGCTTTGGTCGCGACTGCATCTTCCGGACTACCTCGACCGGGTCATCGCTGGACTTTCAGATTCGGACGATGGCATCAAGACCCTCTGCTATCTGATGATCATCAAGTTGGTCGAACTGCGTTCCAGCGCAGTGAGAGCGGTGTTGGGTGGGAGGTTGGAAGAACTAGCCGAACCAGTAGGTGCAACGTTGAGGAGCAAGCTGAAGGAGCAAGCTACGAAACAGGAGATCGAGAAGCAGGTGGAGCTGCAGAGGTTTATCTACAAGATGCTGGTGGTGGTGAGTAGGGAGTTGGAGGGGGTGGTGGGGTCCAAGTTTTGGAGCGTGGTGCAGGAGGCAAAGGTGGGGACGGGGGCGAGTACGGGGCAGGGGCAGGGAGCGCAGCCAGGAGCGCTGTGGAGAGAAGTTGAGGCTGGGTTGGGGACGTCTTCCTGAACTTTTCTTTTTCACAGCAAAGAGTTTGAAACAATGCACACACACAAACACATCTGAAAGAAACGTTTTTGCTTTTTTCTACGTCGTAGCAACAACCACCCCACTCAATCTCGGGAAAGCCTCCTTGGCGCTCAACACCACAATCCCCCTCTCGTGAGCTATATACCCTTTCACATAACCTTTATAAATCAGCGTGGCCAACATCCACTCCAGTTCTCCCTCGCTGTACTGCAAACCTTTCAGCAGGGTCGCTTTGTGGATCGTGGTTAGGGTTAAACGCGTTGGTCTGGCTTCCAAGCTTAGCCATGTTTTTTTGAGCAACGTGCGCAGAGTTACATCCCTTGCGCGTTCGATGGCGATGTAGGTTCCGCGTTTGACTAGCCATGTTTCGATCGGTGGGTTGCGAAGGGCGAGGTCGAATGCGCGTACGTCGCCTCGCTGTAGGGCGGTTACGAAGGGTTGGTAGACGGTTAGCTGGTGCAGTAAGCCAGGATGAGGAAGGTATCCTTTGAGCAATTTGACGGGGATCAAGTAGGCTAGTATCAACCGCTCGTTGACCTCGCCCTTTCCACCACAACCTTTCAAACTCGCTTCCAGTTCGACTTCCGCCCTCTCATACTCCTCATTCAAAAACGCCAGAACTCCAACATAATACCTAAAAGTCACCTGTTGACTCTTTGGAAACTCTTCCAACCCCGGTAGCACCGCCGCACTGATGGCTCTTAAGATATTCCTACACAACGAAACGCTTTTCAACCGAAAATACGTCTTGAAAACCATCCCCACAACTTCGTACGTTCCCCACTTCCTAGATTCCGCCAACTCCGGGTTACGATCAGCAACGCAAGCGGTGAAAGCTTTGTTGAGCTGTCGTGCGCATTCTTCCAAATTCTTGTGGGGTTGGTTTGAAACCCTGTTGCCGGTGGAAGGTGGGATGGTGGAAGAGTCTGCTTGGATCGCTAACCAGCGTAAGTTGAGGCATAGGATTCGCAGGAGAGGTAAAGCCCATCGACCTGGAGTGAGCGTTGCAAAGTAGCGCAAAAATGCAGTCACTGCGGAATTGTACGACTCGAAAGCTTCGGTCAACCTGTCTGCGCGAGTTTTTCCCTCTGCATCAATCGAGTCAGGGGAGGTGAGGGATGAAGCGATAGAGAACGAATGAAGGGCAAGCAGGTGGGAGCTGCACATGTCTTCCCACGGCGCAGCGAGGTAGCCGGTGCATTTGCGGAGCGAAGGGATGATTCGATGCGGTGGTCCGAGGTTGAGCAATATAGATGCGGAGAGCGGGGAGCCGATGGAGAAGAGTTGGGCGAGGGTGTGACCGTCGTGAGCTGCTGAAGCGGTGATGACGGCGTCGGCGAATATTGATGGTTTCATCGTGGGCAGTGGGGGATGGAGAGGGGATGGGTGGTGAGGAGAAGGAGCGTGCCGCGTGGTTGGCTTGAACGTGAGAAGAAGCAATTCGGATTTCGGAGATGCGTTGGACCCTGAATATTCTCTCGCTCAACATCGTCACAAACAACAACACTCGAAAAGCAATCCTTGCTGCCGAAGACAACTGCATTCGGTCGTATTGGGCTAAACAACAAAAGACCATCACATTAAGAACTGCCCGTATAAGGGTGAAGAATGAAAAACGAATACACATCTCTGCAGTGCTCTACACAAGAAAAGGGCCCCTCCCAAAATCCGCACGCCTGCTTCGTGCCTGGGACCCTCCTCAACTTCAACAGTGGACTACTTTCTAAGCCTTTTCCCAAAAGACCAGCGGTTAGTACGAAAAGCTTCAGGTCAACAGCAGCAGCAGCCCTAGCAGCATCTCTTCACTTTCACCCCATCAGCTCGTTCACCACTAAAGCAGAGATCGGCATTGCCGAGTTTCTAAACCGCGCCAGACGGACCAGCACGATGACTCGAAATACGACGCGAAAGATGGCGCGTAGGAAGACGAGGTGGTTGAGCGTCAGCATCGCTTCCTCCGCTCTCGAAGAGTCGGAAGGGGCGATGGAGGGGTTGAGAAGGCCAGCTAGCAACCCGCCTACCCCTGCTGCTGCACCGGCGATCAGTGTCGCGCCGTTCCTGTCGCTAGCAGGCGCATCCGGTAGCTTCCTCGACGACTTGACCGGACTCCCATCTGGCGAAACGTGACTGCTCAACCACCTGACAGCATCGTACGCCGTCAAGCCACCCTTCTTAGGCTCTTCCTCGACATCCTCCACACGCGCCTGCTTCGACTGCTGCTGTTGAATTCGTACAAGCTTGTCGTACCTACCTCTGATTTTGCTTTGGCCAGGTTGTTTACGCGCCCGTAGGCGTAGGCGTAGCCACTGTAGCAGGCGTTTTAAAAATTTGTCACCACGGCGTAGATGGCTCCCGTGAAGCCGGCAAAGACGAGAACTCCAGAGAGGATGGCTGCGACTCGGTTGAGGAGGACGTATCTCTCGAGGTTTCGCCAGGGGTGGGAGAGCGAGGGTTTGGTGGCGAAGGCGGTTTGGCTGCCGGCGACGAGGGGGGCGGTGAAAGGCTTGGGTGAGGCGGAAGATACGGCGGTCGAGCCTGAAGATGTGGGAGAAACCACGCGCTCGTCAGCATAGCCGGTGAAGAGACGGCTTCGGCGAGGCTCCTCCGTCTCCGGTAGCGGTTCCATGGTTTGGTTGTGACGCCAGGCGAAGCTGGGTTGAGGTTCTTGTATCACTCTGACGGGAGACTGGTAGAAGCTGATCTCGGGATTGGTATCGAGTAAAGTTCCGAAGCTTCGAGTTTTGCTCTTGCGCGTCTTGCTGGGAGGAGGCATGTTGGGATCGCTGTTGGTCGTCTTTGCGCTCGTTGCTGTGCCGGTGGACGAGGCGGCGTAGGACGTCATTGAGGGCATAGCGGTGGGTCGAAGATCCAAACCCAGACCCATACCGCTTTCTCCCGTCTGACCCATCCCGGCCCAACCATGGTCGTACCTGTACTCGCCACCGAAGCCAGAACTAGACCCCATATTAGGACTCGAATTCGCCGACCCTCCCTGACCCTGCATACTCGGTTCATGCTGCCACACATCGACCTTGTTCCTCCTCGGATCGTCAGCGGACGGGTGCCTCAACTGCCCGTCCGGGGTCAGGTACCATCCACCGATCATCCAGAGCCAAGGCATACCGAGAAAACCAGCCCAAAACATATTCTTGCTTGGACTGTTGTTCTCCAACAACGCTGCTGGTGTAGCGAACAGTCCATGAGCTGGAGTGTAGTGGTTGGTAGCGCGACGCTTGGATCGTCTGCGATAGTCTGTGATCGGAGCAGGAGGTTGGGCGTGAGAGCTATGCTGTACGCTGAAGCTTCCGGTCGTTTGGTGGCGGGAGCGCGTGAAGATGGATACGGTAGGCTGGTCTTCCTGGTGGTGGTGGTAGTCGTCGTCGGCGAATCGAGCGGTGCGTGTCCGACGGTGAAGGCGCGCAGGCTTCTTCTCGGGGCTGATACCAAAATCGCCTAGTTCGGTGGTGGGTTGACTGGGGTGCGTGTCTGCAACGTCGTTGAAGTAGTGTTGACGGTCATGCTCGTAAGCCCAGCTGTCTGCGTCTGGCATAGGGGTGTGGAACGTCTCTGCTGCATCTGGAAGCTCGTCCTGCTTGAAGCTCATGCCTTGACCAGCTAAACGACGCATCTCGTCGCGAGCGCGGTCGAGTTCTGATACGGTTAGCCCGTGGTCTTGGACCGAGGTTGCAATCGCACCTACACCTGCAGCCTGGTTGCGAGAAGTAGCGCTGCTGGAGAGCATAAGCGGAATGTGGTTGGCAGACGAAGGTCCAGCTGCTGCTTGCGGCTGCGAGCTCGAGTTGACGGCCCAATCTTGAGGTTCGAACGCCATACGCGGCGTGAATCCGGATGGGCTTTCTGCTACGCGTGGAGATCGCATTGCGTCCAACCAAGCTCGATCGGGTGCACCTGTTGCCTGTGCTGCTTCGCTCGACGCTGGAGCAGGGAGAGCACCTGCCCTTTCCTTCCCACCAAACACAGTAAGCGACATCCTCTTGTTCTTGTTGACGCTCGCATTCCTCGAAAGCCCGCCGTGACGTGGTGCTTCTTCAGCGTCGTTGCTCTTATCCGTGATATAGGACAACCTAGGAGAGCCAGTACCCGTGTTGGTCGAAGTGATATATCCGATACCCGAACTGCGTTTCTTCTGACGCTCTACGGCGCTCATACGGCGTAGTTTCTTGAGCGCTTCGATGCGTTCCTTCTCTCGTTCCTCGGCAGATAGGTCGGCTCGATCCGCGCCTTCATCGGGCTGCGCTTCGGCGACTGCACCCTCTTTCACAGGAGGAGGCAAGCGCGGCGAACCAGCAAGCAACCGTAACGCTACAGCACGAGCATCCTTCTCCGCCACCTCGTCTTCCTCGCCTGGAGTCGGGGAGCGGAACCTCTGTCTTTCCAGCTGAGTGTACCTTCCACTGCTCTGTCGTTTTTCTACGAGAGAAAGCGGTCGGAAGGATCCACGAGATGCCGTTCTGTCACCATTCGACATCGGTGCAATCGGAACTTGCTGTTCCACCTTACCGCTACTATGTTCTCCAGCCGAACTGTTCGCAAGTTCCAAATCGATACTGCGATCCCCCGGTGCAGCACCCGAATTGAAAGATGTACGTCTAGGAGAAGCCACAGCGCTCCAAAGCTTGCTAACCCACTGACCCGGTTTTGCACTCTCTCCACTCCTATTCGCCTCATCGCGTGTCAGCGTCACCTCGGTCTCAAGCCCGCCATCGTCGAGGTCGATATTGACAAACTTGACATCTGCGCTGTCGGGTCGCATGCCATGTTCGAGCGTTTGAGCTGCGCTACTGTCCCGAGATCGTGAGGCGGAACGTCGCCATCCGATGCTACCCGTTTTTATGGACTTTGAGGGAATGTCGAGGCGTTTACCTGCGTCAGTTGCGGAAGGGGCAGGGGTGGGGTTGTAGACGAAAGCAGAGATGGACGAAGCGATACTTTGCGAAGGATGGACGGTTCGATCTGTGGACACTTGAGCACGTTGTACCGTGAAATCGGTCTGCATGGGCCTGTTGACAAGCGCAGTCAGACCGCCAGGGCCGCTGCTTCCGACCTCTTTGCCGGACACGGTTCGCGGTGAGCGACAGTCGTTAGGCAGTAGAGGGCTTGGACCACCTGTGAGGTCGATACCGAGACCTTTGTTGAGCTCCTCGTGACGGGAGCCGCGGGTAAGGACGGCTTCTTGGGACTTGGATCGTGAGCGATGTAATGCGTCCGCTTCGGGAGACATTTGGATCGAGAGGTGGGGAGAGGCAGCGTTGGAAGGGTAGAGGTCGGGACGGCGCGATGCTTGGCGCAGCAGGTCGGTGGTGATGGGTGCAAAGCCTTTGACGGTTTCGCGAGTCGTGTCGGCGTGCGAAACTTTGCTGGTGGATGGGTAGTCGAGGTCCAAACCAAGACCTTGGACCGCTTGATCCTGCTTTGCGTCACTGTATACCTCGCTCTCGACCGGAGCATCGATCTGCGGCGTCCCTATATTGCTATGAATGATAGTCGTCAATGCTGGCGACACAGCCGAGTCCTGAGCATGTCCCTTTGCCTCACCACCAGGCAAGTTGAAGTTGAGCAACAATGGCGACTGCGGCCACGGACCAGTCGTACCACTGCGATTGCGCGTCATGGGCACAGCAGCCTTACTCGACTCCAAGGCATTATGCGAAGCACCGCGTTCCATCGTTGCTCCTCGCCCAGGCATCAAAGACGGTTGACCCGAAACGAACCGGAATGGATGATCCACAGTCTCGTCCGGCGTTGAGACGGTCGAGATTACCAAGGTTTGTCGAACTTTAGCCTGCTGATCGTCGTCAGTGCTATCGGTGCTTCTGGAGTCTTGTCTCGCCCTTCCTTCCGCATCGTCCTCTGTCAGCGTCGGAGGCAGATTCACCGACGGCACGACTGCACTGAGACGCTCATCTGCACGAATAGACAACCGCACAGCTTGTCGATCCGCTTCCAACAGTTGTTGTTGCGAAACGAGCTCTTCTTGTTGCAAAAGCGCTTTACGCTGACGTTGTGTCAAGATCCACTGCTCCGTATTGCGATTGCCTCGACCTTCCGTTTCGTCGGTGGATGCTTCTTTCAGCACCGCAGCCGCACCTCCGAGCGGGACCATACCTGTCTGCGTTACCGTCTTGCTCTGCACCTCGCTGGTGTGAGGCGGCTCGCTGGAGATCGAGGGCCTCGTAATGGCGCTAAACTGCGTCTTGGATGTCGTAGCGGTACCCGGCATCATGTCGGAAAACATCGGAGTGAATGGTGTAAACGGCGAAGCATGCGACGAAGGTGTAGAACGATCGGACATGCTCCAGGTCATGGCTGTTGTAGCTGTTGAACTGACGGTGTTGCTAGAAGTCATGGGTACCGATGTCAACGTCGAAGCAGTGTTCGCCGAGGTGACTCCACTTAACGAAGTCGACGGCTGTGCAGTGGTCCAATCCGTGTTGCTAGGGAACATCGCTTCGTACCTCTGAAGCGGTGGCAGCGGAGGAAGAGGCTGCGATCCATCATCAGATGCCCATCGACGAGCGTCATGAATACTGTGAGTGCTAGCGGCCATGGTCATGCCGTCTGAGTTGGCGGTGCGGAAGCTATCCAAGCTGCTCCGACCCGTTTGAGTGGTTCTGGACCTCATGGAGCGAGCCTCGTTATAATCGATCGAAGACGCCGACGGTTGAGTGCGGGTAAGCTTGCTAAGCGTCGAGTTGGCATCGTTAGCGGTATGGTATGCTGAGGTCGATGGCAGCGAGTGCTCTTGGAACGAAGGACTGAGCGCTGGGGATGGAAGCGGTTCGTTGGGAGGTGGGAATGGTGGCGGTCCCAAAGAAGCGAGAGAAGCAGAGGCTCGGAATGACCGATTTGAGTGAGATCGCGCACGCCGTGTCTGCATCGGAGTTGTATTCGAAGCATACGAAGGAGAATGTGCCGCTGCTGTGGGAGTTCTTCGGAGCGCTTCCGAGCTGTTTTGAGCCATAGCGCGCGCTGTTGATGTGGACGCTGCTCTTCGGATGGCTGCCGAATCAGGCGTGGAAGTAGCTTCGACTCGGTTGACAGCAGCGCCTCTCCTGGTTGCACTGAGGGGTGTCAACGGCAGCGGGTCTTCCGAAGCGTGGGAAGCGCTAAAGTCGCTAAGGAAGGGAACTGATCCAGTGGCTGGAGTGATGGGAGAAAAGATGCTGCTGCCCACAAGCTCTTGACTGACTGGACGAAGCTCGACACTTGGCCCCACTTTGGCATTGGCATTGATTGACGAGAGATCGAGTGCAAGCTTTGCTTTCGGTGGCTGCGGTCGTTGTTGCCTCTGCGCTGCCTGCGCCGCAAGTTGACGCTGTCGTTTGGCTTCCGATCCTGGTGTCAAGGTGAGAGGTGCAGGCGGGGCTTTCCTACGCTTATCCCATACCGCATCTGCTCGCATGCTTCGTATCGCTTTGCTGTTGGGCGATGGTGATGTGCCCACTCCTGTGAAAGATGAGGGCGACTTGGAGGACGAAGATGTTTCGGCATGCATAACTGACTGTGGTGGTGTTGCTGGATCGGCATCATGGCTTTCTGGAGCAAGCAGCGATTCCGGCGTGTCATCAGGCGAGAAGTGGCTTGTCGGTGGTGGAACATCCCGCTCGCGAGAAGAGTCGAATGCAGGACCGCTCGAGTCTTGCTGCTCGGACGATGACAATGAGCGGTCGAAGCGAGAAATGTAGTCAAACGACAGATCGAGATCGACATCTCCATCGTCTGAAGGCGCTGCAGCTTGCTTGTTGGCGTAGATAGGGTCGCTGTCCATCGATCTACCACCAAGAGTCAGAGGTCGACCACCAAACGAAGCGCGCGCGAGTTCTGCCGAAAAGTGATACACCTTCTTGGCCTGCTGCTGCGACGAAGACGACGAAGCTTGTTGACTGTCTGCAGAGTGAGAAAGAGCTGCATCGGCGAATGTAGAAGTCACGGGACTTGGACTGTTGGCAAGCCAAAGGCCCGCACCTGAACCGCTATGACTGTGTGGTGAGCGGTGAAGCGTGTTGGAGCGAGCTACGAGTTTGGATGGTTTGCGAGAGACTTTGAGGTCATCCATCCCTGCTGTCGATGTTGAGGCGCTCGCCATCTTGTCGAATTAAGAGGTCGCAGTGAGCAACTGAGGTGTTAGAAGTAGCTGGTGAAGTATGTGAGAGATGCGGCTGAGCTCGAGTTGGCCGAAAGATGCTAGCTTCGAAAGATTCTTCAGATCAGATTGTTGAGCATGATGGACTGGTTGCGAGACTGTTTCGAGTCGATCTTGAGAAGGAGTTGCCAATCACGTGTTGCTACAAGGCCGTGTTGTGGTCGTCGTTGCTGTTTTCTTCTTGTTCTTTGGAGTGACAAGAATGAAGCTGCAAGGCGGCTGGGGGTGGGGTTGATCGACAATGCAGCTTTAATATCAATCTGGCGACAAGAGGTGGGTGGGTGTCGAGCAGGCGTTTCGTTGTTGTGCTGCGCGATTGATCCAAGCCACCGTAGCTTGCACAGCCAAGCAGGTGTTGCGTGCAAAGTCGGATTCGTCGGTGCAGTAAGTTGGTGCAGATGATGTTGGTGTTCGCAGCCACAATGACGGGGGAGAACGACGATGAGGCGGGGAGGGTCAAACGGGTAGAAGTTTCGAATTCGAACAATGACCAGCTGATGCGAAACGGGAGCGGCCCTGCGTATGGGAAACTACTGTATGCAATGTAAGGTGTCTGAGCTGCGACAGACCGTATGGTTCAGCAGGCTGTGGCTGGGGAGAGAGGGGTTGCGTTACAGGTTCGAAAAGGGAGCTGGGAACGAAAGACTCGTGGTGAGGGGAAGAAGTCTGCACAGTGCAACGGCTTGACGAGGAGCTCGGCTCAACTGAGGGGACCAATGTTTTGGGTTGTAAGAGGCAGGAGATGATGGCGGCTCTTAGCGGTAGGGCTCGCAGGACTCGCAGGGTCTTTGAAGCGGAGATCGTCCATCTCCCCTCTTTCCCCTCTCTTTCTGCCTCGTGACCCACACTTGAGATCCTCAAATCACTGCCTTGTCCACTTGACACTAGCGGCAAAGACAAGGCTAGACGGCGGAGCATCAAGCTTGGCTGCTGGTGTGTCACAAAGGCACGTTTTCGAAAGAGCAACGAGAAAACAGGCTCTTGGCGCCGATCATGCGCGAAGCAGATCACAATGATGCATTGATGCGCAGAATGCGGGCAAGTCAGAGTCAAAAGAAAGCTTCACGTGCATTTACGAGCAGAAGGGTTGCTCGGAGCAGAGCCACCGGCAGGCATAGAAGAGACGATTGACGCCGAGCTTGAGTTTCAGAGAGGGCTGGAGCAAAGCTTGACAAGCGTCGAATGAGTGATGTTGTGTTGGCGAAGTGTTGTTGTTTCAGTTTGGGGCTTTGGCTCGGGAATTTCGAATGCATCCCTTCCCTCTCTCTCTCTGCGCTGTGCTGTGCTGTCGAGTTAAGACCGACGTGCAGCTCTGCATGACTTTCAGGCACGCGTCTCCCTTTCTCTCTCTCTCTCCAAAACATCGAAAACAACACTGCAACACTCGCTTACTGAAACTCCGACTCGGTGATGGAGTCTCGTTGAGCCAGCCTTGCCTTTGAGGCTTTTTTTCTGCCTTTGCCTCCTCGTAGCGATCAAGTGAGAGAAGCCGGCAACATTGAATTGCCGTGAACGGTATGAGATGTGAAAGAGAGCAAACGGATGCTGACACGTTCGAGTCCAAACCAGCATGGCGAGTTAGAAACGCCGGTGAGAGCATGATGATATATCGCAACGAAGTGGTTGTAGACAACGAGGACGACGAAGAGACAAGGTTTGTTGGTGCAGAAAACAGAGTGCAGCTGGAGCGCGCATAGCAGCGCAGATCAAGTTTGTTAAATCGCCTGATAGAGGCATTAGTCATGATTATCTATGCCAGGTTCGCAGCTTCGCTACTTCTCCACACTCATACCTTCGCAACGCTTTGACCATTCATTTATCTTCTTCTTTACAAACCTTCGCACCACTCGGCGGCCAGCTTCAAGCACCTTTTTCCAGATGTCATCAGCATCGACGTCAATGCTGCCGTCCAACGTTGCTGGGCCGAGCAGCAGTAGCGCCAACACCGCACCTACCACATCCAACAACGCCTCTTCCTCCTCTTCAACCTCCTCCGCCAAACCAGCCTCAACCTCCCAACCGCAAATATCACTCCTCGGCACGCTCCCCCACCACCTCGTCCCCTCGCTCCCCCGCCGCATCGAATCCACCCTCGTCACTCTTCCCCCCACCCCGCTCTGCGAGAAAGAAACAGTCCTCGCACGCCACGATGACTCCACCTCCGCCGTCCGCGAGACGGGCGACAATGCGTGGGCTAGCGTAGTCAAAGCCCGAAAAGGTGTCAAGTTGAGAGTTCAAGAATCGCTCCGAAACGGCAAGGTGGATTGCTCTTTACACTTACCCTTGCCGAGTCTGCCCGAACGACAGTATCCAAAGGCATCGGTTAGGCCGAGTTATACGGTGCAGATGCTGTCTGATTCCACAACGGCCGGGGTGGAAGTTGAGAAGCTCAATCCGCTGGACGGAAAAGGAGGGCTGTTGGGAATCGATCCGGAGAGGTTGGATACGGATAGAGAGAATGGATGGAAGAGCTTCGTCTCGTCGATTGGATGGCGGCCGCATTTTAGGTTTTTGAGATATGGTCTGACTTACGCCCTCAACCAGACGATTTCACGACACTCTTCGACCAGCACGTATACACCGCTGAACCCTGCACAGGGGACAAAATATACCCTTAAAGTGTATCGGATCTTCACACCGGACCCGACTGGGTATACAGACGAGTGGGTGCCCCTCGACCCGGACGGATCAACAGTTGTGGTCGAATTGATAGCTACCATCGGTGGACAGCTCGACCAGAGCCATTTCAATCAATACTGCTCGCCGGCCGAACCAGGGACACAACAGACAACCGGAGGATTGGATCCAAATTCAACCATCGAGAATGCCATCGAGTACGCAGATTCAGTAGCCAAGGCGCTCAGAGGGCTCGTCGACCTTCGCAGAGAAGCATACGATTAGAGCAGACGCCGATTTCAACATGTACTTTTACGCCTCTTCTATAATTGCATCATGAAGAAAGACAGTCCCGCTGTCGAGCAGCAGCAAAGACAGTCCCGCTGTCGAGACAAGAGACAGTCCGCTGTCGAGACGAGAGACAGTCTGCTGGCAGGCAAAGACAATCCCCTGGTGAGACAAGAAAGCTCCCATCACGTCCTTTAACGCCCCATCTATAACTGCATTACCAACCAAGACAGCAGCCCTTGAAGAAGGACCAAAAAAAGGCCTGGGAAGTAAGAAGCTTGTGAAGAACGACCAACGCTGGAGAAGCACACAAGCTTGCTGAGAAAGCTCTCACCACGACCTTTAACGCATCATCTATAATCGCATTGCAAAGCAGGACAGACGCCGGAAATCAACGACAGCTGCAGAAGCTGACGAAGCACACAAGCTTGCGAACCAACCCCTCATCCTTCACTTCCACGCACCCCCTACAAACCGCATCACATACCAGCAGCACACTGTCGCTCAAACATCAAGACAACGTCGCAACCGGCAAAGAACTCCCCCTAACCCTCCTTCGCCCCCCAATCCACGCGCGCCCTCATCCTCACCCCGCACAGCGGCACCAAACTCGGCCGACCATGAGCGCACTGAAACGGAAACTTGCAAGCCCCTAACCTCCTCACCACCCTTTCGCTGGCCTCCCTACTCAGCGGATCGTTGAACATGATCGCACTGCGACAGGCTGTACTTTTGACCACATCTATCAGAGAATTCGGGATCGAACGTGACATACTTAGCCAGTCTGCTTTCCT
The DNA here is from genome assembly GCA_928858565.1 of Anthracocystis walkeri. NCBI lineage: Eukaryota > Fungi > Basidiomycota > Ustilaginomycetes > Ustilaginales > Ustilaginaceae > Anthracocystis > Anthracocystis walkeri. Next base: position 201,746 of record CAKMXV010000010.1, read on the forward strand.
CATCGGTAGCACTTCCTCCAGACAGTTGGAGAAAACGGATCGCAGCAGACTTTCGTCTTTGATGCTTCCTCGATCGGTTAACGTCTTCTCCTTGAGGATGTATGGTATGCCGTCGAGGTCTGCCTGTGCATGTCCTAGCGCAGCATGGACGAGCACAACTTCCTTGATCGACCAGCCTAAGCTTTTCATCCCCTCGTTTACAGTTGCGTTGCCTTTAATCAGCTCGTACTGCTTCATCGAGATCCCTAAAGTCAAGGTAGACCGTAAAACATGCGCAGCAGTGCCCGCAGCGCAATCGCCGACATACTGTTCCAGCAGTCGCTCAAGCCGATACCTCTCGTCTGCAGCGTGCTGATCGATGCAGAACAAGACCGGATTCGAGTGCGACGAGGTACTGCACAAAATAAACTTTCCATCAACTTGATCCAATACCCGAGCTGTCTGCAAGTCCGAGCGCGTGATAGCCAGCTCGAGACTGTTCCTCTGTGAGAGTGCGACGTGGGCATCCGGGTCATCATGGTCCGAAGATCGAGAGAGTCTGTGTTTGAGAGGAGACGTTGGAAGACGAGAGTCAAAAAAGCGACTTTTGCGAAGAGTGTCCGGTGCCGTCACAGCAGATGGCGAGGGGATGGATGCAAGCGCCTCATCCAAACCTGGATCATCAAATTCGTCGATGCTGCCGACCTCGTCAAAGGCCGCTGAACGCTTTGGAATCGACAAATCAAGCCCTTTGTTCAACTTGGAGCGATTCACAACGATGCCGCCACTTGCTGATTGAGCTGATCCTGGCGGCGCCGCGCCATCTTTACTGATGATCTGTGCACCAGGACCGACAGCAACACTATGACCTGTCCTCTGATCAATGTGAAACAGCCGACCGTTCACAGGATTCCTCCATTCGGCCATGCCTTCCGGAGCAGCAGCCTCAGCACCGTACGATTCCATCGCGAGCGAAGCCGTTGCCGGACGGGCTTTGACCAGCCTGGCCTCCAACTCTTTCGCTCCGCATTCACCGGCCGTGCTGGGCCTGCTAGTCCGCTTCCTCTTACCAGGCGAAACGATGCGTTCGACAGGAGGCCCTTTGCAGATCGCATCCAGCACGGCTGCTTCGAAGGACGCAACCGTCAATTCCGATCCGCGAAAGTGCTCCTCTTGGCCGGTCCGGCGCAGTGTGATATCGAGCACGAACGCTTGCTCATCTGGACCAGAAGCTGTACGAAGTTTGATCCTCTGACAGACTTTTTCGTAGAAATCCGGAGACAGCGCGGTCTGTCGTATATGTCTATTCGGGACTTCCTCCGTCCATGGCAGCCGGAACGTCGACAGCAAGGAATCAAAAACAGCAGACTCTCGCTCGGATTGTTGAGAAATTCCGCAACTGGTCGCTCTAGGCCAGACTCTCTGCTGCAAGAAGATGAATCGAGGTGCATCAACGGTCGCCGTCAAGGCAGCGAACCCATTGATGCTCATCCTAACCGAAGAGAACGTATGCTCCGTTGCGATGATATGCACACTATCCAGCTGATCGCTTTCACTCCCAAAAGCTGACTTGTAACGATGCACGAGATCCTTGGCTTTGGACAGCTTGAGCAGCACCTTGGACAATGCCGCCGGACCGTCAAGTGGCGAGGCTTGCCGTACGCTCAGTCGAAGGCTCGAGTCTGGTGCAAGCATTGAAAGCTCTCGAGCGCAATTCACCAGCGAGTTGATCTGGCTCTTCTTCATCGCTTCCGATGCAATGAGCTTGCGGCGAACCGGCATACCAGAAAAGACGTCCCGCATGCAGACCGTGACACCCCGACCCGACTCAGCAGCACTCGAAGATGGAGATGCACCATTCGCCATTGGCCCGGATTGCGACTGAAGCAGATTCCCATCTTGCCAGACGCAAATCGTCTCTCCCGACGACGAAGACGACACAATTTGTACAAGCCCAAGATGAGATATGGTTCGGAGTTCGCTGTCGTCTCGAGCAGACCGCTCAGCCGGGAGCAGAGAGCGAATGCTGCTACGCTCTACATCGAAGGTGATCGCGACCGTCCACAGGTCGTAGTCGATGGAGATGTCGGTCCGAGCGGAGGATGTTCCGAAGATGTCGCGGCACTGATTGAGAGCATGACGACAGAGTATGCGGCAGATGTCTTCTATGGTGACCGCAAGCAACGATGCTTGTAGTGTGGCGGCCGTTGTATCAGGGAGCCGGCTGATGGCGTTCATCTCCATTCCTTGATCCGTCAGCGTTGAGCTTCGTCAGCCGACCTGTGGATGCTCAATGTTAGTTGGATATCGAGTGGGAATCGAGCATGATGGCAGTGCATTTGCATATGCTTCCCGACGTGCGAGCTTGTATGCAGTCGAGCGGGTACAATGGCATTCCGGATCCGTGCTTCCGTCAAGTGTTTAAGGGCCCAGCTTGAGACCTCAAGCCATCATCAAGATCATCTATGCAGTCTAGCCAAGGGAGCCATGAGAGCCATTCGATTTCGATGAGTAGCCAAGGTGGTTGTGCATGACGGCTTGGAAGGAAAGTGTGTCTCGTTAAGTCGGAGCAGCGCTCAGCCGTCCTGACCCTGGATTTTTTCAGGTCGAAAGTATTACCTCGCTGTGCTAACAACGCCATGCACGGAAAATCGCAGCAGGGTCCAAAATGCAGAGTCACGTGCAGTCACCAGTCAATTAGTGCACGCCTATTGCGCGGTGGAAATGGCCTCGACGTGTCCCCGTCCTCTCTCCTTCTGTAGCCGCTCGGCGAGATGCTCTCCTTGTCGATCAACAGGGAAAAGATGGACATGGTATATCGAAGCATGATTGCTCTTGCGTTTCTAGCTCTGAGCTTGTCGTTGGGCACGTTGACGACGATCACTCTTCGACTGGGAATCGAACTCGGACGCGGAAGGCTAGATCCGTCTGAATCCAAAATTTCACAACAACGCGCGCGGACATCCGCTTCGACCCGACCCTCCTCCCCGTCCGTCTTTGGAGCTGCCTCGACGCGTGTGCTCCATATGACTTTGCAAACACTCATGAGACGTGCCACACACCCAAACACGCTCACACACTGACTGAAGATCGATCGAGAAAGAGGATAACCATTAATACAAAGAAACAAAAAAGGGCAACGGAAGGGAGAAAAGGGACGCGCGTTGAGGGCGATCGCTACTGAAGACACCTGAGTCCCGACCGATCAAGGCCGAGACCGGGATAAGTGAAAACAGAGAGCTGATCCAAATCGACGGTGCGAACAGCAAAACACGACAAGAGAAACAAAGAAAAACGAGCCAGTGTTGTACAAAAGGGTTGGGGCCAGAGAGCAGGCAGAGCCAGAAACCAGACTAGCGAGGAAAACATCGCCATCGCCTCCTTCATCATCCAGATATGACGAAGTCAACGATGCGATGCGAAACATCAGAGTACAGTGCTAGATAAGAAACCATGGCTGGGAAGCCAAAGGCGCAGCGACAAGAAGAGGTATCATGAACAAGAGCGGCTAACAACGTCGAAAAGATGTCGAGAGCACGCTTATGCCTTCTTGGCGGCGGTCTTTTTGGCGGCAGGCTTGGCAGCCTTGGGTTGGGTGGGAGCAAGAGGTTTGCGGGCAGGAGCGTCAGCCTAGATGTTCGAGACGAGGGAGGTGGGGATTTTGCGATCAGCGTCGGAGTGCAGACACAAAGTCACATAGGGTAGCTGCTACCCGTGTTGATCGCGTCGTCGCGGAAGGAACCTTTAGCAAGGTACCGGTCTGAGACGCGCCTCGTCACGTGGGCATCCGCGGACGTAGTGGATGCGGTTGCTACCGAGGCGCGACGATCGTGACGACGGGTGCAGCTCTGACGCTTATCGAGAGTTCACACTTACCCTCTTGGCAGCAGGCTTCTTGGCCTTGGTGGCCGTTGACGAAGCGACCTTCTTGGCGGCAGGCTTCTTGGCAGCGGTCTAAGAGAGATGTAAGTGGAATGAAAAGTTGAACGCGTGAGAATGTGGTAGTCAGTACTTGGTCCCGAGAGGGTAGTGGCGACAGAAGCACCATCACGATGGCGACGAGAGAGGAAGGGGTGGTGACGAAGGAGGAAAGTGGGGCGTGCGCAGGATCGGACGAGGCGACGAAGAGAATGCGCAGCAGCACGCGCTGGGCGAAAATCGAAAATTGATTTTCGGTGGTCCCGGCCATCCCATCCATCCGCCCATTCGCCCTGATCGTGAATAGCAAGACTTACCTTCTTAGCAGCGGGCTTCTTGGCGGCAGCAGGCTTCTTAGCGGCAACCTTCTTGGCGGCAGCGGGCTTCTTGGCAGCGGCGGGCTTCTTCTCGACCTTGGCCTTGGGGGCGAGCTTGACCTTGCCCGAGGGACCCTTGGGGAGGAGGAAGGTCTTCTTCTCGGCACCGCGGGTGATAGCCTGGTTGACACGGGTGTTGAAGCTGGCCTCGGAGCCCTTGGCGGTCTCGGGGTGGTGAGACTGGATGTACTTCTTGATGGTGGCACGGCCGATACCAGCACGGGCGTCGGCGGGGTGGGCAAGGATGGCCTCCTTGATCATGGCCTGTGAGAGACGCGACGCGACGGACACAGATGGCGACAACGAGCAGTACGTAGCAGCGAGCAGTGAGGGAAAGGGCATGAGTCAGTCACCTGTCAAGGATGTTGTCACAGTAATCGCCATCGAGAGCGAGGTGCAGCGCGCCAGCATGTATCTTTATTTTTCGCGAGTGATGCCAACTAAGACGCGCGTCTCGATAGTCCATCCATCCGAAATGATAGGCAGTCCCAATTGCAACGACTGAGCCGATTCGTGCTGGCAGTGGATGCGCGTACACTCGCCCATGCAATGGTCGAAACTGATAAGAAACCAAATGTCGCACATGATGATGAACTTACTTCGTAGGAGACGCTGGAACCAGCGGCCTTCTTGGTGGCGGCCTTCTTGGCGGTGGGCTTGGCGGCGGCAGACATTGTAGTTGTGGTCGTGGTTGGTTGACGACGGTGTCGAGCAAGAGTGTTGGTAAGTAGTGTTGGTTGGGAAGGTGAAAGACGAAAGGTCTTGACGATGTTGGTTGTTGAATGGAGATGGTGGTGGAAGGGAGGAAAGAGGGGAAGGGGAACGGAGAGGGGGAAGGAGCAAAGGGGTGGGAGGCTTAATGGGGGAACTGAGCGGCAGGCTGAGCTTGGCTGGCTGACTGACTTGACTGGACCGGAGCAATAATGCGTGCAAATATCCCAGATTTTTCTTGTTCTGTCAGAAGCGGGAGAAGAGGCAGCTGCAGTGCAATGCAAGTCGCAGGCAGAGTGTGTTACAGTGCGACTGACCGAGAGAGAGGAGAACAAGAGACGGACAGAGAGACAAACGCAACACACGGACAAACGGCGGCGCGTCGAGGAAAGAGTGAAAGAAAAGCGCAAAAGGCGATTCCGCTTGCTCGCTGCGATATTTTCAAAACTGGGTCCACATTCTCTTAGCCTTAGCCTTGGCTCGCTCGCTCTTTCCTCTCCTCGTCCCACTCATCCTCGTCCTCGTCCCCGTCCTCCTCATCCTCTCGGTTCCCTGGTGTTCTACTGTTACAGCACAACAGCTCCTACGAGTCCCCGCGCTACCGCTCGCCTACGGCCTATTGTGTTTCCTCATCTAGACAATGCCAATGCGTGTTGTCGTCGCCGATGCTTCAAGACGCGCTTTTTTAGATGAGCCATGCCTATCTCTGCGTAAGGCGTGAGAGACGAATCGTCATCGACGCGCTCTTTCGTCTGTGGTCATCTCAGTAACCCTGAGCTCGTCGCCTGTTCTGGCTCGACGACAATCGTCCCTGCTCGTCATCATCCATGCTATAGATTCAATATGCACTGCAAGCCACGCTGCAGCTTCCAACCTTGTCAGAGCATAGCGTGTAATTATCTCGCGACCTCGTGTGTGACCGTGACATGCTCTCAGATGGTGACCCACTGGGAGAACCGAATCTCATGGCATCGACTGCGCGCGTCGCTGGAGATGCCAAAGGGCGTCTCGGCGATGAACTCAAGGCCACAATGGCCGGATACCTCCCTTGGCTTGCGGCTTAATCAAAGTCGACGTCGACCCTTTTTTTTCCCTTTTGCATAGAACGCCGTCCGCTCTGCAAGATCAGAAGCGGATCGCTCGTGGTTTTTTCCTCTCTCTCTCTCTCTCTTTCCGTTGTCCTTCTGGGGTTGCTCATCGTCATCTTCTTCCTGAATCTGGATCTGGATCACGTTCAACCATGTTGGTCGATCGTCCTTGGCTCGTTGGCTAGGCAAAGGGCTCAGCCACTCTCGTCCGCTGTTTCCGTCCTCACCGCCCGAAGCCTCTCTCTGCGCTTCACATTTGTGCATGCTCGCCATCCTCTGCATGCATACTGTCTCTCGAGATCGTCTCGCTACGGCAGTGAAAGCCAACCAGCCCTCCTGTGCCTGATCAGGCTCGAGACACACGATAAAAAGGCGTCTAAGCTATACACGATAGGCGTCTGCGAAATAGGGTCGCGCTGCACACACAAAACCTGGATGGCGATTTATGCGCAGATACGTGCAGCTTGTCAAAATCGCGCTGGTCCGTCGTCCCAAACAGCCTTCCTCACTTCTCGCTCCGTTTTGTGCCTCATCTTCCCTCTCAATAGATCCTCAACATCATATGAATGGAAAGCTGAGCTATTCATCTTCTCAAAAAGCTGGTTTTTGCCCCGAAATCTGCAGGTGGTGAGGAGCAACGGCGGTACAAAGACGAAGCTCTGGCGCGGTTTGGACAAGGGTCGGCAGGTCGTCTATCTCCACCTCGGCAAATGTCGAAAGGGTTCTTGAAGGTGGGACCACCCAGAACCCTAGGCTCGAGGACCAGAAATAGGAACTCGACATGGTCGCCCAAAAAAAGGCGTGCGTCTGTGTTAGCACGCAGAAACCAAGTCTGTCTCTGAGCCGAAAACAAGGCTTTCTCTCGCCTGCTACGCTCAACCCCCTAGCAGGCCTCACAAACGCCTCTCACTGGTGTCGCTCCCTTTATGCCTCTTTGGACCGTCTTACACCACTTCCCATGCAGACTTATCGCATAACAATTCCTGGTTATGACAGTTTTGTGTTCAACATTGTCAATCGCAGAGCACATCCGACGGCCACAAGTGCGACATCTTGCAAGGCAGTGCAAGTGAAAAGATGAGCTTGAACAGGCTCTGCCGAAAAAAAAAACAACGTGCTGACGAGGCGATGGGAAAATTTGATTTCGCGTTGAGCCAGCTTGAAGGTGGGCACGTAAATTCCGTGCCGCGACTGGTACACTCTGATCTGACCCCTCTTGTGACGGAACGAAGTTTCCTCTTCCATTCCGGGGAGACCCACCTTCGGCCCTTGCCATCCAGTTTCCTCATGTCTTCATGGCATCCTTTCGAGGGTCCTTGGACAGCATGCATGTGCAGCATGGTGAAGGATTGAGACCGCCGGTCGCGATCGTGTGGCTGGGATGGATCGGATCTGCCTCTCCGATGGGCGTTTGAGTGATGATGCGATCGGGTCAGCTCGAGCCTTGTGCCTTCGTACGAGTCCTCGAGGATGGCGATGGTGAGCGGCGAGCCTCGTCTGCTCCTTGGGCACGATCAAGCAAAGTGATGCTCTGTTCTTCAGTCTTCGTTCGACTTGCTCGTCTTGTCACCCTTACGACCGAACAAAGACCTTGATAAGAAACCCGTCTTGCGCTCGGAAGCGGTCTTTGAGCCGGCTTCATCTCCCCGCACGGTCTTGTCGTCACTTGATGATGCCCCACCGAGTGACGACCTCGACCCCGTTGCAATGTCATCCTGTCGGCGGCGCTGCTGCCTCTGCCATTCGCGATCCTTAGCCCGAAGCTCTTTCGCGCTCACACGTTGACTCGGATCCAATGTTGTCACCCCACCAGCCGGCACTAGCAGCGAGCGTGGGGTACAGGCGCAAGTCCGGCCTAACTCTGCCATAGCTTAGAAGCTCCTCAAGTTGCTGTAGTCGTTCCTGTGTTGTCGCTGTTGCGACCGACGATAATGGTTCGAGGTTGAGAAGGTTGTTGGAGTCCATCTCGTCCATCACTGCTCTAACATCATCATCGTGGTGATCCGGCCACAAAAAGGAGCGAAAAAAAAAGAGAACTGCAGCACCTAGGATTACCGCGTGGTCCCCCACCGCAGTACTGACTACGCGATACCTTGCTTAACTTCGTAGATCGGACGGGATGCGGTGCTTTCAAGGTTCTATGGCCGCAGATGTTTGTGAACTACGCGCAGCTGTTCATATTTTGCAACTTGCGATGTGAGATTGCCTGATCGTCAAGATGCCGCACGGTTGAGTACGCTGGCAAGAAGACTCGGACTCGGGAAGCGCAAGAGAGAGTCCAACACAGACCACCTTTTCTTGGAAATCGCATTTTGGTTCAACACTCTTGACGTTCCACTTGTTCCCACATCACGTCCTCCTCCTCCCATCTATCCTCAGGATAGTTTTAACGATCAGCACCACCTTACAAACGGGGACAGAAGTATCTCGACCGGCTAGCTGCTGCTGTTACTCGATCCACGTCAGAAATCGTCTAAGCCACCACCGCAAATTTGAGGCGCACCTTCGCCTCCCCCACCACCACAATGACCTCCCTCATCGCCATCGTCGACCTCAAGGGTAAATCCCTCATCCAGCGTTCTTACCGCGATGACATCTCCCCCTCCGCCGTCGAAAAGTTCCTCCCGCTCCTTCTCGACCTCGAAGAAGAAGCTGGTGGCAGCTCCGTCAGCCCTTGCTTCTCCTCTGAAGGAGTCAACTACATGTTTATCCGTCACAACAACCTCTACCTCCTCGCTCTCTCACGGCGCAACTCGAACGCAGCTGAAGTGCTGATCTTCCTTCACAAGCTCGCTTCTGTCCTCGAAGAGTACTTCAAGGAGTTGGAAGAGGAATCGATCCGCGATAACTTTGTCATCATCTACGAACTGCTCGATGAGATGATGGATTTCGGTTATCCGCAAACGACAGAGTCCAAGATCTTGCAAGAGTACATCACGCAGGAATCGCACAAGTTGGAAGTTCAGGTGCGACCACCCATGGCAGTCACCAATGCCGTCAGTTGGCGATCGGAGGGCATTCGATATCGTAAAAACGAGGTGTTTTTGGACGTTGTCGAATCGGTCAACTTGCTGGTCAGCGCGAACGGCAATGTGGTACGCAGCGAAATTTTGGGAGCCATCAAGATGAAGTGTTACCTGTCGGGTATGCCAGAGTTGAGGTTGGGATTGAACGATAAGGTGATGTTCGAAAACACGGGTAGGGCGGCGAGGGGTAAAGCGATCGAGATGGAGGATGTCAAGTTTCATCAATGCGTCAGGTTGTCGAGGTTCGAGAACGATAGGACGATCAGTTTTATCCCGCCGGATGGGGAGTTTGAACTGATGAGTTACAGGTTGAGTACTCAGGTCAAGCCGTTGATTTGGGCAGAGGCGATTGTGGAGCGTCATGAGGGAAGCAGGATAGAGTTTATGGTCAAGGTCAAGGCGCAGTTCAAGAGGAGGTCGACGGCGAATAATGTAGAGATTCATATTCCGGTGCCGGATGATGCGGATACGCCCAAGTTCAGGGTGAGTGACTACATTGCTGACGATGCAAATGGAGAGAGAGTCACATCGTACTGACATTTGCTTTTTGGTTTTTTGCGCAAAACAGGCCGCCATCGGATCCGTCGTCTACGCACCCGAGAAATCCGCCATGGTGTGGAAGATCAAACAGCTCGGAGGTGGTAAAGAGTTCCTCATGCGTGCCCACTTTGGCCTGCCCAGTGTCAAGAGCGAAGATACCGTCGATCGACGTACTCCCATCAGCATCAAGTTTGAGATTCCGTACTTCACTGTTTCGGGCATTCAAGTGAGGTACCTCAAGATTGTCGAGAAATCGGGTTATCAGGCGCTGCGTAAGTTCAAAGCTCATTGCAAGGATAAGAGAGGGGGTTGGAGTACTGATGGTTTGTTCTTGTTTGCATACAGCTTGGGTTCGATACATCACCCAGCATGGAGAATACGATCTTCGTACGCAGAGCGAAAAGCCTTCGGCTCGGCTGGCTCCGTTTTCGGCTTAGTTTTGCGGCCTGGTTTCATTGTTCATCTGTCATACATACAACACACTCGAGAGAAAACCATACCATCATTTTTTCGACTGCTTCTCAAAAGAACCGTGGTCTCTCATGATGCTGTGCACGCACAGACGCCTCTCATTCTCCTTCCACAATCATCGATGTGGGTCCAACGAACACTCAACCCAACACAGACCATTGAACAATATTGCGGTTCGAACGATATACGATTCCAAGATTACAACAAGCGAGCATAACGTACTACTACACTATCCTTCTTACAGCGTCGGCGCATCCAGGTCGATATCCTCCAATTCGCCCTTCCCTCTGAAACTCTTCAAAATCTTTGCCTGATCGTTGAGGATCTTTCTATCCGTCTGAATCCCCACTTTGGCCAGCTCTCTCCACCTTTCGAAATCCTCCTTCTTCCTCTTATCTCCGTGAGCCTTCTCCGGGTATTCCCAGTGTCCCTTTGAAAAGTTCAACATTGTTGTAATTTTTTGCTCCTTGATATCGTACACCAAGCTGCAGGTTGTACCGGTTTCTTCGAGCCAGTTACACTGCCATAGTTCGCCCGGTCGGATGCATTGGTAGTCTGCGGTTTGGTAGTTGAGGCGTCCAGCCATGGGTCCACCGTGGATAGCGTAGACGATGCGGTTGTCGGAGCGGAACCACATTTCGTAGCGCCATTTTTCGGGAGCGCCGGTGGTCGGGTTTTCGGCGTCGTAGTCGTAGATCAGGTGGAGGTTTTCGATGTCTTCCTGGAAGGCGGAGCGGACGGTGGGGTCGTTGCGTGGCCAGAGCATTGTGAGCAAGTATCGAGATTTAAGTGTGTACGATGTTGTGTGTGGTTCGGGGAGGCAGGAGTGTGCGATGCGGTGTGATAGTCTGCGAGTTGTACTTGAAGGAGATTCTTTGTGTGTGTGTGTGTGTGTGTGTGTGTGTGTGATGACAGAGATTGTGACGACGACAAGAAATGGCGACCTATATATCTCTTCCACCTTCCAACCGCCAAAGCTGGCAGGTTCCATAGGAAAGACCGGAAACCACGGCAAACATCACACACACACACCAGCTCGCAGCTCGCTCATCTCTGGAAGTAAGCAAAAACCCGTTACCGATGCGGTGGAACAAAGCAAAGCTCGGAATTGTTCGGCATGCATCCATCCCATCCATTACGTTCCTCTCGGCATGATCCCATTCATGTTTAGCTCGCTATCTTGCAAGACCAGAGAAGCATATCCGAGTGAAAAAGAAGGAGAACGTCTAAAAAAAACCGGGCTTTGCGTCATGATGCTTCGAAGAAAAAATCTCCACATGGTTGCGCGCGGTTAGACGCACGAGAATATGCACGGTGCAGCGCGGGGGTTGACACTTGAACACGTACGAGAAAGAGTAGATCGTCGATGTCATGGTTTCGAAACCCGCCTGAGTTTCGAACTTGTATGTGAAGACGATGGTGGTTTATGGATGATGATGAGCACAGCTTACACCGTAAGCCGGCGCCGGAGTTTGATTATCCGGTCAGAGCGAAAGCAATACGATGATTGTGGTGGTTGGGTGGGCGATTCGGAGATTAACAATCGGATCGGAATCGAAGTCGCCCGATTTGGACACTGACTCCACTTGAGAAAGAAACACTTTTTTTTTGATAGCCGTTGCCGTCCTACCCAAACACACACGACTCAGATTCATCTTTCTTCCCCACACACACACACCATCAACAACCTTTCTACCACCCCCCCTTTTCTACCCTCTCGCGTCGAAAGTGTAGCAAAAACACCCAACGATGAGCGCCACACCTTCACCAGCAGGGGGGCCGACCATCTCTCCCTCAGCTTCCCACCTCGGTGCCGATCCTAAGATCCTTCGACGTCTCTCTTCGGTCCAACACATCGTTCTGGTGCTCTCTGGTAAAGGTGGGGTCGGGAAATCTTCGGTTTCTGCACAGCTTGCTCTTTCCCTCGCATCATCCGGTTCGCGTGTAGGATTGCTCGACATTGATCTTACCGGACCCTCCATACCTCGAATGCTGGGCTTGGATGGGGCTAGCGTCAAACAGTCTACGGACGGTTGGGTACCGGTTTACACCGATGCGAGTCAATCTTTGGCGGTTATGTCGGTTGGATTTTTGTTGCGGTCCAAAAACGATTCGGTTGTTTGGAGAGGTCCGAAGAAGAATGCGATGATCAAGCAGTTTTTGGGCGACGTCAGATGGGGTCAGTTGGACTATTTGATCATCGATACTCCTCCAGGAACATCAGATGAGCATATTAGCATCTTGGAATACTTGCGAACGTTCAATCCAACAGCGGTGATGGTTACTACCCCACAAGCCGTGTCGTTGGCAGACAACTTGAGGAGTTTGGATTTCTGCAACAAGACGCAATTGCCAGTGTTGGGGTTGATAGAGAACATGTCTGGCTACATTTGTCCGCATTGCAAGGATTGTACCAACGTATGGGGTAGGGGTGGAGGCGAAGCGTTGGCGAAGAGGGAAGGGTTGAGGTTTTTGGGGAGGATTCCGATCGATCCGGGTCTGGTGAGGGTGCTGGATGATGCGAAGGAGGAGGCGGAGGCGGAGTTGGAGAAGAGGATGGAGGGGACGGGGTCGGGAGGATTGAATGGGGTGGATCAGCCGTTGGAGGGAGCGAAAGGAGAGGTGGGGGATGGGCAATCGTTGACTCCCGCAGGTACAATGTTGTCGAGGACGACGATTCAGAGGTATAAAGCGAGTTTGACGTTTCCGATTTTTCAGGAGATTACGGATCAGATTAGGACGTTGGCGGAGAGTAATAGGTCGCAGAGTGGGGCGAATGCAGCGATACCGTCGTCGTAGGATCAAGCCGCTTACTAGGAATGCAAGAAACGCAAGGTGTTGGTGCAGGCTAGCAAGCACCAACAACCGTGCGATTTGCGGCTCAGAAATGACTCGTGTGTTCGTGTGTGTGTCGTTGAATCGAAGCCAAAGCACGCTGAGTGAGAAGCACAGAGTCATTTGGAAGAGGTTTCGTTGGTCTTTTTGTGAGACCCCAAGAACGTGGGATTGACAAGTGCATGTGATGTCGTGAGCTGTACTGGTACAAAGGAATGAATGCGAGCGACAGGCAGATACGTGCGTGTGGGGAGGAAAGCAAGCCAGCAAGGCTATAAGGCTGTCCAATGTGATGCGTGTTTTTGATTCTACTGAACAACACGATGACTGGGTCGCTGATGATTTTGAGGAGCAAAACAGATTGCAAACGAAAGGATGGATGCATGCAAAGAAAAGCAAGGCCGGCTGGAATACGCCTTTTGCGAGCGAAAGATAAAAGATGTATAATGATTGTCCTGTTGTGGTTGCTGGTTCGGAAGACCTGAAAATCCGTCGATCAATGCTGAAAGTTGAGTGGTCCCGGTGAACGAGCGATCCATGCTTTTTAAAGAAAACTTCATCGCCCACTTGAGGTGGCGCGCGAAGGAATCAAGACAGCCGTATGCGGAGCCGAATGATCGCTGCCATCCGAGTCGAGCAAGCCACTAACGGAAGAGTTGCGGCTGTTTCCCGTAGCTCCCCTAGTAGCACCAAGACGAGATGGATCAGGCGAGCCATACTCGAGCGAAGGCGATCTGCTCGACGATCGTGGACTGGCCCACGGCTGGTTGTGATGCGGGTTGGCACCGAAACCTGGCATGCTCATGGGCTGAAGCGGATTGCCCGACATGTTGCTGAATGAGCCGATACGGCTGGTGGCGGTGCTTTCGAGATAGCTGTGCCCTGCGCTGCTGCTTACTTCGCCCATGGACAGAGTCGAGTCGCGTCGATTGGAGGCGGTCTGCAAAGGATGCTGGGCATTCGAGTCGCCTCGCCGTGATGAATGCGCATATGCTGGGACCACTGGACGAGGTTGCAATGCAATCTCTGGTCTCTCTCTTCCGCTGCGGGTGCGGTGCAAGTCGGCACCTTTTCCGATGGAGCTGGTTCGCTGAAGATGTGATGTGCCAAAATTGAGTCTGGATCTGCCGCCGTTGCGAGAAGCGTGGGGCTCGTTGGTGGCTGTGATAGGATACTTTGCTCGCTCGGACATGGTCGAGTCTCGTGCGTTTACGTGAAGTGACGACGAGCCGCTGCTGGTATCGCTCGAGTTGAGGAGTGGCAATTGCAAGCCGCTAAAGCTGGATTGGAAGGACCTGTCGGTATTCCTGCGAGCCTCCTTGAGCGAGAACGAGGTGCCACGGTAGCCGTGGGAAGGACGCTTGTTGACTAGAGTTGATGAGGATGATTCGCCTCTGGGAAAGCTTCCGCGCGAGTTACGCCCGACGGGACGAACTGGCTTGTTGGGCGGGAAGCGTCGTGCATGTGCGTGAGTGGGTGTGCTGCCTCCTGGTATGGGGCTACCGCCGGGACTGCCTCGTGGGCTGATGGCGCCGCGAACGCGCAAGTCCTGTCGTGCCCTTTCTCGTTCTTCGAGGACGATGCGCGAGCTTCTGGACATGAAAGATGGAACAAGGATGCGGAGCAATGCGATGACAAGGCCAAGCACAGCGGCAGCCAAGCCCGCAAGGACAAGAAGGAGCGGAGAAAGTGGAACTGTGGTGCCGGGCAAAGGGACGTAGTTGTCGCCCTTCATGATGGCACGCTTCTGCAATGCTCCTGCAGCGTCTGGCGCAAAGACGGATGGACCATCACGAATAGGGAATGCGGAAGCACCCAAGGCACTGGCAAGTATCAACAAGCCCGAGCGGGCTGATTGTGACAATACCATCGTGATGATTGGCTGTGAGGGAGGAAAGGCGTCTAGAAGGAATTCGGGGCCAGGTAGATGCAGAGGAGTTTTGACCTTGAATCGTAGCAAGACGAGTCGAATGAATGGTCGGTCGAGCGAGAACCCGATGAAAGAAGCTCTTGTCTACAAAGGAGCGATCATGTACCTTGTGGTGGTGATGAAGTTGTTGGATGGTGGTGGTCGCGATGCCGAGTCGTTATCGACTGTGCTTCTTGTTGCAAGTCGAAAAGATCGAATGGGCTGTGCGTGCCGAATGTTAGAAGAGGCGCGGATGGAGTGTGCGAACAAAGCGGCGTCAAAAGTGGAAGAAGCGGTGAGATCGGTGGGGACTAAGGACGGGCTGCGTTGGTGAAATGAAGTCGAGGTGCGCAGCGCGGAAGTGGATCCAGGGTGTTGCAAACCTTGTTGCCGTCCAAGCCTGCGTCGGTGTCTCTTTCGAGATTAGGAGTTTGGAGGGGCCTTGTGGTGGAGTGAGGGGGAGAAGTCTCGAAGTGTGTGTGTGACGATGCAGAACAAAGAGACGAGCTTGAGCGTAAAAAAGTGAGGCGGTGAGATTCGGCAGTTTAGGGTTGTGCGCCAAAGGTGGAAATGGCCGGGCCGGAGTATGCAGGCGAGGGAGAGGCTAAGGCTTTCTTTCTGCTTGAGTGGGAACCCCCTGAATCGTTCAAGGAAAGATGGTGGCCCTGGAGCAACGGTAAAGTGGGGAGTTGGTGTGAATGCAGTTGAGTCGAAGAGGTGGGAATGAACCGACGGGCGGATGCAAACAACGACGTTTATGAGGGTGACAAGCCGTTGAACAAAAACCTGCTGCCGAGTGGGGAAAATCGTCGAGATGGCAGTGTAGTTAGTGACCGAAAGAGCGTGATCACTGAGAGCACAGGTGGGTGGGCGAATCGCCGAAGGTTTTGTCAAAAAAAAAAGGCGACGGGTCGTATCGAAGCGTCGAAAGGATGTGATAGCGCTTAATGAAGAAGTCTTGAGTACGGAGAAAAGGTTGAAGCGGTTCTAGCGATGTGGGTTGGACAAATGTAAAGAGTGAGAGGGAGGGAGGGAAGAAGAGGTGGAGAAGGCAGTGTAAGGAGCGGGACGCCGGTGTTGAAGGAGTTCTAGTGACGAGCAGCAGCAGCAGCAGCAATGTTCGATCTAGTCGACAGGAGAGGATGATGGGTGTGGGTATGTAAATGCTGAGGTAGGGATCAGCAATGGCAGCCAGAAAGAAAGGGTGCAATTCTGTGATTTGCAAACAGGACAAACGAGCCTGACTGCACACACGGACACACTCGCATGAGCTAAGTCAATAGCACCACACACCGCTTCTAGGCGTAAAGAGCGTCACACTGCGGACAGAGAGATTCGCAAACACTACGCCAGAAGCGCCTGTAGCGAAATGGCTTAGCCAGATCAGTTACGGCGACTTACTGAGCAAGTGAGTATGCGCATATCAAAGCATTGCAGGCAGGAAAGCGGGAGAGCATGAGCAGGGCTGAGGTCCAAATTCTTCTTTTTTTTTTTCCTTATTTTTCAGTTGGAGGTGACATGGCTCAAAAGTGCCGAGTGCGATTCGGCGGTTGACATCGCAATTTCGCGGTTTCTCGATTCCGAGGTGACGAAAAGGAGAAGAGAGAAAGAAACAGAAAAAACTCTTGTGTCGTTTGAAAAAGCGGAAAATCAGCTTAGAAAAAGCGTGTGACGGCGACGACCATCGGGGGCATGAATTGCGTCTGAATGCAGAGTTGCGAAGCGGCGCGTCGGTGTTACTTGCCCGTCATGCGATTGTTTTATCTTTAAAATTTTATTTTTGGAGAGGCGTTGCGTTGAATTTGCAATTTTCAGCAGAGAAAGAGAGAGAGGGAGAAATTCAAACTTTGACAACGCATGTGCTCATACTGCAGCTACGTCCGGAACTGGTGGCTTGTCACTCTCATCTGTCGAGCCCGAACTTGTCCGGATAGCTCGTTTAGGACTATAGAGAACCGGATGACGATCGAAGAGGGGAAAAAAAGTAGACTAGATATGAGGAATGCTTAGCACTGCCGATTCCGGAGTGACGGTGGACGGTGGATGGACGATGACGGGCCCGTGTCTGAGAAATGATTTTCATGGCTGAAAACAGAAAGCAAAGAAATCAACCGAGAAACAGGATCGGAGTCAAGTCACGGGGAGATGAACCTGCGGCAGAACAACGGGAAAAGAGAGAGAGAAAGATCGACAACAGCCTCTCCGCCTACACAAAGGGTTCATCATCGGATTCAGATTTCATTTGCCAGCCGTTTCTTTTTCTTGCCTGTCTTCTCGCTTCGATCGAGAAAGAGTGGGGGGGGAAAGCGCACGCAACCGCACGCCAAAATTCGGAAGCGAGCCTCCATCAGTCATGACAGAGCATGGTTCGGAGGCGTAACCGAACTTAAACTGCAGTGTGACCGCGTGCGCTCTTCTCTCTCTCTCTTTTCATCGATCGAAAGAGGCCTTTTTTTTAGCCCCTGTCGACCATGTGCCTTTTTCCCTAAAAAAAGATTGCACGTCGTGTAGATCGAGATGATCCTGACGTTAAAAAAGCTCGAGGCAAGCGGAACACTCGATCCGCATTTTCCAGGGTTTCTCTTTTTGCTTGTGAACAAGTGTCTGTAAAGTCGCTTACTCTTCTCTATAAGTGTTCTATTCGGCGCTTCCGATCCGTCTCATGAAAAAGTCATCCATTGTGCCATTGTGCGAATGTGCGATTTGCTGCAGTCTATTTTGTAGTTTTGCTTGCGCATGCTAAATCGCACATGGCGCTACTGTAGGGCCAGGATCACAAAGCAGAGCTGGGGAAATACGCGCGCTTGGACCTCTCTCTCTCTCTCTCTTCTCTCTTGTCTGATTGGACACGATCTGCGCTAAGGGTCTCTGCCGAGATCGTTGCGGAACGTCTTCATGTGTCTGCATAGAGCGGAAAAAGACCGGTCGAGTGCAACATGCCAAAGGGCGCAGAAGCGCGGTTGGTTGGCTGGCTTACTGTAAGTCAGCGGTGGGGGTGGGGATCTAAGAGGCAGATCAGGGGGTCTGCTCATGTGAAGGACCCCTCTCTCTCGCCTTTTTTTGATTGTCATGTGCTCGACCACGCCAATCTATACACGCGGCGTGGTCAGAAAAAGAGAGATGTGTGTCGGAAAGCATTTGCCGACCTCTTTCTGGCTATCTCTCTCCGCCTTCACATCTCGTGGCCAAACCCACGGCATAGCGACGACGCACTTCCTTTATCTTCCTTTCCTACGGAAGCAGTTGCTCTTGTCCGCTGTTCTTGAGCTGTCACTCCAAGATCGTGCCTGACCCAGCAATTGGGTCATTATTGATGGACCGCATCCTATTGAACTACAGTACGTTCATAAGCCTTTGAGTCGGATGGGCGGTTCTCGTTGCAAAGCAGTGTAGATTCAACAACCGCCTCGCTTACGGTTGCTGGCATACCGTTGGGGGGAAAAATTGCGACTCGGACGCAAACATTCCGGAGTGAGAGAAGAGATTCGAATCATGTGCGCAGAGACGAAGAGATGGCTTTCCCTCGCCTTGGTTGCTGAGCCGTCGGTATCTCGCTCGTCTGAAACGCGAAATACGACACAGCCCGTCAATCCGTCGTTGAGTCAAAGATTGCATTCCGACGGCCAGCAATGAGACCTCGTCCAAGGCTTGGGATAGAGGTGCCCTCCTGGCTAAGTTCGTACGACGGATCTGATTCCGGCGGCATCTCATTCCGTTCCCTTTTGCTCCCATTGTTCTCTTTTCCATAGTAGAATCTGTTTCCACAGCGGGGAGGCTCGAACGAATCCCGTCTGCGCACTTTAATACAAGAATTCGTTCGCCGCCGGCATGATAGGCACCAAAGGCACCAAAAGATACGTCGGAGTGTGTAACCAGCGCACGCGTCAACACGGCCATACCCAATCCCTTGACTCCGCTCCAGCTGAAGGTAAGGGTATGCTGGTGCGGTTCTCACTCCGAAAACGAAAAGAGTGGCAGGTGAAGCGACGATCCTGTTTACGATCGACACTCGGCGAGATTTTTTCGATGGATGTCAGACCGGACTTGGTCTACATCTTGAATCTTTTGCTTGGTCTCTCAAGGTTGAGAAACCTCGTTCGCGCGCGGCAGTGTTGCAAGTTTCGAACTAAGTTATTCCTCTCCTGACCGCTAAGGTGCAGAAGCCAAGTCTCTTGGCAGAACCGTTTCTTCTCGCCGAGGTTCGTCCTTCGCCACGGCGACTATTCTAAGCGTTTCTACGCTTCCTCGCTCAGCCATCGATACGATGCGATAAGTTTTGTGTCGACGGCGAATTCAGCGATCAGCCGCGGCGGCACCCCTTCTGGTCGTCTCGATTCGAATTGTCACCGGTCACACGAGTGCGGTAAGGGTGACGTTGGGGGGTCCACACTCACGCGAGCGGTCATCTTTCGGAGGCCGGCGAATGAGAGACCCCTTTTCGCTCTTCGGATTCGAAACCTGTTCCCCTTCTGACGTTGGTCTCGGGTAGACGAGTCGACCCTCTCGATCGCGATTCCGTACTGCCACAGGGGTTTGTTTCCCCAATTGCCATTTTTGTATCCGCACCTGAGACTTCGCTTATCCCGTTGCACTCCTTCTTGATAGCTGATCGGAAGGGATCAAGCTAAACGTGCCGAGTGTCGGTCTTGGCCTTGTCCATGGAAACAGAAGAAGTCGAGGTTGGTGATGTCGAGATGGCAAGAAGAGTGGGGTGGATCGATGATGTCATCTTCGCAACCCTTTTTCGCATCAAGCGCGGATGCGGGACGTCGATCTCACATCCCACTCGTTACTACGAGATCTCCCGATAAGCCACTTTTCCCAGCGCACCACCGATCTACACCTGTGGCTTATGTTCCTGCGCCATCCCGGGGGCTTGATGTTTTGCTGTCGACGAACTACAGTGCCAAGAAGGTACCCGATACGCCACAGGAGTTGTGCATTGCGCCTTAGGAAGCCTCCTTTCTAGCTGCATTTTTGAAGCCTTCTTTTTCGATGTGATTAAAAATTCTATAAGAACATCGACAAGAATTGACCACACAAGCATCGACTCGGACGGCACTCGACGGCAAGCGCTGTCATCGTCGTCCCCATATGCCGTCCAAACATGCTACTCGAGTATCCCATCATGCCAGGACAGCTGCCATACGAGCATGCGGTGGGCGAGAGAAGGCGAGAGTGCTGCAGAAAGAAGAAAATTGTTAGACCTACACTACACGTAAAGATGGCCCCAAAAAATTCCATTGCTGCACGTGACGCACGGTCTGCCAGCACAAAAATGTCTCAGCTGCAGAGACAAAAGGGTTGTTCTTCCAAGGCCAGACGAGAGCACGGTCCGGCTCCACGTCGATACGTAGCACGCCGAGAAGGTTTGACCCCTTTCATCGACCTGATCACCTCCAACATCATACCCGGCAAGGAACGAGTGCTGGCTAACCCGGTACACATCGCTACCGGCAACGGCATAGGAGTAGCATCTTTAGTCGGTGCATATCAAAAACCATAAGCACATAGGTTCGGGTTACGCGCGACACTGCTATCTATTGAACCAGTCATCCGTCCAGGACGACCGCTTTCATCTTTCGTCAGGCGACACCTATCCACCATCGACCACCTTCATCCCACCACGCACGACCAGCTCAGAAATCACCACGATGTTCGGCCGTTCCCCACTCTTCCTCCTCCTGACCACCCTCCTTCTCCTCACCCGCGCCACAACCGCCCTATACTTCTACCTCGAACCCGATGTCCCCAAATGCTTCCTCGAAGAGCTACCCAACGACACCGTAGTAGTCGGCCACTACATGACCGAAGAATGGGACACCACTCTCCAACGATTCGTCGTCAAGGACGATATGGGCATCCACATCTCGGTGCGCGAAGTCAAAGACGATCACGTCGTAACCTCCTCTCGCGGTCCACCGGAAGGAAAGTTCGCTTTCACATCGCACGAAGCGGGAGATCATCGTATCTGTATGCTCGCCAAATTCGATTCGAGACCCGCAGTGCAGGTCAGGATGCATTTGGATATCGTGATCGGCGATGCGAAACCGGACAATTCGCACAAGGATAAAGCTCATGTCAACGATCTAGCGCAAAGGGTGAGGGATCTGAATGCGAAGTTGAGAGATATTAGGAAGGAACAACAGTATCAGAGGGAGAGGGAAGCCCAGTTTAGGGATCTTTCGGAATTGACCAACTCGAGAGCGATGTGGTGGAGCAGTCTGCAGTTGGTGACGCTGGTAGGAGCGTGCGTTTGGCAGTTGAGACATTTGAGGGGGTTCTTTGAGGATAAGAAGCTTCGCTGATTCTTGAAAATCGTTCTGCAATGACAACATCTTGTCACATTCATATACCGAGTCCCACTGACTGTGCCCAGCTTCACTCTTCCACAATCAGCACGACTGAATCAGCAAAGCCATCATTGAGCAAAAGGATCGCATTGCGAAACAGATGACGAGAAACAAGTCTGAGTGACGATCAATCCTCATCCTCAGCACCTAAAACAAACTGTTCCTGATCCGCATCCTTCTTCTGCCTCTGCTGCTGGGTGCTGTTCATCGGTACGTTTTCCTCCTCGGCATCGTACGCATCCGTCTCCTGTCTGAGATGCGAATACCTCCCCTCATCCTGTCCTCTTCTTCTGCTTCCCCTTGGACCAAATCTGCCTAAATGCGGTGCAACCCTGTCCCACTTCTCCAACGCCCACTCGTACGCCTCTTTCAGCAGCACTTCCAGCTCTCCGCCTCCGGATCCTTCGGTGAAACTCGACCCGCTCGTCGGCAGCCCGGCCGTGGAGCGTGCGATCGCAGCTTTCTCCTGCATCGCGATCCGCTTGAGCACGTCTTTCACCGTCACGAGGCCGGAGAGTTTCCCGTATTCGACAACGAGGATGACTCTGGGCCCAAGGTTCTTGAACATGTCCATGACGGTTTCGAGCGCCATCCCTGGTTGAACGATCAAGGGTGTGGGGTCGATCCAGCCAGCGAGTTCTAGAACGTCGGATTCGCCTTCCCCATCCACTCCTCCACCAGCGTTGCCCAGAATTGGATCGTCGTCGTCATTCCCTGCTTCGTCTGCGTGTCTTCCGTCATCATCGTCGTCGGCATCACCCGCACCGTCCAACTGACCGATAAGCGATTCAGCTTCACGTCGACGAGCCGCTCTCTCACCACCAGGAGTACCCAACCCCAACGCCGATCCAGCAGTAGCGCCGCTAAGCCTACTCAACAGGTCCTCCCTCACCGCTCGATCTGCAGCCGCTGTTGTTGGGAGAGCTGACATGGTCAACAAATCCTGCTGCTCCCGTGCACCATCCTCCTCCCGTCGAGCGTTTGGCCCGACGCTGAAGACACATGTCGTATCACCGCCCAACGCACGTGCTCGCCTAGCTTTGCCGATCGCATACCGCAGTTCCACTTTACCCACATAGCCCAACAACGTCGAGTCCGTTTCGCTCTGAACGAGCGGGAAACCTTTATACGTCGCTGCTGACATTTTGCGTTCGAGCTCGCTCAACTTCATCCCCGCCGCGAAGAGCACTTCTGGGTTGACCCGCATAACGTCCGCTACAGGGATACCAAAGCTGTGATCATCTTTATCGAGGAACGGGTAGCCGGAGAACTTGATCATCTGCTCGGCGATTCCGCCGCGCGAGAACCAGTCGGCTACACCCTTTGTGATGCCCACTACGATCATGGTCGGTAGGATGTACGTAAGCGCACCGGTGAGCTCGAACATGATCACCACCACGGCGACTGTGATTCGCGTTACTCCGGCGAGCGCGGCAGCAGCGCCCAAGAAAGCGTACGTGCCAGGGGTGATGCACGGAACATCCGGTTGACAGGCGGAGAAGATCGACCAGTGCGGAAAAGTGTTATACAACGCCTTGACCAAGATCCCCACCATCCGACCGAAAGTAGCACCGATCGCCATAGACGGTACAAAGATCCCCGCTGGCACTTTGCAGCCATAAGAGATCACCACCAACACCGTTCTAAGCACCGTCGCGAGCAGTAGCGAGTTGACCATCCTCCACTGCGCCCAACTCTGACACAGATTATCATAATCTCCACCACCTTCGCACTCCCTGAACAGAATCTCGAGGGATTCCGTCATATCGATCCGCAAAAACTTATTCGCATACCCGATAAACGCCGTCATCACCGCCAGTATCACCGCTTCGCTCACCCCGTGTTTCGCCAAGTAGCTCCTCCTGAACGACTGAACCTGCAAATTGTACTTGATAACAAACGCACCGTAAAGACCACCAAAGATCCCGATGAGGATGTAGAAAATGATCTCGAAATAATGCCAATCCCGATCATAAGACACTTGGAAGAGAACCAATTTACCCGTCCTGAAAGGGTTCATGAACGACAACGTAACCGTAGCCGCCAAAGCGCACAGGAACGACCGCCACATGGTCGAAGCCGGGAAATTATACGCCATCTCTTCCAGCGAAAATAACACTCCACCGATCGGCGAGCCGAAAGCCACCGCAACCCCTGCCGCAGAAGACGCCGTCAACAACTCTCGCATCTTGGCCTGACTGCGATTAAAAGACCTAAAAAAACTCGCTACAACATTGCCGATGCAACAAGCAACATGCACCGCAGGCCCTTCTTTCCCCACGCTCAAGCCAGACGCGATAGCCAGAGGCAAAGTTAGACTCTTGATCGCAAGCGTCCAAAACCCGAGGTAACCGTTGATGACAAACCCGGCAAGGATGCATTTGATCTCCGAGATACCGCTGCCGGCTGCATAGGGTGCGAAGGATTTGACCAAGTGAGCGCAGATCAGAGAAAGAAGGCCAGCGAAGAGCATGTAGATGATCCAAGCTGGGAAAGTCCAGTGCGACCAGGGGACCCAGTCGGTGCATGTTTCGCTCAGGTCGCCTGCGCCGGCGGAAGCGCCTTCTGCTCGAGCTAGCAGCCTGAGACCGGTGCCGAAACCGTCGTGGAAGATTTCGGACGACGATCGAGACCAAAGCGTGTGATCTAGGAGGGCGCGTATCGTGAGGTTGTACGCTTCGTCTGTGACGGCGCGGATCGCTCTTGTCGGGAGAGCGGCTGCGACGCTTGCTGCTGAAGTCGAGACAGCTGCAGCGGCAGCAGCATCTGTAGAACTCGGCGCTGTAACCGTAATCGTCGCTGTGCCTAACGCCTTCGCAGCAGCCGGAAGAGGCGCACCTCCTGGACCTGCCTGATCCATCATCTCCCAACAACAAAACTTCTGATTGAGCCACCAACCCGAACTGCAATAGCCTTGCTTCAAATCCGACGCCCATTCCGTCGCCAGACTAATCACACCCATATTCAACCCGATCAGGATGCCCACGAGCACAATCACCCCGCTATCCGTAAACGCCGACAAAGCACTCTTGACAATCCCCCACAAAAGCCAAGCTCTTCTACCCCAAGGACCTCTCGACCACCATCTTGGCGGCACACCCCCTCTTCCGAACCCAATATGGCCCCAAGCAGCATCGGCATGAGCTCCGCTACTCGACCCATTTGCGAGGTGTGAGTTGCTAGAGACGAAATGCGCCGAGGCAGCTTGTCGTTCGCGAGCCAAACGGTTGCGCTCACGCGTATTATCGACGACCCAATCTACAGTAGAAAAAGATTCGTAGCGACGTATCTCGTCGAGCGCTTCGTCATCTTCGACGCCGGCGGTGTTGGTGGCGTAGGCGCTGCTACGACGGGAAGAGGTGGGGAAGTAGGCGGCGGTGGGTGAAGGAGCGAGCGCGCTGGTTTTGTTATGGGGTGAAGCGTTCATGACGGTGGCATTTCGAGCGCGGTCCACCCCTCTTTTTGCTTGCTTGTCGTCTGGTAAGGCTGAATCGTTCAGCGGTGCCGGGTTGTGTTGGTTGTGGGTGAGAAAGGAGGAAAGGACGAAGGGACAGGAAGGAAGATGGGGTTGGCCTGTCGATCTTGTCTTTGACGTGTCCCGAGTTTGGCTGTGCATAGGGTATTCCGCGAATTTTGAGTTGGGTCTGAGCGTCGCCTCGGCTGCAAGTCCGACATGTACGCGGGCAACCCGAAAAAAAAAAAGGGTCCTCTTCATTGCTCGCGGACTCAGCAGCCAGCGAACCTCATCGTATATTACAATCTTCAGAAGCTCTTCATCTGGCGTCCTGTCAGACATTCAAAGCACAATGCTGTGAAGAGTGAAGACGGTGGTGGATCAGAATCCTGTTGAACATGCAATTGAATCTGTATTCATGCTTAAGAGGCATTGTGAGCTAGAAGCGTCATCGCCGTGAACCATCGCGATGTCGGTGTCGGTCATCATCACGCCGTCTCTCGTCGTGTCTGCGATCATGACGATCACGGTCGTGCTCTTTACGCTCATCTCGGTCACGATGCGATCGTTCAGAGTGACTTGCACCGTCTCTGCGGGATGTAGACTTTCGATGCCGCCTGTCATCCTAACCGTCGTCGTGGTGTCTTCGGTGCGAATGCCTGTCGTCGCGACTTCGAGGTTCGTCGTGCGCTCTTCCGGACTCGCGACGGCCAGAGTCACGGCGGTCATCACCACGATCAACCTCTCGTTCGTAACGCCCTGTACCTTGACGATCAAAACGCGTTGAAGAAGAAGCTCCTCGACTATACCTCGCTTCATCCTCATCCTCCCGTCTCGACCTCTTGCGCTCCCTCTCCCGCCTATCATCATCGTTATCATTACCCCTCCTCTCTCTATACCCATCATCGTACCGCAAAGACCCTCTCCCATCCCCACCACGTCCACCACCCCCATTCCTATCCTCCCTCGGACGATACGAATCCCTCTTCTTCGATCCACCCCCCTCCTCACCCCACCCGTAATGACCCCTCAGCGCCTCCCTACCCCCATTCCTCCCCTTCACCCAATCTCCATGCAACCGACTGACACTCTGCGAAAAATCCACCCATATCCGCCGATCATCAACCAACACATTCTGCATCTTGAAATACGCCCTCTCCGCATCGTCCTTTTTATCAAACTCTATAAAGGCATACTGCAGTGAATCTCCCGTCTTCTTGTCTTTGATCACTTCGCAGGACAGAATCTTTCCAAATCGCGAAAAGATGAGCTCGAGGTCGTCACTGCGAGTGACGGGGTTGAGCTTGCATACGAACAGGATGTTTTCAGGCGGTCGGATTTCGGCAAAGGGTAAATCGCCGACCATCTCAAGCGTCAAGGCGGCGGCGTTGGTGTCGGCGTTGCGTCGGTGTTCTTCTGCAGCGGAAGGGTCGAGGGTGGTGGTGAGATCTTCGTCGTCGGCTAGTCGAAGAGCGCGTATTTGGGATGGGGTCGGGGAAGGTGAGCGTGAAGGTGCGATGAAGCCATCAGGATCGTCAAAGGGGTCCTCGAGAACTACAACGTGACGGATGCGGATGTCTTTGAGCGGCCTGTGCTGGTCATCTGTGAATGCTTCGTTGATCTTGTCGAGTGTTCCGCCGGGTTCTTGGCCTTCGACTACGATACCAAAGGGCGCATGCTTGCCATCTAGGTAATCGATCTCGTCCTTCAAGGTGATGAAGAATTGCGATCCCGCTACCAGATCGCCGCTTTCGTCTTCATCTCCACCTCTCGTTGCTTTATGGAAACACGCAAACGAGACCGTCCCCTTCTTGGTGTGCTTGAGCTGATCGCCCGAAGTCTCCGGATGGAAGTAGGTATTCGTCAATCGATCCTGAGAAGTGGATGGCAGTTGCGACCAGATGCTAGCCCCGCCTTTGCCCGTATTCGTCGGATCGCCTGTTTGAGCGAGGAAATCCTTTTCGACGCTGAAGAAGGCATTGAGCTTGTAGTAGTGCTTCGAACATAGCTTGAGAAAGTTGGTGCAAGAGCGTGGAGCCAGCTCGGTGTGAAGGTCGATGACGATGTCGCCCAGCGACGTCTCGAGGAGCACGCTCATCGTTGCTGAATTGCGAGCGTGACCTGCGCAAGTGATGGAGGTACGGAGAAAGCTCTTCGAGGACTTCAGCGCTTCATCGCAAGTCGAAGGCGTCGATGCATCCGTCCTTAGTTGGTTGTCGCAAGGGAAGAAGAAGACTTGAAAGACCAACACTTCGGAATTCACTTCCAAAATTCTCGCGGCGCTCAGCCTCTCAGAACGCTCAAAGTGGAGGAAAAACACAGCTCTCCGGATCGTCCTCTCACCATCACAGGTCAGACCCAACGCACAACCTCCAACTCACTTTCATCCCTCCTTCACCATCTTGCGACGTCCACTGAACACATTCAAACTCAAGCTTTCGTCGTATGTCACTGCCTAGGCCGGAAGCGAACCAAGACACGTGCCACTTCACTCTGAAACTCGACACACACCACACAACTCTTCACACACACAACACTGATGTTCAAAAACCAACTTCAAATGTAGTACGACACAACAGCCTAGTGAACGCGAGGCTTGCTCCTATAACCATCCTCGTTAGCAGGCTGACCTTTAAACATAGCAGCCAGCTGCGCGTACTCCTGATCATCATCGACGTGTACAAAGTACTCCAACTGGTGTGGCGTACCCGCAGCCGCCTCATCCTTCCTCTTCTGCCTCTGAGCATTCTCGATCCTGGTCTTGTCCTTCGACGCAGTATCGTAGTCACCGGTTCGAATTCCATGAGCAACAGTCTTCCAAACGTTACGGCTCTCCATCTCACCTTGCTTCTCTACAGCTTCGACGCTCACCTCTTCGCGCTCGGTCGATGCGTCCCAAAGAACCTCGTTGCTGCCACCGGAGATCGATTTGCCCTTGTACTTGCTGACACCAGCCCACTCTCCCTCGACCGTATACAGAGTGTTGCCTCCAGCACTGATGGTCGCCTTGAACGAGTGTGCTTTGCCCGAAAAGTAGCCTTTGCCCGTGTAGCTGAGTGTGGTCAGCAGACCGGTGGTGGATTGGATGTACGAGTTGCCCGTCAGCTCGACGTAAGGCGAGCCGTACCAGAGACCTTCGATGAGCAAGTTGGGAAGTGTGATGAGGTAGAGCTCCTCCTTGTCGCTGCCGGGCAGCTTGATGCGCAAAATAGCGTGTCCGACCTGCTTGACCTGGATGGTTCGGCCAGAGAACGATGTCTTTTGCGCACAGTGTCCCTCGAGCGTGACACCGGCGGTCTTGTTCTCGATGTGGTAGGCGGTAACGGGAGGGTGGTGCGACACCTGTTCGGCGGTGAGCGTGGTCTCGCCACGGCCGTTCTTGTCAGGCCACTTGCCGAGGAACAGCTCGCCGAGGATGGGGTTGAGCGGCTTCTTCTCGGAACCCATCGAGGTGTTACGAGCAGTGAACTGACCCTTGAGCGTGCCGATGAACCACTTGAGCACCAAGTTCATGCGCTCCACCTCGTCCTTTCCTGTCGAGATCTTGGCAAACTGATCCGGGTGTTCACCCCAGTAAGCAGGGAACTCGACCAGCGAGACGGGAGACAGGATGAACGAAGGTGCAGTGAGCGAAGACAGATCACCCGAGAACGAGGCGATGGCCTTCAAGAACTGACCCCATCCCTGTCGCTGCTCCTTGGGGACAGCAGCTCCGACCTCTTCTTCACCCATGATTGCTGTTGAACGATGCGCGAGAGTCTATGTGGAAAGTTGTGGTGTGTCTAGCCTTGACAGTGCTGCTCGAGTCGCGTAACCGAGTTCGTTTGTTGGTTGTAGTTTGGCCAAGCGAGAGCGAGGATGATGATGATGGTGGTGGTGGTGCTAGTTGAACAGAAGCACGAGACTTCGATTCACGATTGAACTCCTCTCGCGGGTCAATTTTGCGTCAGAGTCGAGCGTGTGTGAGTGTGTGGAGTTGTTCAGCTCTCTCTCTCTGACGAGCTTGAGTGAGGATCGGCGGTCATCCTCGACCACGTTTTCGCTCGATGTTTTTTTTCTACAAAGCAAAATGCAAAGCCGCCCTAACATTCTCGAAAATTCCATCTCTAGCTGTACCGCCAGCTCTTCGTCAACCGAACCACAACTCTCTTTCAGATCTTAGCGGACAACGCATTGCAAGTAAACGGGGCAAACGGAAGTGATGGAGGGAGGAAAGCTAAGAGTACAAACGGATCAAGGATACAGCACAGGCAACATGGACGAGAAGGATCAAGAGTTATTGCAAGCACCTCAAGTCGAGATGATGGTAGCCTGGATCTCCGGCCTCCTACAAATCTCACGGAAGAGTCTTCGCCATTCAAGCGGATCACCTTTGCTCTTCTGCATCACCACCAGACACTTGACAGCATCTTCCGGTGCAGACGACGAGGAATCCGAAGTCGAATCCGATACGACCAAGTTCTCGACACGCACCTGTCCTCGCAACGGACACTTGCGTTTATCCATCGTAGCCAGGCGTACTCTTGCACCTCTCGATCCGATCACGATCCTCTTACCACCAGACGTGCGCGATGCGTCGTCACTCGAAGAACCTGCATCGGGTTCGCCCTCCACCATGAAATTGTACGCCTCTTCCAGCTCCTCCTCGTCACCAATTGCGTTGACGGCGTTCTGGATAGCGAGCCCATCGAGAATGTTAGTCACGAGCTGCACCATCGCCGCTGCAGAAGCTGATGAAAAGAATCGCGTGAGATGCGGCGAGAAGCGCAGATGCGAGCTGCCGGCACCAGCCATGTGAGTAAGCGCCTCGAACTGCGTAAAGTGGTTGAGCGCCTGGGTGAACTGCGATGCTCCCGGCAGAGCCATTTCGGAGGACCCAACACCGCTCCCAGAGGAAGAGAACTCGACTCGTCTTGTTGAGATGTGCTGGCTCATGGCCAAGCGACGTGACATGTCGTCGCTGCTCGCCGCGATCGCTGGCATCGCGGTTGACGATGGCAGTGCCAATCCGCCACCGTGGCCTGCATCGTCCTGCCATCCCCGTGCTACCGATCTGCCCGCCGCCAAACCGAAGGAGCTGTTCTGCATCGCCTCTGGCTGTGTCAACGAGACGTTTTCGGGTACCTGTGCTCGCTGTCCATCCGTATGCAAGTCGAGTCGACGTGCTGCTACTGCTGCTGCGACGTTGTTGACTTCCAAGTTGATGTCGCCCGAGACTGCCAGACCTTGCAACAGCTTCTCGGCCAGGTTGACGGGATCGTTGCACTTGCCCTTTTGCGTCATGAGGTCGTTGGCGCGCTTGTACCAGCGATGACGTCGAATACCTTCGAACGTAATTCGCTTCTCTGGATTTGGATGCATCATCTTTTTCAGCAGTGACAGCGCATCGCTGGGGATCTTGGTCCATGGATCGTATGCAAACAGCTCGCCTGTGCGATACGCGTTGTACTCGGGAGACCTCGACGTCGGCTCGTCCCACGGTGTGCTGCCGACCAGCATGGCAAACAGCACCACACCCGAACTCCAAACATCCACAGGCTCGCCGCGATACGGCTTGCCGTTCATCTCTGGCGCAATATAAGGCAGCGATCCACAAGCGCCCGTCAACTCTCGCTCTTTGCCCTTGTACTTGTACACGGAGCAAAGACCGAAATCGGCAATCTTGAGGTTTCCCTCTGCATCGAGCATCATGTTTTCCGGCTTGATGTCGCGGTGGGTGACGCCCTGAGAGTGAATATACTCCAAACCTGCCAGCAGCTGCTGAAAGTAGAAATGAGCCAGGTCTTCTTCCACGCCATAGTCTGGTGCAATCTTGTCAAACAGATCACCACCAGCTCCTAGCTCGAGCACCATGTAGAGACCTGGCACGTAGTTGTCGTCGCGCGAGGGAGAGCTGAGCATCTTTTGACGCTCCTTGTCGCGCGCCTTGATAGATTCCTGTGTGGTGGCGACGGCTTCGCCCATCAAGATGCCCTTTTCTTTGCCTGCATTGCCGTTTTTGTCGACACCGCGCTCGACGGCGCCAAGAAATTCGAGGACGTTGGGGTGTTTGAGGATAGAGTGGACCTGGACTTCCTTTTGCAGCGCACGACGGTCGATGGGGTATTTGTTGGATCGATTGGGGGCGTACGAGATGACCTTGATGGCCGCCACGGGATTTGATTTGGATGATGGGTTGACGGCTCGAAAGACTTTACTGAAACCGCCTCCGCCGATCAGCTGAACGATGCGATAGTCCAGGACAGGCGGGTAAGACTGCCCAGTTGAGGAGGTGGGGATCGGCATGATTTTCCGTTGCTTCCTTCCAGTCCAGCAGAGATGTTCCAAAGGGTGTCGAGGGGAGGAAGCTGCCGCTGCTTCTAAGTAGTGAGGGTGCAGTGTGGATGGGTTGGGTTGGGTGGAGGAGAGATGGCAACGAGCAGCTGTCCCCTTCAAATTTGTCCTCCTCTGCAAAGATGGCAGGCAGCCTTGCAGACAAATTTCACGTTTCATTTGGTCGAGTGTTGTTCTCTGCGAGTGGCGGCGCGATTTTTTTGACGCGTCGCATAAAGTGAACCTCGACTCAGCCTTTGCCACAAAATGCAAAGCTGTTTAACAAGTAGGTCTCACATCTTCTAACCGAAAAAAATCTGAGCCGCACGGACGCAGCGCTGCAGACGACTCAGCAGCCTTCTCTAACTCCACTTGACGCTTCACCATCACCTCTTCTGCCTTCGACCTTTTGATCTTCTAAGTCGACCAAGATCTTCATTCGATCTAATTTGTCTCTCCTGGAAAGCTCTTAGCAAGCTCGTACTTCCTTCACACTCTTCTGGGTTGAGGTCAGAAACGACACCGACAATCATGGCTGCCGTAGCATCCTCCTCATCTATCGCTCCCTCAGCAGCTCCCTCCACCTCTACATCACGCCTCGAACCTCTCCTCATCCTCGCTCGATCCACCAAACCTCGTGGTGCAGCTGCAGCCA
Organism: Anthracocystis walkeri; assembly: GCA_928858565.1. Lineage (NCBI taxonomy): Eukaryota > Fungi > Basidiomycota > Ustilaginomycetes > Ustilaginales > Ustilaginaceae > Anthracocystis > Anthracocystis walkeri. Next base: position 233,374 of record CAKMXV010000010.1, read on the forward strand.
ACCTCATCCACCAAGCCGTCTCCGCACCCGGTATCTACTTCCTCGGCGAGCTAATCGACGTTCCAGGAGTCTCCGAGCTATCCACATCTACCGACGAGCTTCACACAGCATACCAGCTACTATGTCTGTTCGCATACGGCACATACAACGACTATATCCGTTTGCTCTCATCTGGTGCCACTCCGGAGCTGTCCCGGGATCAGATCTTCAAACTTCGACAGTTGACTTTGCTCTCACTAGCACGTCAGCAGAAGGCTTTACCTTACTCAACGCTGTACGATTCACTCGGTATGCACAACAGTAGAGAGTTGGAGGATCTTATCATCGAAAGTATCTATGCCGGGCTGATCTCGGGAAAGCTAAACGAGCTCCAGGAGAGGTTTGAAGTGCATCACGTTCAAGGTCGAGATGTGCCTCATCCGGCGATGGGTTCTCAACCAGCGATCACTGCTCTTCCCTCGCTAGCATCCAGTTCAAGCACGTCACAGCTCGACTCGATTCTCAGCGCTCTACAATCATGGCAGTCTACAACAGCGTCGATGCTGGAAAGTCTCCAGGCAAGAATGGAGGCAACACGTGCCAGCGCAGGCGAAGCCGAACATCAACGTCAGCAACACCATCAAGCGCTACTGCAGAATTTGACAGAGGCTCAGCAACAGTTGGAGGCTCAACAACAACAGGCGCAGAGAAAGGGGAAGGGTGCAGCGAATGCGATGGAGATTGACGAGGAGAACCCGCGAGCTGCAGCGAGGAAGAAGTCGACTGTGGCGGGTGTGAGGGGTAGTAAGAGGTCTCGTGCTTGAGCAGGCTTAATCACAAGCAGATTGTTTGTTGCAATTGATACCTTTTTGTCATTCGCCTAGTCGTGAACGGAAAGGATTGAGACGTGTGACAAAGTATCTGAGCTAATTACAGAAGGGTGGGCTGAGGCCGGTTAGATCATTGAACATGATTCCAGAATGCAATCAGGAGGGAAGGATGGAATCAGAAACGTCCGTCGGCTTGGCAGTGAACGCTTCAGCTGCTTTGGGACAGTGTTCGTCGTTGGATGCGTGGTCGATAGCGTAGCAAAGGTAGAGCGTATCCGAGCTGTGGCATGAGAGACGAAAGGGAAAACAAGAAGCGAATGTCAGTACAAGATGAATGCCGTTACATGAAGCTAGGGTTGAATACTTACGCGTTACTGAGAACATCCGCACACAATCGTAGAGTCCAATAGGGAAGCAAACCACAAAGCAATCCAACCAGTGGAGCATCGGCAGGCACATGCAACTGGTGCGCCGAAAACAGGAAACCAACTAGACCTGCGAGGAAGGAGAGAGCAATGGCGGTCAGGTCCAGCACCAGGTTGATCACAAGACCTTCCATGACACCTTGCACGCCTCTCCTGCTCACGAGCTGAGCACTCTTCTTGGCCGCAGTCCAGAAACCATCTCCCGTAACACCAACATAGACCAGCGCCAAGTCGCTGTAGCTCTGCAACACGGCTCCGAGGCCAGCAAGCACCACCACGACGTGCGTCAGAGGCTGTAGAAGCTTGGGCACCCTGCGCTGTGTAGTCGCGTCCTGGATACGGCGAGCAGCTTCTGCAACGAGGGTCAACGTCTTGACGATAGCCAAAATCAGAGCCGACATGCAGATCGAGCCGAGCGCAGGTCCAGTGGCCCTAGCAAAAGAGACGCGCACCACTTCCGTCGGGTCTGGTGCTGCATGACGACGCTGTGCGGAGCTATGGCTTCCTTGCTGCGGATAAGAGCCAGGAGCTCCAGGAGCTTCGTCGTAGATTGAGTCGCCGTCAAAGATGACATCGTTGGCGTGTTGCTCATCTGCGCGTCTTCTGTCAAAGGACTGCGCTCGTACATCGCCGCCAGCACTAGGTCCGGCCTGTCTTTCAGCGGACGTTCCCGCACCAGCCTGGGCATCGCCACCCGCGACATCGCCTTCACCGATGCGATGGAAATACCAATGACTGACCACACCTGCTACGGTCACGCGCTGCACGCCACGCAGGACGGCCCATGTCCACAGCCACGCGCACAGCGTAGCCCATGCGAGCCAGGCAGCCTTGGTGTCGGTCTTCCACTCCATCGAGTCGCCCACCTGCCGACCAAAGTGCCCTACAAGGAAGAGCCGGGTAAAGAGGTAGAGGAAGGGAATCGTCACGAGTGCAAAGACGCCTAGCGACGCTAGCGCCAACATCAGCAGGGCAGGATGTTTGAGCACCACGTTGCAAGATAGCTCGAGAACGGCGATAGATCGCGAGAGAGCTTTGCGACGGTGCCAGACCATACGAGCAAAGAGGATGGCAAGCGCCAAAGGCACGATTGAGATGATTCGCAGACCGGTCGTGCTCCAACCGCCGCCGGACCACGCCTCGTCATCGTAGATGAAGCTTCCAGCGAAAGCCCAGGCCCATCCGAGGCCAAGCACGATGGGAACGCCCATCAACCCCGTTCGCAACACTTTGGCACCGCCAAAGCGGCTCAAGTTTCGGAGCAGCAGCAGGTTGCCGACACCGGCTGCAAAGGACAGCAGGGTTAGCAGGATCAAGATTGGCAAGGATCGAGTGATGGTGTAGTAGGAAGATGGCCGTGTCTTGGGTGTCTTTGGCTGCGAGGGAGTGCGGGCGCCCCAACTGAGGTAGGCACCGATCAGGATCGTAGCACAGATAGCTGCAGCAAAGCTGGCGATGGCCGTCTTGTCTCGATACTTGCCAAAGGCAAGACGGTTGGCCCATGGTCCCCAACCCGCTCTGGCGGGAGGCGCAGGATACAGGTGGATCTCGTCGATATTGTCCTCTTCACGCTTGTAAGCGTTTGGTCCTCCATCGCCACCACGTGATTGACGCTGTTTCGAGTGTCGACTGGTGCGATGTGAACTTGCATCGTGATCCGAGTCGTCCGAGTCCATATCGGAGCTGTGTCTGACTGCAATCCTGAGAGGTCGCGCGCTGCCAGAACCAGAGGGCAGTAAAGGCTCGCGCAAAGTAGACGTCATCTGGCGTGCACGGTTGCGCGACTCACGACGACTGCGATGCATGCGACGTCCCTCGCCCTCGGTGTCGTACTCGGATTCTGTGACCGAAGAAGCTGAGACGGATCCGGATCTGGAGCGGGACATGTCGGAACGGTCGTCGGCGTCATCGTCTTCACGTTCATCGTAAATGCTGAAAAGCCCCTCGCTCCGGCTACGGTCATAGCGCGATGCTTTGCCACGTGCCTTGTTGACCCTGGCATTCTGTTGTGAGTAGATAGAGGAAGAGTCTTGCAGCTGGCTGTTTTGCCTGCGGTCGTGTGGTGAATAGATGCTGGAGGAAGAGGGGTCATAGCGAGCATCTCGACGCGCGGCATTGCGTTCTGAATCGAGTTCCGTGTCGATGGTGGATCCGTGTGCGAGCCAACCTCGGGCTCTGGCAGCTTCTCGACGTTGATGTTGAGCGGCCGTCTGTGGTTGCGAGTGAGCATTCTGAGTGTAGGGTCGTTTGTCCGCATCAGACGCCGCAACGGACTGATCGTCCGAGGTGCGATTCTCTTTGGTGCTGGCAAGGCTATGCTGGCTTGCACCGTCATCGAGATCGCCATCGGCCAGAAACGGATCTTGTGCGTCGTTGCCTGTGTTAATACGTGGAACATTCGCTGCTTGCGGAGGGTTCGCTTGCCTTTGTTGGCTTGGAACAGCGTTGCCGTGCATCGAGGCCGCAGCGTTTGCTGAGCCATCCAAGCTGTCGGCGAGATCTTCGGACCGCGAGCTTTCTGCAAGACGAGAAGCCAATCCTGGCATTCGTCGATCGTCTCGCCAGAGGTCTACATCGTCCTCATCATCGATCTCGCGGATGAGTGAATCGCGGATGCCATGCCCGGCGCCGCCAGCCTGCCTACCGCGACCTGATGCGAGAAAGGAGGCAGGACCGAAGCGGCTGGCGCCGGTGAGACTGTGTAGGATACCGCTTTGTGTGCCTGGTCTGCCGTATGCTGGCGGTGTTGGAAGGCCATCGGAGCTGGACATGCTGTACTCTGGACCGTAAGGGGTGTGGCGGTTGTTGGGATGCGAAAAGGGGGCGCCTGATACGGAAGCGTGGCTGTAGAAGAGCGGGTCGCTGGGATCATTGGCATCCTGATCCGCATCGACGCCTGGACGAGTCGAGGTAGCCAAACCAGAGGAGAGGAAGCGAGACGCGTACTGAGAGAGGGACGTCATTGTTGCCAAGCTTCCTCGGACGCTGAAGAAGGGTTGTGTGGGTGCGGGGCAAGAGGATGCGCTCTGGTCGAGGGGCTGCTACACGAGTGTCGCGATGCTTTGAAGACGACGTTGTGAGCAGCCTTGACGGGGATCGAAGACGGTGTTGTGTCGCCGATGCGTTTGTAGGCGCAGACTGATCTAAATCGAGACGTAGTTCCGTTACGAGAGGGAGGAGATAGGGATCCAAGGCGAGACAAGCTTCACCGCGACAGAGCGCAGTGACAGAAAAGTGTGTGCGCGATGCAGTAGGAAGATGGCCGTCGAGGTGGATGAGAAGGCCGACGAAAGCCTTTCTGATGGTTGGTGGTATGATGTTGAGATCGCTGAGGATTGGATGGCGCTAATGATAGGGATTGAGCAGCTGACAGATTCATAGATTGGCAGACAGATTGGCTGACTGGCTGGCTGGCTGTGACTGCGCGAGTCAGATCGTGTGGAGTGAAAGCGGCAAGGCAGTGGAGCAGTCTTTTGTCAAGTAATTTACTGCGCAGCGATAGGCTCACTCAGGGTCCAAGTGCCAAAATTATGCACCCCGACGCTGTGTGACTGCAAAGAGAGTACTGTAGGATATCAGCCGCATTTTCGCACTAAAATTGCCCATCACCACACGGCGCAATCACAGAATCACAAAATCACAGAATCGCGCATCCGCCTTGCGCGTTTCGACAAAGGGGCTCAAAAAATGGTCACTCTGCAACAGTCCAACGCGCTCTAACACTTTCAAGCTTTTTTTTGTGGTTTGGTGGATCGGGTCGTGTGGCTGAACAGGCGAAAAATGCGCAGCGGTATCGGGTCAAATCGCATCAAAGAGCTGACGCTAAGCGGGGCGAAGTCGGAAGAACATCAAGAAGTAGCTTCGCACCGTCTGACCAATTGCCGGCTAAGAGTCACTCACAACTCTGTTGGCTCTCTGTGACTTTTTTTTTGACATTCCACCAAGCCTCCACTCAGGACCTTCTCAGGTTTCATCTTTCACCTTCCACCATCCATCTTTCACCCTTCATACCCTTTGCATCACCTCTCGTTGGGAATCATAGCCCAACTCCCTTTCGCACACATACCATCATAATGTCGAGCTCCATGTCCCGTCAGCTCGGCTTCGCTCTGCGTTCCGTCTCAAGACCCTCTGTTGCCGGCTCGTCCAAGCAGAGCCTTGCATCCGTCGCACCACGCGCACCCGCATTCAAATCCGCATCGAGAGCCATGAACTTCTCGACAGCACGAACGGCTTTCAACTCGGCCAGCAACAAGAAGGAAGAGGAGACCAAGGCATCTGGTGAGGCTATGGGCGCCACCGACGGCGAGGCAGGCGCCGGTAGCGACGCATTGCAAGCTCAGATCAAGGAGAAGGACGCCAAGATCAAGGAGTTGCAAGAAGCCCTCCTGTATGGCAAGGCCGATTACCAGAACTTGCAGCGACGATCCAAGGACGAAAAGGCGCAAGCGGGCGACTTTGCCATCACCAAGCTCGCCAAGGACCTCACCAGCTCCATCGACATTCTCGGCTTGGCGCTCAAGTCGGTACCCGAAGAGCTGCGTACTGCTCCCAAGGACCTCGACAGCAAGGACCCTCGTCGTGTCGTCGCCGACCTGTACTCTGGTGTTGACTTGACCTCCAAGTCGTTGCTCGACATGCTCCGAACACACGGTATCGTCCAGTTTGACCCTACCGGCGAAAAGTTCGACCCTAAGGAGCACGAGGCTCTGTACCAGGCTCCCGTTCCCGGCAAGGAGCCCGGCACTGTTCTCGAATGCAGCAAGGTCGGCTACAAGATCAAGGACCGTCTTCTGCGTGCCGCCGAGGTCGGTGTCGTTCAGTCGACCGAGTAAGGCTGCTCAAGAGCCTCTTCTAGCTCATCGTTCATTCCAATGATATTCATGCGATCGCCTCTGCAATCGATCAGTTCTCTTTCACAAGACTCAACTGGCGTACCTGTCGCCCCACGTCAACGTCTTGCCACAAACCACCAAAACATGCTGCACCAGCATCCCATCATCAACCAGCACCACCTCATGAATCTCGCACACATTAGCAATGCGCTGTTTGCCAGAGGGGCGAGACTATGACAGCTCTCGCCTCGTGTATATCTGTACTTTTTATATCATGCTTCTCTCTCTACCTACAATGTCAAGACCCACCACTTCTTGCTCTCCTCCATGCTCCACAGATGTCCCCACCAGAAACAGCTACACCAGCTTCGAGTCACGTCTCATTTTCTACAAGTCTCTCTTGCTCTTATGATCACCGTATAGTGTGATTGCCCTCACGATCATAACTCCGCAATCGGGCTTCGACGACCTCTGGCTGGTGATAGAAGCTGTCTGTTCCCTTTGATCGTGTCGGTCAAACAGTGTGCAGAGCAACTCGAAAATTTCGAATACAATTGCAAACGCGATTCAATACAATCCAGACCCAAGGCGATACAATGACTGCATGCCAGAGCGAAGCAATTTGTATTGGAACTGAGCCAACTGAATTCAAGCCCACAGTCACGCGTGGTTGGCCTTGAGTGAGTGTTTTGTTTCTTCTTTCTCTGTCGTGTCAATTTTTTCTTCTGACAGAAGCGGTTGATTTTCCTGCAGAAAAATTTGTCGAGAGTGAAACTTTTTTTTACTGAGCCGTGTCTTCCTCTCAGATGCCTGGCTGCGCCTAAATTTTCACTTTTTTTTTCCCTTTCATTCGCGACTAAAGAGAGGGGCAGGAATGAAGTTGCTCGAAGCCAGAGTGTGAGCTGCAAGAGAGAGGGAGCGAGAGCTGCGTGGCTCACTCGTCCGCTCGCTGCCTCTGAGTAAAAAAAAAAAAGTGGGCGACGCCATCCTTACCTTCCTACCTTCTCCTCCAAAAAAACTTTTCTTAAAACCCAAAAAACACCATCTCCTTCGAAAAAAGCCCGAGGTTGTTGTCGACTCTTTACCAGTTGTCACTCCTCGTATAAAGCCAAAAGAAAATTCAAAAAAGCCCATACATCTTCATCAAAGGTAAGTGCCTTGTCCACCGCGGTGAAGCGGTCGCACGAAGTAGACGTAGGGGCGCAGGACGGACGCGTCGACGGTCTCGAGCCTTGATCACGAGGTCAGCAGTAATGCCAACGAGGACGACCAACACGATACGGTCACCGAATACACACGATCGCAGCGACGACATCGACGGTGTAGACCAACGTTGCGGTCTCTCAGAAGGTGGTCCGCATACTGCCAGGCTCAACATGCCGCATTCGATCGTGTTCAGTACAGTGCGCCGCCTCGTATCGCATCCACTGCTCTCATTAGCATCTCAAATCGTCTTAAGAAGCGCTCGCCGCAAGACGGCCTCCACGACATCCTTGAGGCGTTCGCGCCGTTCTCGCCCTTCATCTCCTTGCGCGCATCCTCCCATCACACGGCAACTTGAGAACTCTCCTTACTGACATCAATCCCTTTCCTTCCCCTACTTTGCCTATCATCCTCCTCCAGAAAGAGTTCCTTCGTACCCTTTCTTTCTTTCTTCATCCTTTTTTTCACTTTTTCGTTCCTTCATCTTTTCGGAAAAAAACCCCACCAAAAACCCATTTCTCGTAACGATGTCGTCCACCGAGTCCCCCGCCGTCGCCCCCGCTGAGGCCGTCGCTGCCCCCGCTCCCGCCGCCGAGCAGCAGGCTGCCGGCAACGCCGACCGCAACAACGCCGATGCCGCCAACAACACCTCGCTCTACGTTGGTGAGCTCGACCCCTCGGTCACCGAGGCCATGCTCTTCGAGATCTTCAACATGATCGGTCCCGTCGCCAGCATCCGTGTCTGCCGTGACGCCGTCACCCGTCGCTCCCTCGGATACGCCTACGTCAACTTCCTCAACGCTGCTGACGGTGAGCGCGCCATGGAGCAGCTCAACTACTCGCTCATCCGCAACCGCCCTTGCCGTATCATGTGGTCCCAGCGTGACCCCGCCCTCCGACGCACCGGTCAGGGCAACATCTTCATCAAGAACCTCGACGCTGGTATCGACAACAAGGCCCTCCACGACACCTTCGCGGCTTTCGGCAACATCCTCTCGTGCAAGGTCGCCCAGAACGAGACTGGCTCGCTCGGTTACGGTTTCGTCCACTACGAGACCGCCGAGGCTGCCGAGGCTGCCATCAAGCACGTCAACGGCATGCTTTTGAACGACAAAAAGGTCTACGTCGGCCACCACATCCCCCGCAAGGAGCGTCAGGCCAAGATCGAGGAGTCGCGTGCCAACTTCACCAACGTCTACGCCAAGAACGTCGACCCCGAGGTTACCGACGAGGAGTTCGAGAAGCTCTTCACCAAGTACGGCAAGATCACCTCCTGCGTCCTCCAGCGCGACGAGGACGGCAAGTCCAAGGGTTTCGGTTTCGTCAACTTTGAGGACCACAACGAGGCCCAGAAGGCCGTCGATGAGCTGCACGACTCTGACTTCAAGGGTCAGAAGCTCTTTGTCGCTCGTGCCCAGAAGAAGAGCGAGCGTGAGGAGGAGCTCCGCCGCTCGTACGAGGCTGCCAAGAACGAGAAGTTGGCCAAGTTCCAGGGTGTCAACCTCTACCTCAAGAACATCCCCGAGTCGTACGACGACGAGCGTCTGCGTGAGGAGTTTGCTCCCTTCGGTGCCATCACCTCGTGCAAGATCATGCGCGCTCCCTCCGGTGTTTCGCGCGGCTTCGGTTTCGTCTGCTACTCTGCTCCCGAGGAGGCCAACAAGGCCGTCTCGGAGATGAACGGCAAGATGCTCGACAACCGACCCCTCTACGTCGCCCTTGCCCAGCGCAAGGACGTCCGTCGTCAGCAGCTCGAGGCTCAGATCATGCAGCGCAACCAGCTCCGTCTCCAGCAGCAGGCTGCTGCTCAGGGTATGGGCTACCCCGGTCCCGGCATGTACTACCCTCAGCCTGGTGCCTTCCCTGGCCAGCCTGGCGGCATGGTCCCCCGTCCTCGTTACGCCCCTGCCGGCATGATGCCCCAGGGTATGCCCATGGCTCCTTACGGCCAGCCCGGTCAGTTCCCTGCTGGCATGATGCCCCAGGGCTACCGCCCCGCCCGCCCTCCTCGCGGTGCGCCCAACGCCGCTGGCGGCCCTGCTCCTCCTGCTGGTGCTCGCCCCCCTGCTGGCGTCAACGGTGCTCCTCGCCCTGCTGGTCAGCCCGTCCCCGGTCAGCCCATGCCCCGTGGCCCCGCCGCCCGCCCTGCTGGCCGCCCTCAGGGTGAGAACGCTGGTCAGCCCGGTGCTTTGACCGCCGCCGCTCTCGCCAAGGCTAGCCCCGAGGAGCAGAAGCAGATGCTCGGTGAGGCCATCTACCCCAAGGTTGCGGCCTCGCAGCCCGAGCTTGCCGGTAAGCTCACTGGTATGATCCTCGAGCTTCCCGTCACCGAGTTGCTCCACCTCCTCGAGGAGAGCGAGGCTCTTGATGCCAAGGTCAACGAGGCTCTCGAGGTTCTCAAGGAGTACCAGCAGAACGAGCCTGCTGCTCCCGAAGCTGAGGCTGAGGCTCCCAAGACCGAGGCCTAAGTGGCTTCGTTTGAAGTTCTTCATACCCCTTCTCTCCTCATTTCGCTTCGGCTGCATGCATTTGTGACCGGTCATTCTTTTTTTCAACACACACACACACACACACACACACACACACACAACCCCCAAAAGATCCTGTCCTGCGCGTCAAGTGTTTCGAGCCGGCGTGCGCTAAGTGGACGATCGGGAGGCAGCGAGGTGCTTTTCTTTTCTCCCTCGAGAGCGGAAGCGCGCTGTAGAGGAGGGGAAACCGTCAGAAAGCTGCCTAAAGCTTTCCTTTTGTTTTCTTTTCTTGCTCTTGTTCGCGATGCGTTGTATAATATCCCTACCCCCCTTCGACCCCGGCTCAGTTTCTCTGTTGTCTATATTTGTTTCTCTCTCTCATAACCGGGTCTCAAGGCGGTTTCAACCTTTCTCACACTCGCGCTTCCCACTCCTTCTGTCACCTTGTTTTCGCATCCGCCTCCCTTTCGTCGCTAGCACACCCAACACCTTCACGCCCCGCTCAGAACTGTCATGTAGCGATGATCATCCTTGACCTTTACCCCGATGTAGGGTCGAAATAACCTGCCTTTGCTCACAGAAATCATGAATGCGTGTCGTAGAGTGATAAGATTGAGAGCTCGTGGGTGCTCTGAGGCTGTCAGGACGGGGGCAACGGGCCTAACAAGGTGCAGTGTGAAAAAAAAAGTCGCCTGCTTCAGGGTTTAAGAAATCTTCAAGGCACGAGAGCAGAGCAGAGCGAGCCCCTTGAAATTTTTCAGGTTCTCGTCGGCCATCCTGCAAGTGATGGAATTTTTTTCGAGGTTTCTCTTCCAAAAATTTTGGGCTCGAGCAAGCAAAGGTCACGCTTTTTTTCTCCACGATCCTCGTCGTCTTCTTCCTCCATCAACCAGCCTTCAAAAACATACTTCGACCGATCCACACACACACACGTCGATCAGACACAAACCCGCTTCTGTCACTTTACTCGAACTTTCTATCGCTCTCGCTCCCGCCATTACTGCGATAGCAAGGTTACTTCTCTCAAATTCAAGCTTTAGCCACCCCGGTATAACCTTCAAACAATGGTAGCTACATCGACGAGCAAGCAAACAGCTTCTTCGTCTTCTGGTGGTGGTGGCAACAAGGTCAAAAAGGTCTCGTCTGCCAAAGTTGGACTTGTTGGTACACCTTCTAGATCTGGAGTTGAGTCGAACAAGGATGGTGAGGTGGTACTCAAGCACAGCAAGCCGTTGGGGATGGAAGGGTCGGACGATGATGAGGATGTGGAACTTGGGGATGAGACTTTTCAGGCTGTTGGGGAAGCGATGGACGATGATGATGATCTGATGATCGGGTCTTCTGCCACCACCTCTGTTGCTGCTTCCACCAACACCAACAGCGCCACCGCTGCTTTGGACAAACCGTCGTTCAAACCGCTCTCTTCTTCAGCTTCGTCACTCACCGCTGTCGCCAAGGGCCAGTTGCGCAAGATCCCCATCCCTCCACACCGCCTCACACCGCTCAAAAACGACTGGCACAAGATCTACACCCCACTCGTCGAAATGGCTTCCCTCCAAGTTCGTATGAACGTAGCTAAGAAATGCGTCGAACTCAAATCCTCCCGATACACCACCGAACAAGGTATGCTCCAAAAAGGGTCCGATTTCGTAAAAGCTTTCGCCCTCGGTTTCGAAGCAGACGACGCCATTGCTCTGCTTCGTATGGACGATCTCTTCATCGACACTTTTGAGATTAAAGACGTGAAAACGTTGCAGGGTGATAATTTGTCAAGAGCGATCGGTAGGATTGCAGGCAAAGATGGTAGAACCAGGTTCGCTATCGAGAACGCAAGTAGGACAAGGTTGGTGGTGGCGGATACGAGGATTCATATCCTGGGTAGTGTGGGGAACATCAAGATTGCGAGGGATGCGGTGGTGGCTTTGATCAGGGGTAGTCCTCCGGGGAAAGTGTATGCGAATTTGAAGAGTGTTAGTGCTAGACAGAGGCAGAGGGCGTAGAGAGGGAGAGGGAGAAATTGCAATGCATGATGATTTGGTTTTGCACAGACCGTTTTGCGGTGGTGTTCAAGAGGGGCTCACGACCGCAGTCTGTGAAAAGAACGTGTGAGATGCGTATTGTAGTGTTAAGTGTGAATGAAGAGGTATAACAAGCGAAAGTTTTCGGCTCAGAAGCTACCAACAGGAACACCCATCCTGCCACCTCCCAATTCCTCCTCTCGAATCCTCGCGTTTTCCTTTGCAATACTCTGATACGTCTTTGCTTTAACCGCTCGATCCTTCTCCCTCGCGTAGACTCTCGCGATCGTTTCTGCTACCGCTACACCTCCACTTGCTGCTCCTCCAGCTGTTGGTCCAGAACTACAGATCCCCCTCTGAACGTCTTCCGCCGACATGGCGAGGTAGACCTGTCTACAGCTAGCCAGGAGTTGTTTACGGGCTGCTCTTTTGCCGCTGGGACTGACGCTGCTTGTGTTGACCACCGAGTGGTTCGAAGAGTGGTGGGTGGAGGAGGTATCGACATCGGAAGAGATCCGAATGACCGAGTTGACTTCAAGCATGTCAAACACCCCGAGGAGTTCGGAGCCTTCGAGGGGGGAGAACAGGCCGTGTTCCGACTTGAGGATGGAGTGGTAGGTTAGTTCCACGTCGGCGATTCGTGTTCCAGCAGAAATGGTGGAAGTGTTGGCAGAGCCGAGAACGCTCAAACCTTGTTCGGCTCGCGCTTGGGCGACGAGGATGGAGAGAAGGACGAGTTTCGGGTGCACGCCGAGCGATCGCACTTTCGAGAGGTTCGGGGAGCCAAGTACAGACGTGAGGACTTTGAGGATTTGCGTAGGTCCCACCTTGGGTGCGGTTGCTGGTGTGAAGTGTCGCAAGAGTTTAGCTCGGGCTGCAAGGGCTGCTGTTTGTGGCTGTTCGACATGGTCTACAGCAGCAGTCTCGCCCTCATTCGATGCTGCAGCTTTAACTCGCTCAGCCTCGAGCGTCGCCATCGCCTTCTTACGCTGTTCGCCTTCGACCATCTCGACAGCCAGACGTGCAGCATCGAGCGCCTTTCGCAAATCACCCGTAGCACCGGCGATTTTCTTGGCGAGCAATTCGACGGCTGTTGGTGTGAACAGTGGGAGGGCGTCTTGCGATTCTACCCCCACTGCAGCCTCCTTCTCCTCATCATATCGCTCATACAACCCCGACAATCTGTCACGAATAACCGAAACAATCTCGCTCGCCTCAAAAGGTCGAAAATGCAACAACGCCGGCGAAGCGCCTTTACTCGCCAGCAAGGGCACAAAACGCTCCGTCAAGTCGAGCGAGTTGGCAATCCCAATCAAGCTGCAAGCGGAGCCTCCGCGAGCACCGGCACCAGCACCGCTGCTGGAAGTCCAGGAGAAGATCTTGTAGAGAATGTTTTGGTGTGCGCGGCTCTGCAGCAGATGATCCATTTCGTCGAGAACGATCAAGATGCGCTGATTGCCCTCGCGAATCAAGGTAGACAACGCCTGTTCAGCTACCGCGTCGGACTGGCCTTCAGCAGCGTTTGAGCCAAGGGCTTGCAGAACTTTACCAAAGATGAGACGAGGATGCGAAAGAGTCATGCAGTTGACAAACGCAACACGCGGCACCGATGACGTCGACTCGGAAAGACTGTTGAGCACCGATCGTACCAGAGCGGTCTTTCCCGTACCCGGCAAACCGCAGACGTACAAACACGCAGCTTCAGCGTCACCGTCGAGCTCGACATTGAGACTGCTGGCTCGCTGTGAGGCGCTGGGAAAGAGACCGAAAGTCTGCTGCAGAAACAGCTGGATGGCTACCCGCTCCGATTCGCGACCGACGACCTTGACGTGGTGCCCACCGAGCTTGGTGACTGCCTCGTTGGTGATGGTGAGGCCCGCTTCTGTTTCAGCTGGGTCGACACCAGCTGCGTATCGGAGCAATGCTCTTGCGTGAGCGTAGACGCTAGAGTATTCTTGCTGTTTCGACGAGTCGAGAAGAGCAGGGTTGATGGGTGGAGAGACGTCGCGATCGGAGGAGCAGGAGGAAGTGGGAGCTGATGAGCTCTCGGCAATGCTTTGGGTATCGAAGAGCGAGCTCTGCGCCGATTCTTGGGAGGAGAGTGGGAAGTAGGAACCGGATCCTTCGTCGGGAGCGAATGTAGGAGTGAAGCGCGACGAAGTGGGACTGTCGAGGTGGAGTAATGAGCCTCGTCTTGACGTTGGGGTCTGCAGGCGCAGACGAGAGAGGGGGCTTGCCGGTGAAGATGCGTCTTCGGCATCAAAGTCGACGTCGTTGCGTGAGCGTTTCCTGCTCGACATGATCGAGGGTCGACGTGTGGGAGTGCTGGGTGAAGAGCTGAGCAGGTTGTGATCCGATGTTGTGCGTGCTAGACGTCGCGAAGGTGTCATGTTGAGGGCTGACATCGTGAAGGTGGTGAGAGCGTCGATGGTATGCGAGACAAAGGGTATCGAAGAGTCAAGGAGCGTCGAAACAAGGCAGCAGCAAAAGGAACGAGAAACGAGACCAGTGCAGGGTATACAGATAAAGATGCAGGGCCGAACGATGCAATGAGAGCGAAGGAAGGTAGAGATGAGAAAAGAGGAGGCACAAGAGAATGAATGAGAAGGGGGGAGGAGGATAGAAGCAAGGTCAGTCAAGTGTTTGCTTCTACCTAAAACTGCTCGCTCGGGCTGTCGCGGTGTGCAGTTGCAACTTTTGTTTCCAGGAAATTGACAGGCGAACTGCTGCTCTCTGTGCTGCGACTTCAAAAATCTAAGCTGCAGACGCGCAGACTCGGGTGCAGCTCGCCAACGCGTAAATGGGCGCGTCGTGGGCGTGTGTGGGTGTGTGACTGTAAGAAATGGCAGGTGTGACTGCTGCAAATTTCATGCACTTTGCACCAGTCACACGCAGCAGCAACAGCAGCAGCAGCGAGGAGAAGCGGCGTTTCGAAAATTGTGACTGTGGAGAGTGGAGTTGAATTGGCCTCGTCTCGTGCAGCAAGCAGCACTGAATCGATCGAAGCTGCATGCTGCTGTATGCCACTGTCGGTTGCACCAAAAAATTGTCCTCCGTGTCGAGCATGCTTACTAGAAGAAAGCTCCAACAGATGTTGCAACACCTGCCTGCCGCCATCTGGAAGCGCAACTCTTCTGAATTATGGAAGCCAAAAGGAGGGGGGAAATGAGACAAGACTTACCTGAAGCAGAAGAAAGATCGGATGTGGTAGAGCTACGGCTGAGACGGCGAGGCTGAGAGGTCGAAGCTGCAAAAGTGGGTCGCTCCATGAGACTGTCTTGTCGAGATCGAGTTGTGGTGCGACGAAAGGCATCTTCCTCCTGTGCATCTCGAGCTTCGATCTCAAGCACGTCCTGCGAGGTGCAGCGGAAAGGTGCGACATTTTCTTTGTTGCTGTCGTCCGGTCGATCGGCAACTGATGGAAAAGAACAGCCCCCAAGTCTCCGTGAGTTGCTCTGACTGTCGTTCTCGTCATCGGAAGAGTCGCCGAAATCAGAGCTGCCAAGGATAGATCGTCGAGAGGAGGTGGACGATCGGGACGAGAAGCGGCTACTGGGAGCTCGAGTGTATCGTGGCCTGGATGGGGTTGAGGTGGAGGAAGCTGAGCTTGCCGAGCTGGACGAGGATCCTTTGCTGGACGTTTGAATGTTGAGTTGAGCAAGAGCGCCGGTTACCAGAGCACGATTCGCTCCCAGTCCCGAGCTAGAAGCAGCCTTGGCCTGCGATTTCAGTGCCATGACATCCTCGTTCGGGCCTTCGATCGGCGCCGACGCAGGTTGACGATGCGATCCTGTTCGGAGGCGTGCTGAAAGAGCTCGAGTAAGAGGCATGGTGCAAAAGCTGCGTCTGTGGGGCTGAAAGCTATAGACTCTGCGAGTTGCGAAGCCAGACCGTCGTCCGTAGAGGCGACCGTGACAATTATTGACAAGGAGGATCTATCTGTAGATTGACCCAGGACGGTAAAGAGATGGAGAGGAGAAGCTGTTGAAGACCAAGAAAGCGAGGGGAGAGGAGCTGGTGGGTCAAGAAAGAAGAGCCAGATGAATTGAATATCAAAGAGCTCGAATCCCAGCCTCGAGATTCTGTCTCTGCCTGGCGAGTCTTCTTAGTTGCACCTCTGTCTCTTCCTCGCTGATTGTGCTTCTGACACCCGAAAAACGGCTATGCCAAGGGTCCAAGCGCTCTGTCGGTTTCGCCTGTTTCTTGTGCTCCCAGCTCAGCTCTCTCACACGTTTGGTGAATCAGTGCCTCCGTCACGAGCTTCGAGGTTTTCGCGTAAATTGACGTTGCGTGTGGCCGTGTCATGGGCCCACGCGTCAGCCGCACGAAAAGGTCGCACCAGTAGACTAACTTATCACACCAACACCAACTCCCTCCATAGGCAGACCTTGCTTGATGGTGCACCTTTGATCCACGGCGCACGCAGACTTCTTTGTGCGTCTGAAGCGCAGCATGTTCCATTTGATTCGATGGGGGAGCATGATCGATGATTGGATGCTTTCTGTTGGTCTTCAGTGAGTGGGCAAACTACGCCTCTTTGCAGATGAAAGGAATTCTGGCCCAGAGCTTAAACTTCGAAAGACAACGTTGCTCGTGCGACCAATCAATCGGTCGGTCCCTTTCAACTCAGAGGAGCAAAGAGAAGCGAAGGACAAAGCTTCAGAGCTTACTTGGAAGAAGCAAGACAATCATCGGCGCAGATTGGCGCCCACGAGAGCGGTTAGGATTGAGCATTCCGAAGCTTGATCCTACCCAATCCAGCGCAAAGCAGGCGAGCGAGCGAGCGAGCGAGTTAGAAGCCTTTTTCGCTTTTCTTTGAGCGTGACATCACAATTTCACTCTGACTGGCTCGCGGCGTGTGTGACTTCTCGGAGGGAAGAGGGTCTCATCTCTGATTTTGATTTTCTGAAATTTGGCAGACTCAGCTGTCGCGCAAAGCCGGTCACAGCGTCAGATTAGAGACGCTCAACCGGAATCTGATTTCGGGCCCGCCAAGAGCGCTTTGAGAATGAAAAAGTGGACCGGCAATCAGCACTTCTAACTCACCCATCTCGCCGTACTCCATCTGCACTCTGCAGCAACCTTCACTGTACGGATCAACCGAAGCTCGTTTCGTTTCTATTCAAAGCGCAGCGCACACAAGGTTTCGAGAACCGACGTCGCTCTTTTCTCCTTTTCTTGATTCGCACGCACCGTCGACGCACGCAGAGTGGAGGAACCCTTTTGACGAACAACCCGTCGCGCTGCGCACATCTCTCCTTTCATTGTCGCCTTCTCACAGTCTCCACCGCCTTTGTCCACAGCAAAACCTTGTTGCGTCCAGACCGTCCATCTGTAGCTGCCGCAGCCGGTGGACAATCGACGCTTCGATCGTGCACGGTCCCCACCAAACCAGAGCTTCAGCTTCTCAAGCACTCGTTACGCACAGACATCACTCGGCTGAACACAGATCAGCAATCAGGCCCTACTTTCGACGCAATCTAGATTCGGTGCGCTCAACATGAGCTACAGTCCGCTGCTCGGCGCAGATCGGCGAGCGGGCGAAACCAGCTCGGGCCTGCCCACATCCGCCTCGATTCGCGATACGCTTTCGGGCGCCATCAACTCGACTAAAGCCTACTTGCAGCCCTTCACTCCCGGATCTCCCTATCTCGGCTCGAATGGCATGAATGGTCACAACGAGCCAGGGCGTCTGCTCACCGACGTCGCTCCACAACTCATGACGACTCGTATGATGGCGGCTGTCACCAATTCCAACACCGCTCTCGGCCTCACTCCCGATGGTCAGCGCCGTGCACGCTTGCTACTCACCCCAGGGTTCTCCATCAGCAGTCCCGCTCGCTCACTCGTTCGGATGGGCGGCTCCCTCATTCAGTCTGGTATCGGACGTGGGCCGATGAACGGCATCACATCTCACGAGCTCTTTGTCTTGGAAGAGAGCGATCGCATTCTTGCAACAGCAGCGCAGGACCTTGATCTCGCCACGGAAACCGATCAGCAGTCGGGCTCAAGAGCCGCGATCGAAGCTGCCAAGTCCAAAGCAGAGCCATCCGTCTCGCTCCTCCGAGGTTTCCAAGCCACAATACCCAGCTCCACCGAAGGGAGGCAACGTCGAAGGCGCGTTCGTGCCATCGCCAGCGGATTCGAAGATGGTCCCGAAGGCCCCACAAAGCTTGGTCTCAAAGCGATGGGCGACAAGGCGCGGGGTCTCATGGTGGAAGGCGTCGACACGGAACCCGTCTCTGCATTCCAAGCACGCGAGCAGCGTCACGCACGCAGAAATCAAGCGAGTCGCATCCTCTCCAGAGGCAAAGACGGTGCGCGCACATCTGTCATCGAACTCGAAGAGCTGGAGAGGCAGCTGCGAGAAATTGAGCGCGAGCAGGACGATGTCGGTGTCAGACGCTCGCTCATCGATTCCGAGATGGCCGCCGTCGATGCCAAGATCAAGGTGCTGGAAAAGATTAAAGCCGGTCTGCACAAGAAGCTTCTTGGCCTGCGCGAGGAGGAACTGGAACTGAATGACGAGCACGAAGGAGTGGCAGAGCTGTTGGCCGTGCAGAAGCATCTGCGCGCTATGCCCGGTGGACCTGCTGCTGCTGCCAATGCAGGTGCTTCCGGTGCAACAACGAGTCAGAGCAGCAGCCGTCGGCGTAAAGGTCCGCTTTTTATGCCTCAGGAACACGACGAGCTGCCATCTGGTGTCGCTTTCATGACGCTAGCGGATCACTCGGCTCCCATCACATCGCTCGACTTTACCGAGCCTTACGGTACTTTGGTTTCGGCGTCGCTGGATGAGACGGTGCGAGTCTGGGATCTGGCATCTGGTGACGAGGTGGGCAGGTTGCGCGGCCACACAGGAGTCGTCAAGTGCTTGCAGGTGGAAGACGAGGTGTGCATCACAGGTGGCTCGGACAACGCCATCCGCATCTGGGACTTGACAAAAGTGGAAAACTTTGAAGCACGACTTACCATGACGGCCTCGGGAGAGCTTCCGGCAAGGAGAAGATCGCCTGACCTCAATCGCAGCCCGCAATTCGCAGGAGACGAAAGCATGAACAGCATAAAGATCCGCGATGGCAACGAGAGCGTGGAAGAGGACGAGGATGTACGAGACGAATACGATCCCTGCGTAAAGAGCCTCGAAGGGCATAGCAAGTCAGTGACAGCGCTGTACTTTGACGACAACTGCTTGGTGACAGGTGCTTCCGACAAGACGCTCCGCCAGTGGGATCTCAACACGGGACAATGCGTGCTGACGATGGACATCCTATGGGCCATCTCGAACCCCACTTCATCCCAAGCCATCTCACAATCCGAATTCGGTTTCCCCGAATCACCGTCACGCAAAGCATCTTCATCCTCCATCCTAGGCCCCACCCGACCCGACCTCACCACCCGCGACTCGTTCTCCGTCCTCAACAATCTCTCCGGCGCATTCGCCTACCCGACCCCACCATACGCCGATGGCAGCTGGGAGATGTACCAAGATTTTGTCGGCGGCGTGCAATTCTGGGGCTACGCCCTCGCCAGCGGATCCGGCGACGGCGGTGTCCGAATGTGGGACATGCGTACCGGTCAAGCGCACCGAACTCTTCTCGGTCACACAGCACCCGTAACCTGTCTTCAATTCGACGAACACCACATCATCTCCGGAAGCTTGGACAAATCCATCCGAATCTGGGATCTCCGCATGGGAAGCATCTCAGACACCATACGATACGATCACCCCGTCACCGCTTTGCAGTTCGACTCGCGCAAAATCCTAGCAGCAACGGGTGAAAACGGAGTCAAGATCTTCAACCGTACCACTCTACAGCACGGTTCTCTCACGCTGAACGGTCACACTTCGCCAGTTGAAAGGTTGAGGTATATGGATCGATACGCTGTCTCGGGTGGCAAGGATAGCGTTGTTAAGATTTGGGCGTTGTAGTTGTCGTACTTTGACCTGCCGTCATCATATATGTATTGAGAAAAATCTACATCAGCTGTATTCTTTGTCATTTCCAGAAGAAGTCAACATCCTCCTCACCATGTTCTGGTGTCGTTCAGAACCAGCCTGGTGAGAAAATGCTGGGCTGTGCGTGACGGTCTCGTGCAGAAAAATGTTGGAAGTTTAGGGGGAAGTGAGGAACCCCTTTTCTCTCTCAGAGCGCGCGCGTGTCGGAAGCCGCTGCGTTGAACTGGATGTGTTTCACCATTTCTTGCAGTGCAACGCGAATTTCAGAAACAAATCGCAACTGCAGCTTCTGCTGCTCTGCATGAAAAGAAAATGTCGGAAAATACAAGGCGCGTGTGTTTTTCGATTGCTAGCTAGGCAGATGGTCAGCCATCGAGACAACCAGCCAGGCAGGTTAGACAAAAATAGCCAGAAACCTCGTTCTGCTGGCTGGCTGGCTGTGTGTCAACCCCCTCGGCGTTGGCTGTTGATTCAAGCGGTGAATTTTGGAGAGAAACATTCGGTCGATCGCCATGTTGAACTTGAACGCAAGGTGCTCTTTGCTTTCTCTTTATGCTTCCACCATTCAACTTTTTTTTTTTTCCGCTTCGCTTTCGTCTACATTCCTACTGTCCTTTCGTTGCGACTACTCCATCATCATCTCCATCAGTGTTGGGATCAGCAGCAGCACCTCTGCATATCGACGTGGGGACTCAGTTTCATCGCGCACAGGTTTCGAATCGACCGGTGACCTCGACGAATTAGCATAGGAGCGTGTTTGTTCAACCAACAACTTCAGCTCAAGTTTGGTTCCGCAGCACTCGACGGCAAAGCAAGTTCGCTTTCGGTATCGTTCATCTTCGACCTCTCGTTGTCGCCCACATTCATCTATCGGCGATCGTCCACACCTCCAAAAACCGGAAACCAAAACCGTTTGACCTCGATTTTCTCTCGCTCGTCGAAGGTTTTCGCTCTCAACCATGGGTTTCTCCTTCGGCTCGTATACATCGATCTGCGATGAGATCGCTATGGTCGTATGTCCTCTACTCGGCACTTCTGGGTTGGGTTTGGAACCGGTCTGTTACTCGCGAAACGTCGAGATCAACAAGACGATCATCTTCCAACCTGCTACGTGCTTCATTCACATTGCGGCGCTCATCATGACGGCGATCATGGTGTATCACATTCGATCCAAGTACACTGCGGTGGGGAGGAAGGAGATTGTCTTGTTCTTTTACCTGTTTGCGATCTCGGAGGTGTTGGTCATCTTCTTGGATAGTGCCATCGTTCCGACTTACTCGGCGGCGTATCTGTATTTGACGGCGGTGTACGTCGGGTTGAAGACGGCGATCTTTTGGTGTTTGTTGATCAATGGATTTGTTGGGTTTCAGTTTGCGGAGGATGGTACGCCCAAGTCGTTGTGGTTTTTGAGGTTGTCTTCGTTGCTGCTGTTTGCGGTGGGTACGTTTGTGGGGATTGCGACGTTCAAGGGGATTGCGGGGATGTCGCCGACCAAGCAGACGGGTTTGTGGATTGTCGAGTTGATTTTCCCGTTGGCGTGTGTGATCATCTATGTGGTGAGTCAGGTGTTGTTGGTGTTGAGGACGTTGGATGATAGGTGGCCTTTGGGGGATATTTCGTTTGGATTGTTTTTCTTTGCTGCCGGTCTGATTTTGATGTACGGGTTCGGGGAGGAGGTGTGTAGGGCGGTGAAGCATTATATTGATGGAACGTTCTTTGGGTCGTTGTGTATGTTGTTGGCGGTGATGATGGTGTACAAGTATTGGGATAGTATTACCAAGGAGGATTTGGAGTTTTCGGTGGGAAGCAAGCAGGCGGTTTGGGAGGTCAAGGATTCGCTGTTTGCGACGAGCAGCAGTGAAGGTGGCGAAGGCATGTTGGGGGTTGGCGGAGGAGGAGGGAGTGCGATGACTCATGATTCGAGGGGGGTTAGTCCGAGTCGGGTGGGGAAGAGTGGGATGGGGTATCCTCCGATTGGGTATTCGCATTAAGGAAAGGTGAGGGCTAGGACAAGTACGCTCGTTTAGTGTGGTTTTGCAAATTGGACTTTCTCTTTTATTCTGCAGGTGTGTGCTGGTGATGATGGTACAGTGAGACTATATGCGACAGTGAGTGCGCGTGTGATCAAGCAACCTTATGATGACCTTTAACATTCCTACTCTCCGCATCGATCTTTGCTACGCGTGTTCCAAACTGCATCGCTCTCTTCTTCAACCGCGCAGCGCCCATCAATCCCAATTCTTGCGCTAGATCACGAAGCAGCTTCTTATCACCCCCTGCACCCTCTGTCGCAATCGTGTTTAGATCGACTTTGGACTCGACGGGTATAGATGTTAAGAATCGCAGCACGGATCTGTCGAGATAGGGGTAACGAGCTTCTTTAGCGTGATGTGAGAGGACGCGATCGTCTCGGCCGAGGTTTCGGGTTGGTAGGCGGTCGAGGTCTAGTTGGAGTTCGTGGGTGAGACCGGGGAGGGAGGAGTGGGTGTAGGATTGGCGGTGGCGGGAGTAGCCGCCGAGGAGTTCGTCTGCTCCGAGGCCGGTGAGGAGGACGCGTGCGCGGGAGGTGTAGGGAAGCACTTCGGAGGGAGAGGAGTGAAGGTGACCAGAAGCTCGGGAGGCGAAGTATAAAGCGGAAGCAATGCTGAGATCCATAACGCTAGATGTCGGCGACATTAGTGTCGACACGGTAGAGCGGTGTGAGGTGTAATCGGAGTAGGGTACGTTGATGTGGACGAAGTTCCAGCGGCGGTTAGGGCAAAGGAGGGAGAGTTCGGAGCGGGAGGAGAGGCCGGTGTGACGGTCTGGAACGGCGTAGATGTCGTCGTCTACGGTTGGGTTGTCGTCCGGATCTGCACCTGCGTTGGCGACCGCATCTTGCTCTACCTCTTTCTGCGCAGCGGTGACGTTGGCATCTACTTCATCTTTACCCTTCCACCCACGCTTCACCTTTCCCAGCTTCCTCTCCACACCCTTCGCCTTAGCACGCTCCCTCTTCACCCTCTCCTGCCTAGCCGCCTCTATCGCACGCACGTTTTCAAACGCTACGTTGAGCAAATCGATCGGCTGTTCTGGTGGGACATGTCGATCAGCCAGCAGTGCGAGAGTTGTACAGTCGAGTCCGCCTGAAAACAGGATCGCTACGTGTGCTTCGTCGGCGGGCTGATCGGTGTTGATGTTGGTGACGCGTTTGCGGACGCTTTCGGAGAGTACGGCAAGGAAGGCTTGATGGATCTCGTCCGGGGTGGAAGCAGATGTGCTGGTTTCTGCGTTAGGTTCACGAAGCTCTCGAAGCAGCAAAGGTGAGGTGAAGCGTGATAGATGACGTGGGAGCGGCAATGGCAAAAGAGGATCGTGGATGAGGTCGATAGTCCACAACGAGGAGCAGTCGAGTTCTGTCAGCGTGGCGTCTGGCTTAGTTTGCTTCAACAAGCCTTCGCTGGCAACTGATACGATCGAGATGCTCTTATCTTGCGCTGATTGTTGCAAGAGAAGCGACCGCCTGCCCAACGGATCACGCCCAAAGTATAGCTTTGACTGCTCCCGATCGAGCAACACAAAAGCGTACGGTCCTTCCACTTGCGACAGTGCGATACCGAGTGCTTTCGTACACGCATCTTCATCTCCTTCCTTCGTATGCTGTTCAAGCAGCTGCTGAATCCTATCGAACAAGATGATCGCATCGTTTTCCCCTGAGTCGAGTCGAAGGCGTGAGGAGGAGGCACCGTTCGAATCGGGTTGCGAATCGTCCCAGTCAAAGATTTGGCCGTTCCAGGCGAGGAATAGCCGACCGTCGCTGCTGGTCAGTGGTTGAGCTGTTGTACCATCGCCTCGCAGGCTGAGGACGCTTGATGTGAGCGAAAGTGACCATGGGTTGGCGATGCTCGAGCTGGCAGTGGAAGCGGAAAAGTCGTACTGGATTGTGTTTAGGCAATCTGGACCTCGACGAGCGATGTTTTCGAGCACAGATGGCCAGCAGCTGCGCAAGGATGGTGATCCATCTTGTTGTTGTTGTTCGTCTTGCTGCGCATGTACGGGCGCTATTGAGACGCCAATACCACACATCGTTCGATGTGAATGGCAGCCAAAGCTATGATGATAGCATCAACGTCCTTTTTTTGACTTTTCTTCCTAAACTCGGCAGGCGGAGCGGTGAAAAGGCCGGATTTTTTCAAAGTGCTGCAGAAGTGCCGGCCGGAATGCGATTTGTGCATTCTTTCAAGGGTCTGCTGCTTGCTGCTGCTGCTGTTACCATTCCAAGGCGCGTGTTCCGACTCTGTGCGGCGTGTCGCCTTTCTAAAAATGGGATTCAGACTGCGCTCCGACCACGCTGTCATTTAGCAAGCGGGAAAAGGGTCGTTGCGGCAGCTGCACACGCATATCTTCTCACAAATTCACATTCCCTCACCGAGGAGCTCGCGAGAAAACGCCACTCTCTTTACCATCACATCACCCCTCCTCCTCCTCCTCCTCCTCCTTGACTCAGCCACGTCGGAAGCCTCTTGAAACTGTTTTCTCCTCGCCACCTCCGCTGGTCGGATCGCGATTGCATCCCTCCAGCCCCGCATCCCTTCCTAACCTCGACGTTTAGCACCACTTCTCATCCGACCATCATCTGGACAACCACTCCACTCAAGCCATAAACTTATATCATCACTAGACAAACGTGTACGCAGAACTCGCTGGCTCCACGAACAGCATCTCAACCATGGCCAAAAAAGGAGCCAAAAAGGCAGCCGCAGCAGCTGGCGACAGGTCGTCAAAGCAATCCGAGCCAGAACCGCAGCCAGAGACCACCGAGGCCACAGCCCAGCCATCGCTCGCGGATGAACTCTCTGCTGCTCACGACGACTCTCTTCACGACGGATACGAATCCTCTACCCACACCGACCACGACGATTTCGAAGATGCCGCCGACGGATCTCAAGCCGATGAAATGACACCTTCGTCGAGCACTGCTACAACAGCTGATGCCGATGCAAAGAAGGTTGAGGACACGTCAAAGGAGAATACAGCAGATCAACCACTGGCCAGGAACACCTCGCTGGTCGCAGATGCAGCTCCCGAAACACAGGCGCAGACGCCAAAAGCGACCGATGCTGCTTTTCCTGATCTTACAGAGTCCCGACCTTCCGAACAGGTTTCGACGAATACCGCTGCAGATGACAGTGCGGAAGGTATTGCTGCCAGTTCTTCTACCGCAACTTTCGTAGCGGCACCTTCGAACAACGATACCCCCCTCAGCTCAGCAGAGATCAGAGACAGTCAGTCGGCGTCCAACTCGCTCATTCTCGATGAGGAAAGCGCTAAAGCTACACTGCCGGAGCACACCGAAAAGGTACCACCTTCTGTAGGTGCTACTTCTCTGCTCGAACCGGACGAGACCATCTCGAACCCGTTCGCGACAGGAGACGACTCTTCATCTCAGCCCATTCGCTATTCGCAGACCGCATCAGGCGAGGCCGCCGCAGCGTCTGCGACACATCCACCCGACACTCCGGGCATGAACTCGAACCATTTTTCGATTGTAAGCTTGGGTAGCACTTCTGCGTCTGCTGCTGGTGGGATTGAAGACGAGGCTGCCGGCTGGTCAGCTTCGAATCGACGCGACTCACGGCGAGATACGATCACCACCAATGGTGCCCGTAGCAGTCTTGCCGAGGGTGTACGTTCGAACGATTCCGAACCTGCACGCAATAACGGCGATCAATCCTCATCCAACTACGACTTCTTACTCGCCCGTATAGATACGCAGAACAAGCGGCTTAGCGGCGATCCTAAGCAGCTGCGTGCTAGTATCGATGGTGCAGTCAAACTGCGCGAGCATTTCGAGAAGCTGCGAGACCAGGGTCAACGTCACTCGCGCACCGATTCGCAGAACAAAGGCAGTAGCGGCGAAGAAGGCTTTGCTAGCACCGATACCAACGGCCATCGATCTTCCCCATCCCACAGCTCTTCATCGCATCCGCCTCCAGCAGGAGTAGCAGGCGCAGCAGCGACGACGAACAACGCTGCCAGCGGAGCACCCGGTGCCGGCTTCCGCGAGTCACTAACCTCCAGCACAGACACCGCCTACACCGGCCCGCCCGCCGACGACCTCGGCGACGAAGACATCGACTGGGAATTCTGGGGCGACGTCATGTCCAACTATCAGCACGTTGCACGTACCCAACCGCGCCAACTCAGTCGCGCCATCCAAGCAGGCATACCCCCCGCGCTTCGGGGGATGATGTGGCAACTCATGAGCAGCAGCAAAAACGAAGAGATGGAGATCATCTATGCGTATTATCTGAAGCAAAGCAGTACGCACGAAAAGGCGATCAGGAGGGATTTGAATCGGACTTTCCCCGAGCAGGATTTCTTCCAGGATGGCAAAGGGATAGGTCAGGAGAATCTGTTCAACGTCATCAAGGCGTATTCGCTGTACGATCCCGAGGTGGGGTATTGTCAAGGGATGCAGTTTGTCGTCGGGCCGCTGTTGTTGAATATGCCTGACGAAGAGGCGTTTAGCACGTTTGTACGGTTGATGAAGTCGTACGATCTACGCGGGCATTTTACGCCCAACATGCCAGCGTTGCAACTCCGCTTGTTCCAATTCGATCGGTTACTGGAAGATTTCTTACCCTTGCTTTACCGGCACTTGGTCCGTCAAGGGGTGAAATCGAGCATGTATGCGAGTCAATGGTTTATGACGCTTTTCAGCTATAGGTTTCCGTTGGAGTTTGTATACAGGATTTTGGACAGCGTTTTCGCGGAAGGTGTAGAGGCACTGTTCAGGTTTGCGATCGCGTTGATGAAGCGGAACGAGGAGCGACTGTTGGAGATGTCGTTTGATGGGCTGGTGGAGTTTTTGAAGGTGGGGTTGTTCGAGGTGTATAGGCGCGACGAAGGTGGCGAAGCGGCTGCAGGGACTGTAGGGACTGGAGAAAATGGAGCGATTGGAGGGCAAGGAGGGTCAGATAGTAGTCGAGCATCTAGGTCGTCTTTATCCGGTCCGACAGCGGCAAAGTATCACACGAACCAATTCGTCCGCGACGCATTCTCGATCAAAATCACCCCTTTCCTCCTCGACTCGTTCGCCTCGGAATTCGACACCCAAGTACGCGCCGCCAACGCGCACCGTCGAGAGGTCGAAGCTCTACGCTTAGTCAACCGCAACCTCTCGGCGCGAGTTAAAGCTTTGGAAGAGCAACTCAACTCGGTCAATGCGGAACATGTCGAGATGGTTAGGGATGTGGTGATGGCTAAAATTGCCAAAGAGGAGATGGCGGAGGAACTG
Source organism: Anthracocystis walkeri (assembly GCA_928858565.1). Lineage (NCBI taxonomy): Eukaryota > Fungi > Basidiomycota > Ustilaginomycetes > Ustilaginales > Ustilaginaceae > Anthracocystis > Anthracocystis walkeri. The sequence goes on from CAKMXV010000010.1 coordinate 260,374, forward strand.
GTAAAGTACAAAATGATGTATGCGGAGGCGGTGTTGGCTGCGGATCAGGAGTCGGGGAATAATAGGAGTAGTGCGAAAGGTTTGGCGAGGGCGAGGGAGGAGGAGAGGTTGAGGGATAGCGGTGGTAGTTCGTAGGAGTGTAATGGTGAAAAAATGAGCGATGCCTTTTTGGAGTGTGCCCGGATGGTGTGCGCTTTTGAGCGATGACCTACAGTTTGGGCGATTCTTTTGCCTTTCCAGGGCAGGTCCTCGTGTGCGACAGCGACGCACACTAGGCTAGTTGAACAACACGGTGTCCAGTACACAAAAGCAGCTGGGAATCAGGGTCAGGTGAAGCAAACCCAAGGAAACCATGTTTAGCCATTGGTGTGGGAAAGGGGAGCAGGCTGATTGAGCGTCATTGGCGAATTCACCGAAACGAGCGCGCGGCTTGTTAGAGAGGGGTCTACCTTGGCGCACATATCATCCTCTAGCTGGGTCACACTCGAAAGAAATTCTTGGCTGAGAGATGTGCGATACGGCAGAAAGAGCATCGTCCGAGCGCAGTCGAGGAAGATCTTTCCACATGTGCATATGCATGCGAAGGGCTTCGGGGGGTCACCTTGGCGATCATCCTCTAGCTGGCTCACGCTGACAGGCGTGCGATACGGGAGGCATAAACGAGCGTCGTCCGAGCGCACACGAGGAGAGGATCTTTCTTCCACATGTATATGCATGCGAAGGGCTTGCGGGATCACCTTGGCCATCATCCTGGCTGGGGTCACACTCGAAAGAATTCTTGGCTGAGTTCCCGTCGGCAAAACCGGAGCGTCGTCCGAGCGCATAGAAGGATGTGTTTGCGAAGAGCTCGTGCAATCGACAAGCATCCAATTTGTCAGACTCACTTCGCCACAGACCCACATTCCACCGGCTTCAAAGCACAAAGCACAAAGCACAAAGCACAACTTGGGAATACGAATCAACTCTGACAAATTTACACAATGCACAAAGGTACAAAAAACAAAGACGAATCGCATAAGAGGAGGCATTCTTTTTCGATATGTGTACAGTACTGTATGTGTGTGAAGGGCTTGATCGGTTCGCGAGGTGCGACCTTCGATGAGAGACTCACTTTGCCGCAGACCCACATTCCACCGACCTCAACACAAACCACAATGCACGACTTGGGAATACGAACCAACTCTGACAAATTTACCACAATATGCAAAGTGTAGGAAACAAACACAAAGAAACAAATCGCATACAGAACGGAGGCATTTTTTTTGTGCAAAGGGGTTGTCCAATCGACGAGCATTCGGGTTCGTGAGTTGCAATCTTCGACAAGAGACTCACTTTGCCGCAGACCCACATTCTAGCAACTTCAACACAAAGCACACTTCACGACTCGGGGATACCATTCAACTGACAGATTACACAATACGCAAAGGAAAAACAAAATATGATCATGGAGCAACACCGCCTGCTGTTAAAAGTCATCATCATCATCATCTTCCGAATCGGCCAGCTTGTAGCTCTTCTTGGTACCGGAGGCGCTTCGTGCTGATCGTCCCGCGCGCGCTGGAGCAGCAGCAGAGGGACCGGGGCTGTCGATCATAAACGAGTCTTCGGTGTCGGATGCTGGAGCGGCAACCTTCTTAGGAGCAGCCTTCTTGGCAGCGGCAGGCTTAGCGGCTGCCTTCTTAGCCTTGGGTGCTGGAATGGTGTCATCCTCCGACTCGGACAGACTGAATGATTTGGGAGCCTCGTCCGACTTCTTCTTCGAAGCAGCAGCGCCTGCAGCTTTCTTCGGAGCAGCCGCCTTCTTGGCAGCAGGCTTGCGGAACAGAGGAGCAAGCTTAGACTTGTCGTCATCGTTGTCATCGTCATCGATCTCAACGATTTGAGGAGTGGCCGACCTCGAAGCAGCCGCCGAGCCATTCGCTTTCGACTTCTTAGCAGCAGTTGTGGTGCCAAGCAGCCGTGCCATGTCGTCATCATCCATCGCCTCAGCTGCGGCGCGCTTCCTAGCTGGGCTAGCACGAGCAGCGGCGGGGGCGGCCGCCTTCTTCTTGCCGGCAGCAGCCGACGGCTTGAAATCGTCCTCGGAATCATCACCATCAACATCATCCATGCCATCATCTTCCCCTTCGCCATCCGAGTTGATGGGCTTCTTGAGCACGCGTCGGGCTGCAGCACCGCTCTTAGCCGAAGTCTTCTTGGCCTGCTTGCCCTTCTTGACCTTGGTGACAACATCCTTGAGTCGACGCTCGTCCTCGGCCAGCATCTCTTCCCACAGGTCGAGGAACTTGGTCAGATCCTCATCCCACAGGTTCTGAGGCGAGCGACCGATCAACACCTTGAGCTCCTCCTCCTTGACATCGCGCTCCTTCAACAGCTTCTCCACCTTCTCCTTGGTCAAGTTGTAGATGGCCATGTTGAGCAAGTAGTCAAAGTCCGAGTCGGCCGAGATGTCCTCTTCGTCCACCGCCTCGTCGTCCTCGGGCTCGGCGGCGATGGCTGCTTTGCCCTGCTTGGGGAAGGGACGGAAATCGTGCTTGCGCAAGTCGGCCACAATGTCGGCGCGCTTTCGGTTCGAGACAACGAGCTGACGGTTGATGATCATCTGAACGAAACGAGCCTGGTTCGAGAGCTTGTCGTACATGAGCTTGAGCTGGTCCACCAGGTGCTCCTTCCTCTTCTGGTAGTACGAAAGACGCAGGAGATAAAACTCTTCCATGATCTCCTCGGGCGAAGAATACTTCTTGATCTTTCCATCCTGGTCGAACAACACCATGTTGGTGGTGGAGATCTGGCAAGACAGCTTGAAAAAGGCGTCGGGGCCCTTCTCGGCAATCTCTGCCTGTCCCTTGGCAGTCAATTCGACGATAAAGTTGACGGTCGACTCGGTGTGGTACTCCTTGTAGTCCTTGATGGTGGCTTGCGCCTTTTCTGACGACACGATGCGCTCCTCGAGCGACTCCTTATAGTTGGAAGTCCAGGTGCGGATGGGCAATTCAGTAATCTCCCACGTCTTTTCGTCGATCTGCGTGACACGACCGCTGATCTTGAAGCGACCAGGGCCAAACTCTTCAACATCTCCGGTGAAGCCACGGAACCAGGGCTTCATGGGAACGATTTCTTCGCCCGCCATGCGTCGTCGCAGATTGGCGACAATCTCGTGCGGGTTGTAGTTGGGGACGGAAGTCGACCATCCAGTACCGATACCTTCAGCACCGTTCATCAACACCTGAGGAACCACGGGAATGTACCAGTGAGGCTCGACCTTCTGACCATCATCATCCAGGTAGTCGAGCAGCGCGTCATCTGCCTGAGGGAAGAGGGCACGGGTGATCTTGGGCAAGGCAGTGAAAATGTATCGACCCGAAGCGGCATCTTTACCACCGAGGAGACGAGTACCGAATTGACCTCTGGGCTCGAGCAAGTTGACGTTGTTGCTGCCCACAAAGTTCTGCGCAAGGCCGACAATGGTCATGACGAGCGCTGCATCACCGTGGTGGTAAGCGGCTTGACCCATGACGTGACCCACAAGCGTGTTGACCTTCAATTCGGAGTTGCTCTTGCGCTCAAACATGACGTAGAAGACTTTGCGCTGACCAGGCTTGAGACCGTCGACCACCGATGGGATGGATCGCAGGTTGTCTGCCATCGAGAAGAGGATGAGCTCCTTGTTGATGAAGTCGGCGTAGGGGATGCGATCCGTGTTGTGGTCCAGGTAGGTGCCTGGGCGGAACGTTCGAAGCCACTCCTTTCGGTCGTCAGCCTTCTTCTTGTTGAAGGCAAGGTCGATAAGTTCACGATCGCCATCTCTGGTGACGTCGAAGGGCAGCTTGTGCTTCTCGAGAGCACGGAAGTACTTCTTGGCATCCTGTGGATCGGAGGTACCGAGACCCTTGTAGTATTTGATGTGCCAGCCCTTGCCGCCGTTGTTCTCGTCCCTCCAAGTCTCGTACTCGGGGATGGTGAAGAAGGAAAGCTCCTGCTTACCCTTCCTACACTTGACGATAGGGGTGATGAACTCGACGAGGAAACCGGGAATCTTGAGTAGCGAAGGGTAGAAATGGTCGAGGAAGTTGATGATGAGACCCTTGATATGCGAACCATCGTGATCCTGATCGGTCATGATCATGATACTGCCGTATCGCAGGCTGTTGACGTCGAGATACTGCTTGCCGTGCTGGAGACCCAAGATCTCCTTGATGGCCTTGATTTCGGCATTCTTCATGATCTGGTCGTGCGAGGCTTCACGGACGTTCAAGAGCTTACCACGGAGCGGGAAGACTCCATAGTTGTCTCTTCCGACCTCGACGATACCGGCGACAGCGAGCGACTTGGCCGAGTCACCTTCAGTGAGAATGAGCGTGCAGTCCTTGGCTTTCCTTCCACCAGCATTGTTGGCATCCTCGAGCTTGGGGATGTTGGTGATCCTAGTTCGCTTGTGACCATCGGTCTTCTTGAGCGCCTGGTCCTGCTTGAAGCGAGCAAAGCTGACAATGTTGTCGACGACACCGGACTTGATGACCTTCTTAGCAAACTCGTCGGTGAGCGTCCACTTGCTTCCAAAAGCGCTCTGCTTGAGCGTGAGCGTCTCCTTGGTCTGACCATCGAAAGTGGGGTTGACAATCTGACAGTTGACAAAGACCCAAAGCTGCTGTCGGACCTGGTTGGGCATGACCTTTCCGGTCTTCTTGTCCTTCTTGACATGTTCGATGAGACGCGAGATGACCTGGTCGGCGACGTGGTCGACGTGCTTACCACCCTTGATGGTGGCAATATTGTTGACGAACGAGACTTGGCGGAACTCGCCATCGGATACGGCAAAAGCGACCTCCCAAGTGCGGCCCTTGTCGACGGTAGATTCGTAGATGATGGCCGGCTTGGGAGCAGCACCAGTTGGCAGATCGGCGCCGGCCTCGTCGGCATTGTCTGCCTTACCACCAAGCTCGTTGATGGCAGAGACATACATTTCGACGTACTGCTTGAAGTTCTTGATCTTGAGCTGCTCGCCGTTGAGGGAGACCTTTACGTTGACGGTGCCGGCCATATCGTAGACACGCTTGAGCATGAGCGCTTCCATGTGGTCATCGATTGAATCCATGCCAAAGAGAGCAAGATCAGGCTTGAAAGTGATGCAGGTATACTCCTCTTTCTTGGAGTGCTTGGTGATCTTGGGCTTGCCAATGTTGTGCATGTTCTTGGTGAAAGTCTGCTTGTACTTGGCCTGGTTCTTGGAGTCGGCGGTCTCGACGGTAAACTCGGTGGAGTAGATGTTGGCGAGCTTGGCACCATAACCGTTTCTACCACCGGTGACCTTGGCCTCGTTGTCGTCGTAATTGGATGAGGTGAGGAGGTGACCAAAGATGAGCTCGGGGATGTAGACTTGCTCCTTGTCGTGCTTCTCGACAGGAATACCGTGACCGTTGTTCCAGACCGAGATGGAGCCCTCTTCGCGGTTGATTTCAACCTTGAGGGCGGTCATGCTGGGATCGCGCGCCTTGTTGTCGGCGGCGTTGACGAGAATCTCGTCAAAGATCTTGTAGAAACCAGGCACGTAAGTGGTCTCACGATAGGCCATCTGCTGCTTGGTCTTGTCAAAGACCCATAGCTTCTCTGTGTGCTTCTCGACACTGCCGATGTAAGTATCGGGACGTTTGAGAATGTGCTCGAGCTGGGACAGCTTTTGGTAAGTTTCGGATGCGCTCTTGCTTGTGCCGGACTTGGCTGGGGCAGGAGGCTGGAAGGAGATGTCGGCCTCGCTGTCCATCATGCTGACGTCCGGGTCGCTGTCCGCACCGTTGCTGTTGCGCTTAGAGAGAGGCTGCTTCTTGGGCTTGGCAGGAGCACCGTTGGCCTTGGATGCCTTTGCGCCAGCAGTCTTGGCCTTGGTGCCGGCGGCAGCTTTGGGTTTAGGAGGGGCAGTCTTCTTTGCCGGGAGCGTGAAGCCCTCGGAGCCATCTGACATGTAGTCTGACTCGGACATGTTGATTGCGGTTGTTGAGAAGGGTCGGTGAGGTAGAGCGGTGAGAGTGGTGCCAAGTGTTGCAGGTAATACAGTTGAGCGGGCAGGCGGGTATACAGAGGGCGTTCGAAGCCGTTGCGGATGAATAGGTAGTGATACAAGGAGGCTGGATGCAGAGGCAAAGCTTCGAGCTAGAGACGGGGTCCCTTGTCGAAGAAGCGAGGCGGCACCAGGCAGCCAGATGGAGGGAGGAATGGTGGAGTACGACCACCGTCGATGATCGTGTGCTGCTGCTGTTTGTGACGAGACAGCAGCTTGCTGAAGGAGGGAGGTGAGGGATGTGCGGGATCTTGAGGCCTTGATGGAGATGGATGGAGGCACGAAAGGAAAGCAGCGATTGGAGCCGAGAGGATGGATTTCCGCAAAATTTGAGCTGAGCGAAGCGTGTTTGAGACAGAAACAGAGCGCGCGCTCTCAAAGAAACAGACTCGCGGAGAGCCAGAGCGCGGGATCGAGAGAGAGAAGAGAGAGAGAGAGAAAAACACTTTTTGTTCAGCGCTGAGTTGAATGCGCACATTTTCTTCCGCGTCGAGAGAGAGCAACAGCTGCAGAGAAAACACATACGCGTCTCTTGCTGTTGCTCTCCGACCTTGCTCTTACAGTTGCGGGTGACGAATAAACCTTATACTGTATGGCCTATCAAAAGGATGGCTGAGTTTAGCTTTGAGTTCCTCACACAGCAATCGAACACCTGCAACACGCACTGTGTCAACTGTCAAGCCGTGGCTCAGTTTGTGTCACCAACCTCGTCAGTCTCTGGCCAAGGTTCACTTTCGTATCACTTTCCCACTCATGCTCAGCGGTCACCAGTCCTTCCACGAAAACAATCCAGCTCCAACCCTTGTGTTGCTCTGACGTAGCCAGACACTATCTCTGCACGGACGGCGGTGAGCTTAGAGAGAGCTCATTGCGTTAAGAGTGGTGTTGCTCTTGTCGGCGTTCAACACGCGTTTGCACGTGATTTATTTCTATGCTGTTACATTTTCCTTTATCACATCCTGAAAAGAAATTGGCGCATGTCTAAGGAGCGGCTGATGCTGCCTTTGTCGCCCTCGCCCGACGTCGGAAAACCCTCTTGATCGGTTCCAGCACCGTCCGCGAGAACGGCCCTGCAAGCGCAACCGATGCGCCGATTCGAACAGGAAGCAGCGCCTTCACCAGAATATAAGCCGCAACCATGTTGGCAAACGAGCCTACCAGGTAATCCGACTTGCCCAGATCTTTAGCTGCATCGATCGTCTCTGCGTCCTGCTTCTCGAATCCGAGATACCCCTTCTTGCGACAGTATCGTTCGAATCGTTCCTCTTTGATCCTTGCCCAAGCTCTGAAGCGCGATGACAGCGATTGAGCGTCGTGCTCGTTGGTCTCGGCATCTCCAAGCAGCCACTGCAAGACGGCTGTGCCTACTCCGAGCGCTCCAAAGACGTAGAACATGATCACCAAGGGTACGATGGCAGTGAGCTCGTGAAGCAGGAGGAAAGATGCGACCATAGTTGGTGCATCTGTTCCGTTCTTCCTCGCAATCAAGCGAACGCGCGAGAGTGCTTGTTGCAGTCTTGACGGTGAGCCAGTCCCCAGCTTGCCTGTGTACAGCCATGTCACGTTGGGATCCTTCTCTCCTGCGAGCCAGAATGGCTTGAGCGCATCGGGTAGCACCAACTTGCCCTTTTCCACACCATGATTCTCCAGAATAGCCACGATCAGCCGGGGGATGGCGGCGGCTGTCGCATTGAGCGTGTGTACGGTCGGATTACGCGAATCTTCCTCATTGGAAGACGTCGCCGCATTCTTCAGCCTAATACGCAGTCGCAGCGCTTGATAGGCTGTGCAGTTGGAAGCTGAAGAAACCTCCCCCCACGATCCTCGCCCAGGCATCCATACTTCCATGTCGTACTTTCGATACGCGCTAGCACCGAGCTCTTCTGTAGGCATATCCAGCACGCGGTACGGCAGACCAAGCCCACCGATCACCTCCTCTTGGATGCTACGCAGTTCCTCGAGCATCGCATTGCTCGCTTCTTCGGTGCCATCCGTGGCGACAAACATTTCGATCTTGCTGAACTGATGCACGCGGTACAAACCACGCGTATCAGCACCACGTGCTCCCGCTTCGGCACGGAAAGCGTGGCCGAGTGCGGCAAGCTTGATCGGCAGCTCTGTCCTTTCGATCAAGGACGCTTCATCATCCTCAGCCGATGATGCTCGCTTGCCTGTCTTCTTGGAGTTGTCGATCGTGCGAGCTGCGAGAAGTCCTGCCAGAGGAATCTCTGCTGTAGCTGCCAGGCAGAGATCTGCTGCGGCATTTTGCGACGGATCCTGGTCTGCGTTCTTGGCCTTGGTCCCTTCGATAAAGTAGGTCTGCTTGGCCTTTTCATCTCTTGGACGGAAACCGCATCGATCAGCGATGTCGGCGCGAACCACGTCTGGTGGTGAGACGGGCAGGAATCCTTTGCGTACCGCTATCGACAAGGCGTACTGCGACAAAGCATGTTCGAGCAGACTGATGCTTCCTAGCAAGTATGGCCACGAGCTTCCCGTCGAGACCAAGCCCGAGATCATGTCCACCTCTGCGCTGCCCGCCGAGGCTGCAAGTGACAAATGGTCGCGTTTGGGGTCCGGCTCGGGTCCGTCGGGAAAGTGCTTTACTTGCATGACCGACTTGTTCCACGACTCCTTCATCACGTCGAACTCCTTTGGCAAGATATCGAGAGGGTCTTTGACAGAAAGCACAATAGCATTCTCCTCCGATCCAACAGGAACATCAGGATGGCAGCGATTCGGCCATCCTAAACGAATGCTGTAACTTTGTTCGCGGATTTCTTCTTGCTGCTTGTGCAACTCTTCTAGTCCCTCCTTGATTTTTCTAGCTTTTTCTCGAAGCTCCTTGATGTTCTCTTCATTGTTATCTGGCGCTGTCTCTGCAGCCTTACTTGTTTCTGAGTCTGTCGAGGAGGTGCTAGACTCTGTCGACTCTGCTTCTGTCTCTGCACCCTTCTCCTTGCCCTTAGCGGCTTTGGCAGCTTTTGACGCAGCCCGAAAGTGACGGTTGAGCTCGGTAGTCACCTCCTTTTGCTCCTTCAGCAGCTCAGTCTGCTTTTCGTTCAGCGTTGACACAAGATAGCGCGCTCCTTTGAGCCATTTGAGGTCAGCCTCGACGTACGGCATCCTTCGTAGCTGCATGTCTCGCCTGGCTTCGTCGATGAATTCGTTGCCCACACCTCTGCCTGGCTGCGGCGGAAATAGCCTTCTCGGCTTGAGCGTGGGACCTGATACAGGACTTGCGTCTCCTGTGGACCTTGAATTCGCACGTGCTGATGGACTTGGTTTGAGCGTGACTCTTGACGTCGAAGCATGTCGCCAGCTGCCCTGCTGGGTGGGTACCATCGAGCGATACGGTCTCGGGTGGAGACTATGTCGAGTGAATGAGCGCCATATTGGGCCAGTCGAGCCCTGAGCCGGCATGCTAGCGTCGCGTATCCAAGCGTTTGCGAGTCTCGATTGAGCGTGATGGTGAGGTTATAAGGTACACATCACTCAGGCCAGCTTTCCAAGTCTTTCAGTTCGGAGGCATATCAGGGTTCAACAAAGGGAAGTTTTCCAAGTGTGGAGGCTTTTTCGCCGACTTTTTTTTTTTTCTTCTTCTTCTTGTCGATTTCTCGTGCGGCAAAATAATATTCTCAGAGCTTACGTTCGTGTGCAGTCGCTCGAGAAGCAAAGGTTGAGCTCAGCACAAGCCAATGCTGCCAACTTCGCTCTGATCGCTGCTGTCACAACCTCATCTTCCCGGCATCACCTCATCCCTTTCATCAACCCTACATCCTCACTCGCCCTTTCTATCACAGCATGTCGAACTTGGCAGCTCGATTCGCCGTCCCACTGGGACTCGGCGTCATGGCACTCCAGGCTTCGCTCTACGACGTTCCAGGCGGATACCGAGCAGTCATGTTCGACCGATTCCAAGGTGTCAAGGACATTGCTACTGGCGAGGGCACTCACGTTCTCGTTCCTTGGCTCCAAAAGGCTATCCTTTACGACGTCCGCATCAAGCCACGCAACATCTCCACCACCACCGGTTCCAAGGATTTGCAGATGGTCTCGTTGACCCTCCGTGTGCTTAGCCGACCCGACATTCAGCACCTGCCCAAGATCTACCAGAGTCTCGGCATCGACTACGACGAGCGTGTTCTGCCTTCAATCGGTAACGAGGTGCTCAAGGCTACCGTTGCGCAGTTCGACGCTGCCGAGTTGATCACACAGCGAGAGGTCGTTTCCGCACGCATTCGCGAAGACCTGCTTAAGCGTGCTAAAGAGTTCAACATTGTCCTCGAGGATGTGTCGATCACCCACATGACCTTCGGTCAGGACTTCACAAAGGCTGTCGAGCAGAAGCAGATCGCACAGCAGGACGCAGAGCGAGCCAAGTTCATCGTCGAAAAGGCCGAGCAGGAGCGACAGGCTTCAGTTATCCGTGCAGAGGGTGAAGCCGAGGCGGCGCAGACGATCTCGAGGGCGTTGGAGAAGGCTGGTGATGGTCTGTTGACGATTCGAAGAATCGAGGCGTCCAAGGATATCGCTTCGACTCTGAGCAACGCCAAGAACGTCACTTATCTTCCACACGGTCAGGGCATGCTGTAAGTTTTCTCTCCAAGTTCCGCCGTATCAAAGGGAACATGACCCGCTGACTTTTTCATCTCTTTTCTATCTCATCTTGATTATACGCGACAGCCTCAACATGCAGACTTGAGTCAACTCTGTTTCCGCCAATCGCCCTGCGTGTCTTATCATGTAGTTCTATTTCTCTCACGTCGTGCACAATCAACACCACATCTCACGTCCCGCTTCGGCCGCTTGCAAAGTCTAAATTGAGCAGCTTGTACAGTCAAGAGTCTACGAAGAGCCCGCAGCATTCCAGACGCCGTTCGGGTGGAGTCTCTACAAACATTGTGCCGGGATGAGAAGGAAGATCAATGTCAGCGTCACTCCGTTCACTTCCATCTTTGGGCCATGCACTCACCTCTTTCGGAATCTCGATCTTCGCCAACGCAGCAAGCACCGATTTACCAGCCCAGTGTTCGAGCGTTTCGCATTCCTCCGGGGTGACGAATGCCGAAGTGGTTCTATTGGCGAAGCTGTTTTATTTTTTTTCCCCCCGCCATTGTTTCTTGATCAGTACTTTCTGTCGTTCTCTCGTCATCTGGTGGGGGTAGGAAACTTACATCATATGAACGGCACCCGTTCGAATTTTGCCCTTATGCACCGGTTCTTGTCCGCTCTCCTTCGCTAGATCGATAGCGTCGTTCGCCGCGGCCGCAAGGTGGTTGAGAACGAAAGTTTCCATCTCCAACGTTGCTACTCCGGGACGTCTTTCTTTGATAACGTCGATGAGGTTTGCGTTTGCGTCTACGAATGCGGGGTCGATTCTGCCTTGACTACCGTAAAAGCTGTCTGCGGAGGCGTTGGTTGTGTTTCCTACCGCCTTGACCTCTTCACCACCAAACATATCGGCTTTTGTCGGGGGTTTATCCTCTTCCAATGCGGCCAGGAGAGCATCGTGCACTTCCACGTCCGCGTCTAGCGGCTTGGTGATGAGATACGGCTCTAGCGCTCCCGTTCTGCGTTCATCCGCAGTTGTGTCGTGATGGAAATAGTCGTAGTTTCTAGAAATTCCAAACGATGCTTTCGGAACGACAACCGTCCCAATACCATATTCGGGCTGCAGGCTTCCGCAAGATCCCAGTCTGACGATGATCATCTCTCCTTCTACGACAGCTCGGCATTCACGCACGAAAAAATCGACTACGGAAAAACCCATACCGATAGCTACGACTGAGATGGGAACTCCCTTGTAAGTACCTGTGAGAGTGAGGAAGTTTCGTTGCGAGTTAAAGGTGAATAAGGGAGCACCGCCGTCGAAGGATTTAGCGATTCGATGGGCTCGAACTTGATCACCGACCGTGATGATTCGGTTGGCGACTTGGCCGGCTTTGGTCGCTACGTGGTAAGTTCGGCCTTGAGCATCTTGCTGCAAATACGAGAGAAACAGAATGAGCTCTAGGCTCTGGGCAGCGATGGAAAAAGGTTGAGAGAACTTACGGGAAAGTTGGCGTTGCTGAGAACGTCTTTCATCTTTTTGCTATTCGAGAGAACTTCTTGACGGGAATTGAAATGGGTGTTGAAGATGGTGTGTCGGAGGGTAATTGACCTGGTTCTAGCTCCGAGAGTCTATGTAGATGATATCGAAGTTCTCTAAGAAGTTATCGGCGTTGCGAGGTCGGCGGTGACAGTTGGATAAGGGCGGGATAAGGATTCCGTCAAGTGGCCCGAGTCCTCCAACGGTTCAAAGGTTTCCGAAGATCCGACTCTTTTGCGGAGATAGCCGACTTCCTTTGCAAATCGCGATTTGCCCCTTTCACCGATCTCTTTCATCGGGGACGCTCTCCTCCACAAAATTCAGCGCTGCAGGTGAACTGCAGGATGACATTTCTTTCAACCGCACGTTTCACAGCGTCTTCTCCAGTGTCTTGCTCGCTTTCTCCTTTCCATCCAGAGAGCTGACTCCGCACCATTTTCACACTTCCCCCTTCTTCTTCCTGCTCTCAATCTCAAACCACCACCTTCACCTTTCCATCCTCCTCAACACCACCGCACAGGAATGTGCAAAGAAAGGCAGCTCAAGATGATCGACCCAGTCCCCTACGTCAAAATGTTCTTCCGCTCCGTATTCTCCGTCTTCAGTCCTTCCACTACCACGGTTTGGCAGAACAACATCGCCTACTCGATCACCCTTCACAATCCACGCGTCTTGCTCTACCGTGGACCCGAGACGTACGTCACCTTCTCTATCTATGCTCAAGCTTACTCGCCTGAGGCACGACAGAGGTTGGAGGGTTTGAGTTCGAGCGATATCAGTTCGGTTGTGAAGGGTACGAATGTTCAACTGGTACAGAAGGGTTGGATTGCAGGTGTTGTGGGATGGAACGCTGCAGGGTATTTGGGGGTGGCGACGAAGAAAGGGTGGGATGTGACGCCGGAAGGTAGGGCGGGCTGGAAGGATACCCAGGCAGAGGAGGGGGGGTTGACGGCCAAGCCGCAGGAGGATGAGGATTGGGGTGAGAAGCCTAGATCGTACCGAGGTGACGAGTACGAGATGCAGCCGTTGAATCAGCCAGAGCTGAGGAAGGAGACGAGGCATATTGCGCTCAAGCGAAAGGAGAAGATCGATAAGCAGATCCGTGCTCAGTCGTCGACGATCGAGACTGTTGATACTGGTTCGTCGGGATCTACACGGGTTTTGGGTACGTATAAGTGCAGGATCCCGGTCGAAACAGGTGATGGATATTTCAGGTTCTGGGTCACTTTCCCTTCCGTAACTCGCGGTGCATCGATCGGTATCGGCAGCCCCACATTCCGTCTCTTCTCCTTCTCGCTCACCTCCGCTTCCCCTCGTGGAGCTGCTCTACTACCCATCCCCGTGATCGCTCCCGAACTCGTCCTTCGCTCGGTCTCTATCGCTCTCACCACTATCGTCTACGGCTTGTTCCCCGTCGCGACGATCATCGATAAGATCCTGCCCAGATGGATGTCTAGGCGATTCATCAACTGGGTATACACCAGGGTTGGCGCCAAGAACAAGACCGAGCAGCTCAAGGAGAAATATCAGGTCGATAGGAAGGTCGAACAGGCCAAAGAGCAGGTGAAGAAGGTGCCGTTTGCGAGTGCCGGGATTAGGACGGAGTGGGATCTGGAGAGTGATGTCAAGAGGGGTAAGGGTGGATGGGCTTACTATTGGTGAAGGCCCTCGAGTGGAAAGTGTTGATTGTACACACAGCGTATTCATAGTGATGGAATGTAAAGATCTCTGTATTTGTTCGATACGAGTGTGATGCTAGGTCTCAGATCCGCGGCGAGGACGCGGGGGAATCAAGAAACCGTCTAGTCTGAGCAATGAGATCTCTCAACTCGCTCACTTTGCTACTCTTTCCTTCCGCTTCCTTCATCTCCTTCTCCGGCAGCTCCACACTTCTACGAAGCTTCTTACTCGGCGTCTCTTCATCCTCCACCAACCCCTCCTCACCTTTACTCTTCGCCCTAAATTCCAACCAAACACCTCTACTCTCACCAGCAATCTCATCCACCGCCGCCCCACACAACTGCCTAAACCTCTCCCCCGCCCTTTCCCACTCCGCATCGTGCTTACTTCCAATCCATACCTCCTTGAGCTTCTCCAACGAGTATCGGAAAAGCTGGTCGATGTGCTCTCTGTTGATCGCCGCTGCTAAGTGAGCAAAGTTCGTCGATGATTGAAGCGATGAGTAGAGTCGCGAGCGAAGATGAAGTGCTGCTTCTTCGTCTGGGAGCCGGTCGAGCTGTGAGATCGCCATATCGATTAACGAGTCTCCTGACGGAAGAGGCAGCTCGATCTGACCCAACTCGTGGGCATTGTCGTCCTCCAAGATCGTCTCGGACTGGCTGACCACTGTTCGTAAAACGTGATTTGCTAGAGCGGTCAAAATTTGCAGCGCTTTGCAGGCCAATTGCTCCGCTTTCTTCCCATTGGAAAGGAGCGCAGGCGGAAGCCCGGAAAGCAAATCAGATATCAACGCGGAAGTACGTGCCCACTGATCGTAAAATTCCAGCGCGACGTCTTCCAGTGTCGCTCGTCGACGGCCGTTGAGGTAGAGCGTGGGGTTAGGTGTGAGGTCCGGTATCGCTCGTGCAAGGAGTGAAGTGAGAGTGGCCTCGACTGAAACGGATGCGTCGTCGAGCTCGAGTACCGCGACTCGGTCAAATGCCCGTGCCAATATAGGAGACGGCTTTGTCGGCGGAGGTTGGGCAGCCGTGGCTTGACTGCGAATTGTCTTGACTGAATCGACTCCGAGGGCGCTGATCAGACTTTCCTGTCGTTCTGCTGCACCGTTTGGATGAACATCAGACATCTCTATATCGCCATCATCGCGCATCAAAGAATCATCAAGCTGACCCACCACCGCATCCACACTTCCCCAACTAACGACCAGCAAGCGACACGCAAGTTGACTGCCCTTCACGAGCTTCGAATTCGCAACATCTTCCAACCTCTTCCGATCCTCCGCTAGCACTTTCCGTCGTTCCACAGCTGTCTGCGCTTGAGCAACTCCAGGACTCGTCTCAAAAATGACCAATCCTGGCTGACTGTGCTCGTCTTGATCCGGCAAGACAGCCTCGAGCTTAACGTGTCCTCCGACCGAGGCTGGTGTAATGTCGACGAGCTCGAGCTGCGACCCATCCGCGAGATCGATTTCGAGCACGTCCCGTCCGCTTTCGTTGCCTGCGCTTCCGAACGGTGCAGACGGCGAAAAACCAAATTTGACGCGCAACCAGCTGGAAGCGACGTGCTGTCCTGGTGCGCCGGAGTACAGGATCGCCAGACGGTCCAACTCCGCAGGTCGGAAATGAAGCAAGAGCTCTTCGACGTGGTCGGCTAGTCGATGTAGCAGAGAGCCTTCCGCCCACAATTGGCTGCGTTGGCGTCGTGCTCTCGTCCATCGTTCGGTGAGTTCCGCATCATCGAGGCGAGATGCGCGTCCTTGTGCGACTGGAAGTACCTCGTCGTCAAGCTTGCGCTTCAACCTTGGCGTTGGGCTCGAAACCGGTGCTCGCTCACCCGTCAGCAGCGCTTGACGGATGGAGAAAGCTCGTCGAATCGGACTCGTCTCGTCGTCCCCAGTCGATTTCTTGCTCGCAGCTTTCACAGCAGGTGGACTCGCATCTGCCTGCACACGACCAAGGATGTTCCTCCGACGAATCTCACTACGAATGTCCTCCAACCTCTGCCTCTGCTGTTCCCGATCTCTACGTCCTTCCAGTACCTCTGTCCATCTCGACCAAGCACGCATAGCACAGCTCCGCGATCGAAACACATCAGCAGCTGCGATTCGACTCGTCTCCTCGGCTACTTCGGCCGCGCACTCGTCCGCCAGCTGTTGCCAAAGCTTGTCTGCAATTCCAGATAGAAGCTCGTCCCTTGATGCGGCTCGACGGCGAGCGTCCTCTTCCTGCACGGCTCGGGTCGCAACTTTTTGAGATACAGACCGAACAACCTCGTCAGACAGCTTTTCGAAAGCGCGGTTGACTGCGTGAGTTCGGGCTGCTTCTTTGCGCTTGGCTTTTGCTTTCTTTTCCGCCTCGGCTCTGGCTGCTTCGGCTGCTTTTGCTGCGGCGTCCGCTTTCGTGGTGTCGGATGCACGTCGCTTCAGGGCACTGGAGTCGTCTTGTGTAGAAGTGAGTGATTTGGAAGGTACTGGAGTAGCAGCCGCAGGCTCTGTCTTGTCCTTCTCAGACTGCTTACTGAGCGAAGACCCAAGGAAAGATGGCATGGTAGGCTTGCTGGATGCAGGTTCCGCTTTTGTCGCGCCGCCAAAAGAAAAGGATGGAGCAGGCTTGTCCTGAGCGCTCGGTGTCGCCGACGTAGCGCTCGAATCTTTAGCAGCCGGCTGACCGAAGGAGAAGCTCGGCAGCGAAGAAGGCTTCGCCTGCGAGTCCGAGGATGGTGTGCTCGAGGCTATCGATTTGTTGCCAAATGGCGAAGGTGCAGAGACGGTCGCTTGCTTTGGCTGCGACGCATCCTTTCCAACCCCGCCAAAGCCCGGCAACTCAGCTTTCGAAAGGTTGCCGTCCTTCTTTGAGTCGTTGTTGCCAAAGCTAGAGAAGCTGCCGAATGTACTTGAAGGAGTTGATGCGGCCCCATTGCTCGAGCTAGAACCTCCAAATGTCGTCGGCGAAAAGGATGGGGCAGCAGCGGAGAGCTTTGATGGTGATGCGGAGCCGAAAGCAGAGGACTGTTCCGTCTTTTGCTGAGGTTGAGGCTGTCCGAACGACGAAGAGGCAGTTGCGGAACCAAAAGCTGATCCGGATTGCTGCTGTGGCTTTGTTCCGAACAGCGAAGTGCTCTTACCGTTTGAGCCAAATGGCTGAGTCGACGGCATTGGCGCTGTTGGACCTTGAGCTTGCGATTGTGTGAGGAGTGCTCCAGCGCCGGACGCGCGACCATCGACGACGTCAGCACTACTGTGAGAACCACGCTTGGCTTCTACAATCGAAGTGCTGAACGGCGTCACAAGAGGCTTGTCCTCATTTATCGTTGCGCTTCGATGAATTTTCACACCCACAGGAGTATCGCCCTCGTACTCGAACTCGAGTCCTAAATGCGTCGCCATGGCCACAACCTGCTCGGTCGAGTCCATTCCAAGCACATGCTGCACCCTCTCGATCGGAAGTCCTCGATGCTGTGCCATATAAGCCTTGGACATGGCTTTAACCGCTCCGATACGTACCGAGCTGAATGAGTTCTCGGCAAGACACGCCATCAGATAGTTGACGTTAGGCTTGCGCAGCTCGGCGAAGAATTTGGAGAAGAAGTTGAGCGTAGCTTCCGTGTTTCTTGGCTGGCCACGCTTCTCTAGGTTGTTGGAGCGCTGCGCGAGCTGACGCAGGTTGATCGCCGTCTGCACCAATGGCGAACGGAAGATGTCGCCAGGTAGCAGCTCGGCTTCACGAAGCGTTTCAGGATCGCGCAAATGAAGCAAGAGATTGTACGCACGAAACTCGGCCTCGTTAGGTGATGATTGCTGGGCGCCACTCCCCGCCTTTCTGCGGTTGTCGTCGTAGAATTCAATGAGACTGCGCATCGTCTTTCGCAGCTGTTCGAGCTCCTGCTGCTCACTCCAGCCTTCGGCACCTGGCCCACCTCGCCAGTGTAGACAGAGGATGTGGTATCTTGCAATGCGCTCGTGACATTCGATTGCGATGGGACCGCCTTCGCTCTGGACGATAAAATCTTGACGTACCGCTCGTGTTCGATTCCAGAGAAAACCTTGAACTTGAGTGAACCTTGGATTGTTCGGGTCAGCAGGCAACAGGTCATGGAAGAGGTAGTCGAGCGTGCGTTTGAGAACAGCCGGTGGACGAACATCTTCTGGCAATGGCAGCTCTCGACCTGCCGCTGGACGTCGATAGATCTTGACGGCGATGCGTGGGTCGACTCGATCCGTCCCCGGGTACATTTCGAGCGGATCGAGCTCCTTTTGGAACTCGCGCTCTTCACGTTCAAACTCGGGACACATGTCCTGACATGTACCAACAAGCTTGACTGCTAACGCGAGGTCGGTGGGCTTGTCCGGATCTGGAAGCACACCGGACTTGATGTAGGCATTTCGAAGCGCCTCTCTGCCTCCTTTCATCTCGAGGAAGCGGTTGCCGACTTTGGGCGCATCTTCGAAACGCTTCTTGCGCAGCTCGTCTTCATCCACTGTGTTCCCGACATTGTCGCCTCCTGAAGCAAAGGGCGTGCCGGCGCCGCCACCTGGTGTGGACGCACCACTGCGGTCTTTACGAAGGAAGTTGGAGAAGGAACTTGTGGGTGCGGCCGTCGAAGCCAGAGGAGGATGGTTGGCGACGGGAGGTGCCGAGACAGAGGGCACTGTCGGAGTCACGCTCGTCTGTGGTTGCGATTGCGACTGAGGTGCAGCGAAAGAAGAGGTGCCAAACGAAGAGCCGCCAAAACTACCCCCAGAGGCAGAGTTTGAAGCGCTCGAGGCTGCAGTGCTTCCGAAAGCTGAGGATTGCGACGTGGAGCCAAAGGTGGGTGCTTCAGTTGGCTTCGAAGAACTTCCGAAAGCTGAGGTTGTGGTAGTGTTGTTGCTGGTACTGTTGGCAGAACCGAATGCAGATGTGCTTGCTCCGAAGCTGCTCGGCGTCGGCGTGGATGAGAAGGACGAGCTGGGCTGGCCGAATGAAGACGAAGGGGCAGGGTTTGTACCATTCTGGGGAGAAGGAGCAGCCGTACCAAATGCTGACGCTTTTCCTGCACCTTGACTATTGGATGGACCTCCAAAGGATCCAGCCGGCGTCAATTGCTGCTGCGGTTGTGTGTTGAATGTGGTGGACTTATTAGCGAAAGGTCGTGGTCTTGGTCGAGGTGCGTGTTGGTTGCTTGGACCAGCTTCGACGTTCATCTCGGTGCTGTTGGTCTGTGTCGTTTGTTGGTTCACATTCGCATGCGATGCAAACGGTTTGATGGGACGGATGGTGCCTCCGCCTCTACCTCCTCGGAACGCACCACTTGAGTTGGGAGGTCTTCCCTCCTGGTTCATGCCCGGGCCTGTCGATCTAGATGTGAAGGGTCTTGGCCTGTTGCCGAATGTCAATGACTGCTGGTCATTCGTAGCTGGTCGAGGCCCGTTGAAGCCAGGACGCGGTGGTCGAGCTTGTTGTCCGCCACTTAACGGGCGAGGATTGCCAAAGTTGGACGGTTGGGATGGTGGCCGTGGTCCAGCACTGAAAGGCTGCGATGCACCAAAGGAAGGACCTTGCTGCTGTTTCTGTTGTTGTTGCTGTTGCTGTTGACCACTGCCAAAGTTGGATGAGAAGGCTGAAGATGGCGTGCCCTGAGACGGCGGGCGAAAGAATGTGTTCGGAGGTGCACTGCTTGTGGATGCAGATGGATTCTGCTGTGGTCGACCGAACGCACCGAAGCCGCTTGGTCCCGACGGCACGTTCGAGCCGAAGCCACCAGATCCTGAATTCTGCTGCATAATGCTGTATGTGATGGCCTGTGCCGAAGCACAAGGCGATGGAGCGCTGTTGGACTGCTTTCGATGTGGAAATATTACCGCATAGTTCTTGACAAAGCCCGAAAGGGTCGTCTGCGAAGGAAGGTGAGCCTGTCGATTGGACTGAGACGAGTCTAGAGAGACTGGAAGGAGCGCGCGTATAGAGCTTTGCTTGCCGCAGCGATGATCAGTATGGATGAAAGAAGGAGTGAATGCTGTACAAGAGAGAAAGTCTGTTCGAGGAGGTCCGCGCTCCGACGCAATTCGCGATTTGTCTCGACACTCGCCGATTTCCGAGAATATTCACATACCTGTCAAATTGTGAAGACACCATGCAACGACGATATCGAGCGGTAGCGCGCAGCTCATCACTCGAGAAAGCATCTCAGCTCCTAGATGTCAAGCCCAAGTGCCGCTCGGAGCCTCGGACCCGGTACAACAGTAATTGGCAGGTGCCCTTTGCGATCATCTCCGCGCCTCGGACGTGTTCGCCGAATTCGATGGAAGATTCGTATCAAGCTCTGGCTTTCGTTGCTTGTTGTAATGCAACCGGCTTCGTGTTTGAGAATATTGGTGGTCACATATGCTTGATGTTCTCCATCTACAAGCTTCGACAAATTGAAGGTTCACCTAGCTTCTCGAAGTCCCGACCGATGGTCGGTTCGGCCTGATAAAAACTTTCAAGCTGAGGCCGTTGCAAGCCTCTCTCGAGAGTCGATGTCGAAAGTACTCCTTCCCAGATTTCACCGAGCTTTCTCCACAGCTTACACTTCACACCTCTCTCAGACTGAGTTCACGCTTAAAATGGATGAGTTATACTGTGACCATTGAGATAACCATTACTGCGAATGACGAGCTCTCTACAAGGCTCGTTGGGGTAGCAATCTATTCGTACATGACATGTGACAAAAACCAGAAGAAACAATAACAAGAGCTAGTAACAAAACATAGACTGAGTGCCAGCCGCTTAGTAGCGGTACTTGAAGTAAGGGGACTCGTCACCCATGTCGGCGATCTGCTCCTTGGTGTAACGAGCAGCCTCACCGGAGTCGATCTTGGCCTGCTTGCGCTTGTTAGCGAGGTAGAGCAAGCCAGCGAACGAGAGAGCCGAGAAGAAGGCGGTGGCGTTCATGGCAATGTTGATGTAGTGAGCACGGTGGAAGTAAGGAGCCTGCTTCTTGGGGAAGATGTTGCTCGAGATGGTACCAGCGAGACCACCGAAACCGACAATGATGGCAATGCAGACCGAACGCTTGGTCTTACCACCGACAGTCTGGGTGAGCGAAGCAACGACACCGGGGAAAGCAGCGTAAGAGCCGGCAGCAGAGATGAACTGAGCACCGTAGGCGATCTTGGGGTTGGACTTGCCGTAGGCGAGCGAGAGACCCCAGCCGATACCGGAGATGAGGGTGCCGAGGCAGATGAAGGGGAAGCGAATACCAGTGCGGTCGGCGAAGTAAGCGAAGACGACTACAGTGGCGGCAGCGACAGTGTACACGGGGACGGTGTAAAGGTTGGCGTCGACGGCGTTGTACTTGAGCGAGGTCTTGAGAATGGTAGGCAGGGTAAGGGCGGTAGAGTAGAGGGGAGTGATAGTGGTAACGTAGCAAATGAGGGTGAAGAGAGTCTTCCAGTCCTTGAGACCAGCCCACACGAATTTCCAGGCGAACTCGTCGTTCATGGGAATGTCGTTTCCGTCAAAGTGGACTCGGTCGCTCATGTAGACCCTCTCGCTTTCGGTAAGGAAGGGAGCCTTCTCGAGACCGTCGAAGAGAACAAAGTAGGCGATGACACCGACGAGGATGGTAAGCAAACCTTCAACGAAGAAGATCCACGACCAACCTTCGTATTTGCCAGCCTTGACCTTTGCAAGACCGAAGGCGAGGAGACCACCGAAAGCACCGGCGATGGTGGCAGCCGAGAAGAAGAGACCGACACGGAGCTGGATCGACTTGCGTGGGTAGAGGACAGTGAGGTAGTACGTGATACCGGGGAAGAGACCAGCCTCGGCAGCACCGAGGAGAAGACGCCAGGCGAAGAGAGCTTCGAAGTTGTTCGAGAAGCCGGTAACCATCATGACGAGACCCCAGGTGATGACGATGATAGGAATCCACTTCTTGGCACCCATCTTCTTCAAGATGAGGTTCGAGGGAACTTCCAAGAGACAGTAGAGAGCGAAGAAAATCGAAAGGGCTGCTGCATACTGGCTATCTGTGAGCTTGAGCTGAGTCTGCATGCCAAGAATCCTTGCGTTGCCGATAGCGGTACGGTCCAAGAAGCTGATATTGGCATACGTACGATGGTGCGGGGATTGGTAAACGCCGAAATGAAGAATGTGGGAGTTAGAACAAAGTAAAAATGTGTGCGTTGCTGCTGCATGCCGGTTTCGACTTACGAGAATAGGTAAAGAACGGAGCAGATGGGCAGAACGTGCCAGTCGAGCTTGCGGATGAGACGGGCAGTCTCCTTGGGGTCCTCAACGGTGGAGGCGACGGCATCAGCGTTGGTGGTGCCGGCAGTGAGGACGGGAGCCATGGAGATACCGTCCTCGAGACGGGCATCGTCCTTCTTCTCCATGGAAGCGGAGTCGGGAGTGCGGTACGACATGATTGCGAACTATGTGCTGGTGGTGGTGAAGATGTTGAGGGGCAAAGATAAGAACAAAGTCGCGAGCCTAGTGATGGAGGGGTATGTGCTTGGAAGGGCCGCTGAAGGGAGGTCGGGCTGGTAGGGAAAGGAAGGAGCCGATGACGAGAGACGAGGGGAAGGATGAGAAAGGATGGAGGATGAGAAGGAGGTCTTTATACCTTCGAGGAACAGTCGAGGATGCAACTTCGAATGCGGAGGTACCACGAGGGTTGCTCTCTGACACGATACACGAGGCAGGAACAAGTCACCTAAAAAATTGCGGGGCAAGATGCGGGTCTCAGTGCGCACGAGTGTGGGGTGCAGCAAACTTGGCATCCTCAACAGAGACCACTCTTACACCTTACTTCAGGCACTGTAGCATTGTTCGACTCACAATGGATAGGAACGCGTAGGCCAACTCAGCATAGACAACGTGTGCGAAGGCTGAGGCAATACAGGAGAGATATGGAGCAATATGCATGAATGCAGAAACATTCGACATTCGCGCAGAAGGTGTGCACACACACTGGCAAGACGGCTATCGCAACTGCGCTTGCATGCATACGACCGCCCACATCCGCACATGGTTTTTTGGTGGTATCCGGGGTCGACCAATAAGATGAAGCCTAAACTCGAACAAGCTCATATGCTTAGGTCAAAACTAGACTCAAAAAACTAATTTTTTGAAGACCGGGCAACGGTCGATGGTTTGGGTCGGTCATCGAAGGCCGGATTCTGGACAACGAAGAACTGGCGAAACAGCGGTCGCGTCTCGATTCCGTCTAGATGGGCCGAGGGGCAAAGTTCGAGTCTCCGAGAAGTCTGTCACAGTCGTGCAGCACTGCGGGGATAGGGAGACTTCTTTCATCGGCTTTTAGTCCAAGACGCTGGGCTCTGGGCGGTTTGAGAGAGGATCTGGAAATGGCGGAGGCGGATAAAGGGCAGAGTGACAGCCAATTTGTTTGGGAAAGAGAGCGAGGTCGATGAGACGGCGATCCAGGAACGCTCGAGGTTGACGCACTCGCCGGTGCTAGACACTGAGCAAGAAAAGCCACGAGGCAATCGCAGGCTTGGGATGGATTTGGGTGGTTGATCAGAGTGGACGAAGCGAACAGGGAACTCATGCACGAGCAAAATGCTTGGCGTTTCGAAGCGAAGAACAAGACACAGCCATGATGCGCTCCAGAAAAGCAAGATGGAGACAACCCCGCATTTGCGCTTCCTCGCCGACTGCTCTGAGACACTCGACATGGTAAAAAAAAACGTGGTATACTGCTGCAGCTTGACTGGTGGGAAAAGAAAGAGAGAGCGGGCTTGAATGCGGGGTTGGTCGAATCTCACCTTTGCTCCGGTAGCGAGCAACAAAGCAGATCCTTCTCTCCAACGGAGCTTGATCCGCTTCGAGACCAGAATTGACAAGGGCAGATGGCCACAGCTCGAGTCTCCACACCAAAGGACAGGCAGTGTTCCTTGCTGCCATTTCTCCGTTCAAGTGAGGCCAAGACGAAAAAAAGCGGGGTTCGATCTATTTTTGTGGTTGTAGACGGCGATGAGAGAGAGTCAGAGGTGAACGAGTGGAGTTGGAATTTGCGACACCGAAAAATCCAAACCCAGCAAGCAGCAACACCGATGAGATCGCAATGCCGCCTCTTGATACATGCCTATACTTCCCGCCCTGCCGCCCGCCGCTCCCCGTTCATGGCTGTCCCCTTCCCACTCCTTTGGTAACCAAACCCGACTTGGAGGATGCAATCTTGGTGAAGACAGGGGGAAAATATGATTCGCCGTGTCGAAGATTCCAAAGTTCGATCGTCAAGAAGAACAGATCCAGGCCCGACTGAGAAATGTTCCTGTACCAATCACCATCCTCTCTTTCTAGCTCGGTTCCGTTCGAACGAGATCGAGTGTCCCAAACAGGAACGGAAGCGACAAATGCATCATCGGTATAAGCGTATCTCGCACAAGTCTGTAAGGAGCGTACGCCAGATCTCAAGCGTGGGGGGAAGCCAAGACAATCACCGGCGACGTCAGGATGACAGAATCGGTTTTTCCGGATGACAGAGTGTCGCTTTACAGTATTAGAAATGAGATGTGGCTGACATGGCCGTTGTGAACGGCTGAGCTGACGGGGAGGGTACAATTTGTCTATTACAGTAGTGACAACTGATAGGCAGAAGATGTCTCAAGGAAAAGGCGGAGAATGCATGAGAATCCAAGCTGCCAAGACAACAGAGAGAGTGAGGCCAAGCAGCAGTGGCGCTCTTGGGCGAAGCAGAACGGAGAGATCCGCGCAATCTTTGCGACGATTCCGCGACGAGAGCGTTTTGTTCCAGAAGTGGTCATGTCGCCATCCGCTGGCGTATGTTCCTGCCTTTGCAAGTGAAGCTTGGTCTGATTACAAACATGTTCACAAAACCTCAACTGCGATTCGAGGACGATGATCGACCTCTGCTTTTTGTCTCACAGAAAGCTGACGAGGTCATTGGCAGCGGCGAGCACGCTCGTACAAGTGGCGCAAGGCTTTTCGCTCATCGAATTTGGGTCGCTGTCAAGGGCGATTGAGCCGAGTCAACAAGGCCACGTTGCTCTTTGTGCGCAGAACCTGCAAAAGAGGGTGGTTTGAAGGCGGAAACGCAGAGGAAACCCAGGACAGCTTTGTCATTGAACGTGGGGTAGCGTCTCAAAAGCGGGGAAAGCAGAAGTTCAGGGTCGAGACTCTGCAGAGTCAGTCCAACAAAGAAGGCGTGAGAGCAGTGTTTTTGTATGACCGTCTCGGAAAAGCTGTCGAAAAGTGCGCAAAAAATGAACGTGGCAGCGAAGCAAGTCTGTACGACGTGCATAGGCGCTGTTTGAATCTGAGTTCTTGGCGTTGATCAAATCCGTTCGATGGCGGGCGAAGGCTCTCTCTTTGCGTCTGTCACTGTCGCAGCCTTTCTTCACCTCGCGAGGCTGTCCTAGCACGCTTTGCAGCACTGTGTCAAGCTTCTTTAAGTATGTGGGCTCGTCAGGTTGTGACGTCCTCACTGATGAAAGCAAGCTTGGCATCCTCAACAAAAGTGAAAGCTGTGTCACACTCCTCGCCGTAAGAGAGAAAATCCCAGCCATTCAAGCTGTAGAGGCTTCTCCACAATTGAAAGCTTTGCTTTTGAGTGACGCCGAACAAGGATGGTAGCATGTCAGCATGGCGACAAGGTTTCACCTCATCTCGTTTCTGACCGTCGTCGGCGAACGCTTATCCCCGTCCCATTGGTTGTGCTCAGGTGACCTCCGAACGAGCTGTGCTTGACGAGATGGTCGTGCTCACGCGAGTTTGACCACATCTTGGATTGTGAGCTGAGCTCCAACAGCAACAGCCAAAGACCGAAACAGAAGATCTTCATAACGATCCGCAAAAGCAAAAGCCTATGAGATGTTTGCGGCAAGATCCGACGGCCTCTTAGCTGAGCTTGGGTTCCTACCTACCGAATCAGGAACACTCGTTCCATGATGGGATTACCCCACAATGTGCTCTTGATCGGGGTTCGTATCCTCATGCAGAAGCGTAATGCGGGGCCCCGTCGCTCTTCACCCCTCCTTCCTCATCTACATGGCCATGAGCGGACGAAGCAGGCTTTATCGCCGTTACCCCGCATTCAGTCTCGGTACCACTCGAGAGCAAGCTTCGCCTAATACTTGCTGGGCCAATTAGAAAGCACTCGTCCGCGGTAATTGGAGCTGAGTTTGAGTGGCCTCGAACAAAAAGCTAGACTCGAGCTCGGACTACAGCGGGTACAGTTTGCATGACGCAAGCAGAAGATGGTCGATCAGATGTCTTACAGTCGCACAATCGATGTTTGCTCATGCGACAAGCAGCGAAAGATGGATGAGGAACGTCGATGCCTGCTTACTGAGGTCAGGAACGCTTCCAAGTACAGCGTCAAGCTCGACGCAAGACAGTCAGACATGGTTTCTTCTTGCTTTGTCTTAGCCACAAACACAGCAAAGTTCACGACTTCAAATCTGAAACGTCGATAGAACAACGATCCTTGCAAGCAATTTGCGATAAACGAAGGTGAGGTGATGCATAAACAGACATAATAATACAATCGCGACAAGGAAAGAGCGATGCTATCCAAGTAAGGGACTCCCTTCTGAATAGAGGAGATCGGAAAGGAAACAATCAAGCGATGACCGGGTAGAGATTGTCATCATCGGAATCGGGGGGTGGTAGCGCTACGAGCTTTCGCAGACGAGCATGCGACTCTTTGCGAAGATTCTCTTGAAAGTTTGCAGAGATCATCGGGTTTGCGGCATCTTGCAGTGGCAGCGCAAAGTCACGATGCTCGGCACGAGGCTTATTCATAGCGTTGGACTTGTTCGTGCCAGCTTCATGACTACCATCCTCTTGCACAACAGAGACAACAATATCGCGACGGACTGCACGAAGATGTCGACGTGCGCTCTTGAGCGTCTCGTGCAATTTGGCTGTCTCGACGGTCAGCTTCTTCTGACGCTCCAGGCTGGATGCGATCTCGCGCTTGAGGTACGAATCCAGCGCTTTCGCCTGCGCATATGACGTCTCGAGCGACTTGTGCAGTCCTCGTTCATCCACCGCTTTCGGGTTCTTGCTGCCCGGCATGAGATAGAGCTCGATCAGGCGGAATTCGGGCGGACGCTCGACCAGCATCTGACTTCCTCGTGCTTTGGCGAGGGTGGTGAAGAACTTGCCCGAGCTTGTCTTTGCCTTGAGAATCAATGGCTGGGTGCCGCTGACGGTGGATTTTGCGGTGGTGTTGGAGATGAGGTTCTTGGTGTACTTCTGATTGCTAGCCACGCCTGAGTCGATGCAGAACTTGAGTGCGGTTTGGATATCCTTGATGATGGATGCGAGGATGGGGGATGCATCTTTGAGCATTTGCCGCGCTCTCTTCTCACGATTTGTCTCTGCGGCCATGAACACCTGGACTTGAAGCCATACCTTGACTTCCCACTCTGCAAAATCGTCTTGCACGAATTCAGGTGTAGCGCCGCCGAAGAGTGTATCGTCGATCTTTTCGAGTTGATTGGAGATCTCTGTATACTCCACCAGGTCTCGCTCCAGTTCGATTTTGCGCTGTTGCTCGGATGCAAGTATAGATCGATTGCGTTCGAGCTCGGCTTCGTGTGCTGCTTGCTGTGCGGCTGCTTTCTCAGCTTCGTCTTGAGCCTGGACAAGAACGCGAGATCGCTTGCCACGCTTGTTCATGAGACGCTTGGCAAAGGTACTGCTCATCTTTGCATGAGCGTTTCTCGTCTCTTGAGAGATGGATTGCAACGTCTTGAGGCGTGCCTCTTGACTTTTGACTTTGCCGGTGACAGCGAAGATGTCGTGTTGCGTTGCTTCAAGCTTGGCGGGGACGTCTCCAAGCTCCTCGAGAGTATGGGTGAGCCTCGTATGGCGATCATAGAAGCCGGCGATGCGTTGACGTAGAGGCGGCAGGTATGCTGGTATTGAGCGTTCTGATGCCGCAGAATTGGCGAGGTTTGTATTTGCTAGGGCCAACGTTGCTGCCGCAGTTGCGATGGCAGCTGATCCTGTGGCTGCAAAGGGGGGTGGTAGCGCATCGTTGTTGGCATCGTTGATGAGATCGTCCACATCGTCGAACATGGCATTGACGCCACCGCTATATAGCCTCGGAATTCCTGGTCGGTGTGCCTTCATCATTGTGGTCGGCCGCGCTTGCAGACTGACATGCGGATCAGTGTTACTTAGTCGATCGGAATCGTTTGCGATGGCTCTGTAGTCAGACGGAGTCTTATCGCTTGGTGCATCCGAGTCCAGCGTGAGGCCGACGCATGTTTGTCATGCTTGTAGAAAGGAATAGGACGAACGATGCAAGAGGCATCCGGCAAGGGTCTTCCGATTGCCGCCTCGACAGCTTTGTGCTGACGCGCGCTTTGTTTGGCATGCTGATGCAGCGGCACAGCAGCATCATCCTGCAGTTTCAATGAGCGCGCCAAAGGGTCCAAGATCAGCAGACTCTTCGAGAGAAATCGGCGATTTAGCGACAGCGCTTTCTCGCACGGCATTGGAAAAAAGGGTCTCAAATAAAGCTCAGCGCCTTCGAAGGGTTCCACGTCGATCCATGGAAGAAGGCGCGGGAGCACAGCCTCCGAGCTCAGCCTTGATAACGGAGGAAGCATGAGACTGAGCAAGTGCCTGAACACTAGGTGCCACGTCGACACATCAGGGTGCGGCAACAGCGGGACTCTAAAAATCTCACTCTCCCCGCGCTGTCAACCTTGTCGAGCCACAACCACCTCGACCATCAACCTGCACCTTCACCTGCACTTCCTCGACTCCTATCCGTCCCTCACTTCTCTCTCTCTCTCTCTCACCTATCCTTTGACCTTCCACGTAACTCACTTCCACATCACCCATCCTATCATCGCTCGCTTCTCTCGCTCCCTTACAACGCCTCTAGTCCAACTGCTTCAACGCATTGGATCCTCCTACTGTATCTCCACGTCAACCTCGCAGCATCAGCTGGCCTTCTGCAGCTATCCCTACATTTGCCCGCAGTACAATCTCCTCCTCTTCACTGAGTGTTGGAGATATCACCCTCGTTGCTCTCGTCTCCTCGTCTCGGTTCGTCCATAGTTTCTTGTTCCTTGTCACCACCACGTACATACACCATCATCCATCATGACCAACACCACATCAGCATCCCCCATGCCCGTCGTCTCTTCGTCGCCATCCGCGACCGCTTCCTCTTCACGTCTTCCAGAGACTCCAGTCAAGCAGGAGGTCTCTGACGTCACCCTCTCCGCCTCGAGTTCGAGTAGCAAGAAGCGAAAGATCACCGACGCTCACGAGGACGAAGAAAACGACGACGACGCAGAGGACTGTGACGACACCGCGTCCTCCTCTGCTTCGCCTTCAAAGTCCAACCACACCGGCGGCCGCAGAAAGGCGAGCGACGAGGAGCGCAAGGCTCGCCTCGAAGCTCGCCAAGCCCGAAACCGTCTCTCGGCCCAGTACTCGCGAGAACGTAAGAAGGCCTACGTCGAGCAGCTCGAGGGCTCCGTCAACACTCTCAAGGTAGAAAACTCCTCCCTCCGCCAACAACGTCAAGAAGAACAGGTTCTCCGTCAGGCTCTCGAAGCCAAACTCAAAGAGTCTCAGCTCCGCGTCAATACCCTTGAAACTATTCTTCGTACTGTCGCTCCTTCCCTTGTCCCGCTTCTTGTTTCGTCGTCGTCGTTATCATCATCATCATCCTCTACCTCTCCCTCACCGGCACTCGCCGCTTCTTCCACTTCAACTCCTGCCCCGCAGTTTGGTGCGGATCTGTCTGCCAGCCTCGCGTCTGCACTTCTGCAGAACATCGGTTTGGCTAGCAAGGAGGTCTCTTTGCCCCTGGCGATCGCAGCGCCGGCATCGACCGCTTCCTCCACCTTTTCCTTTGCCACTTTGAGCCAGCAATCCTCGAACGAAGGCGTTCGCCTCCCTGCAGCGGAGGCGACCTGCTCTGACGCACCATCTTTTCTCAAAGATGCCGAGCTCGAGCAGTCCCAGCAGCGGATGCCTTTACAAAGTTCGACGGTGTCGCCAGCAACCAAAGTGCACAGCCTAGGGTCGGAAGCAATGTCGATGTCAATGGCAGCAGCATCGTCAACCAAGGATACCCCCTCGCTAGCCAGATCAGCGTTCCTGCCCCAGAGCAGCCGTCGTCGATCGCAGCCAGCACCCACCTCACTCTGCCTCAGCATCCCGTCGAAGCGAAGGAAGCCGGCGTCGCCCGTGAAGCTGAGGCTCTCCTCTCCAACTTTATCGACCTCGACGCCAAACTCGCCCACGGTGACGCGACGACTGCGCCTCAAGATCAAGGTGCCTCGACGCCTGCCGCCCCGTCTCAACCTGTATCTGTGGGCCAGGACCATGCAGCAGCAACAGCAGGCGCTTCGCGATCAGCAAGCGCCTCTGCAGGTGGCCTCGCAAGCCTGAGCACCGCTTCGGCGGGCTCGGCTGAGGGTTTGAGTGGCAGCAGCAGCAGCAGCAGCAAGGAGGGCGACAACGTTTTCAGCACCATCAGCTTGTCTCACGCTGACAATAAGGAACAAGATGCTCAACACCGATTCCAGCTCCTCAATTCTCCTCTCATGCCCACCGAGAGGAACGTTTGGGAGCTCGCTACGGACGCGATGCTTCAAGATATCTACGGCAACAAGGACGACATCGTTGGCGACAACACTGTCTCGAGTGTGTCGGCTAGCGATGCATCCTCCTCGGAGATGGACGTGAGCGCC
Organism: Anthracocystis walkeri; assembly: GCA_928858565.1. NCBI lineage: Eukaryota > Fungi > Basidiomycota > Ustilaginomycetes > Ustilaginales > Ustilaginaceae > Anthracocystis > Anthracocystis walkeri. Next base: position 290,875 of record CAKMXV010000010.1, read on the forward strand.
AGCTCGTCGCCTTTCGACCTTGTTGACTTGGACATTGAGATCGAAGAGCCTTTGCAGTTCAACATTGGCCTGGGTGACGAGCAGAAAGTCGACACTGCGTCTTTGGACTGGCCTGGTCTGATGGCTTCGCTCGTCGCTTGATTTTTGTCTTTATCTCGATCTGGTATCGCGTTCTCTTTCCCGGGTTATTTGTTGTCCCTTCTGTACATGTATCGTCTCGGTTGTTGTGTCTCTCGAAATCTAATTGCTCGCTAGCTACCATTCAAAACCTCACTCCCTTCTTGCCTGCCTCAGTGTGAACGCTGAAGATTGAGACAAGATTAAAAAAGATTGAAGACGGTATGCTAAGAATGATAAAAATACAGTTTAAGAGAGAGTGTTGAGTGTGTGCAAGCTCGAGTGAGCGAGAAGTGTAAGCCGATGAGGCTTTGAGGAAGAATGTGTGTAAGCTGCGATGAGCGAGAGTGAGTGTGTGTGTGTGTTGGACCATGCAGCTGTCAATCAAACGATTGTTTCGGTCCGACCTCGAACGAGGACCAATACCACTGATCCATGAGTCTCCATACATCGCTGTAGGTTTCGTCGACGGCAACGAAGGATGTTGTGGTTGATGATCCGCTGCTGTTGGTATGGCTGTTATCTGAGCTGGATAGTGGCGAAGTCTTGAATGCGCTTCCCGGAAGACGATGTGTCGGAGGTATAGACGAATCAATGTCCTCCCCCAACGACCGTATAGACGCCAAAAGTTCCGCTGCTTGCTTCTTCAATTCCACCACGTCTGCCATTGTCTCCGCTTCCTGCGTGCGCTGCGTCTGAACACCCATCTTAGCCACTACCCCATCCACCACAGACCTTACCGACCTCTTCGCCACTTCCCCCACCCTCGACGTCGGTGGCATCGGAAAACTCGTCTCCTCATTCAACCGCATCGATCTTGTCGCAGATTCAACAACCGACGACGATGACGACGTGTAAGATGTTCGCGACGTGGAAAGTAACAGCGGCTGCAACGAACGTGCGGCAGGCACAGGTGGTGGTTCTTTGTTCGTGATGGTGGGTTGAATGTGCTGGCTGCGCTGGCTTGCGTGCTCTTTTTCACCCCCCAGCGCCGCCGGTGGTGGTGGGGAGATGAAGTCGACCTTGTCACCGCCGCGACCGATGAAGGCAAACGTGTCCACGTCATTTGCATAAATCGAAGCGGTCGAGCTGGAAGGTAGATCGAAGTCGTCTTCCCCTTCCCCTGGAAGTTGCAGCGAAAACGGATGACCGCTGAGAGAGTCAAGCGAGTAAGCAGAGTCCATCGAGTCGCGCGACGCCGCTGATCGCGAAGACAGTGGATTCGAGTCAAAAGTCGATGGGCTTCTAGAAAGTGAGGCGCGGGGAGTATCGTGTGCATGCTGTGCTGGCTCCACGGCAGCTGATGACAAAGGTTCGCTCCGGTTACGCGAAGGCGAAGGTACAATGTCGAATGCAGGCTCGTTCTCATCAGGTTGACCATCGAGGCTGATGAAGCTGCGAATCCGGGCGTCAGATTGGTTGTAAGGCCATCGTTTTTGCAGTGGAGTTCGAGGTGGAAAGACGAAATGAGGTTCGGGTTGGGTGGGTTGGTCGTCTGTGCGTGAAACGGAATGGGTTGGTTGCGGTGCCTCGGATACGACGGGAGCTGATGAAGGACCTTTGATGGGCTGCTTGGAGATCTTGAGGGGTGTTGGGACTGTGACGCTGGACTCGGACTCGGCAGGACGGGCGGTTGACGCCGACGCGGATTGGATTGTTGACTGCCTTGAGGCTTCGCTTCCTGACACGCTCTGCTCTTCTACGCGTCCAAGCTGACTGCCAACCTTTGGAGGAGCACGCATGGTCCCTGTCTTGCTCGCTGCCTCGAATGCGCTGGCGATGGATCGCACCGACTGGCGTTGTGACTGCGCCGGCGTCCTCGAAGGCTGGGTTGAACCCATCAAGACCCTCTGTATCGCCATGGAAGAACCCAGCACCGAAGAGATGGAGCCGGAGCGCGATCCAGAGCTGTGTGTTCCCGCATGGCGTGAGAGCCCTGAACTGCGAGATCGCGACTTTGCTGAAGACTGGTAGCCGACATCGCTGTATTCCGAAGTGGAGCTGATACTGGATGGAGAGCTGAATGAGAGGTCGAAAGAAGACTCGGAGTCAGACTCGTAGAGAAGGCGATGTTGTAATTTTGTGAGTCCGTGAGGATGCTGCGGTGCAGCTTGCTTGATCATGTTGGGATCCCCCACCGATATGGTGTAAGAGAAAGGCGAATAGAGGGAAGGCCCAAGTTGTGTAGAATCGAGGGGTGTATCGTTGACGAAGGTAGTCGGAAAGTTGCGATGCATCATTCTATCCTACTATGAAGAGGAGACGTGAAGATGGTCTTCTGAGAAATGCCTGAGCGAAAAGACTGCGGTCCTGTTCCATCCAGTGGAATGGACCAGCGAAGAATCAGGGCTCGTAGAAAGGCGGAGGCGGGACGGGAATGAATGCGCGATCGACTGGGCGAAGAAGCCGGCGTCGTAGCGAATGAAAAGGATGTGGTGATGGAGATGGAGATGACTGAAGGAGGGGGCCGATTGGCTTTGCGAATTTGCGTTGTTGAGGCTGAGTGAGATGAAGGAGGAGTGGCTTGCGATTGAAACGGCTTCAGCCTGCTGAAGCGATGAGTAACGGTAATGGAGGAAGGAGGTTGTTCCGGTCTGCCCGAGAAGGAACGTGTATGCGATGAGGCCGTGGAATGGCGATGAGGCTGAAAGACGGGTCGAAAGGATACGTTGCCAAGCACCGCTAGGATGACAGAAAGGAAAGAAGGAAGAGCAGGCAACGGCGACGGCGAGAAGGCGAGGCCGAAGCGTTCGTGATTGTAACAAAGCTGAGTTGGTGGAGAAACGCAACTCAAACGCCATCTGCACACCCGTCGAAATGCCTCATCACAGCCCGACGACGACAGCTGCTGGAATGCTGCTGACGTTGCGTCGTTGCGTCGGGCGCTATCCGACACTGGCTGAACAAAGGCCTCCTCGCTGCGATTCGGCTATTCCGATAAAACTATCATTTCGAAGCGGCGGCACCGCCAAATGTGACTGCGACGTGATCTGCGCGTCGAAGCTCTCTCTCTCTCTCTCAGTGCTGCGTCCGAATGCCTCATTTTGATGCTCCGCTGTGTAACATTTTTTGGGCTGTTGCGCGACGGGCTCCATGCACGTTCCTCGCCTTGTTCCGCCTGCTTGCCATTGTCTTGTCACGAGCCTGCATTTCTCGTGGGCTCTTCGCGAAGAAGTCCCTATCTCTTTCACAAGTGGCGCATCCGGTGAAAGCGGTGAAACGACTTGACAACGCTTGTGTGTGGTGCTCATGCCTTCGGATGTCATGCCATGCCATGCCATGCACTGCACCGCCCTGCACTGCACACGGTAACTGCACCCGTGCTTTGAACTGGTGCAAGGTGCCAAAGATTTAGTACAACAGCAGAGTGTCAGGGGCGCAGCGGCCCCAGTTGAGTCAGACAGAGATGTTTGCTGTCAATCGTTACGCCATCTTAGCGCTTAGAGTGCTTGTGCATTGAGCTGTCAACCCCGTCACACGCCATCCAGCTAATCTACCGAATTGGGAAGGAGGTGGAAAATCCAGTTCCTCCCTTCCGAGCTCAAAGAGGTCGTCGAATGCGACTTGACCAGTGTCGGTCCCAATGCACTGGATGCAGCCAGCTGATTTACGCGAGGAGCGACGTCGCTGGCAAGGGGCTCTTCTTGGACGACGCGAGAAGAATTGCTTCTGAGACAATCACCAAAAAAAAGTCACCACAGCAGGGTCCACCACGCTTCCCGCCCGGCCATGTCGCTGCAAGCCGCAGGAACCCTGAAAATATTTGGCGCACCGAACCTATCAACCGATCGTATTGGGGCTTCAATCGCATTGTACTATATGCTCTCTCTTTGGTCTCAGCGGGCGCCTAAGTGGTCCGATGTGATGGCCTCGGACTGCTTCCTAGCGCCGGTTGCACCTCGGTTCGTTGAAACTGGCCAATTCGACTCAATCTGCATCGCACTGAGCCCCTGCTTGTTGCTCAACGCTACCCGAGCTTCGCTAAAGCACTTCATCCCGACAGGCGTCCGAACCTCCTTCATCTGCCTCCTGAGTGTGTGAGTCTGAGTCCAGAAGAAGTCGAGCTTGGATCATAATTGAACGCGAACGGTTACCGACCTCATTAGTTCGGCGAGACGAAGATCCTTCTTGACTTCTCTGAGAGGCAAGACGCGTCAACAATGGCAGGCAGTCACGACGGTCTCAAAGCGCAGACGTGAAGGTTCAACCGATAAAATGAATGAGTCTATGATCAGGTGGGTCAGCGGTCCATGTCGGTCGAATCACTCCCACTCAACAGCCACCATGCAGCGCATATCGAAACGGACTCCCTTGAGCAACACTCGTGTTGCAGAAGTTGATTTGCTAGATACACCGACCAAATCGTCTCTAGGCGACAGAAGAGCGTTCTACTGCACCGTAGATGCTTCTTTCACAGGGTTAGCAAGAAGATGTCACACGTGAGATCATGTTTAGAGCTTCTGACGGATACAGACTTGCCTACTTACGCCAAAGTCGTATGCGTGGAGGAGCATGACGACAGTCCATGCCAACCCCATTGCAGAAGTTTGGAATGCGCCCTGCTTGGAATGAGCCGCCGGTCGACCGACGAGAGACCTAACACGCGACTGACGCGGAATCGACCATGTTAGAGCGAGCCGTCCCGTTTATTTTTGACAATTCCAGTTCGGCCGAGCTTTTGTATCACGTGTAGCTCAAGTCTATTGATCGATTACAAGGTTTGACTGCAGATTTGAAAATCTCTACCGATTGAATTCGAATGGTTGGTGGTCAGTAGGAGAACAGTCAAAGACACAAAATTCGAGCGAGAAGACAGAGACGTGCGCCATCTGGAAGCCAAGAAGTGAGAGAGCTGGTCGTCGGGCCACACTCCATTCTGGCAAGCAGGCAAGCAGAGACAGCGGTCCAGCCAGCTGCGAATTCGTTGGTTGAGCTCATCGCCGTCCCTCAGAGTGTGTCTCCGCCGTGCAGCAAGTTGAGGTTTGAGTTCGTCGAGATCTACACATCCTCCTCTTTCCCTTTCCCTAGGTACTTCTCATTCCCTCAAGACACATAATCAAGGTAAGCTTTGCCAAAATCGCACGCACCGGCAGCATCACCAACGACGACGACGAACGATCATGACGCCGACAACGACAGAGACGATTGCGACAGACGACAAGAGAGATAGCAGTGCAGGTAGACTTGGCAGAGAATATCGACCATGATGACGGAGACATCTGGAAACAGCATACAACTGTACATACACAACATAGCGATCGTCAGCACACGACTTGCATACATTGCGAGCATGATTCGCCCCGCCATCGCCAAATAAACAGCACCGAAGCATCCACATTCGCAGAAAACATTGCAACTTCAGCCAGAAGCGGTGTATACATCCAGCAGCATGACAGACCATGCACACAGATACGACAGAGGGCGCATCACGGAGGTAGTATGGAGCAGATTTGCTCATGTCGAAGGCCGCAGAGCATCACATTGTGGAACTATAGGAGGAGGCATGTCGACAGCACCCTCGTACATTCACAAACGGCGCAGGGCAACGGCGTTAACGTCTCAAAGGTTCGCAGACACGAACGCTTGTCATCCGCTTGCGATGGTCAATGATCTGCTGGAGATTGTGACGGAAAGTTTCGATCTGCAGTAAAGAGGATTGATGGACTCGCATACTTCGTTTCAACGACACATTCATCCGCCAGCTTTCGTCAGCACCAGTCTTGCAAACGTTCCTCTTGGGCCTACCTTTTGCGCATCGCTGCTGCAAACATTCGACTCTCTACACTGCAGACATCGACTGCCACTTTCCCAACCGAATCGCATTCCTGGGACCAACAGTGCTGCCGCTACTCTGCCTCTCGACAATCGTCTCTCGTCGTCTTGATCTTCTCGTCTGTTCAAAGTTGAGCCGGCGGTGCTGCCAAAAATCTTCCAGCGAAATTTGGCACGCAGAAAACTGACTTTCCAATTATTCTCTCCCTCACCTCTCACCTCGACCCTATTCGATCCGACTCTTTCTCACACCACCAACTCGACCACTTCATCCACCATTCTCGGCACACCAGATTCAACATGGGTATCACTCGTGACTCGCGCCACAAGCGATCTGCCACCGGTGCTCGCCGCGCCTACTACCGCAAGAAGCGCGCCTTCGAGCTCGGACGTCAGGCTGCCAACACCCGTATCGGCGCCAAGCGTATCCACACGGTTCGCGTTCGCGGTGGCAACCTCAAGTACCGTGCTCTCCGTCTCGACTCTGGTAACTTTGCCTGGGGTTCCGAGCACATTACTGCCAAGACTCGTGTCTTGGGCGTCGTCTACAACGCTTCCAACAACGAGCTGGTTCGTACCAACACCCTCGTCAAGGGATGCATCGTTCAGGTCGATGCTACTCCTTTCCGTCAGGCTTACGAGAAGCACTACGGTCAACCTGTGACGACTAAGCGTCGTGCTGCTGGTCAGGGAGCCGCCGAGGCCAACGTGGATGAGACCAAGTTGTCCAACAGCGTCACTCGCAAGTTGGAGAACCGTCGCAAGGAAGGTAAGCTCGACTCGATCGTCGAGCAGCAATTTGGTGCTGGTCGTCTTTACGCCGCTGTTTCGTCGCGCCCTGGTCAGTCGGGTCGTGTCGACGGTTACATCCTCGAGGGTAAGGAGCTCGAATTCTACGTTCGTCGTCTTAAGGCTTCCAAGGGCTCCAAGCAGTAAATTTCTGCAAGCCCTTGCCTCGTTCCCATCCACACTTTGTACATCATTCTTTTTCCACATACGCTTCTTTTCATCACCGATTCATGGTGAGGTAAAGTCGTTTACAACCGGTCCCACCTTGCTTCCGGTACAGCATGCTCGAAATAAGGTGCTCAAACCACTCCGCCGGTTACAGCACCTTGTGCACACATCATCCATCCACCCAAAACATACACACACACCCCCAAAAATTTGTTCTCTTAGGCTAAATGCAAAAGCACCATGCAATTTCCTTTTCTTTCTCGGTATATCTTGCTGTTTGTGTTTGTTTGGCTTTTGTGTGAATTTCGGCGTCGGTTGAAAAAGGTGGGAAGCGAAAGAGGAGATGTGGTGGGCGGAGAAGGTGACGGCATCCTGAAGCTTTTGGAAGATATTGCAAGACCTGGAAAATTTAACGTTCGCAGTGAGATGAGTGCACATGCTCGAAAGAGCCAGCGAGGCAGTCGATCTGCTCAATCCGCCATCTCAGACAACTTGTGTCACGACTCGCAGCTTTCACACCAAACACCCCCTTAACCTTGTGAAAAACTCACCAATCAACAACACACACACACACAAACATCTCCAACAAACACATCAAAGAGTCTACACGTTCTTTGTCATACCTTAATCATCCCTAATACTCTCAAACTGTCTCCTAGCTTCCTCCATCGCCTGCCTCTCGGCTTTCAAATTCTTCAACTTGTCCTCTGTCGTCTCCTTGACCTCCTGCGGCATCCTCTCCCATTCCTGAGGCTTGTTCATCGGAGCGCTGACCTTATCGATCCCAACTGCATTGAGCTGAAGTTTCTTGTCGATTTTAGCAATCTCCTGATCAATGTTGACCAAGCCACGGATCAAAAGATGCGCATTGAGGCGGGAGGAGATGGACGAAACAGCGCAACCTTTGGGAACGTCTGACGTTGCCGAAACGACGGTTACGTTGGTACATCCTTTGATCAGCGTTGCAGCTACGGCAGAAGATTCTTGAAGAGTCTTCCCAAAACCCGCATCAGACGTCTCAAGGAAGACTTGAACGTCCTTCAACAATCCATAATCCGTACACATACCCCTGATAGCCCTAACAGCTGCAAACACCTCTTCAAACGCCGGCTCCGCCGCCGAATCTTCCCTAGCCTCCATCCCCACAGGATACTTTGCCAACGCAATACTCTCCGCCTTCTCCCCCGCCCTCCTCGGCAATCGCTGCCACAACTCTTCCGTAACAAAAGGCATGAACGGATGCAACAGCTTCAAACCAGCATCCAAACAGGTATACAAGGTCTGCTGTGCACTTGCCCTCGCCTTCCCATCTTCGGCAGCTGGATCAGTGATCGGTTTAATAGCTTCGATGTACACATCGCACAGCTCGTACAACCAGAAGTTGTAAACGACGCTGGTAGCAGCCATAAAGTTTCGCTCCTTCAAGTGGTCGTTGATCGACTTGGCTGCCGAGTTGAGTTTGTGAAGGATCCACTTTTCGACCAGCGACTCGTGGCCCGAAGGCTCGTCGGTAGCGGCGGGTTGGAACGAGGCGATAGGTTCGAGTTTGAGAAGGGCAAACTTGGTAGCGTTCCAGAGCTTGTTGCAGAATTTACGGTAGCCTTCAACACGGAGGATGTCGAGGTTGATATCGCGACCGGCGGAGGTGTAGGCGCAGAGAGCGAATCGGAGAGCATCGGTACCGCATTGAGGGATACCTTTGGGGAAGTCCTTCTTCTGTCCTTGAGCCGCTTTGGCGATCTCCTTGTCGTCCAAGTTGCCTTCCTTGAGCTTGGTGTGCAAGCCGTCGAGACTGATACCTTCAATGACGTCGAGTGGGTCAATGACGTTACCGAGCGACTTGGACATTTTACGTCCGTGAGCATCGCGAACCATGGCGTGGCAGAAGACCTCCTTGAAGGGCAACTGTCCAGTCAGGTAGACACCGAGCATGCACATCCTGGCGACCCAGAAGAAGAGAATATCCCAACCGGTCTCGAGCAGCGAAGACGGGTAGAAGTGCTTGATGTCGTCGGTCTTCTCGGGCCAGCCCATGATCGAGAAGGGCCAAAGACCGGAACTGAACCAGGTGTCAAGCACATCTTCGTCCTGCTCAAGAGTGAAGCTCTTGCCATCAGCAAGCTTGGTAGCACGCTGCTGAGCCTCTTCGAGCGTCCTGCCGGTGACCCAGAACTTTTCTTCGCTGCGGTCCTGCGACTCGCCTTCAATGTTGACAAAGTAGACAGGGCATCGGTGACCCCACCAGAGCTGACGCGAAATACACCAGTCCTGGATGTTTTCCATCCATCGGAAGAATTCCTTCTCGGAAACGCTGGGGACGATGGTCATGTCGCCGGCGCGGACACGCTCGATGACCTTGGCAGCGAGGGGCTTGCAGTTGACCCACCACTGAGGCTTCATGATGGGCTCGATGACATCACCGGATCGCGAGCAGATGGGGACGGTCATGGGGTTGTCCTTGGTCTCGACGTAGCTGCCGATCTCCTTGAGCTTGTCGATGACAGCACGACGGGCAGAGAAACGCTTCATGCCTGCGAAATCGCCACAGTTCTCGTTGAGGGTTCCGTCATCGTTGAGGATGTTGATGAACTCGAGATCGTGACGCTTGCCGACTTCGTAATCGTTGGGATCATGAGCGGGGGTGATCTTGACGGCACCGGTACCGAACTCCATGTCGACGATGATCGAGTCGGCGATAATGGGGATCTTGCGACCAGGAACGAAGGGGTGAACGACGTTCTTACCGTGGAGGTGCTTGTATCGTGCGTCGTCGGGGTGGACAGCAACGGCAGTATCACCGAGCATGGTCTCGGGACGGGTGGTGGCGACCACGATCTTCTCGTCACTGCCCTCGATCTGGTAGGAGAAGCTGACGATAACACCAAACTCGATGCGCTCGTTGGCGGGGTAGCCGGGGACGTTCATCAAAGTGCGGCCGTTGAGCTGCTTCTGATCGACCTCGAGGTTGGAGAGGGTGGTGTGGAGATTGCAGCACCAGTTGACGAGACGGTTGGCACGGTAGATGATACCGTCCTCGTGCAGCTTGCAGAAAGCTTCGGTGACGGCCTTGGAACGGGCAGTGTCCATGGTGAAGGCCTCTCTGGTGAAATCGTAGGAAGCACCGAGACGACGCATCTGGTTCGAGATTCGCGCTTGGTAGTCGTCCTTCCACTCGAAGACCTTCTGCAAGAACTTTTCACGACCGTAGTCGTAGCGCGACTTGCCCTCGGTCTTTGCGAGACGCTTCTCGACGACGCTCTGGGTAGCGATACCGGCATGGTCGTAACCGGGATTGAAGAGGGTGCGGTAGCCGTTCATGCGGTACCATCGGATCAAAGTATCCTGGATCGAGATGGTGAGAGCGTGACCGATGTGAAGCGAGCCGGTGACGTTGGGAGGTGGTGCAGGAACGATGAAAGTCTTTTCAGGGTCGTGAGGGTCCGACTCGGTGGGCTCTGCGGGCTTGAAGTGGTTGCTCTTTTCCCACCACTGGTACCAGCTCTGTTCGACGTGGAGCGGGTTGTATCCGTTCTCCATGGGAGCAGAGAGGTCCTTCTTCTCGCCGGGGACGGTGTTGTTGACCCACTCGGGCTCCTCCTTGACCTCCTTCTTGGGCTTCTCCTTCTTTGCTGCGCCAGTGCCAGCGGGGTTGGGAGCAGGACGTTCGCTCTTGAGCGCATCCTTGGCCGCCTGCTTGGCCTCCTTTTCTTTGAGTTTGGCGAGTTTCTTCATTGCGCTCTTTGTCAGTGGCTGACCATCGGGGCCGAGAGGGGTGTCAGCGGCATCGTTCTGTGCCGAGCCAGAGGGCTGCTGCTCGGGTGGAGCAGGTGTTGTGGAGGAAGACATGTTGCGAAGGTGGGACTGGTGAGGATACCCGGTGGACCTGAGCGGTTTAGTGTTAGTATGAGCTCTAAAGGTGATGTTGCTCGTAGTGGGGGTGATGTATGTTGCCAGTGCAGGAAGCTGACGATGAAACGAGGCGACAGTGGCGCGAAACGCCATGCAAGATGGACTGCGACCTAGTGTTTTTATTTGATGAAGAAACTTGGTGGAGAGGGTTGACAGACTACAGCAACAACTGCTATGAGTCTGACTGATGTTGCTGTGATCCGAGTCAGATGATGGTGCCGAATCGACAGCGACTCGAAGGGTGACTTGGAATGGTAGTCGAGATAGCGGTATGGAGTAGCACAGCGAAAAAGAGGAATGTGCGCAACCGGCACACTGCTCAGCGTTTCTCACAATCTTCTGACTCGCAAAAATTTCCCCATTCAGCGTAGCGCAGTGCGGCAAAGGGACGAGTCACGTGTAAGGGCCCGATTTGACTCGAACCAAATCCAGATCAGCTCAATAGGATTTCGTGGCTCCTTTTTTGACCTCTTTTTCTAGCTAGGATTTCGACTTTTTCTTGAAATCAAAAGAAGGACCGCAACGCGGGTCGAAAATCTCCCTTTTGTTAGAGCCCTCTCCAGACCCACTGCTTTCGATCCAGATGTCGTGTGCGACCTTTGAGGACTGGGTACATGGACACCAAGGGGCGTACACAGGCACACACACGTGTGACGTGCAGTTCTGATGTCGATCAGCGTTGACACATTAAGCGGAAAGCATCATGGTTCAGGAACCAAGCCAGCCTGCGGATCGACAGTTTGAGCCACCTTTCAGAACCTAAAACTTGACCACGAAGCTGTCGAAATACGCCAACCCTGCGATTCTTTGGTGAGACAGCGTCGCACAGAGGGTGGCTTTGCACGGACCCGCATGGTCCTCCCTGGAACAAAGACCTGCAGACAGCCAGCATACAAAAGGGCTCCTTCTCGCCCACCACTCTCCCGTTCACCTCCATCATCACTCTCCACAATCTCCCCCCTAGACCCTTCGACATCATGGTCAAACCATACCCATCCGAGCTGCAATCAAAACCAGCGCGCCCCGCTACACTCCTCGAATTCATCCTCTGCAACCTCGTACCCATCCTCATCACCCTCAAGCTCTACATTTCAGGCTTCCCCGGTGCTCTCATTCAACAACTTCGTCATCCCCACCCCTTCAACCTGATCAACCCATTCCACTGGAAGAAGCTCATCTTCGAAAATGGATTCAGCACCGTTCTCAAAACCTCTGACGAATTGTACGTCAATATGAAGCGACCCTTGCTTCAGTCGGCGTACGGTAGAGTGTTGGAGATCGGTGCAGGAGCGGGGGATTCTGTCGGTCATTATGATAAAGAAAAAATAGAAAGGCTGTTTGCGCTGGAACCGTACGAACCGTTGCGTAGAGAGTTGGTGGTTAAGTTGGAAAAGGTCGGATTGGCGGGTAAGAGTACCGTGATTCCGGTCGGGTTGGATGTCGATACTCGACCAGCACTAAGTCAAGCTGGTGTCGAACCGGGGTCGTTGGATACAATCGTTCTGTTTCAAGTGCTGTGCTCGATTGGCGATCCAAAAGCTCACTTGGAGTATCTGCAGAGCCTGCTCAAACCAGGTGGCCAAATCTTGGTTTTTGAGCACGTTGCTAGCAAACACACACTGGCTAGGTTGATCCAGAACATCTGGACTCCATTTTGGAGGTTCAACTTTGGAGGTTGCGAGCTCAACCGCGACTCGGCTGACTGGCTCAGCGGTATCGCGGGCTGGAAAGAGGTCGATATCAAGAGACCGGTTCACGAGACCTCTGCCGACTTGGTTCCTCATGCTATTGGTCGTCTTATCAAGGCTTAACCTCGCCCGCTTGGCTTGCGCCTCTCGACTCAGCTCATCGGAACGTACGCTCACACACCCGGTCAATGACAACGTAATCTAGGATAAATCACACGGTCGCAAAAGATTACATCTCTGATATCAATACCAAAAAAAAAAAAAAAAGTAAGACCTAAGGATACAATTTCTGACTTTGCGTTTCACTGACGGTTGTTGAGCATCTGAGAAAAGTTCTCCCAAGCATACCACATGCCAGCCAAGTTGTTACCCTGAGCCGAGGGGTCGAGTCCCTCTTTGCCCTCTGCTTCAGCCGCTGCAGCCGCCGCTGCGGCGACCGCATTCAAAGCGCTTTCGCTCGGCAAGGCAAGACCGTTTTCAGCTTCAGTCTTGTCTCCCGCTTCGCCGTCTGCTTTGCCCTGAGCATTCTGCTGCTGTTGCTGGTCGTACGTGCGCGCCAACGAGTTTTGGACAAAGGTGCGGTACGATGCTGACGAAGCCTGGTCGCCTCGTGCTGGGTTTTGGTGGTTGTAGTGCTGCGAGAACGACATGGGTCGATCCGGCATATCGGATCCCAATTCGCGTCCTCCCAAGAGCTCGTACAGATTGTATGCATCGGCAGACGCTTCGCCTGCTCCAGCATCGGTACCGTCGGTGGTGGAAGCGGCACCCGCTGCTTCGGTCGCAAGACCTGCATCGTGCGGTTGCACTTGTTGCTCGTTGCTTGTTGCGCTTGCATTGGCGTTGATGCTGTCGGTCTCGCCTGGGTGGGGCGGTGCAGTCGATGACCAAGCGTCGCCATTCTGCTGTTCCACGTTGGACAGCATGCTCTGGCCGAAGCCGACAGGATAGGCGACGGGAACACCGACCAGAGGGCGATCGAGCAAGGATTCGTTCCAGAACGAGTTGCCCGTCTGTGGGCCAAGGTGGTTGGGGTCGGTGGGAAGCCCGACGAAGGGGAGCAAGAAGGCAGGAATACGGTCCGGACCTCCATCCACATCAGTGCGCGCGTTGGCGTCGCTGGCATCTTTGCTCTCTTCTCCACCCAAGGAAGGGTCGAGGGCACCGAGAATAGCACCCTCTCGCGATTGGGCTGCCTCATCCTTGCCTTCAACTGCACCTGTGCCATCGCCGTTAGTTTCGCCGTTCTGACGCTCGGTCGCGCTCGTACCAGCCGCCGCTGATGACGATGAAGCGCCCGCCTTGCCCGTGGCCAGGCTAGCAAGCTCACCGCCAATTCCATGCAACATCTGTTTGAGCGTCGAGCTGTATCGGCCCGCCTGTTCTGCGACATTTGTGAGTCTCGCCATGCCCGAGAGTGTGTCGAGCAGATCGAGCGCCTTCTGAATGTGAGGCCGGTGCACTTGCGAGCTTGGATCGAGCTTGCAATGGATCGCCAGAATCAAGCCAGCATTGAAGGCAAAGTAGGCGCACTGATTGTACATGCAGTTGGCAGGCATTACTGCCATCACGTCCTCGACCGTGTTGATGAGCGCTTCAGCCGACTGCAGACACACCTCGAGCGACTTCTGAACCGACTCGGGCGGCTTCCAGGCGCCCTGCTCGTCAATGTAGGGCCTGTGCAGCGTAATCATGCATTGGTGGTACATGAACTCGAGGCTGTAGCCCTGCTGGTAGTCTTGCAGCTCCTCGGTGATCTTGGGATCGTAGACGCGGTTGTGGAACGATTGTGCCGCTACCTGTTCCAACAGCTCATCGCTTGGTCGGACGGAGCCCTTGGATCGTCGCTCGAAGTGCAGTTTGAGCCTGTCGGGAAGATTGTCGCGCCACTTGGCGTACTCATCGTTGAGATTGGGGTCAGGTGGTGACGAGATGCCAAAGCGGAACAGCTGCTGACTCTGACGCAGGAAGATGTGGTAGATTCGGAATCGAGCCCAGTGGTAGTCAAAGTTGGTCTGACTCGGCGTGCGGGGAACCAGAGCGGTGGCGCCGGGCGGCGAGATGATACGGCTTGGATCAGGGTCAGCAAGGCCGGCACGCTCGTACATGGCGTAGAGAGCGCCGTAGTCATCGGGGTATTGGGTATCGAAGCCCTCGTGGGTGAGGCATGGAGGCTGGCCGATGCGGTGGGCGTGGGCCACCTCAAAAAAGACAATGTTCCACCAAAGGTTTCTACGAGCCTGCGCTTCCTCGATACGCATGCCAGACCAGTGTTCGGGATCGCGGTGCAAACCGGCCGCATGAGCAAGACGTGTTGTTAATGCAAAACACGTGCCTGCAAACTGAAGGTTGAGCTCATTGAGATGCCAAATGCCGCGCAGCAAGGACGCCTTGGTAAGGTCGATGGGAGCCTGGAACGCGCTCGACCAAGCGGATGGACAAGCGATCTGGAGCGCATCGATGCAGTGACCGGCGACGCTGAGCAGGGTGCGCTCATCGGAGCACTCGATGCCAGGGATAGGTGCAAAGTTTTTGAGGTTGTGTCCTTCGAACTCGGGCGAGTTGCGCTTGACTTGAAGAGTGAGCGCGAGGATAACGAGAAGCAGGGGAACTAGCGGAGGGTCAGCAGGCATAGTCGTAGGCTTGGAATGCCACCACCGGAGGAAGCTCTGGATGCGTGCAATGTTGATGTCAATGACTACCACATTGACAAAAGGCTCGACCTGAGTCTTGTACGTGTATAGCAATGCTGAGATCTCGTCGGCTGTGGGCAAAGTGATGGCGCTCTCAAAGAGCACATCCGCGATGGCAGCAGCGCGGGCAGCATTGACACGCGTGTTGAAATCGCGCGAACGGTCGCGACCGACTTCTTCGAGCTTTTCGACCATCTCTCGGCGCGTTTGGAGCATGAGTGCCTGTCGACGATCGTTGACGCGTGGGAAGTCGGCGCGCTTGAAGACACGACTGTTGGCGCCGGCGCTTAAGAAAGCGTCTTCTGGCTCTTTTCGCTTGCGAACCATGGGCGAGCCTATTGACGTATCGGCCGCAGCATCCTCTTCGTCCGAGCCGGGACGTTTGCGGTCATCGACATAGTGACAGGGGTCGTCGGAGGGGTTCTCTCGGCAGTTTCCGCAGACAGGCTTGACACGATCGCACTTTTGTTTCTTCTCTCGGCATTGGAGACAGCTGGTGATCTTTCGGAAACGCGTGATCTTGGTTGCAGATTTGGAGCGAGGTTTGGGTTTGGCGCGTTCCTTTTTGGGTTTTGGTGTACCGGTGAGGTTGACGGAGGAAGTGTCAGCGTCGGTGCCGGCGCCGTGTTTGACAGGAGAGCCACTGTCGGTCATCATGGAGGCGTCTGGATCGTCGTGCTGTTGCATCGACTCGTCGCCCGCAGCGGTCTGAGCTTGGTCACCGGCTTTGGCTGCATCGACGGCAACAGCGGCGGAAGGGTCGATGTTGGATTGCGCGTGGCTAGTCTCGGCGTTGGTTGAATGCGACTGGTAGTCGTGGTCGACGTCCATTGAGGAAGAGGCGGCAGCGGCGCGTTGCTGCTCCTGCTCCTCTTGGAGACGCTCCTGTTCGGCATGCTGCTTGGAAGCGTTGACGGCGGCAGCAATGACGGCATCCACGTCGCCAAGAGAGTTGGCTGCGAGCTGCTCCGAGGTGGGTGGAGCTGAAGCGGGGAAGGGCTCGGGTTGAGCAGCGTGAGCGTCGATGGATGTGGAAGCTGCCGAGGTGGAAGAATGGTTCTGGGCATCTGCTACGAGCGCCTCGGCTTGACGACGCGCTTCGAGTTCTGCTTGCTGCTGCTGCTGGAGAAGCTGTTGACGCTGCTCGAGCTCCTTTTGCTGCTGCTGTTCGAGCTCTTCGTCGAGCTGTGCGGCTGTGGCCAGCTCCTGGAGAGGCTGGTCCGGGTTTTGATGATCCGACATGATTGGAAGTAGGTGGTCAGAGACACGACCGAAGCGAGCGAGCCACGGTCTTTGGTCCACTACCGAGAGACGCGATCAGGATTGGCTCAAAGGGGGACGTTACGAGCGCGTGCCTGATGGGTAAGAACAAGGTTCCGTTCAGAAGCGGAGCAGCGCCAAATCAAAAAAAAAGAGTGGCTGATAGACGCGAACGACGAAGCTACAGTAGTTGCTGGATAGTCAAGCAGTCTCGAATGGGTATCCGCGGATGGATGCACGGCGAGCGAGCGCGTTCTTCCAGAGAAGTCCACCGAACCCGCGTAAGGATGAGCACGCGTACGGGTGAATGGATGGGTGGGCGGCCAGCTGTGTGTATGAACGGAGGCTGCGATGGACGCTAGTGTATGTGCGGGGGACAGCGTCTTGGCTCTCCAGTCTGAGAAGCAAGGGAATGTGTTCGGGTCGAGTTGATGTCGGTGGTGCAGGGTGCAGTTGGTAACAGAGAGTGGAGAAGATGGAGAAAGATGAGTCGGGCGAAAGAAGATCTTTTGGCTCATATCCATCCATTCCTCGACTTGGGCCATCGATCACCGGCCGAATGAAACTTTTCGCTCTCTCACCAAAGGCTGATTTTCGCATTTGAGTTGTGAGCTATTCTCTAATCTGACATCTAGATGGTTATTTTCAAGCTGGTGAAGCCGGATGCTTAACGCCGCGGAATCGATTCACGATTCAAATATTGGCGCTGACGGAATTCACGCTGGAAATGCGTGGGACACACTGCAACACCTGAACACACACACGCACACGCACTTTCTTACGGCAAAGAAATGTGATTTGCGTCGTTGCGTCGTTGCTCCAAATTCAGAACACACACACACACACAGAGAAAGAGTAAGCTTAGCCGAGCAACCGAGTTTTGTTACTTTCACAAGCTGAACTGAGCTTGCCTTTATGCTTTTCTCTCGACGTTCGACCTTTCCTTCTCATTGCAACCACACATCTCGCGCAACGCATCGGTGTCGAGCAGAAGGGCGTGCTTCCTTCTCTCTTCCAAGCCAACACCATCATCAGGCTGAAGCAATAGCACCACGAAAGACCCACCTCCTCGACACATTCGGTTCATCTACGGTCGGCTTCGAATCATGGCTGCAGAGACGATCCCGTCCGAACACGCTTCGGCGGCTGCATCAGCGTTGACGGAATACTTTCACGCCGCTGTCACTCTCGCAGCAGAGAACTTCAAGAAGGTCCCAGGAAGCGCCATCATTGCTCGATACGTCGCCAGCAGTTACCAGAATGACCCTATCCGATCCTTGCTCGAGCTCTTCCTCGTCCTTTTCGCTCTCAGAACCGTCTTGCAGAGCAGGACACGCGGTGGTGCAAGCGGCAAAAACTTTGTCAACCTGTCCGCCAAGGAGATCGATGACCTCGTCGCCGAGTTCAAGCCCGAGCCTCTCTGTGCTCCACTCACACCTGCCGAATCGCGAGAACTCGCCTCCATTCCCACCATCATCGGAGGTGCAAGCAGTCGGCCTAAGATCAGTCTCGCCTCTCACAATGCAGGCAAGCCCACACAGGTCATGAATCTCGCCAGCTACAACTTCACCAACCTTGCCGGTCACGACGCGGTCAAAGAGAAAGCCATCGAGACATTGCGAAACTACGGTGTGGGAAGTTGCTCACCTCCTGGCTTCTACGGTACCATCGACGTGCACATGCAGCTCGAGAGCGACATTGCCCGCTTCCTCGGTACACAAAAGTGCATCATCTACAGTCAAGGTTTCAGCACCATCTCGTCCGTCATCCCCGCCTTTTCCAAACGTGGTGACATTATCGTCGCTGATCGCGGTGTCAACTATGCCATCCAGAAGGGTATTCAGATCTCGCGTTCAACCGTATACTGGTACGATCACAACGACATGGAGTCGCTCCATGCCGTTCTCGAGCAGGTCAAGCGCGATACGAAGCGCAGAAACGGTCCTCTCACTCGTCGCTTCATCGTCACCGAAGGTGTTTTCGAAGCCGATGGTGCACTGAGCGACCTGCCCAAGATCCAGGAGCTCAAGAAGCGATACAAGTTCCGCCTCATCCTCGACGAGAGCATCAGTTTTGGCACTGTCGGTGCCACCGGTCGCGGTCTCACCGAGCTCTACAACATCCCTGCTTCCGAGATCGAGATTCTCGTCGGCTCCATGGCCAACACGCTCGGCGCTGCAGGTGGTTTCTGCGCTGGATCCGACGAGGTCGTCTTCCACCAGCGTATCAACGGTACTTCCTTCGTCTTTTCCGCCGCGTTACCCGCCATGCTCGCTGTGGCTGCTAGCACTGCTCTCTCGTACATGGTCTCGCAGCCCTCCATCCTCACCAACCTGCAGGACAATGTCAAGGCCTTCCGCTCCATTCTCGATCACGTCGAATCGCTTCGCATCTCGAGCGATCCACGCAGCCCGCTCGTCCACATTCAGGTCCGAAGCAAGACCGACCGTCATCCCGATACGCCCGCAGACAAATTTGACAAAGGCAAGAACAGTCTTGCTGTAGGAGACGTCAGTCTGACGCTGTCCAACAGCAACGACGAAAAGCGTATCGCTGCTGCTGGACCGCTCGAGCACGATCTTTCGGTCGACGAGCAGACGCGATTGTTGCAGGCCATCGTTGAGGATGCGCTGGAACATGGCATTTTCATTTCGCGCATGAAGAGGCTACCCAGTATCAACCCTAAGGTGTTGGAGGTGGCGCCCGAGTCAAGGCCGAATATTCGTGTTGCTGTTAGTACGGCTTTTACGAAGAAGGAAATGGAGAAGGCGGCGAACGTTATCAAGGCTAGTGCTGTGAAGGTGCTTGGTAAGAGGAGGTAGACGAAAGATGTTGTGAATGTGATTTCATTACTAGAGCGATCGTTATTAGCGAGATTATCGAGTGCGGTGACAGGTGACGGAGTGTGAGTGGTTTGTGATGAGATAGAATGATGAAAGGACTGTTCACCAGTTCTTCAACGGCTTTTCATCGATCCAAGGAGTCGATCCGCCAAACACGTTCCTCCAAGTGATCTGTTTAGCTTCGTGCTCGGTCAAGATGCGTTCCAGACTAAGGTCTCGCGTATTCAGATCGCCACCAGGACCTTTTGAACCGTACTCGGCAAAACGGGTCTTCTTTGGATCAAAGTTCGACTCCCCCTGCTTCTTTGACCAAACTCTGAAACCCTGCTTCGAAACAATATCCGACATATACGTGTTCAAATACGTTGCGTGACTGTAAACGTCCCACGGTCTACCCAAATGACACTTCCCTGTCATGGATTTCAGCGTACTAGCGTCATCCGATCGTTCGATGGATGATCCGCTAATGTACACTCCTACGCTGGGATCGTTCGGATCACCACGCCAAGCAGTGATTCCACCTTTGCAAGCTCGGCTGAGCAGTCGAACACGCTCGAACCATGCTTTTCCACTACCGTAAAGTTGATCAGTCATACCTCTGACAATCGATTTGAAGAAAAACGCATTGGCACCATCCCCCACGTTCACAGTGTCCTGAAAACTCTCAAACGAGCAACCGTAAAAAGAGGCGTTGGAAGACTCAACGCATAAAGCAGCCGAAGGACCGAGTTGGTATTCCATTACCTCTTGACTGTTGAAAAACTGACGCTGGGTGAAGTCGATGTTGTACGCTTTGAAGTCGGTCGAACCCACAAGAGAACCTGTACCGATGCCAAGCACGACAGCGTCGCAATTGTGTAGAGTGCCGTGAGGGTCGGATTGGTTGACATAAGAAGATTGCCAGATACGGACACGGTTGGAAGAAGGATTCCGAACGTCCGACGTGATACCGGCGAGGACAGTTGGGCTGACACGGCTGACGACGAGTTTCTCGTGGTATACTCCTTCGTCGATTAGGATGGTGCGGGTACTTCCATCGTCATGTCTGTCGATTTAGCAATAGATACGTGTTAAAAAGGGTGTCGCTATGCGTCCACGCGCGGGATGAACAACTTACAAAGCAGAAAGAGCCGAATTGACGGTTCTGAATTTGGCAGCGGGGTGCTTTTGGCTGACGAAGACGGTTCCGCGGGGACAGTTGGCGAGAGGATCGGCGAAGGATGTCTTGGGAGCTTGACATGCTTCATTGAGTGAGAATAATTCTGCTTCTATGGGAGCTGCGTGAGCGAGAGTCGTGAGCAGGGTCAAGACGACGCACAAGGCTCGGAAGCCAGTGTGGGATATCATCTTTTTTTCGACGACAAAGGATCCAGGATGAATGAGGGAAAGAGGTGTGAGAGTGGTTCGTTAAGAAGGAACAGAGGGAAGGGTAGGAGGGAGGGTTAGAGGGAGGTTGGGGGAAGGGCAGGGGAGGAAAAGGAAGGGTTGATGAGGTGAAAAAGCAAGAGGTCCGGCATCTCTCCTGCTCCATATATACCCTATCGACAACTTTTCGTTCTACTGCAGACGGACCTATCGCAACATCGGCCTTCGGGCGGGTACGTGGGCGAAATACTCAATGAGGGACGGTGGTTGGGTACCACTGATGTGGGCGATAGGTTCGCAACGCAAGTGAGTGGAAAATCGGATGATACTCGACCCCTGTCCCAAGAAGCCGAAATGAGATTATGAAGAGCACAGTTCTCCCTTCCGTCTGCTCGAAATGACTCGTGTCAAAGCTAAAAGTGAGGTGAAGGACCAAAGTCTACGACCTTCCTCTCTTCCTCTCGCCCACTTCATGCCCACGCTATCCCGCCACCGGCCAAATTAGCTTCAACCCACCGCTAGATGAATTCCGGCTCGAGAAGGTTCGTGCTCAAAACCTTCAGTCGAGCGGGCCTTCGCGTACTCGATGTCACACTGAGCAACCCACTTCTCAAACTATGCGACAAGACTGCTACAATTGCTGTGCGGGACAAGGAACACCGGTGGAGTAAGAAGTACAAAAGAAGTTGAAGTCGAGCTCGGGGAGGGGATCTCCGAACTTATGCGTGTCTGGCGGGACATTGCTGCCGAGAACTTCGATCCTAACTCTAAGCCTAACTTATCCCTCAAAGTCAGTATGACCTCGTTCCACCGCCTCTTTCACCGAAGTGGGGATATCCTTGTCACCCGCCAGCAGGTCAAGCATCAGCCCGTCTGCTTGACCCTTGGGGAGTTCTGCAATTTCAAGAAGTGTAGCGGCAACGTCTTCGCGTGGGATCGAATGGACCAGACTCTGATGGACTCCGAGTGCTACTTTGCCTGTTGCAGGCTCGTCCAAAAGTCCGCCAGGTCGAAGCACGAACCAAGGGAAAGAAGTTCTTGCCGAGAGATTCTTGTCGGCCGCGTACTTTGCGTCCATGTAAGCGCCGATGGCATTGCGTGTCTTTTCCGAACGCTCCAGGTCGGGTTTCTGATACCACGAGGGAGGAGGCTTGGTCTTGTCACGTACGTCGATGGCGGACACGAGGAGGAAGCGGCGGAAGTCCTGAGATTTGGCAATACCACTTTGTTCGATAGCGTCAAAAACTTTGATGGCACCTTGCTCGTCGACTGCTTTGGTACGCTCGATGCCGCCTTTGCCTCCCGCGCCTGCACTGAACAGGACGACGTTGGGCGAGTACTTGGTCAGGAGAGAGGCAATGTCGGACACAGAGGACTGCTCGAGCGAAGCAATCACGGGCTGTACTGCATCGGCAGAGGGACCAGTAGGCAGGTCAGAAGCATGCTCGGGTTGACGGATCAAGCTGAAGACTTTGTGTCCCTTGGCAGCGGCGAGGCGGGTAAAGTGAAGCGCTACTTTGCCGTGACCGCCGACGATAAAAATAGATAGAGGTGTAGAAGCCATTTTCAATGTTTGGTTTGGTGTTGATGATGATGGTCAGAATGCAAGCTGATGGGCTTACTGCTCATGGCGACCTCGTTCAAAGCAGCAACGCAGCGTAAAAACGCCAGACCAAGGCGGCATAACGTGCTTTTGCTGTGAAAAACCTCCACCTGTCGGACATCGCCGTTCTTGACAGGCGCTGTATCTTCCCGATGTAACACCCTGGCTAAAATGCAGGACGCACAGGGCACAGCGCTGTTGTGACGCACGGTTGCCTCGGAAGAAAACGTCACGCAGGTCGAGGCATGTGTTGTTCTCTCCCTGCTTTGTCACTCTGAACCCCACCTTTGCTTCCACCAACACCCTGAACGGAGCTAGCAGCGCTCACTTTTTCGTCGTCGACAATCTGGAGGTGTCCGTCGCTCGCTAGACGACAAACTGATGGATATATAAGATGGGCGTTGAATCCGTGCCAGGTGCTGCAGGCTCATCTTCCACGGCCACAAAAGCTGCCACTCCCAGACCAGCAACGACAAGGCCAAGCACTTGCAAGCTATCTACAAAAGAATCTTCGACGAGCATCTCCAAGGATGCAGGGACATCTTCGAGGTCCAGCACCTCCGACACGCCGCTTCGCAGACAACCTGCAATGGCACCATCGACAACCAGCACGCCCCCACGGAAGCCTGCAAGTTCTGCTGGGAAGCATACACCCGCGACCACCCCTAGCAAGAATCCTGCATCAACGGCGTCCATCGTCTCAAATGGACAGAGTGCTCGGCGCATGAACAAGAGCACCTTAGGCGTCGAAGGCGAAAAGCCTACCAGCAATGCAACCACCAACGGCTCGACTCACACGGCCGTCGCTCCACAATCAAGCTCTTCATTACGACACACGGACGAGAGCACCAGTACAGATGACCTAGCATCACTCACCAGCCGCATTGGCTTTGAACCGCGGTCCATCTCTGGCCTACCAGATCCATCCCTTCGCACCAATTCTGCGATTGTCTGGCTAGATATCGACAACACATTATACAAACGAAGCACTAGGATAGCAGAGCTCATGGCCGAACGCATCCGTGCTTACTTCCATGGCATGGGCCTCAGCGAAGAAGAAGCAAAAACGCTTCATACCACCTATTACAAGACCTACGGTCTCGCCATCCGTGGTCTCGTCAAACACCATCAGATCGATCCGCTCGACTATGACCGCAAATGCGACGCCAGTCTGCCACTCGAAGAGATCTTACGTCCCGATCACAACATCAAGAGACTGCTCAGCGATATCGACCGCACACGTGTGCGTGTTTTTGCACTTACCAATGCATACAAGTTTCACGCCGACAGGGTGCTGCGTTTGCTCGACCTCGAAGACCAGGTGGAAGGCATCGTATACTGCGACTATGCCGTTCCCGACTTTGCTTGCAAACCGGAGCTGGACTATTATCGTGCAGCCCTCCTGGTAGTTGGAGCCACGTCAGAAACACGAAACTACTTTGTCGACGATAGCTCGCTCAACATTGTAGCTGCCAAAGAGCTCGGCTGGCATTCCTGCATCTACTTCCGTGAAGAGGATGACCCTGTACCAGCTGCACAACCAGAAACCGATGAAGATCAAAAGACGGCTGCTTCCTTCGATATCACAGCCTTGCAACCAAGGTCGTCAACAGCACAGCAACAGAATGGTCTAACCCGAGGTCAGGCCTTTGACGAAGAAGCGATCCGTCGCGAGTTTCAAAAGCTACCAGCGCACTTGCGGATCCAATTGCTTGGAATCATCTTGAATGCATGCCTTCCAGGCGACATAGCGTCGATGTCTAGGACACTAGAAAAGCATCTGCGCATGACCCGTGACGTTGTCAGCGGGCTACCTGACAAGGTCGCCCTCAAGATCTTTGAAAAGCTTCCGATCCAGGACCTGCTCCGTTGTCGACACGTCTCCAAGAAGTGGCACTCGCTCGCCGCCACGCCAGACCTTTGGCGCTCACATGCATTGGCGCTGACCGAGTCAGATCCTGTCAAGTTGGTTGCTCCTTCCGATCCGCAAGGCTGGGAACCTCTAGTCAAAGGTTTGTTCTTCCGCGAACGTAACTGGGCCAAAGGTCTCGCTCAGACGATCCAGAAGCTCGAGGGGCACTCTGGCTTTGTGACGGCTATGAAGCTCAAAGGACGCAAGACGCTGGTCTCGGGAAGCTACGACGAGACCATCCGAGTCTGGGACATTTCTACCGGAGCATGCCGCAAAGTTTTGCGTGCCAAAGCCATCGCCTGTCTCGACTTTTTGCTCGACGAGGGTGTGCTGTGTGCTGGCCTGTACGATACGGGCCGCGTGCTGGTGTGGGACATGAAGAGCTGGGAGCTCATCCAAACGCTCTCTGGTCACAACCGTGGCATCCGTCATGTAGCCATCAACCAGCATTATCTGGTCAGTGTTGGTCAGGACAAGGCCATCGTGGTGTGGGACTGGAGAACGGGCGCCAAACTCGTGCGCTTCGGCCAGCAGAGCAACGTATCTCTGGGCGTGTCGCTCGTTGATACTGACAAGCTCGTGGCTGTCACGGTGGATGGCATGATCCGGTGTTTCAGCATCCCACGCAGGGAGATGATCGGTCAGTTCCAGCTGACCAAGCTTGGAGGTGCAGAACTCGGGTTGGGCGCACGACTTGGCGATCTGGCAAGCGGATCTTCGATGCTCGAATGGTTCGCGGCTCATGGCAACACGATGACGGTAGCGTCCAAAAACGTCGTGGTGCACCTCGAGTGGCAGGAGCACGTGGTTCCGGCCCAGGAAGCTCAGGTGCCGCTCACCGCCGAGGGTCTTCGTCGAAGTGCATCGTCACGGCTCAGCAACGCTGGTGGCATGGCAGGGTCGACGCTAAGTCCGCTTCGTGTTCGTCGCGACTCGACCATGAGCAATGCCAGCACTACCGGCGTATCTCCGTCTGCCTGCTCGGCTGCAAGATCTCGACGTGACTCGAACGTGAGCACCACATCGTCCATCGGCGGATCTGGACCAACGAGGCCACCTCGTCGCTCGCAAGTCGGAACATCGTCTGGGCCGAACACGACACCATCGCGTGCTGGTCGAGCATCGCTTGGTGCTACGTCGAGCTTTGAGTCTCCCACGGTGTCTGCGCTTTCCACACCTTCACGACCAAGTCCTCGCACTGCCACGAGGCGTATCGGTGGTCCTGCACCGTGGCCACTTGCAACTGCTGATCTCGAGGCTTCCGGCGGTAGAACGCCGGGGACAACGACACCAAAGAGGGTGAGCACGTCCACGTCGGCTGGTTCTCTGTCGTTTCCATCCACGCCTGCCACTGAAGGCGAGGCGGATAGTCTCACTCCTGATGCATCTGCGGTCGACATGAACGGTGAAGCTGGCTCGGACTCGAATCCGGTAACGGTTGCGACTCGTATTGCTCCAGACCTGTCTACGGCTCCAAAGGTGGTCTCGATCCTCGAAACGCCTGACCTCGCCGTTGGTTGTGTGGATCCGACGAAGCGCCGTATCGTTGCTTCGACTAGGTTCAGCAGTCGAGCTGGTGCAGAGAGAAAGCTGTATGCGAGCAGTCTGCCATTTGACCATGGTAAGACTTCGACTCAGCTTGCAGCCGCTGGTGCGGAGAGCAATGACGCACCATCTGCCAACGGTGACGAGTCTGCACCCTCTACTTCTGGTGCTGATGCTACCAACTCTACTACAACTGCTGGCGAGGCATCATTCGGCAACACACCAGGCATCACTGTCCCAATTCGAGGTGCATGGGAAGCACAATCTTCAGACCTGGCTACACCAGCACGCAACCCGATGGCGATGGAGTTGGATCACGAAAGTGTCGTCGTGGGATGTGCGGACGGCCTCATCTATCGCATTCACTTTGTTGGATCGGAGTATGGACCCGAGAGTCTGGTCGATCCGGTGAGTGACACCAATGCTAGCACGAATGGCACCGAAAGCAAGCCAGCTGTTGGAGACGCGACCATCACGGATCTGCTGCAATTGCGCGAGGTCTGGAAGGAGATCATGGTGCCCGAGGATCAACCGGATCATCCTGGACGATTGAAGAGAGACCGACTGCGGGAGATGGGTCTCAAGTAGCATTTGTTTGCATCGTAATCGACGTCGAGGACGAGGAGACAATCCCGTCGTACACGATCATGGACGTCTTTGACACTCTATGGCGTCTGTGAGCACGACTGAGAGCTGCGTGTCGATGTCAACATCGGAGGATGATTCTGGTTCGAGCTGCTCATTCGCTTCTTCTTAAAACTGGAAGATGGCCCGTCCGCAGAAAGCGCACAACGTCGTGTGGCTCTGGCTTTGCTTGTGACATTTGAATACGAATTGAGCTCATCGATTACAACGCGCCATGACACCAATACAAATTCAAACCTGATTCGGAAGTCAGAATATCAAGAAGAAAAGCCACGGCAACATGAGTACAGTGGATCCTCTCAAAGTGACACATTTTATTTTCTTAAAATTCGAGATTTATCATTTGCGTGATCTGGCATACATATATTCATATCTCAGCGGTCTGACTAGGTGTGGACATACAGTAACTCCAGAACTTTACACACACCTTCTCTGTTATCAATCAATAATTAAGACATGACATTCCAGCAACAAAGGACTACAAAGTGTTTTGGGTCATAAGACCTTGTGATGTCAGAATGTCCTTGGCTAATTGTAGCACCCTCAGCTTTGTCAGCTTCCTAAGTATGTCTCCTAGCTCTTCCTGAATGTTGTCTTCCCCATCCTCATCTTCTGCATACATTTCTACCAAACCTGTATGCCTACAGGGGTCTGGCTGTCTTGGCATCATGGTGAAGATGCAATGAGGGGGACAGATATGGTAGAGAAGCAAGACAAGATTCTCAGTAGATAGAGCTCATCAAGAGCTTCAGAACAATGTATATGAAGTGGCCTTTCTCAGCTTTATGTAATTTGATTGTCAAGGATGTGAGTATTAAAATGTGATTTTAATTACCTAAATTTTGATGCAATTTTATTTTTGGAAATGTGTCACTTTGAGAGGTTCGACTGTAGCGAGTGCGGGACAAAAAGATCAAAATTCCACACACACAGATTCCGCTTGAAAAGGGGTCTGTGTGTGCGAGAGAGCGGAGCGTGGCTGTGTGTGTCTCGTCGAAGCGAACAAAAGTGTGCGCTGAAAGAGTCGATGATCGTTGAGCGCAAAATGGTGGCTGCTTGGTGTCGATTCTACCTCATCAGAGCGATCCAGTCAGCTTGTTCGATCGGACAGGCGTTTGCTTTGAGGAGGTCTTATCCTCATCATACAGTACACATCAAGTCAGAAGCGGGATCGACGAAGAAAGGAAGATGTTCGAGAAGAGCGTTATTTTCTTTGTGACAGCCAAGAGAGGTGGATTGTGCGCAACTTATCTTTCAAGCAAAGGTGGCATCACCAAGCTAAAATTGGTCACGACAGCTCAAGTGCCCGTTTGCTTTTCTGTTCTAAATTCTAGTGACTTCGTTTGGCTCGCTTCTGAAATCACAGTCTCACTCTCTCAACCAAAAAGATTAGCACAAGCCAGAGCATCAGTGCGTCACACACAATTTCGTGAATCGACTCAGTCATCTTTGTGTCTCTGTCCTGCTCATCCCGCACCAGCGCTTGCAAACTCTGAGACTTTTTGATTTGGATTCCGCACAGCACGCTTCGTTTCATCTCACTTCTCCACCTCCATCACCTTGCCAATTATCGCACCTTTACAACCGTTCGATTTTTGAACTACATCAATTTCATCATCACAACCACCATCCTATCTTAACGAACTCATACCTCGCTACGAAAAAAAAATTCAAAATGGCCGCCCAAGCTCAGCAACTCCAGCAGAAGGCGGAATACTTTGTCGCCCAGGTTCGTATCTCAGAAAGCTCGCACACCGTTCGCAGCATAGTCATCGCGCATGTTCGGCCGTACGAAGACGCACCAGCTTTGATGGCCTCTGCTTGTACGACGGCGCTCGCTAGATGGAAAGTCTTTGATGACGATTGCTGACAAGCTGACATGATATTTCTTACTCTCTGCGCACTTGTCTGGTACTCTTTCTACCTTCAACTGCCACACCTGGTCGTTCTTCGATGCTCGCACTGCGAAATATCGCACATTCTTATTCGATCGTTGGTTTTCGAAACGATTTCTTTCGTACCTTGTCCTGCGATCGAACGATAACGACGGTAATGATCATTGACGACAATAGATCGACAAGGAGGTAAGTATCACGTCCAACAGCATCTGCTGCAGTCTCGTCCAAATTCGCGTAATCGCAGCGTACTGATATAACTCCTCTTTCTCTCGCTTTGCACCGACTCACAGCTCTCCAGGTACCCCGCTCTTAAGAAGTTTGAGCAGACCGTCCCTATCCCCAAGGCTTACGCCGCCCTTGGTGCCTTCGGTATCTTCACTCTCGTAAGTTTCGCTCAAGAGCAACGACTCACTTAGCCTACAGACGAGCCTCTTGGAGCGTCAGAGACGGCTAGCAGGGTCGCAAGGATTGGCGAAGCGTGGATCTTGTCATCCACGATGAAAGAGACGCCATTTGCTGGTGTACAGCTGCCATCTTGTTTCCTGGCGAGTGCAGTACGGTAGTTCTTTCGTCTCAACCACTACCGCTCGCCTGGCGACAATGCAAACAGCGCAAAAGAACCATTCTTCTTCAGATCTTGATTTGCTGACACTCAACCTCTTTCTCTCGCCAAATCTCTACCTGCGGCGTCTCGTCTACTCTCGCTCACAGTTCGTCTTCTTCAACATCGCCGCCGGCTTCTTGACCAACCTCATCGGCTTCTTCATCCCCGCCTACTTCTCGCTCAAGGCGCTCGAGAGCCCCCAGCCTCAGGATGACATCCAGTGGCTCACCTACTGGGTCGTTTTCGGCATGTTCACCTTCCTCGAGACCTTCTCCAGCATCGTCCTCTACTACGTTCCGTGGTACTACACCATCAAGACGCTCGCCATTGTTTGGTTGATGCTTCCTCAGACCCAGGGTGCCAAGACCGTCTACAGCAAGGTCATCCGCCCCGCTTTCCTTACCACCCAGAAGAAAGTTCACCAGGCCAACGCGAGCACCCCTGCCGCTCCTGCCGAGACTCACTAAATGGCTTCGCCGCCGCAAAGGCTTCTAAGCACGTGCGACAGCTGATCTGACCGGCCTTTGGTCTAGAAGATGCCGTGCTGAAAGAGCCGATGCTCGAAAGGTCGATTGGACACTGCTGTGCGCTGCAGCTCTCAGTACACGAACGATTCTTTCGACGCTTTGCAATGTTTGGTCTGGGACAGGATCACATGCCCGTCCAAACCTGCTTCTTTGCCTTTCGATGATCCAGTCACGCATTTTGTCCATACTGCTTCCGACACCCGACTCATCTTCCTCTCGAAACTTTTTCACGCCCACAAACCGTAACGCCAACCAGCTGCACACACAGCTGGATGACTCACGACAATACCAATTCCTCCTTCCTATCCGTTCTTCAAACTTTTTGTGCTCCGGTCATGACTCCGGTCATGACATGAAAGCCGTTCTTGGATCCTATTTTTCAGGGTGCGTTGTGTGATACGCTTTTCTTGGCGGGCCAGCTGAGTAGAATTCGCAGTGATTGAATCCCTTTCCTGCTTCCGATGCCAGATTGAGATGTCGTTCGAGCTGCTCGCGGCTGTTCAGCGAGGTGAGGGTGACGGCCCGGCGAATATGTCAAGATGTCAGATCGAAAACGAGCACAATCTACCCAAAATCGCCGCGTCTCAGGGTTCACGTCGCGCGCGTGAGTGTGGAGCGGAAGTGTTGATTGTTTTCTGCATCCTCTTTGTTCATCTTTGATCGCGATCAACCATCACCACTGGGGCTGCGCATTCGCAGGTCATCGCGCAGCATATACCACCGACCTCTGACGCGCTTTACGGGCAGCAAAGAGCCTACGACCTTATTGGTACCCCGACTCTTTGCCGAAGAAGACCTGTGCGCCGAAACAGACACCTTTCGAGGACTACGATACTCTCGACGCTCGTGTTTTGCAAGTGGTTGACGCTGGATTGCTTTCCGATACATCACCACACTCGGCACCGCACACAGACAAGTAGGTCCTGATACAGCACTAGCACCAACTCAAAAGCGCTTTGAGGATTCATTTGGGGAGATAGCAACCATGCCGGCACTCGTTTCGTCCACAACCGACACCACAGCTGCAGCGGATCGTCTCATCGAGGATCTATCCGGAGCACTCTCAGCACCCTCCTCCGGAGCAGGACTCTCCGACACCCTATCAACCGCATTGCAAGGCATACAGAAGCATGCGAAATCATTCGGCTTCTCTTCAAAGCAATGCGAACAGCTTGTCCGCCTCGCACTCCTCGGACGACTTCGTCCTCTTGCATCGACCGGCACAAGCAGATCCGCCAAGCAAAAGGCACCCAAAACATCCGTCTCGATAGCTCTGCTGCGGTCAGTCATTCCGAAGCCACGCGCAAAAGTTGGTAGACAGGCTGTTCTCGATATTATCGCGGCACTTGGCCCTGCGCCAGGAGCAGACACGGCCAAGCTCGCAGGTCTGCAGCGTGAAGGCGGCCCGAGTGCAGGTCCGAGTCTGGGACCTGTGAGGTTGCAACTGGACAGCAAGGTGCAAGTGGCGGCGCTCAAGTTGCTCTCTGTGCTGCTTGAGTCTCCGTCTGTTCCGTTGTCCGTTGCTGCCAACTTCTACAGCGAAGCCAGCAACCAAGAAACGACTTCACGCTCAGACAGGCAGCGAAACGAGCGAGAGCAGGAACGACTACAACGACATGCTGCTCAGTACACGGGACTCGCAGGCAACTTGCCCACTTCCTACCTCACCACTGCAGCCAAGACAACACTCGAAAAATGCTACTCGACCTTGTTCCACTATATCGACTACCAGGCATTGCGTCCATACCTCTGCTACCTGCTCTGCCGACTCACCAAGAGAAGACATGTTCGACATTATAGGATTACCAAGCTCATGTCGCTTCGTGCGAACTCGGCGCCCGAAGCTGGGATCTCTGCCGTGCTTTCGACGTATGCTAATTTCTATCCGGATTTGCTGTTCCCAGAGCTGCTCGGAGGAGGTGGTGCGGGAAGTTCGGCGATCGCAGGTGGGCCAGCTGCGGGTCTCAAGTATCCTGAACCGGATTGGATCGCGACTGTGCTGCTGACGCATGCGCGTTGCGAACGACGTAGTCAGGGTGAAGCGGTGGAATCCGATGATGAAGGGGAACCCGATGCTGAAGGTGGTAGATCGACGAAGAAACAACGACTTTCGAAGAATGCAGTGAAAGAAACTGCAGCCGGCGACGAAGTGGCGATCGGTTCGGCTGCTCCTACGCTCATCGCCATCCCGAACTTGGTGACTATTCAACCGCTCAATTCGGCACAAAAGGCGTTTGGTACGCATCCATCGCTCATCACGGAACTCTCGTCTTTGCGACACCTCGCTCACAGCCTGGACCGACTAGTGCTGCCCTCCCAAGCAGCAGCGATGTTGGGAAGTGGGTTTGGCTCGCGTCTCATGCGTGTTGCTGTGTTGGCGGGTGCTACGGTGACCAACGAAGACTCGTTGAGCCAGACGATACCTGCGGGAAGGAGGAACAGGCAAGCTGAGCAGGATCTGTGCTGGGCACGATTGTCGGATTGGCTGGAGAGCGTGTTGAGCGACGAACTTGGGGTTCAGACGTCGCAGCGTCAGAAGCTGAAATTGCCGGCGAACGAGGCAGAGTTTAAGCGACTTGCTGCGCTTCTACGCAGAGCGAGGTACGTGTTTGAACTGGCAGAACAGATGCCGGCGAAGATGGAAGAGTTGACTTCGGGCGTGCTGCTGGCGATTGCGGAGGTGGCGGATGCGGAACGCGAGGTGAAAGTTGAAGATGGTGGAGTGGTAGATGATATGGATCGGTGGTCGGAAGGGTGGGATCAGTTGGCGAGGGAAGTGTTGGCGTTTGTGCCGCTGATCAGTCCTTCGGATCTAGCGTCTTTTGAAGAGCGGTTCATGCAGCCGTTGGAGGTGTTGGCGACGTCGAGCAAAGTACAGCTGGATACGTCGGCGGCGGTGTTGTTGGCGCTATCCGGGTTGTTGGCGAATTGGGGTAACAGAGACTGGTTGGAGATTGGGCGGACGTTGGACGGTCGTCTATCGTACCGTTGGGGGATATCGAATCTCGATCCCGCCATAGATTATGCGGAACTCATCGCGAACGTCTCCGCTCGAACCGACTCGCTCGCAACATCGCTGATCGGCTTACACCCGCGCCACGTGCTGATCGAGCACGCTGTGCTCTCCGTCTACGAGACGTTTTCCGGCTCGCTCGTCGGCATGCGTTTCAACGCCGACATTTCAGCTCTTCCGCTTTTCGCCTTCACCATGCACGCTACCTCCATCGTCCCCATCTCACGTCTCTGCGGCTTCGTACAAGTTCTTCGTGCAGCGTTCGAAGCTCGCAACGACGCCACGCTCTCAGCACCCCAGATCGACGGTGGATTGGAGAGCAAAGTCATCGACCTCCGATCCAACTTTTTCGAAGAAGACAACACCGCCACGCTCAACAGCAACGTAACGCTTGTTGCGAATCTAGTGTGGTTGGGGAAGATTGTCACTGGCGATGCTGGTGGCTTGCCGCCCGGATTGGATGAAGGAGTGCTCAACGAGTTGACTTCGCGAGGAGAGGTGCTGAATTTGAAGATGGCAACGTTGGCGAATACGCCGTTTTCGAGAGCGATGAGTAATCTTTCGGAACGGTTTGCTAATGTGTATTCGGCCCAGAATGGAGGAGAAGAGTGGATCAGAGGCCCGATCACACCGAAGAGCTTGAAGTCGGCGAAGAAGGGCGGGCTGCCAGCGGGATGGACGCATACGGATTTTAGAGCGTACATGCTGGATTGGTTGGATAGGGAGGGAGCGAAGGGGATGTATGAGTTGCTGAAGAATATTTTGGTTAGCTTTGGGAAGCAGTTGAAGAGCATTCGTGGTGAGGTGGAAGAGGCTGCTTAGTGAGTACTCCTGTCATCTTGCAATCCATCAGATATATCAGAGCGTTTGGCATTCGAGTGATTTGTGTTGTAACTTGTGACGATGCATGAGAGTGCGGATATGGTGGTGAGCGCGGTCTGTTGCTCCACTTGATTTTGACGGCTGTCGGGAACGCGCTGGAATTGTTGGACCCTTCTCTTGAACGAACCTGTCTTCGCATCTCGCATCGTCTGTCTTCTCAACCATCACTTTCTTGAGGCAGCTCCTCTATCCTCTCAACCACCAGCGTGCCCACTGCGCAGCTTGTTCACAATGGACGTCTTCGACGGCGACTCCGACCTCTCCGACGTCTCCGCCCCACCCACACCCGGTCCCGCAGCTACACCTCGTGCTGCGTCACCTGAACCATCCCCTCCACCCGCCATACCTCCACCAGCTGAGACTCCTGCTCCCCCAACCACCCGTCGCGCATCCGCTCGAGTTGCAACGCCAGCCAAACCCGACCCTCCAGCTGTTCCTGCCCCAGAAGCAACATCAACACCCACCACCTCAACACGTAGAGCTTCGACACGCGATCGCAAACCTGCAAAGTCTCCATCCACGACATCGCCTGCTCCAACGCCTGTGGAAACACCAAGGAAGATCACACTCAAGCTTAGCAGGAAGAAAGCAGATGCAGCCTCAGCAGGCGGTGACAGTGGATCGTCGCGTGCAACCACTCCTCAGCCAGCGGGGAGCGGGAGAAAGGTCACAGTGAAAAAATACGGCGGAGGAGGAGCAGCATCGAAGAGGAAGCTCGCTGATGATTTGAGGGATCTCGCCGATGAGGAGGAAGAGGAGAAGACGGATGAGAGTGCGGATGTGACAAAGCAAGGTGCGCAGTCGGAAGACGATTTTGTGCCCGAGGAAAGCGCAACGAAACCGAGCGGCAAACGTGGCAGGACAACGCGCGGTAAAGCAGAAGAACGCCGAAGAGCTGTTATCGCAGACGATGAGGAGGAGGCAGATGAAGCTGAGGCGTCGAGTGCGCCGCAGAAGAAGCGGGCGAAGCTGGCAGATGGTGGGGCTGCGAAGAAGAAGGGTGCGCAGAGCAAAGCTAAGAAAGGGCGCGGGAGAAAGACGGTCGATTACAGCAGCGATGATGATGAGGAGGAGATGGTCGATGCTGCATCGGACGAAGAGGATTTGGCTGATGCTGCTGCGGCGCCCGACAGCGAGGACGACTTCGACGACGAAGATGATGGGCCGAGTAAGAGCGGTAAAGGTGCGCGAAAGGGTAGAGACGCCAAGAAAGCTGCTAGTCGTGCATCGGCCGCCTCTGCGACGTCGAAAGCATCAACAGCCACAAGCGGTAGGAAAGCCGTCGGATCAGCAGCCTCGACAGCATCGTCAACGACAACCACTGGCGGCAGCAAAACCATGTCAGCAGAAGCACGCATGCGAGCCTCCATCGATGCAGCGAAAGACAAGTCACTCAAGCCACCTCTCAACGCTTATGCAGGCAAGCTCAATCCGCAAGCTTCGGCATTCCGTCCCAGCAGCGCCAACAAGGCAACTGGTTCAGGTGCATCTACACCAACCACACGCCCCACTCCATCCGCTGCCGGCACAGCAGCCGGCGTCAAACGCACACCCTCAGCCTCCGGCGGCAAACCAGCGTTTGGGAAAAGCATGTCTGGCTGGGACCAACTGTTCGGCGGTATATCTGGTCTTTCCTCTGCCACCTCTACACCGAAAGCATCAACCCCGACCAAACCGGGTAGCAAACCAGCCACTCCTTCCTCAGCTTCAGCGAATGGAATCCGACCAGATCCGCAGTTGGAAGCGGCATCAGCAAGCGACGTGCAGAGGTTGAGGGAGGAAGCGAAACAAGGGTATTTGAATACGGATGAGTGTTTTGATTTGTTAGCGCATGCAGATATTATGTTGGCGTTTGAGAGGTCGGTGTATTTGGAAGATAGGAGGTTGGCGGGGAGGTTAAGGCCGAATGTGTGGCGGGCGGGGAGTGTGTTGGTTAAGCAAGGGGGGCAGCAGTAGGGTTAGGAGGGATGGGAGGGATAGATGGCGTTGATGGATCTGCTTCACGTTCGACTTGTCAGCTCTCTGCCGGACATCACACTCAATCTGTATCACAACCACCTTTTATACGATCACATCAATCCATTCTTCAGGTATATCGGTATCTACAACGAACATCGCCTATCCTTACTCGTTGAAGTCCTCCACCTCAACTGTCTGATTCAACCTCTCCTGCTGCATCTTTGCCTTCCTATCCTCCTCCTGTCTCTCCAACTGATGCACCACTTCATGCGCCAATATCATGATAGCTACACGTCAATCGATACTAGCTATCGCCGAAGTGGTTGAGAGAGTGTTTGCATACCCAACAGTCCAACAGAGGAAACGGCGGTGTTTGACGCTAGATAAAACATAGGTCCAGTAGAACAACTCTCCAGAGGTAGTGCATGGAAGAAGCCAAATCTCCCAAAGCAAGGCCGGTAACTTAAAAGTGACCAAAAAAAGAAAAAGAAAAAAAAAAAACGTGGAGAAGAAAATCCATCGTTTCCGGTCTTGTTCCCGTTAAGCAACATCGTCGCCTTTCAAGCATACACGGTACAAACGGATAACCATCCACTTCTTAGAAAGATAGGGCATTCTGCATCCTCGCTTTATCTGGCAGATTCCGGATGCACGTCTAGCCATTGTGCGTGGGGAGGGCTGCAGCTCGGCTTTTGGTTACAAACAAGGTTTGGAAGAAAGGTGGGACAAGAAGGAAGTGCGAGATTCTTCTTGCCGGTCTAGTCGCCAGCCTTCACTTACAGCCTCTTCTTCTGAAGTTTTCTCCACAAAGCAACCCGGGATTCTGGATAGGGCCAACGGCGAGCCGGTCATGATGGCTTCTTCACAGTCTTCCACCACTGCCGGTTCAGCGTCGAGGCGGCCAGCGCCGACATCTTCGACATCTACGACACCTTCGGCATCTTTTGGCGAACCTTCTTCGACGGGTAAAGCTTCACCTCGAATCGACTACGGAACCCACTTGTACGATCAAAACGGACGCACGAGTACCGCTGCTCGATCTGCAAATGCTTCACCGACCAAACCGAGCAAGCTCAGCAACAAAGCTTTCTACTCTTCCCCGTCGACCAGTTCTACCCCATCACGACGCAAGAATATGAACAGCAACGATAAGGCCGAAAAACGTCGTAGCAGTCGAGCATGTCTCGAGTGTCGACTGGCAAAGACAAAGTGTCATGTGACGGATAGCCAGGATGTTTGCGATCGGTGTGCCAAGTTTTCGTTTGATTGTAGGTTTGTCAGGCATCATCGGGGTAGGAAACCGGTTAGCAAGTTGGCGAGTATGGATGCGGATGATTTGGATGGAGGGATTGGCACGTCGAGATTTGGTGCGTCGGATGAGGAGATGGGTACGGATCACGATAGTGATTCGGCGAATGAGGATGGTGCGGTCAAAGCGGATTCTGGTGCGGCAAAAGGAGACGATGATGGTGGTAATGCTGCAGAAGGTGCAGATGGCAACCGGTCGATAGCGGATCACGATGCGAATGGCGTCGGCGGCTCGTCGGATCGGAAGGGAAGAGAAGTTGCTACAAGATCCGGCGGCAGTCGGTCGAACAGCAGAGCGAGAGCGCATCGGGCTGCGAATAGTCTTCACGAGCTCGACACGACCGCTCGTCGTAGGATCTGGGAGATGCTCGCCCAGAAGATTCCACAACGCGGCTCGACGTATACTTTCGTTAGCAAAGGCGAGGTGGCTCATGACAATCTGCAAGCTTCGACCAAGTCTAGCAGCAGCAAGGCTGGGTCCACTAGCAACAAGAGGGCGTCCTCACCATCCGCTGCTGCAGACGGTAAGGATGTACACGCGGATGATACGGGCAAAGTCAAAGCGGAAGATCCGGCATCTACGCACGCATCGGATGCTACATCGGGCTCATCTCAGACAGCCTCCAAGGCATCCGGTCCATCACAGCATTTCGCCTCAACATTCCGCAACCTCCTCCGACCCGTAGACAAACGCGCAGGAGCCACCACCGCTGCCGAAGAAGCAGCTTCCGCCGTCCGCGCACGATACCCGCGACTACCCGCTACGCTCGACTTGTTCGGACCCAAAGATCCCGTCGACAGCGGCATCCTTTCCATGGCTGCAGCACGTCGACTCTACGCTTACTACTTTGAACATCTCAATCCGTGGGGGATGAACTTCGACCCGTGTTTTGTCGAGCACGACGCGGTGCGTGCTTCGTCGTCGTTCCTCTACTCGACGATTCTTTACTTGGCTTCGAGGTATATCGAGCTTGCTGATGGAGAGGAGCCTTTCTATGGTGCGAATTTCGGAAGGCCGCGTTTCGACGATGATAGGGTGACGGCGGGGATCTCTGCTCAGCTCGGGAGTCATGTACGCAGTTTAGCGGTGACGGCGTTCGCCATGGGGGATAGGAGGATGGAGACGGGTGTAGCGATGTATCTGAGCTCCGTGTGGAAGGAGGCGGATGATCATTTTACGATACTCTACTGCAGTTATGCGGCAAAGATTATGAGTGATATACCGACGGAACTGCTTTCGCTGCTGCCTTCTTCTGCTGCACGATCCAAGAGTACCAAGCCAATCGACGATGCTACCGCGGCCGCGAGTCTTGCACAGCAGCGACAACGGCGGAACCAACAACGGCAATTCCTCTTCCATTTCATTCAAGAACATACGCACTTGCTTCACTTTGCACCACGACCCAACTTCGATCGCGGACCGAGCCTGTTACGCAACCTGCTGGCATGGGCAGACGACGCACTGGCAACCGAGGACGATATCCTACTGTGTGCGGATATCGACTCGGTGCTACTCCAAACAAAATACAAGTCGATCATGGAGCGTGCGCAGGCTCAGGAGAAAGATACGCTATACGGAGGTAGTGAGTGCTTTTTGCTCCTGCAGAGCTTTATGGATGAACTGGAAGGATGGACCAGTCGGTGGGAGTTGCAGGCGCGGAAAATCGATCAGCGGTTTCGTCGCGATGCTGATGCGGATAACGAGGGGGAAGAGAAGAGAGACTTTGCGAGCCATCTACCGCTCGATGCACGTATGCATCTGCTGAGCGTGATGCGCAGCAGTCTAGTCATGCAGATATCGAGTATCGCCTTCCGAGCTTCGTTGAGGGATATCAACAAAGCCAAACCCACAGCCAAATCCACTGGTGCATCCGCATCCGCTTTCTCCCCCTCAGCCCTATCCGCCATGGACGATCGCGCAGAACAGATCTACTACACATGCCTCGATTCGGCACTCAACCTACTCGTACATACGATGCAGATGCCTCCTTCGATCCTACGACACGCACAGGATATGATCATGGTCCTCGCCCCGCACGCTGCTCTCCTCGCAACTTACTTGATTTCACTACCTTTACCTTCTTTGCCGCCCAACTTTGCGTCCAACGTAGCAGCATCGGAACGGCTAGGTTACGAATACGCCAAGGTCAAAACGCGGATTCGAAGACGCAAAGAGTACGAGCGGAAATGTTTGGAGTTGATGCGGGATACGAGGGAATCGTTCCGACTGGCTCAGGTTAGGGAGGATGACCATGTCGGACTGTGTGCGCAGTACTTTGATTCGTTGTTGAACGTCATTGAAGGAGACAGCGAGGGTGGAGGAGCGAGGCAGGGGAGATCGCTTTTGAGCGGGTCTGTCGTTGCGGGGAATAAGCGATCGAGAAGTGTGTTGGATGCTGGAGAAGAAGACGAACCGGGTGCGAGACCTAGAGGTGTAACGCAGCTCGCCGAGGCGAGTGCGACGAGGGCGAGTAGTGCAGGTCCAACATCGCGAACACACCGTGGTGCAGCGGAAGTGTCAGCCGTTCGCCCAGCTAGCAACAATATGGACACCTCAGCAGCCGAAACTTTGCTCAACTTGCACTCGGAAGCAAACCCGCACTCTAGCGAGAGAGCGGAGAACGAGGGTTCGGAAACTTCACCAAACGCTTCCAACAAGATCTTTGGTGGAGGTTACTACCCGCCATCGTCGCATCACCTGTCTCGTGTTGCGGGAGGAACACCACCTTCGTCTCAAAGTGCTGGTGCCGGGGCAACTTTTTCACCTGGTGGATTCATCAGTTCAGGAATGTTTGGTCATTTCGCTCCCACGGCTGGAGGAGCTGGGGGATCGATTCCGAACAGTCCTCAGTGGCATCACGGACAAGGGCATGGATATCATCCGTCGGCTCACACTGCGGGGTTGGCGGGGACGTATGCTAGTCACCCACCGACGACGACGACAGCTGCACCGGCAGGAGAATTCGGCTTCAACCTGCCTCCGCATCCACCAGCAGGAGCGGCAGGAGGTACGGTGACACCCACAGGTGCAACGGGTACATCAACACCGGTCGACTGGACGTGGTTGCAGAGCTTTTTGGAGGTCCCTGAGTTTTCATGGATGTGAATCTTCCCCCGAGCCACATCGATGCATGCATCTTGTCAAATGTCCAACTCTTTCTTTCCTGTCCGCACATCCCAACCCGCTCCTCTTTCCTGGTTGATGAAGAAACGTTGATGCACAGCGTCAATCTGGAAAATCCGTGGTGATGATTGAGATTTTAACGTATGTGATTGCAGCAAGATAAAGTAAGACTTTCTTTAGAAAGCGTTGTCCGCAGGGTGAGTCTTGTCCTCAAAGTAAGGAGCGATCTGTTCATCATTCGAAAGACCAACATCGTCAGCATTTTGTACTCCTCAAAAACAAACTTCCAAAGCGGGGGGAGGGGTTTCGAAAACTTACAACGGGAAGCTTGATCAAGACATCCTTTTTGAAAATGGGAACGCTCGACATGAAAAGCATGACGGCACCGGCACCAGCACCACCCCACAGCGCGAGGGTTGGCGCCCATTTGATGGCTGCGGATGGGGTGCTGTTGTCGAGAGCGAAGCGAGCGAGTAGAGCGAGCAGAGGGAGGGTTTCAAAGGAGGTGATAGAGGTCGAGAGCGTTGAAATGAGCGAGAGAGAGAAGCACGTGTGTGTATTTGATGCGTTGGCAAGGTAGAGGGAGGGAAGGGTTAGAGAGAACGAGGGTGGAGGTTGAATGAGTCAGTATGTCGGGTTCGGATGATGTATGGTTTTGGACGGCTTGATGAAGCATGGTTGATGGAGCCGGAGAGCATGTGTGCAGTCGAGGCATGTCTTGTGCTGGGCGAAAATGAAAGTGGCCCGTTGAAGTCGCTGAGGTGTCCTAACGAGGGCATCTCGACTTTAGCTTCTTCCTCTTCCTCTGCACGGCGTTCGACATCATCGACTTCCGACTCCCATGTTGCATCAACCTTTCCCAGCATACTGAGCATTAGATTCGACCGTCCTTAGATGCAGATGGACAAAATGTCCCGGACTGCTTCCCATCTTTATGCTGCCCTCGCATTACCATGCTGTCATTGTGCGGCAGATACTTACATTCGACCAACGTGAGGCTGGAATGCAGGCTTGTTGCGGAAGGTGATCGGAGTTGGGCGCATTGTGACGGTTATGTATCGACTACTACGAGGGGTGGGGTAGGGATGATGTTGTTGGAGAATATCAACGATGATGACAGAAGCGTAGGGTTTTGGCAAGTGTTGCAGGTCTTCTCGCGAGTTGACGGAAATTGTTGCACGAAACCGTCCGGTTCCGAGGGATGCACGTTTCTAATCCAAGTTGATGCTTTTTACGGCCGGCTCGAGTTTCGGAAAGAATTTGTTCGTTGAGGGCGGATCTCACATGAACCGATTTTCGGAAAAAAAAGGTTTGATGTGAGATCGGCAGACAACGGCAAAGTGCGGAAAACGCCCATCGGGACGGATAGGAAACTCGACCGAACGATCTAATCTCTTTCTCTCCCTCCTCTCTCTGTTCGTCCTGAAAACGGTCAGACCACCTTTTGCTTTCAACCTGCGTCAGGTTAAGACCAAAAGTTGGTGTGACTCGAAGCGGGAACAAATCAAAATGGCGAGCCGCGAGGCGGTTCACCGTTTGCACTTGCGGTGTTGCAAAAAGGAAAAGAAGAAGATAAGATGCAAAATTGCAACCAATCAGGTATCGCGTTTTTGTCGCTTCTTCCCCCCCCTCGTGTGCTCTTTGCAGGTAGCTTCCCTCTGCGCTCTATCCGGCCCTCTTGACTTGGGACAGCGCTTGAAGCCTTTTGTTACGGGCGCATTAGAGGTGAGGTTGTGTTCGAGACGAAGCTGATGATCGACGAATAGAGTGATTCATGTTTCTAAGCTGAGAGACATGTGTTCAGACACTCTAAGCAAGGAGCTCTACAGTAATGGCACTGAAGCGAGACAATAGGTTGAGAAGAAACGAGGGTCTGTAGGAAGATTGTGATTCCCAAGCGCAGACGAGATTCTTCCAAGACTGGATCGAGCTCTCTAAACCAGCGCGGCTTGATCCCGCTTTGAGTCTTGTTTGTTCTGATGAGCTAGAAGAAAGCTGTGTCGGCCTGTCAATGTCGTATTGGAAGTTCTTGTTTCGGACTTGCCCTTTCAGAGTAGCCTAAGACTGATAGAAAAGCCACCTTTTATGGCGGCCTCAGAAGCAAACTCTTCTTGTGAAGGAGGTTTCAGCTGTCGGCAAAGCGCTCAGAAGTTTGCCGATAATCCTTTCGCTCGAAACAAGAGGCGGAAATGAGCGGAAAAGTCGGAAGATCAAATTCTCGTGAGAACCGACTTGTCCTCTGTTTTGAGCTGTCTTGAGCCATTGACATCGTTCCTGCCGTAGATTGGTTCCGGATGGCTATCTCTATCATCATCAGACGGTGTGGAGATCAGTGTGATAGTCTGTTGTGAGAAGAAGGTCTCGAATATGTTGAGATAGAACGTGGTACGGGAAAGGAAAGCTTTAGCAACAAGCGATGCTACACCGCCAGGCGGAGTCTTTTGCGTGAGAAAGAGACTCGAATCAGAAGCGGCGGATTGGAAAGAGACAGCAAAAAAAGGAGGCCCCACACCGCATCCTCATTCCTTTTCGACAAGTGGGGTTCAAGTTCAAGGTCAGACTCGTCTATTCGCGAAAAGCGGTCCCGCAACGCTACTTACACTTTTTTTCAGTTAGGTTGACCCTATTCGCCCACGAACGCGCTGGTCAGGTTGACCCCTACGGCAATTTGGAACATTGCCATTTTCAGCCCTGAATTGCCACGGGCATGGGGTCAACCTGGTCAGCGCGTTTTTAGTCGCCTGTGGTCAACCTAACTGAAAAAAAGTGTATCATCTCTCTGCTTCCAGACCGAATCGCCGCCGATGGCTGATCTCGAACGCAATCGAGATGGGAAAGCCCGTCTCTTCCACTTCGCTTGGTTATCATTGACCCGCTGATATCGTATCTCTTCGACAAGGCAACAGATGTCATTTTCTTGCAAGACTCGACCTCGACAAAAGGAAAAAAGCCGTTGTATTGCTCGTCGAATCGCTTGGTTGCAAGGGATTTGCGGTGCGTCATTCAGGTGATTTGAGCGAGGTTACCAGCGTCATACTTTTCCTCTCTGCTCAAACGACAATAAACCTTTGAAAAGAGAGGCGTGAGAAAGCAGCGTGGGGGGATGAACAGCACAAGCCGGCAGACAGTGGAAACAGTAGCCAGTCACTTCCCCGCTGCCCATACAATTGCAGCATGTGGTGACATGGGCGTCGGGCTAAGCACTCTGGGACGACGGGGAACCCTAGGCAAGGGTTCAAGTTCGAAACGAAAGAGTGCACCGTGGGGCAGTGATAGCTAAAATTCGAGCTCTACCCTGGCCCTTCTCACGCGAGCTTAAGATTCTAAACCGACGCAAAAAGGAGTGTGACATTTGGCATGGCTGGCCGGTGTGACAGTTTACACGGCGTGGGGCAAGGGCAAGGGTTTGGTGAAGCGAATTCTCTTTCAACAGAAGAAAAATAAAGCGTAAAAAGGAAATCAGGTTCGCCTCGCCTCACTCAGTGCTTTCATGCAGCTTGAGATAGCCAAGACCAAAACCCCAACTTGAGCCAGAATGTGCCTGAAATTCGAGTTGAATTGTTGGTTCCACCACAACCTTTTCAACAAACTGACGCAAATCGACCGCCAATCTAACTTGCAGCCAAATAAATCACAGCAGAGGATGGCCCGCCCATCGCTCGCTCACAACGGTCCGGCCAAAGGCGAATCAGCCCTGTCTTTCTCTCTCTCTCTCGCACTTTGCCCGTCGAGTGCGTTATCAGCAGTCAGGCCAAGCAAGCAGAGGTAAAGTGTCACAATCACCGCTCATCGCTCGTCCAACTTCTCCCCCTCTCCGTAATCTAAAGTGCTCCTTTAGCATCAACTCTTTCTTTCCTCTTGCTACCACCATCCTCATCCTAACCCTTGCGGTTCTCATCATCCTATAGACTCTTTTGTCGAAAGGCTCTTCATCATTCACAATGGCTGTTCCCTTCTCTAAGAACCCTGGTACGTACCTCTCTTCATCTTTTCCTCGTGGAGATCCTGCGTCTGGCAGCCTACGGTTGGCGATGCTCCTTCACCAAAACTGCACAGCTTGCAGCTAGTCAGTGACATGACCGCTTGTACTCTGTGCAGCCTTGTTGGATCAGATCGGCAGCTGATTGCAGCTCGCTCATCGTCATTGGTCGAGATTTCTCTTGCATCGATGATGACGAGCAACTCTGCTCTCAGACAAAGCTGCCACCGTGGCTACTGATTGCGGGCACGGTTGTGTCTGCTTCTAGCAGCTGCAATGGTAGCCAGGCGAGCCGGAGACGTCTATTCTTTTAGCGTCTTTGACCCGTATTCCTTTCAAATGGCTCAAAACGCTG
Source organism: Anthracocystis walkeri (assembly GCA_928858565.1). Taxonomy (NCBI): domain Eukaryota; kingdom Fungi; phylum Basidiomycota; class Ustilaginomycetes; order Ustilaginales; family Ustilaginaceae; genus Anthracocystis; species Anthracocystis walkeri. The sequence continues at coordinate 334,833 of CAKMXV010000010.1, forward strand.
CCTTAGCATCTTCTCAGCTAGAACGGACTCTTACTGACTATTCCCCCATTGCGCTCGCTATCTCTTTCGCTCCACTGTCCATCAACAACAGGTCTCGTCAACCCTTACTTCGAGCTTGACCAGCGCGGAAAGGTCCAGGCCGAGTACATCTGGATTGACGGCGATGGTAAGTCATTTTTCCACCCTCTCGGCGTTCCTCCGGCACAGCTGGTTTCGCTAGCAATGATCCGCTGATCAGCAATGACAGTGACAGAGCAAGCTTGACTGACGCTCTCCTCCTTGTGCCTCCCTTTTGCAAAAATTTCCAATCTGCTCCTCTCCAGGCGAGATCCGTGGTAAGACCACCACCCTCGACGGCCCCGTCAAGTCGCTCAAGGACTTGAAGGAGTGGAACTTTGACGGCTCCTCCACCAACCAGGCCCCCGGTGGAAACTCGGACGTCTACCTCCGCCCCGCCGCCTACTACCCCGACCCCTTCCGTCGTGGTGACAACGTCATCGTTCTCGCCGAGTGCTACAACAACGATGGCACCCCCAACAAGTCCAACTACCGATACCAGTGCAACAAGATCATGACCCAGGTCGCCGACGAGGAGCCCTGGTTCGGTCTCGAGCAGGAGTACTCGCTCTTTGACATGGATGACCGCCCCTACGGCTGGCCCAAGGGTGGTTTCCCCGGCCCCCAGGGTCCTTACTACTGCGGTGCCGGTGCCGGAAAGGTCTACGCCCGTGACCTCGTCGAGGCCCACTACCGTGCCTGCCTCTACGCCGGTGTCAACATCTCTGGTATCAACGCTGAGGTCATGCCTTCCCAGTGGGAGTTCCAGGTTGGCCCCTGCGCTGGTATCGAGATGGGTGACCACCTCACCCTCGCCCGTTACCTCCTCATCCGCGTGGCTGAGGAGTGGGGTGTCAAGGTCTCGTTCCACCCCAAGGCCGTGCCCGGTGACTGGAACGGTGCTGGTTGCCACACCAACTACTCGACCAAGTCGATGCGCAAGGAAGGCGGTATGAAGGCCATCGAGGCTGCCATCGAGAAGCTCGCCAAGCGTCACAACGAGCACATTGCCGTTTACGGTGCCGACAACGACAAGCGTCTTACCGGTAAGCACGAGACGGGTCACATTGGTGACTTCTCGTCGGGTGTTGCCAACCGTGGTGCTTCAATCCGTATCCCCCGTCACGTTGCCGCACAAGGCTACGGTTACCTCGAGGACCGTCGTCCCGCCTCCAACTGCGACCCTTACCTTGTCACTGGTATTGTCGCCGAGACCACTCTTCTTCTTTGATTGCACACGATCAGATGATGATGCTGTGTTGAATCTACCGACGTGAAATATATGATTTCTGTTCGAAGTGCTGGTGTGGGTGCGTTTGTGTGCGGTTGAGAGTGTGTAAAGAGGTATGATTATGCTGTGAAGTAGGAGTGAAGATGCGAGATCATTTACACGGAGAGAGAAGCTCCTTCTCGAAGAGGTCAGAGGATGCATGACCGAATTGGTCTGGATCTGAGGGTTTGACTTCGGCTCTTCTCCCAAATGTCGTGTGTACCTTTCTGCGAGTGTCTGTGTGTCTTCACTGACAGTTTAGCAAGTGTTTGGTCGGGACGGACAAGCCGAAGCCGAAAACCGCATCCTTCTGAGGACGTCCGTCGCTGCCGAAACTCTTCCTCAAAAGGCACAGTCCTCTTTCTCGTCTACTGTAGCCCCTTTCGAACCGCCACACGAAACTCACACTCCCCCTCCTTCCTCACGATCAGCAACCTGCAGAGTCCTCAAACACGTCCAAACTCACACTCCGGACCCTCTCCTCCTCCTCATCACTCACAAATCCAAACCCTCTCCTCCTCATCATCACTCCCAACTCCCATTTCGATCACCTCCTCATCATCACTCCCAACTCCCATTTCCATCACCTCCTCATCATCATCACTCACAAAATCCAAAACCTCTTCCCCTTCACCCTTCGATCACCTCCTCATCACTCACAAATCCCCCCTTCCTTCTACCTTCCATAAAACCTACATCGTCTCAACATCGCCCAAAACCCCTCTCTCTTCACCTGTCTCTCAAAAACACAACACACCCCATTCTCAACCCTCCTCGTCATCAAAAAATCGATCCATGACCCCTCATCTTGCCAACGCAAAGCCAAGGTTGGACAAACGATGAATGAAATGATTAAACGAAATTGTTCTTATTAAGGAAAGAAGGAGGGGGGTGTACATTAATGACCCTCATTATGCAATAGTCGACAAAGAGCGATCCAAAACTTTTCCAGATCGGAAAACTCTTTTTTCGGTTTGGGTTGTTTCTCCTCACCGTTGCTATTGGTGTCCTGTGATTTTGATTGTGATTCGGTTGCCGTGGTGGGTGTAGTCGAAAATGACGCAGCCTGCGGTACCGAAGTACCGTTGCCGTTCATCAACCCAGCTTCGCCTTCGCCCGACGGTGGACTGTACAACGTCAACCCAGTCTGCTCTATCAGCCTGTCCCGTTGTTGAGCAATCGCCCGTCTCTCCGCGTTACCAGAAGGTAAACGGTCGGATATCCAGCTAGCGATCTCCTGAATCAAGGTGTCGTCCTGATGCTGCGGGTGGAAGGACGATAACGCCGCACCACCATCCTCTTCCTCTTCCACATCGACCTGTTTGTGCTCGACATCGTCAGCATCAGGATCTCTCAACGAAACCCCATGCCATCCATCCGACTCTGTCAACTGCTGAAACGACCGCGTCACCGCCTGCTCTTGATCGTTCGACTTGGAAAACAACAACCGGTTGATGTCTGTCCAACTCGACCCGTTATCCGCTTCCTGCTTCACCTCCTGCACCTTCGTAGGGTAAGGCCTACCCGTACTCGGATTGATGTTCTGTCTCCACCTCGGTGCACCACCGCCTCTCAAATCCCAATGATCACATCCTTCCATCACTCCCAAAAACTCTCCCCACTTCGCACTCTCTACGCTGACCAAGCCATCGTTGCCCTGATCGGCACCGCCGAGGGCGTCGGCACTGCCGTCGATTTCTCCCCCTGCGGTGCGAGATTCGGCGGCGGCATCGAGGATGAGCTTGGGCAGCCAGAGCGGGTGCCATATAGCTAAGCTAGGTGTACGCGAGGCGACACTGTAATATTTAACGCCTTCGACGTTGGGTGTCCTTGGGTTGAACACTTCGTTCATGTATTTGGTCGAGAGCATGGCGTACGCTGGCGTGTCGAGGAGCGATAGCATGTAGGAGCTGAACGAACCAGTCAAGGTAGACAGGGAGCCGATGAAGGACGATAGGCCGAAGGGAAGCGAGCCGTCGTCCTTTTTGCCTTGCTTGACCGCTTGTTTCACCTTTTCAGCTGCGCTGTCTTTCGACGCTTTGCCGTCGTTCTGCGAGGTCAGCGAGTTAACAACGGAAGAAGCAGCAGAAAACAAGGTTTCGGTAGCAGACTCCTTCTCGGATGCCTCGGATCGTCTCAGCTCGTCCGTCTTGCCGGTGCGAATGTTCTTTGGCAAACTGCTCGAACCTTCAAGCGGCTTTGGTCTTGTGAAAAGCGGCGACTTGAGCGAGTACGGCACCTTGGGTGTGCGCGAAGGTCCATGCGAATCGCGTTCGGCGGTGTGAGCACGCTCTGCTCGCGCCTCTTGGATCGCCTGTTCGATGTAATCGTTGCCGATCCCGATGTTTGCGTTGCACCAATCCATAAACGGACTGCCACGGTGCGGTGTGCTGATGGTTGTTAGGCTGACGGGGGTATATTCTTCCGGTTTGGGTCGGATGTGAGTGAGCAAATGTCGTACGTCGAGGCCACCCATACTGTGAGCGACAAAGTTGAGCTTCTTGCCGCGAACGCCCGCTTCGTTGCTGGTCAGAAATTTGTGTAGCGACTCTGCTCGCTCTTGAATCGAGCCAGTGGGAGGCACACCGTGCACGAGCACATCCACGCCCATCTTCTTGCGCAAGATGTCGAGCGTCTTGGCCCAGTAGTGGATCTCTAAACCGAGGAAGGGACCACGCACGTCAAAGCCGTATAGACCGTGGCACAGCACAATGGGATGTCTTGGCAAAACGATTTGTTCGTAGGTTTGTGGATCTTGCATGACGTTGTGAATGCGTCCTGCGCCGCGGGTGCGACTAGGTCGGCTGTGTGGTGGCGCATCTGATTGAGAGGATCGATGTTCTGACTGCTGTTCCGAGGCTCTTAGTAGAGATGCCAGCGTGTTTGAAAGACGATCGAGCCAGTTGTTGGACCGCGGCTGAGGGTGCGTCAAAGAGCTGAGCGATGCTCTTGCTGCTGTGGACTGGGCATCGTTGCGCAATGCTGAAGTAGTTGATGCACTTTGCTGCAAGGATGAGATGGGCAAGTGATGAGTAGTTCGAGGACGAGCTGAGGTGTGAACGCTCCTGAGCACGGCTGCGCTGCGGGGCACACCGGCGAGCGAGTCCGCACGAGCTGTACTGGCAGCTAGACCGAGGATGTGACGAGAGGTGTCGGTTGGACTGGGCGAGGACGAGTGTTGGTGAGATCTTGTGGTTGCAGGACGAGTTGAAGGTGCGGACGAAGAGCAAGAGTAAGCAGCAAGCCAGCAGATGAGAGCCAAGACACCAGCCCTAGATCGTAGAAGAGAGTTGGTGCTAGCGACGCTGTGAGAGCACTCTACGCCACGGACGACGCCGTCGAGGGATGTCTGGAGTCGTTCGCGCAGCAACGAGCGCATGGTGGTGTCCATGTTTGCGCGGTTCCTTTTCAGCATGTTACCTGTACCTATACCCGTATCGATAAGCTTGCTCTAGGATTGCGAATAGCGCGAGATCCGCTCCTGTTGCTAGTTTGGTTCTTGAGGCTTTACAACATGGAGCGGTGAGGAAGGAGTTGATCGGTGCAGCCAGCGGTGTTTGGTGTCTGCTATCCCTCTCGACGGTTCACGAGCGGAACAGCGTTGACTGAGGTGAGTGGTTGGGATGTGTAAGGAGAGCAATGTGTTGTAGAGAAAGAGAAAGGGGCAAAGTCATCAAGGTTGCGGTCGAGTGGGAAGCCTGAGAAGCTGTTTTTGCCACGTTGGAAAAGTGGAGCAGTGAGGCGCAATCACGCTTTCGAGGTTTGCTGAGTGTTGGACTCGTCACTGCCAATTTGAGCCGCTAATTCCATTCTGTAGCTCGGCTGTGCCGTTGGTGAGTGATTTTCAGCGATTTAGAGCTTTTTTTTGGCTTGAAAGCGGCGGTACAACGACAAACAGACACACACACACACACAAACATCACTCAGCGGTCTGTGAAAATTCAAGCTTTGATTTTGGCGACCTTCTCAGACACACACACACACACACACACACACACGGCATCTAGCACCGTCGATACAGGGCTCTACCTCTCTGCTTCACCAGCATTGCAACCATGACCGCAGCACTCGACAAAGAAATGGTGGGCTGATGAGCATTGACCCCTTTGTTTTGACTTTCAATCGACATTGATCTGCAAGGTGGTCGGAGAAAAGGCGTAAAAGCGAGGTGGGAGGGATCGACGTCGTCAAACACGTTTTCCCTTCTGAAATTCGCCGTTGCTCGGTCAGTGGAAACGTGGAGCCCGCCAAAACACGGCTTCTATTGTTGGGGTAAAAACAATTAGGGGCTTCAGCACGGCACAGCAACAACGCAAAAGCGAAAACGTGTCGTCACTCTGCTCTTAACTTGAGAGTCAGAGCTTGCGTTCAATTGCGTATCAGCTTGGCTCTGCCGTACAGTACTGTACAGTACTATAGATGTCTCACCTCCTAACTAAGTTAGGGTCGCGGATGCTCGGCAGCCTTGTGACATGCGTGGTCACGAGACGTACTCCAAGAACGTCACTCCAAGGTTGTAGCTTCTAGAACCTGTCTTGCCTCTGTCTGTTTCATCAAGCTGTACGGGTACTGTAGCACTACAGTCTCCTCTCTGCCATTGTTTGATCTGGCAAGGAGTTCATACTGCATCTTGGCATCGAGTCAGCGCTGCCAGCTGTGTTTCTGGATGAACCATTTGAGCAAGATGATGAACCGGCAAAATGACGTCGGCGTGCTCGCTCGAGGCAAAAAAAAAAAGTTAAAGATGTGAGATCGTCCTGTTCTATCGTCGCGAAAAAAAAACGCGGTCTGCATGACGAGCGCTTATGTCATTCTAGAGAAGCTCAGCTTGGAAGAAAAAGCTGGCAAAGGATCAAGCCTCGCTCTTCCCTGATTGCAAGTCTTGACCTCGACACCTACAACATCGTCCACCATACCCTTTTTGCTCGCTTGATCATCTCGACAAGGTTCAGCACCTGATCACTATGCGAGCCTGTGTCTCGACCTCAAAGGCAGGCAGCCGTCTGCTGCAACAGCGACTAGCCAGCTTGACCCTGCAACCTTCAAGAGTGGCTGCTGCTTCTGCCGCTGCAACCATCCCAACTCGACTCTCTTCAACCTCTAGCTCACTCGCTTCATGCTCTCGATCCTCCTTCCACACATCAGCTCCCTCTGAGACTCCCGCAGCCAGAGATGCCGCACCAGCATCAAAAAAACCACAAGAGATCAAGTGGAAACCAACCTCGCAGCGTGTTGGTCTCATCGCAGTAAAGCGTGGTATGACTTCCTTCTTCCTCCCCAACGGCGAGAGAATTCCAGCAACTGTCCTCCAAGTTCACACCAATCAGGTCTCGGCACACATTGGTTTCGGCCCCGATGCTACCGAGTCATCATACACCGCCATCCAGGTCGCCGCCGTTGATACCAGGTCGCCCAGCCATGTCACAAAGCAAATCCAGGGTCATCTCAAGAATGCCGGCATCACACAGGGCAAGAAGATCATTCGCGAGTTCCCCGTCAGCTCGGATGCTCTCGTACCTCTTGGCACTCAACTGTCGGCGGTGCACTTTGTACCTGGTCAGTCGGTCGACGTGCGTGCCATCACACGAGGTCACGGTTTCCAGGGTGTTATGAAGCGACACGGCTTCCACGGTCTGCGAGCCTCACACGGTGTCTCCATCTCGCACCGAAGTCACGGTTCCACTGGTGCCAACCAGGATCCAGGCCGTGTCTGGCCAGGCACAAAGATGGCAGGCCGCATGGGCGGAAACAAGCACGGCACCATCCACAACTTGCTAGTCGTTCGTGTCGACGCAGAGAAGGATCTCATCTACGTCAAGGGCAATGTACCAGGACCCAAAGGTGGCAGCGTGACCTTGCAAGACGCTCGTCGTCCTAGCTGGAAGGGTCAGAAGATGTTCAGGAGGGGCCGATTGCCAACGGGTGAGGCGCTGTCAGGAAACGAACCCGACTCGATCTACCTTGCACCCGGTGTGGACAAGCTGCCCTTCCCTGCTGGAACAAAGGCTATTGCAGACAAGCTTCCTGCCATTGTTGAAATCGGTTTGACACAGCTCGACTCGGCCAACAAGGCATGAAAGGCCGTCATGCTGTGACCTGTCCCCTTTCAAACTCTTTTGTATTCTAGTCATCATCATGCATGTCATCACTGTTCTTTCAATCATTCCGAGCTGTGACTGCGACCACATCTACTTTGCAGCGCTGCGATGAGGTTGTGAATGCCTGCTACTTCCATGTGCCTGCCGCATTCATGGCCTTTCGGGTAACTTTTAGCCAAGGTTAGAATGGCAGCCGGGCAGAAAAATTCAGATTCCGAGAAATTCCATGAATTAATTTGAGAAATGAGAAATGCTGAGACCCTTTCGAGCGACGGTACCTGATTGGCAATTTGTGTCACTTCCATCATCCTCAGCCTTTGCTCAGCGCCACCACCATACCACCATACCATCCTACTCATCCCGCCAACCCTAGCAGCCCATCCTCGCACATCAAGCACTTCACCCGATAATCATCAGCTGCTGCAGCTTCGCACTCCACGGAAGCATCGCTCGATCGCTTTCACTTTCTGTCACCTGATTCGACCTCCACCTCGAGAGCAGCTGGTCAACCGTTTAGTAGAATCGCATATTCTCGATTCCAAAGAAAGTCTCTTTATTCAAACATGGTAAGTATCACCAAGCCACAATGCATCGAAGCAGATAGTAGAAGATGCTGACCTTCTCGTCCCACCACTTTTGCATTCTTCCGCCGCAGTCTCTCCCTAAAGCCTTGGCACAGATCCTCTTTGTTGGGACCCAGATCGTCGGCAAAGCATTGTTAGAAGCCGGAAGACAAGCAGGAAGGAATGCTCGTGCAGGCAGAGTCGAGGCCACCGCAGCCGGTGCTGCAGGCGTAGGATCCGGATCAGCAGCATCGCCATCCGACCAACTCACAAGAACACACCGAATGACGCTCGACGAAGCCAAGCTCATTCTCAACTTGAAGCAAGACGTCTCGGCAGCCGGACTTGGAGCCTCGGCAACAGCAGCAGCAGCAGGCGCTGAGGGCAAATCAATACTCGACCAGGTGCGCGAAGCCATGGTCAAGAACTACGACCACCTCTTTGCAACCAACGCGCCTCCCGCTCCTAAAGGTCAGAAGGGTGGTGGAGCCGGTTCGTTCTACATTCAGAGCAAGGTGGTGCGAGCTCGTGAGCGTATTGAAGCCGAGTGGGCTCTCCTGGATGCAGGCAAGAAGGCTGAGGCAGGAGCGACCGAAGGATCGGCAACCGAAGGCAAGGCGGATCAGGCCAACAAGACACCATGAAAGCTCTGGGGCATCCATCACACAAGCTCGCATTCTGGAAGCAAACCTCGACCAGCTTCTCTCGACCAGCAGCACAGCATCAACTATCATGTGACACTTTGCTGCCTGTTAATACTGTACCACCAGCAACTTCTAGCTCTAAGAAGGGTCTTCAGCTAGTCGATCTACACTTCGCATCAACTTTTTCCACCATTCAAACCCTGCACTCTCGGCCAGCCAGCGCTCAGGTCGTCTCCTGTTCTTGACAGCAATAAAAGCATACTACTACACAGGAGTTGGCTCTTGTCTGTGCATAACAAGAGTGCGGACCTTTTGTATGACGTTTTCTTTCGCTAGTGTGCCACCTCTGGTCCTGAAGCGGTTTCAGCTTGCAACTCTCATTCATGCAGTCAGAATTAGATCCCATCGAGTCAGCAGGAGTCAGAGTGGAATAGGATTGAAGTCAAAGCTGAAGCTGAGGCTGTCAAGAAGAATTGACTTCAGCTGAAATGACGACTGAGTGTTGCGGCTGCGCGAGGTGACTCGCAAATTTAAAGCGTCGTTGCTGCGCAATCTCAATTTTTTTGGGAGCCGAGGCTGAGAAGCGCCAAAAAGTGTCATTTTCTAACCAGAAGCACTGAGCGCAGCAAAGATAAAGTTGCTTTGAATGAATGCCTTTGCTTCCAACATTCCTTTCCTACCACCATCCTCTACCACAAGATCTCTACCGACAAACGCCAGATCGTAGTCTGAACCTCGCATCATACTCCTAGACGCTCGGCAGCTCCTAACCGGCTCGACTTTCTCACAGCTCTGCTTTCGACGTTCAAGCAGCTTGCGCACGACATCATGGCGTCTCCTTTCCCCGTCGCATTGCCCGTGTCTAGCACACGGGCTCACAACGACTCACCTTCAGTCCTCATGAAGGTCACCACAGAGACCGCTCGCAAGAACCAAAAGATCTTGCCAAAAGATGGCGAGCCCAACATCCTCGTCACCTCTGCGCTTCCCTACGTCAACAACGTCCCACACCTCGGCAACATCATCGGCTCCACATTGAGTGCCGACGTCTACGCTCGTTACTCTCGTTCGAGAAATCGCAACACCCTCTACATCTGCGGTACCGACGAATATGGAACTGCTACCGAGACAAAGGCGTTGGAAGATGGCGTCACACCACAGCAGCTCTGCGACAAGTATCATGCGCTTCACGCCCAGGTCTACGAATGGTTCCAGATCGGCTTTGACCACTTTGGCCGCACCACCACACCCAAGCAGACCGAGATCGCACAGGACATCTTCCTCAAATTGCACGAGAACGGATACCTCGAGGAGCGCACCATGACCCAGCTCTTTTGCGAAAAATGCGTCCGCTTCCTTGCCGACCGATACGTAGAGGGAGAATGCCCTCGATGCGGATACGATGATGCTCGCGGAGACCAGTGCGATAAGTGCGGTCAGCTCTACGATGCCGTCGAGCTCGTCAAGCCTCGTTGCAAGCTCTGCTCTTCGCCACCCATTCAGAACGACTCTAGACACATGTTCATTCGAATCGACGAGCTGCAGCCCTTGACCGAAAAGTGGGCCAAGGAGCAGGCTCAGAAGGGTGGTTGGAGTTCCAACGGCAAGCTCATCACCGAGAGCTGGTTCAAGGAGGGTCTCAAGCCCTTCAGTTTGACGCGTGATCTCAAGTGGGGTGTGCCTGTCCCTATCAAGGGCATGGAGGACAAGGTGCTTTACGTTTGGTTTGATGCTCCCATCGGATACCCAAGCATCACCGCAAACTACACCGACGATTGGGAGAAGTGGTGGAAGAACCCGGACAACGTCAAGCTCTACCAGTTCATGGGCAAGGACAATGTTCGTTTCCACACCGTCATCTTCCCCTCGTGTCTCATCGGAAGCAAGGACCCTTACACGCTCTTGCACCACATCAACACCACCGAATACCTCCAGTACGAAGGCGGCAAGTTCTCCAAGTCGAGAAACATTGGTGTCTTTGGTGACAAGGCTCGCGATCTCGGCTTGTCGGCTTCGGTATGGCGATACTACCTGTTGGCGAACCGTCCCGAGACGGCAGACAGCCAGTTTGCATGGAGAGATTTCATCGCTCGTAACAACTCGGAGCTGCTGGCCAATCTGGGCAACTTCTGCAACCGTGTGCTCACTTTCATGAAGAAGTACGACTATGTCATCCCAGCCATCCCCACAGACTCGGAGCTGCAGAGCTACAAGGAGGGTCCGGTCAAGGCTGCTGCTGAGCTGGCTGACGATGCATCCTCGAGCGTCATCTCGCGCTTTGCTCGAGATGTCAACCACATCCTCGGCCAGTACACTTCGGCCATGGAGGCGGTCAAGATCCGATCTGGTTTGCAGCACATGATGGCTCTCTCTGCCCGCGGAAACCTGTTCTTGGTCGAGTCGCATTTCGACAACACGCTCTTCACCGAGTCTCGTGCTCGCTGTGACGAAGTCATGATTGTTGCCCTCAACTTGATTTGGCTCTTGTCGTCACTCATCCACCCCTTCATGCCCGAGACATCCGATGCCATTCTCAAGCAGCTCGATGCACCTCCCCGCACCATCCCTGAAGATGGCAAGTTCTACATCGACCTTCTTCCCGGACACAAGATTGGCAAAGCCGCGCATCTGTTCAAGCAGATCGACCCCAAACAGGAGGACGTTTGGCGTGTCCAGTTCGGCGGATCTGCCGACGGCAACAAGGAAGAAGAGAAGCCTCAGATGAGCAAAAAGCAAGCCATGAAGGCGGCCAAAGCAGCCAAGAAGCAGGCTGAAGCTGCCAAGCCTCAAGTTAAGAACAAGACTCCGGAACTGATCGAGCTCGAAACTAAGGTTGCGGCTGAGGGTGAACAGTTGAAGCAGCTCAAGGAAGGTGTGAAGAAGGCAAGCGAGGCTGAAGACAAAGCCAAGTTGGAGAAACAGGTTGAAGCGCAACTATCGAGCTATCTGGTTTTGAAGAAGCAGATGGAAGACTTGACTGCTCAGTTGGCCAAGTTGGAGGTTGAGGCCGAGGCTAAGTAGATGTTCAGGATACACTCATACACAGCACGAAGAGAATACACATCATTGATGGTCAAGCTGAAAGCGGTCATTGTGTGATGTGTGTGCAATAGCGAGTTTGCATTAAAGCGTTCACGCAGCACTCCTCGACGGCTGAGAAACCATAAAATACCCCACGCCCGCATTCGCCACCGCCGCACCTGCAGGTATCACCCTCACCCCCGCCCCCGTCCCCGCTACGATCTTGGGCATCCTCCCACCTCCAAACGCCACTCTACTCTTGGCCTGATTCGCCAGCACGTCGTGCTCCAACCTTTCCAGCGTCGCTAGCAGCCTAGCAGCGTTGATGGTGACGTGCTGACAGTGAAACGTCAATTCGAGGCGATCGTTGCTCGCCAAGTTTGCGTATTGGGTTGACAACGGTGGACGAGAAAGATAGTCGTGGGATGAAGTTGAGAGTGCGGGATGGGTGTACTGCGCCAACGGAGATGCGTGGGGTTGGATGGTGAGTGTACATGAGGTGTGGTCGAACTCTAAAAGCTGGTTGTCCGGATCGACTCCACTGCTGGGTTGAGGTTTGAACCAGTCTCTGAACACCCGATCAAGACCTTCCGCTAGAGTTTTGGAGTAGCGCAATCGATGTTCGACTGCTTCTTCGCCACGCAGCATCGCAGCGATGGTCGCGTGGGCGTCCGGTACAGATCGTCGAGCAGTGAGTGTGAGAATGAGGCTTTCGAACGAATCGAGAGGGTCGAGTTGGAAAGCGTAACATGCGGGTTTGTCGGCTGCACGTCGGGGGAGGCGTGAGGGAGCGGCGTGGGTACCAGGTGGTCCGGCCCAGTCGTATGCGTCCAGCGGTTGTTCTAGACTTTGTGCTGGGTGAGGTGCTTGACCTGTAATGGTGCTGCTGTTGGAGGTCGAACGGTGGATAAGATGTCGATTGGCAGCCTCCAAACTCTGCCTAAGGAAGGGAAAGGGAGCACTCGCGATCGCCTGTGCGATCGCTCGGGCTCTCGAAGTGCTTCTTGAGTGCGTCGACGCGTGTCGTGACATCCTTGGCCCCCGCTCTTCGAGATCCAACGAACTCGAAACAACAACCTCGCCCGCCGCTCTTCGCTGATCGTCCTCGTTCAAACCCGGCAAGTACGGCTGAAACGGCGTCGCTACATACTGCCCTCCCGTTGCACTCCTCACCCTCTCCGGCCCCACACTTACACTATTCCCCCTCCCCCTACTCCCCCTTCCACCACCTCTCAACCTCTCCGAATCCGTAGCAACCCTGCAACTCGATCCTTCGGCAAACTCGAACACGGCCGCACTCGATATCGCCGGCAACTTGGCACTGTACGAACACCTCGAAACGGCAGCGAAGTGCGAAAACGTCAAAACATGTTTGGCGGTAACAGTATCGATGGGTCGTTGAGCTTCGAACTCCAACACCGCTGCGGAGTCCGGGTCGGCCGAATGACATCCCAACCCCAAGTAGCGTAGACAGTAGCGTTGGACGTGCGCTTCGACCAGGTCGTGAAAGTGGTGGTTGGTAAGCGAGAGTGTGCGGATGAGAGTGTGGGCGGGAAGGAAGTGAAGGATGTATGCTTGCAGTTCGAGCGGTAGTCGTTCTAGCATGCTGAAAACTGAAGGTGTGGATGAAAGTACGGATGGGGATAGGGTGAAGGAGATGGTGTTGAAAAGGTTGGATGGTGATAAAGATGTCATGCAGCGTCGTGCGAGTTTCATGCAGGGACCAAAAAAGTGGGGAGCGCGACTTGATCAAGAAAAAATCAGTCAGCCAGCGTGCACATCTGAAAAAGAGTGTGTTGGTTGAAAACAGCGAAAGGCACTTTACCAGTGTTTCCTCCACTTAACTCTTCGCGATGGTCATCGTCGAGCACGTCACAGACGCTCCGCTAGCGCCATGGTGCGGAATCAGCTTGATACAAGGCCAGGATGTGCTACTTCTGCAGCCTTGTCGCGCGACATCAAGCTCGTCTGCTTGGTGCTAAGCAAGTCTGGTGTATGAAGAAGAGGCAAAGCCAAAGCTATGAAGCATCGACAGCGAGGGGTATGGCTGTCAGAGGCGCCGATGATGAGCGAGGCAATTTTTACCGGATCGAAATTGTTACGTCGAGATTTTCGAGCATCTTCAATTTTTGAAAGCTTTTTCCAAGATGTTTGATCGGTATGAGTGACATCGATCAAAAAGATTTTGGCCAATAAGATTGACACGTGACTCAAGACAAGACTTCGGCCGAGGCTCCCTTCACTCCAAATTCGCTCTTCTCACCTCAATTTTGTCGAGCCCTTGACAAGTTTCATCGACGCTTCGTGTACGCAACGAGCCCAAGGTTCGCTCTTCCGTTACCGAGCCTCATTCTTGTGAACATGAGTTCAAGCCCAAAGTGCGTACAGATTTCAAGTTCGAAAGAGTGCAATGAAAGAGACCTGCAGACAGCCCAAACCTGCCTCTCCAGTTTCGCGTCAGGCACAAATCTTCGCGCAAAGTTCGAGACTGAGCGCAGACAAGCCAGAGAGTGTGCCGCCCGTCGTCGTCGTTTGCGTGGATACGATTCGAGATTCCGATCGTACCTGTTCCTCACCATCACCATCCACCAACCCCATCAAGGTAAGTTTTTGCTCGACGAAAAGACGGCAGGGTCATGCCGTCGAATCTATACACGCTGTGGTGATGCAACATCAATCGACAACATCCGACTTCAGTAAACACTTCAGCATCTGATACGACAAAGCATTTCGACGAGTTCGACCAATATCTGCATCAGCTTTCATCGATAAAGAACTAGATACATTCATATCTTGCGTTCTTACACATTCAGCACCCATCTTGCAGTCGTTTCGGATCACCTCGTATAGCTGGGTTGTCGCTAGAGAGTTGCGATTACTACTGCAATCTGCAACCTTGAATCGAAGGTGTGGTGGGTCCAACTTTTCACTTCGAGCTGGAAGGAAACGTAGAGTCTTCTTCGCTCAGACTACTTCACCTCGCCTTGCTCTCTACATCTCTTCACCATCCACGTTCACTTGCATCAGCCTCACCACTGCCGATTCGGTTTCGACAACTACACCATCATCCACCACCACTTCAGATCGATAGCCAGCACCCTGCCGTTCCCTCTCTCTCTGCCACTTCTTCAACGTACAACTCTCGCTAAACATCTGCCCCAACAAATCTTTCACCTTACCTCTCACTCGCAGTGAATCAAGATGTCCAAGGCCGCTGTTGGTACCAAGTTCCGAATGACCCTGGCTCTGCCAGTCGGTGCCGTCATGAACTGCGCCGACAACTCCGGTGCCAAGAACCTTTTCGTCATCGCCGTCCACGGTATCGGTGCCCGTCTTAACCGTCTCCCCGCCGCCGCCGCCGGTGACATGGTTGTCGCTTCCGTCAAGAAGGGTAAGCCCGAGCTGCGTAAGAAGGGTAAGTTTTCAAATCAACAAAAGGTGGAAAGGATTGCATTAGCAGCGGCATCGCGGTCATTGTCATCGTCAGCATCAGCACCGTTAGACGGAGAAAACAAGCATTGCAAGTCAACGGCAGGACAGATACATGCAGAGGCCAGTTTTACGACGCTGGAAGAACGTTCGCAGGAAAGGCAAGGGGACGTCAAGGTCGAAAGGATCGAAACGGTTTATACAGTCGCGCAGTGTCCCGCATCGTGAGATGCAGAGGAAGAATTGCTGGACACGAGTTGTGTACAACAAGATTTGATTGCAGAGAGTTCTTCGATGCTGGAACTCACGCAGCATGTATCCGGACAGCGCAAGGCGGATGTATAGTGGACTGCGTGCAATACGCTCGCTCAAACAATAGCCAAAGTGCGAGAACTATCAGCATATGGAGCGCAACAAGACCGGGAGCTTAGACGCAAACATGACGATGATAAAGATGATGACCAGCGACGGACAGCTGCAACGATGCAATCCTCACCTGCTTCGCATTCTTGCGCGCAACACTGCATTTCCCTCACGAACATTCGCTGACCTCTTCTCCCACCTTTTCTCAACTCCCAGTCATGCCCGCTGTCGTCGTCCGCCAGCGCAAGCCCTGGAGGCGTCGTGACGGTGTCTTCCTCTACTTCGAGGACAACGCCGGTGTCATTGTCAACCCCAAGGGTGAGATGAAGGGTTCCGCCATCACTGGTCCCGTTGCCAAGGAGTGCGCCGACATCTGGCCACGAATTGCCTCCAACGCCGGTACCGTCGTCTAAGCGTTTCCCTCTACCATCTTCCCCCCCTTTTACACACTCGCATCTTGTATTTCATATGGTTCCTTAACCGGACACTCCCATGCACATACGCAAACGCATACTGTTTTGCGACGGGCGAGCGGGAATCTCTAGATCACGTCAAGTGTGTCCTGTCGTCACACTTTCATCGCCTTATATACGACATACACTCTACCACTTTCCCCAACCACCCCCCAAAAAATGACAGCATGGTCCTGACATGATCTCAGTTCGCTGATTGTGACTGCTGATGTTTGCGCTGTGGTTCAAGAAGCGTGATAAATGAGCTGCTCGTGTGGACAAGAGCGTCAAGGTGTCAAGGTGGACTGCATCTTGTACGCCTTCGCTTTGACGTTGGCCAAAATTTGACGCTTCAGCGCCGCGGCAAAAGCGATTTTGTGGAGGTTTTGACGTTATAAAACTTGAGAAGGCTTTGCCGTCCCGCCTCCTCGCCTCTCTTCCACCATCTCGAATCTGCTCACTCCAGCTGCAGACCCATCAGCCTCATAGCCATGCAGCACCTCCGACCATGACGAATTGAAGAGGAACGGATCCTGAACTCGCCAGCGTTCTGCAAGCAGACGAGTCGTGGGCTCAGGATCGTAAAACTATGCAGCAGACGGCGGTGGCTGACCAAGCAGCTACAGCAGGCAGCAACGGCGGCAGCAAGACACTCGAAGAGCAGCTGTTGAGCCTCAGCATCCACGAACCAGCCGGGGAGCTTCTAGCACAGCTCGGCGAAGCAGCAGATCACTCGGCGCTGCTACCTCAACCTTCGCTACCCCCCGAAGTGCTCGAAAGAGTGGTACGCCACCTTCAACCTGGTGTGCTGATTGGCGACCCTGTAGCACATGTCACGTTGATACGACTCAGTTGCGTCAGCCGGTTGATGCGCTTTTGGGCTCTGGATGCGCTGTATTCGGTGGTGATCTTGCCTCGTCACGTTCGAGAGTTTCGCAAGTGGTACTCGCGGTCCGTCAAGGCTCAACCAGCGTATCAGTTTGCGGGGTTCACAAGAGCGCTGTTTTGCTCTCTGGATGATGTTTCGGCTCTTACTTCGTTCTCGGCAGGATGGGATCACGAGCTGCTGCGACTGCTTCATTACTGCGGACCGTCGCTGACGCATCTGTCGCTTTGGCGTGCCGAGTCGATGGCGCTGCTCCGGGATCCAGGGCAGGTGAGGGAAGGTTATCGATTTGGTGCTTCGCAGCCGGTGCAGGTTTGGGGAGAGCAGCCGGAAGAGGAAGGCGATGCGGAGGCAGAAGCGGCTGAAAAACAAGGCGATCTCAATGATGAGGATCTGACAGCTCCCGAATCGAAGCACGCAGACGACCTGTTTAGCAAGGACGAACTCGACGATATGCCTGGTTGGCTCAAAGCTGAAATCCGATTACAAGGCACTCGCGCTGTCACCATCCGTCACAAGGCTCACCTCACCCCAACCAGACGTATCGCACGACGTCAACAGGGCTGTCAACCAACACACTTAAGCATCATGATGAGCTTACCTCTGCTCGAGCACGAAGATCCCAAAGTTTTCTCGCGCATGCTCATATGGCATCGTGTACAGGAGCTCGACGTTCACATCTCGACACCTGGACATACGCCCAAGATTCTACGCCTTCTTGCGAGTTTAAGGGATTCTCCAATACGACGGCTGAGGATATCGACTACCTTCTCGTCGTTCTGCATGATGACGCCGCCGTTCCCTCCGTCTAAGCGACAACGTGAGGCGGCTGCGAATGGTGGAGTTGAAGAAGCTTATGCAGCATCGATCTATGACGAAAGTGCAGCTAGGAGCGATTATATCCCCACTCTCAATCTGTGCGATGCGCTGACTAGTATCTTGCACGACGAAGCACTGCGTAGGGTACTGGTGGACGAGTTGCAGGGTAGACCGCTTGCTGCGGTGCCGAATACGGAGCAGATGCTTATTAGGAGATGTCTCGAAGGTCCCAATCGGAGGACGGGCGATGTCGCTGGCTGTACGGAGGGTGTCACGCAGAGCGAGACTGATTCATTGCTCAAAGCGAGCATGCAGTCGGACGCAGACGCCCAACGACAGGCAGAATTGGGCCGCAACTTTCGTCTCACCATCACACGAGGCAACCAGGCCATGTGGGCGAAACTCAAGGATCGATTGTGGGATTTCAGACAGAGGGTTGAAGGGGTCAGTGAAGGGTCGTGGGAGCTTCTTTCTTAGCTTTTTGGCTCATCATGTATCACTCACAACCCAAAAGTGTTGCATCTGCCCTGCATGCCGCAGTCAAGTGACGTATCAGACACAAACGCACCACCACAAAACAGAAAATGTATCAAAACTGACAGTGCTTGAAGAGCTGTGATCGTATGCGAGCCCTGTTGCGCCTTGCGATGAGCGTGAGACGAGCGTCGATACTGCTGTCAATTGCCAGGTTCATCCAGCGTGATTGGCGACTCAGAGCGTTCTTTCTGTCTGTCCGAGATTGAGCCGTGGCTACAAAATTCAGGCACAGACACGAGACTCGTTGCGGCTGTGAGTGAAGCAATCAGCCAAAATCCCAATTTGCCTCCGCATTCCGGCAAATCTAAAAAAAAGGCGTTGTCGCTATCTCCTTTTTCTCTCTCTTTCTCTCTTTTTCGCTTCAAACACCATCGTATGCTGCTCAGGTCTGCAGGCTGCGGTCCTCCAACAGGCTAGCACACCGTGCGGAAGCCGGAGAAGCGACGCTCGTCTGGTAGCAGCACCTCCACTACGCAAACACTGCCCAACATGCAGCAACCAACGCAGCATATCCCCATGAACTTGGGACAGCCCACTGGAGGGCTCGATTCGACAGGGCATCAAGCAGGGCTCTTCCCAAATGGCTTGCCTCACTCCTCGATGGCGACGGACCCACTCACTTCCGCGCTCAATCTTCTACCTCCTGAGCTGCTGCAGTCGCATCAACATCAGCAGCAGATGCACAATCCTTTCGGTCATCTTGCTTCGTCTCAACCGGGCGCTTCTCCTTCGCTGCTTGCCCATGTGCAGAACCAGCTTCAGCCTTCACCTCAGAGCCTGCTCGGGCAACAGCCTCATAATCCACAGCCGCAACAAGCGCAACTGCCTGATGGTCAGCAGTCGCGTTCGCGCTCACAGCAGCAACGACAGTCGTCGCAACCACATCAACAACCGCAGCAACAACGACAACCACATCAGCGACAACGCAATCAACCTGCGCCTGGTCAGTCGAGTCAGCAGGGATCGTCCTTGCGTCCTCAGCAGAGCAACGTTCATTTGAATCCGCAACAGCATCAAGCCAACCCTCAAGCGCAACCACCGCCGAATCTTGCCCAGCTGCTTGGGGCGAATGCTGCCGCTCTCGGTGGTCCTCAGCCTTCGCTCCTGCAAGAACATGCTTCCATCCTGGATCATGCTCGCTCTTCGGTCTCGACCTTTTCGCAGCAGATGCACGATGCCAAGCAAGCAACGCCAGCCGATCGGAGCGATATTCGCAATGTCGTGTCGACCCTCGAGCGTGCATCCAAAGCTCTCGTCTCGGAACTCGATCAAGGAGTGTCCAAGCTTCGGGCGCTGTCAAACTCGCCAGCTTACAACAATATGGCGGGCTTGTTCAACACCACAGGCTCAAATTTGCTCGGGCAAGGCGCTGGCGCGGGGAATGATCTGTTTGCCGCTTTGAATAACTTTGGATTGGCCGGCTCTGGTATGCAGCAGCAACAACAGCAGCAGCAGCCGAATGCGGCTGGAATGCCCTTCGACCTTGGTCTTGGCTTCCAGCAGAATCCTCACGCCAATGGCATGTTCAACATGAATGGCCAAGGCGGTACAGACTCTCCTGGTGGCGCACCTGGCTTCAATAGCGCCTTCTCGAACGATGTTGGCGGACGGGTGAATGGTCAGCAGGCACCAGGTGGGCAAAATGCGCCTTTGATGTCTGCTCTGCTTGCTCAGTATCTCTCAAACACGACGGATCCGTCTAGCCGGACGGGTGCGTTGTCGCTCTTTCAGTCGCTTGCTAACGGCAACGCCAATCAGGCTTTCCCGAACTCAATGCAAGGTCTTGAAGCTTTGCTCAATCAAGGATTGCCGCACCAGCAGCAGCAGCAACAGCCGCATCAGCAGCAATCTCGTCCAGGTATGCCAGACATGGACGGCAATCGACTCAACAATCATCAGGCTGCAACACAGCTTGCTAACGGTGTTCCGCTGACAAACGCTGCCGCACTCGCTGCTTTGACATCGCTAGGTGTCACACCGACGATGCTCGAAGCTTTGGGTCTGGGGTCTGTGGCACAGCAGATGCTTGATGCTCCGACTGATGGCGGGCGTAAGCGAGAAGGTTCGAACAAGCCTTCTGGTCAACAGCGCCGCTCGCCGGATCTTCGGGATGAGAGTCCAGAAGTGGAACACAGTGATCCCTTCTCAGAGCCGGCGAGAAAGAGGAGGAAGCAGGCTCGATCCAAGGCCATCGGCGCTTCACATGCTGAAGCCAGTTCCTCAAAGCCGTCATCTCAGACACCTGACGCTCAAGATGTGCCCAGTGCGCGCGCTAGCAGCGCTTCGGTCAAGGCTCCAGCCTCTGTCAGCCATCTTGAGCGCAATCTGTCGTCCAATCCGAACAACCCCAATGTCGCAGGTCCATCAGATACATCCAAACGCATCCCCACGCTCGGCGTCGGACTACGGCAGGAAGGGGACAAACGATACCGCAATCGCAAGCTTCTTCGGGATCTGCGCGAGCATCTCTATCGCTGGCTAGGCACTGACGAATTCCGTAAACTTCGCAACACGTACAAGGTCGCTGAATGGGTGCCCAACCCGCACCTGACGGAAGAAGAGAAGCAGATCCTCGCCTCTTTACCACCAGGCACGGTAGCGCAACCACCGATCACGACGCACATCTTCCACGTCGATTTCACCAGTCGAGATTTCTACCGTACCAACCAGTCGCTGATCGATGCGATCGTTACTGAAGGGTCGAAAAAGGTCGAAGCGAAACCTGAGGCGTACGCTATTGTTCCCGGGACGATTGACAGGGATCACTTGGAAGACGTAGCGAAAGATTTGATGGATTCTGCGCGGTCTGGATTCCGGATGTCTCTCCGAACAGGATTGCAAGCTGAGAAAGAGGACAAGGAGAAGCATGAAAAGTATCGCGGAGTTGAGAGGGCCAAGACCAAATGTAGGAATAGGGAGATTGGAGCGTCGAGGTTGAGGCATGCTATACCCAAACAGCTTCTCATCCCTGGAGCGTATTCGGACGATGCAGCGAGTGACGAAGATCTGCACGGTTTGACGAAATCGGAATGGAAACGTCAGAGGTTGCGCAAGCTGAGGATAGCAAAAGGGTGGGAAGCAGTTACACCCAAGTGGAGGAACAAGCATCTGACGAGAGCGTATCACAAGGCGGATATAGTGAGTAAGAGCAAGCAGATGGCGAGGTGGAGAAGGGATGATCCGGTGGATTTGCCTATCCCTATCAAGCTGTACGGGAAGAGTTTGCCGAAAGCGTTGTTCGACGAGGAGTGGTTGAAGGAGCATAGGAAGGAGTTGGAGGATGAACCTTACTGCATTCGGATCAACGATGCGGAGGTGGAAGGGTGGGACGAATCGCATCATCCTTTGGGGGAGGATACGAGTGATGAGATGGAGTGGAGTGATGCCAAAGAGTCCAAGAGGCGGCAGAGTCCGGTGCCGTCGAAGGGGAAGGTAGAGGTGAGGAAGGATACACCTCCTGCTGCGGCTGGTGGAACTGCGACAGAGGCGTGTAAGAAACCAGACGCGGCTCAAGCAGCGGAAGATTCGGGGACAAGCAGCGTCTCCTCCAGCTCGCGAGGCGCGTTGGACGCCGGTGCAGATACGGCGGGTAGCGAGAGCGATTCGGATTCGTCGGTTGTGGTGGAGAAGGGCGATGTTGTTTCGGAAAAGGTGAAGAGCGGTCAGCAGACGCCGACCGTTGTGATTGATGGCGATGTGGGGAAGGAGAAGGAGAAGGGTGTACAAGAGGTGTAGCGCGGATCGGCTTTCGAGTTTTGTATGGGTATAATGATGAACATTTGGATTTCTCGGTCTCTTCCTCATCGTGTGATTGCTTGAACTTCCGCTGCTTTGTGAACTGCCACTGATACGATCTTCCAACACCTCTGACGTTGAGCATCGTTACCCGTCGAGCAAAAAGATATGAGCCCACGACCCACAGAACTTGAGAAAAATGCGGCAGCAAAAAGGAAGGAGGTTTCATGAAAAGGAGCAAAAAAAAAGATCGAAAGTTTTCTCCGAATCCGGGAATTGAACCCGGGTCTGCGCCGTTATTATCTGCGCGGAGAAGGTGTGTAAATGACAAGGCGCCGTCATAGCCACTAAACTAATTCGGATCCTTTTGGTTGTGATTGCCATTCCGATGGTTGCGTACATATATCGTGTCAAGAGGTTGCTGCATAATAAGAGACTGAGGGACTGAACAGTTTCTCACACGTCAAACTTTGAATCCGGTCGCTCAAAGACTTTTGGCGCTCGCTAGGCTGGGAGAAGCAACGTGGACGCAACAGTATGCTCTCTCTCTCTGCTCGACGTCGACCGCGGCTGAGGTCACTGCAGCCAAGTGGACCAAGAACGGCGACTCCCAAAAAAACAAAACTGCACTACCAAGTATGTGCATGCTATGCGCCTTTACCGGTCTCTTAGAGGCCAGCTAGCCGAGGGATGCTTTGTGCTGCAGGAAGTGACCCGCCTGGGTTGTTCACTTCTCCCCATTGCAATCGAGAGGCTCGTCCTTCTTTCGGTCCGTCAGCAACACAGTGCAGCGTGTTGGTTCAAAAAAAGCTTCTAAAAACCGCATGATATCATGCCTCGACTTTCGGCAGGTTTTCAAGCGTCATTCATGCTGTTATTTCTTTGGAAGCGAGCAATACCAGAACGTCACCACCACATGTAGCTTCCCACACACACACACACAGTCGAACGAGAGAGAGCAAACCGGCAAAACGCACCACGTCGTACGAAGCCCAAACTCGGCTGATGAGCATCTGAATGTAGAGTGATGAAATCTTTCCAAACCTCGGCAAGGCAGAAGTTGTCCTCGGTTAAAGAGTGTAACTGTCGCGTGGCAAAGGTAAACTTTCCGAGACATTTTTTTTGGCAGAACTTTATTGGCTCGAGGTTGGTGGACTTGGACCACCCAGGACGTTTGCGGTGCGGCGCTGTGCAAGCTGTGGGCGGTGATTGATGCGTGGAAGAGGGGAGAGGGAATGTCGATTCTTCGGTTCAAGCTGAAGCCACCGCGATGCAGTCGAGCGACGGTGTGGCTGCCAAGAAGTGCAATCTTCGGGCCGTAAAGTTCCAAGGGTCGCAAAAGGTAGGGAGGTGGACGAGTATACAAAGCCGTACGTTAAAGTCGAAACGACGTTCTGTCCGTGTTTGCCGAAACACCACGAGCTCTAAAGGCAAGTGCGAGCGTGAAACACGCACGACATTGCTTTCGGGACATCCTTCCGAGTAACAAAACACAAAGCAACTTCACCACGTCGAGTCGAGCTTGCATGTACGATCCTCTTGCCAAGATGCAAGAAAAACAAACCAGGTCTTACCTTTCATCTAGGAGCGATGTGGTTGGTCGAAAGCTGGCTCGCAGAGGACGCCGGCAGGCCAATCATACGTCTGTCCGACTTCATGGGTTTTACTGCGAGCAGACGGTAAGAGTCGGCTTAATAGCCGGAGCATTCCATGTGACAACGAACGTTAAGCGAGGTTGAGAGTAAGACCACAACGAAATCGTTTCGCATGCATGGCAGATCTCGCCATGCTTTCTGATTGGACGTTCTCAAGAGTCTTGACTTGGCGGCAAACTGGTTCCGTTTCGTAAAAAAGGTAGCATGCATGAATTCGCCGAAAACGCCGCGGAGCAATTTCGTTTTGTATCAGAGGTTTTGCATCAAACAAACCAGCGTTTGAAACCAATCATGATCGGCCTATTCCACGAAGGGTGGTTGTATCAGCAGAAGGAGATGATTGAGTGTTCTTGGCTGCCAAGCATACCAAGGACTTGTTGCTGTAAGGCGGTCGAACTGCGGTCAGGACCCTTGTTCGCCCGGAGAAGGTTCGGTACTGATGCCAAGGGAGAAAGAGGACGGAAGGTGACGCTGAGAAGCGGCGATTAGACCGGCATCAGTCTTTTTTCAGGGTGTTTTTTACGCCTCTCCAGTAACTACTCTCTTCGACGGCTATGTGATGGCGATCACTTGACGAGGGACACCGCCTCGTGGCAAGTTGTTCAGGAACGAAGCGGTGGGCTGAGTTTGAAACAGCATGATTCTTGAGTTACTTGTTCTCACTTCCGACTCGGACAGCCATGCGCCGAGGGACTGAAGAGGGGGTCGACGCGATGAAGCGGAGCAAGCCGGCAGGGGACTGAGGTTGAGCAACGTCGACATGGGTCGGGGAAGCGTCTCTGTTGGAAAGACGGGCTGGCTCTGAACGGGTATTGGCTCCCCCCAGAGCGGGTTATGCTCGCGAACTTGACCACATCCTCGTCCTGGACATTCTCGTCGCTTTTCTCGGCCAGGCCACCCTCACATTCTGTAACCACTTCTCTCGAGCACCAATTGTCACCGCCTCATCGTCTGTAAAGCTTCGCGCAAAACATGGCCAAGACAAAATCCCGAAGCAGTCGACCGTTTTCGAACCCAAAGCCAAGCAGCTTGGCTGCTACTCTTCGGCGCACAGCCTCGATCTAGCGCCACGTCGATCCCAAACCAGGTCGTCCGGCAAGCGCTGCATATGGTGAGCTGCTGCAGGTAGGTCAAGCCAAGAGCCGCCCGAATTCTTCTTGACCAATGAGAGCAAGAAACAAACACCAAAAAAGAGTTTCACAATTGAGGGTCCTCCCTACTCAAAAGTCCGCAAGGTGTGTTTGCTGTGGTGCCGAGAGAAGGAGAACCCTGAGATCTGCAAACTTTACGCTTTTTTGAGTCGCAGCTGGAAAAAATCCCGGCCGCTGTTCAGGAACCAAAAGTGCGCGCGACCTGCACGAGGCATACGGCGAACAAGGGAGGGGTTTGCTTTGGAGGTAGGGTTCGGGGCTGACTTTGGTTCTGAATGGCATTCCTTCCCCGCCGGTCTGAGAGTGAATAGGAGAACCACCCGGATGGAGTTGTGGCAGATGCTCGGTCCAATGAGGTCGCTTCGGTCTCGTATGGTAGGTGTACAGTACGGCACCAATCGGACGAGTCTGCCCTGCGATCACCGGTCCTAGCTGCGGTTTTTGACGGCGAGTCACGGGCGGGTATGTCAAACGTAAACCGTCGGAACTTGAAGGTAGTTACAGGGCAAAAGCCTAGACCGGGACGACGTCGGGGGACGAGATGAAGAGCGCTTTTGCGGATTATGACCCGCTAAGTTACCCGCTACCCTCATGATGAGCACGCTGTCGTCGACATGAACAATGAGCGAGCATGAAACTGTCATGCTGTGCCCTTGCGGCTGTTTTGTTTGGTAACTCGACAAGCGGTTGTTCCCGAGCTCGGTGTTGGCAGCTGAGTCGATATCATTTCCTGATTCTCTCGGCCGTCTTATTGCTAGCTGTTCGGACTCGCCGTCTCTGTCTGTCTGATCACGGGAAGAAATGCCGACGATGATAGCTTGCTCGTCATGCTGGACGGAGTGAGACCCAAATTTCGGCCGCGGCTGATGGAAATTTGGCTGTGCCGAAACACCGAATTTCCACCGTGAACAGAGCGCGCATTCGCCGCGGACCGTATGCGACCGACATGCTCTTATGCTGTGACCATACAGCTCCTCCGTCGACGCCAGTCAAGCTTTTCGAGGTGATGTGTACGCCTCCAGCTTCAGACCAGCCAGCATCGTGTGACCCTCTGTGTCAGCTCTGTTTTTCGACGGGACAACAACAACAACAACAACATCGGCATGAAAGTTGACCGTCTTCGCTTGCCTGGCCTACACCGGCCAAGCTTTGAGGAAAGGCGCGCAGACAACCTCAATGTCGCAACATGGTGCTGCAGGTTCAACCCACTTTTCATGAACTTGGACCCTCGGGTGCTTGTCGTGCAGGCCACGCTGAGCTCAAGTAAACGTGCCAGAATATGACTATGCTTCGAGGTTTTTGCCCCGCCTCGAATAGGATTTCATGACATGGGCCGAAACCGGATGCAGGTGGTGAAGTCTATCCAGTCTGCAGGTTTTGCTCGCTAAGCTGCTCTGCGTTGCAAATAGAGTAGGCTTTGAATCTACATTGCAGCATGCATTTGAGATTCATTGACTGATCATATTGATCGGCATCGCCAGGAACCTAGCTGACGGAAGAGGTTAGGCTCTAGTTTGTCACTGTAGTGGGGACCGGTCTCGAGCGTGTCTCACACATAATCCTAGACTGGCTCGCCGGTCCCAGGCTAGCCACTGTGACGAAGGGAAAAAACACACAAAAGTGGCGGATGGTCCACGCCACCAGAGACAGAAGCCTCTGCCGATTTTCCATTCCAGGCTAATGTTAGGCGGGTTCACCCAAGCGAGGTTTTTAAGCATGAAACCGAACGGAATGGAATGGCAGTTCCAGCCTCGGCTCATCCCCTGGACTGAACGTTTGAGATGCTTCCGTTCTGTGGAAGCATGGTCGTGCCGCCACCACGAGGGCTTGTTGATCCAACCCCGGGGTTAAGCCTCATTCTTGCTCCGCCACTCGCTGACTCTTGGACCGCCACCTTCCACGCCGTGTCACCAGACTCGCAGGCCGCCACTGAGTTGCAAGCGTCCCAAGACTTGCCGAGACGTGGACAAGAGCCATTGTACACTATAAGTGGCTGCAGGTGGCGCCGTGCCAGTGTGACGCCAGCAGCCTTTCGCGTGTGGACCGGTCATTGTATTCATGCGAGACCCCGACGAATCGCCTAGCATACGTCGTTGAGGGGTCCAACTGAATGCCGACTCTTCGGAAATGCGGAGTTTTTTTTTTCTGCTGTCGTTCTCCAAGGCCGTTTTGTTCGCTCACAGTGTTGGGCCGTTAGTGAGGACTGTCGCTTCAATATGACAAGTGGCTGCCAGCGTAATGCCTAAGTGGCATGACCGTCGATACTTCGCCCGTGTGTCACCTCGCTTGGCGAACGGACTCCATGTTGTTCTCTCAAGCGAGACTCCCGCTGCTCTCAGCAACTTTACTTGTCGTAATGACCCTGTCGGCTCCAGGGCATGGTAGACCACTCACCGGTCAAGCTCTATACTCAAGTGGCTAGACACCATCCCGGATTCTTATTCATCTGGGGGAAATCGTTGCTCCAAACTGGGTGTGGTGTTGACTTGATGGTCTCTTGTTCATCTCTCGGCTGGAACAAAATGCTCTACTTTGGCTTGGAATCGCATGAAAGTTGACACAGTAGCTCGAGAGTTCAAGGTCCGCAGTTAGGCCGCAATGGTCACAAAGTCATGTAAGTAGGGATCGGTCGGGATGGTGTTTGCTTCAAGACTAAGATGTCCTCAGCGTCGACAGGCACCTGATCAGTGTCGTTTGTCTGGTACAACTGAATTGAGAGAAATTTCCAAGGGGACGTAAAGAAATGCTCCGCACTTGCCTTGCTGCATGCAGGCTTGTTCTGCAGCTGCTGCAGATTTGCATGCTTCTCAAACTTTTGGCCTCAAACCCTGCAGCGATTCGTTGGTCGGAGTTTGAACTGGAAAAAAACTCTTTCTGCAGGCAGCCGGGTCGGGTCCCCTTTTGCAACTCACTCTTTCACCTTTCAAAGCAATGAATCGGCACTGAGCCCACCATTGTAGTCAATGACAAGTAAGACCAATGTGTGGCAGCTCTGAACTGGCAAAGACAACTAAACAATATGAACTGATCTAATGATGATCAACGTCTAACCATTTGCGTCTGCATTGTTGACCAGCAGTGGTCGGGAAGGAGGCTGAGAGGGTCCAATTCAGCCCGCCTGTCCCCACTGATGAAAGACCGTTGGCATCAATGACAAGTCGACACTGACGGCCTCGCAACGGCATCAAGTCTTTGTTCAAGGTGTTCCGACAACGAACGCTTCGCTTTCATCTTGTTCATCTTTTGCTCACCATCAAGTGGGGTGTCCCCACCACGGCCGTAAGGTTGAGACATGAAACAATGCCAACTAGTTCGATAACTGTACTTGGCATTGTCTTGTCTTGTCTAGCACATCCAGAAGATGGTCTCTTTGTCTGAGCAATGCGCACGGCCTTGTTTGTGCTTCGAGAGAGAGAAGGATTGACAAAAGGAGTAACTTGACTGGCTGGTGCGGTCGCTGGCAAGCAGGAGGTGGTCCGGGATTCGACCGTCAGTTTGGCAAAGTGTCATTTTGCTATTGGCTGCCAGAGAGACAAAGCCTCATGTCGGGCTTAAGAATTGACGACCCTGCAGCCAGCCAAGCTGAGACTGCGCCTCTTTTGCCTGCTGCCCTTTCCCACAATGGCTTTCTTGATTGGCCAGCTCAGTTGCTAAAAAGCGGTGTAGAGACGGCATTCCAACGTCCAAAAAGGGACTCCCAAGATCCACCGAAGTGATCTCAGGGTCGGGAATTCCATCATCTTTGCGAAGCATGAATAAAGTAAAGCCAAAAAGATGTGCCAGAACTCGCGCTCACCAACTAGCAGTTTCGGCAGATCTACGGATGAGCGGCATGAGGTGTTCCCAGACAAAAAACGAGTGAGACTGACGAGAGCAGAGAACCGCTCGTCCGCCATCGTGAGTTCACGAGAGGCCACGCTGTGCTTAGCGAGGCTCTAAATTTCATTTACTCTGTCTCTATGCAAGTGCCACGCAGCGAAAGACGACGAGGCGAAATAGCCGTGTGACATGGCTGGTTGTGTGCCTCGGCTCAATAGTCAAAATAATACCGAAATCCAGCCGAGTGAGCCAGCGAACCTCTCTCTTTTGCTCGCACTCTCTTCAGCCTGAACTAAAGTTAGCAAGCATTGTCCAAGCTCGTCTCACACCGGCATGATCGAGCTGAACCAGAAAGCTGGAGATATATGCGAAGCTGACAATAGCTCTTGCTGGTCTAAGAGTTGCTCGCTCTACATCATAGATAACGTAGTATGAGCTCAGAGAAGGTGATGGCTCGAGGTGAGCTGATGTCAAGGCTGTTTCTGGCTGCTTGTTGTGTTGGTTCGCCTTGGCAAAGTTATGCGAAACGGCCTTCGGATGTGCGCGTTTGCGTTAGTGGCGTCGCCGGGATCTGCGCACTAAACGTCGGTCAACCTGCTGCAAGTCCAAGGCCAAGCAGCGGTCAAGTGTCTTTTTCTCTCTCTCGGCACAGCTTCTGCCATGTCCAAAACAAGGCTGAATAGCCACTCAGCTGTAATCTCTTACTATCGAGACAGTAGATGTGTATGGCAGAGAGAGAGAGAGAGTGTGTGTGTGTGTGTGTGTGTTTAGCTTTGGCACTCATCTACCCGGGCTTAGCGGAGGATGATTTTGATGCTGATGACAGGCGGAAGCCGTATGCGATTCTGCCGTAACCCAACGCATGCGAAAGGGGTCGCTTCAACGCAAAACAATGAGGGCGATGAGTCGAATGACAAGCTCGTCCGGCGAGAAGAATTGAGGGTGCAAATACAGCACAAGCGGCGGCGCAGGTCAAAGTGGAAGGATGAGAGCCGTCTAGAAAGGCATCTTACTTGTGACGAAACCAGCTGCCTCGCTTGCCACTCAGCCAGAGTGAGAGGGTGTGAAGCTGAGAATCTGCGGCTCTGGCTCTGTCATCGCATGAGAAATCCGTTTGCACAAGTTCCAAGATTTGGCCTCTGTCATTGTGCGTGTAAAGTTTTTGGTTGCTGTCTTGATGCGATTCACACGAGGTCTCAATTCTTCTAAAATCTCGAAAAATTTCAAGCAGATTGGCCTGTCACCTTGTCATCTTAACTCCGCTTCCACCTCTGTTCGGCCCAACTGCGCCGTTGCGACTTTTTCTTCAGCGTCGCGCGCCCGCCAGTTTACCTTCACCCAGATTGTTTCTTTCGAGCCATTCTTCTGGCGCAGCAGCTTCCTTTCTTCTTGTTCGTGGTAAACTCACTCGCCTGTTGCTCGACTGCCTGCCTGTCTGCGGCTTGCTTGCTTCGAACGACAAATTCCTCTGTTCAAGTGCCCTTTCCTTCCTTCGAATGTTCTTGGTCATGAACATATGCCAATGCTCCCATTCGCTTGTTTCCTCCCCTCTGCGCAGCTCACACGCTCCTGTCCCTGATCCAGCTTGCAGCTTTGCGCTTTTGTCGGTCTGTCACTGTCACTTTCAGCCGAGACCGTCACACACTTTTGCTTCATTTGGGTGAGCTGAGCCCGCTAGCTGCGCTCCTTTTTCGCTGCCTCATCCATACTTCTGCCGTGGCTCTCCTCTTTCCATCCTCGCCTTGCCTCGCCTCGCCTGGCTTCGCCTCGCCTGGCTCCGCCTCGCCTGGCTCGCTGTTCGCCCGAAACTCAATTTTGGCTTGGATTGCCTTTCTTCCTGAAAGGCGCGCAATCCCACCCAGGCGCGGCATCTAAACTGTACTCTAGAATTGCTCCTGAGCTGCTGATGCTGCTGCTGCTGCTGCTGCGCCTCTCTTTCTCCCTCGCAATTCTTCTCAAACAAGCCAGTCTCATTTCTCACTTCTCATTTCTCTCCCACTTGGCTGGCAATCCCACACGCACCGCACCGCACCGCACCTGCACCTCCCAACCCACACCGCATTCCCTTCATCTCACTCTCCCTTTTCTCATTCTTCCTTTCTCATCCAATCCAATCCAATCCTCTCCCTCAACCTTCTCTCGCTGCCTAACGCACATACCCTCTCTCTATCCACACGCACCCACAAAGCCAAACAAAGCTCAGCTGCGCTTCCACCTTGCATTGCAGAACAGCGCACCACCTCGCCACCAATCATCCATCGGTCCAGCACAACAGCTCTACTGCCGAGACCCAAGAAAAAGCTCCCGTATAGGAAGCACATACCTCTCATCCTCAGCCCATATTATCCCATTCGAGCATCGTCGTTGCTCGTCAACCCCCCCAATCTCGTTCATCGACTATAATCACATCTGTCTACCTCACATATACCTACATCTAATCACCTCCATCCCGACATCCTCCTCACTTCAATCACCTCCGCAAAAAACGCTCAGTCCGCCACCAATCAACCTTCTCTCCGCTCACATTCGGACTTCGTCACCATCATCCTCACCTGTGACTTCTGCTGCGCCGCCATTGCTACCTCGCATTACAGAGCAGCACCCGCCTCTTCCTTTGACACTCTCGACACCTGAATCTGTCTTCTAGAGCATACCATCTACTCTACCGACAGCGTCCACCTCATCACCCTACCATCTTCACCCGACATACACATCGCCCATGATGCAAGCACCAATTCCAATTGCACAGGCCCCTGGCCGCATGGATTCGTTCGCCTTCCAACGTCCCGGAGGTCTCACACCACGAGCTTCCTCTAGTTTTGTTGGCAGCGCAAGTTACAAGGAGCCCATGGCCGTTTCTTTCGGCAAAGATGTCTCAGAGTAAGTATACCTTCGCTCCGTTCGTCAACGGCAGCTCATCTTCCAAGGGTCTGGTCTGCAACTCAACCTAACTTTCTTTTCACTGCATCCTCGGTTCTCACGCCCCACAGAATCATGGACTACTCCATCTCACGCTTCGGCACTTCCACCGAGTCGGATGTCACCGTCGCCCCTTCGTCTGTCAGGCTCGAGTCCACCTTCTGCCGCAACTTCACATGCTGTGGTCAGAAGCTCGACGACCTTCACGACCTCCTCCAGCACTACGAAGAGTGCCATGTCCGCTTCGAGGACGATGAGATGCCTGCCATGATTGCCGATGACGAGGTCGAGTCCTCGGGCTCCTCAAATGCTTCCACATCCCAACCTTCCAGCCCTCGTACCTCGAACGCTGGCTCTACCTCGTCGGCCGCCGCCACCGCTACTGCCGCTACCACTCCTGGCGCCACCTCTGCCACCACCATTAGCGACTCGGACGTCACAACCCCAACGGGTCTCGACGACACTGACAAGGCTTCGGCCTTTGACACAGCAATCATGCGCTCGCCATCCCTCTCCAAGGGCAAGAAGCGTTCGTTTGGTCAATACAGCGCTTCTTCCTCAAATCCAAATGGTGCCATTCACCAGTCTTTGAGGAGAGCTCTCATCGACGGCGGTGTGGGTCGCAGAGCCCCTGGTACGCCCAACATTTACGCTCCCAACTCGCCCTTCTCCACACCTGGCAGCTCTATCCCGGGCACACCGTCGCTCGACTCGGAGAGCGATGGTTACTTCAGCAGCGGTCTCAACCCTGCCGCCTTCTCGGCGCTCTCGATCCGTTCGAGCAATGCCGACGAGCACCACCTTCCCTCGTGTGCTCCTCCCAACCTCTTCTTCCCCGCCTCGGGCACCGCTTCGTCCTCGCAGCCTCCAGCAAAGCGTGAGAAGACCAGCGCGGTCACCAACGCTTCCACCATCGCTCTCGAGAACGCCCTCCGTGCCGGTGCCGCCAACATCGACAAGCCTTACAAGTGTCCTGCCCCTGGCTGCGACAAGGCTTACAAGCAGATGAACGGTCTCAAGTATCACCGTCTTCACGGAGCCTGCAACCAGAACAACCTGCCCATCACTGCTCAGGCCGCTGCCCAGCCACCTACCATCCACATCACCACCAACTCGACCACTGGCTCGCCACAACCCGAGTCGGCTGACGGTATCAAGATCGAGGAAGGTGCGACCACCCCTACTCTGGGCTCGCCATCGTCCCCCACCATCAGCGCCGACTCGTCGCCTGACCCGGCTAGTCCTGCCACTCAGGCGCCCATCCCACTGGGTGACCGCCTGTACATCTGCCAGGTGGGTGCGTGTGGCAAGCGCTACAAGAACCTCAACGGCTTGCGATACCACTACCTCCACTCTGGTTCGCACGGCTTGCTTGGTCTGCAGCTTCTTCAGTCTGGCGGCGGTGCTAGCGCCAAAGTGGATGCTACTGGTCGCGCTCCCGTCAGCACCAGCACGCTCAGCCAGGAGGAGATCGCTGCTGCTGCCCAGGCCGCGCAGTTGGCTCAGGAACAGATCCAGGCTCAGGCTGCTAAGAGCGCAGCTGCCACGGCTGCCGCTGCTGCTGCCGCCTCCGCCGCCGCCCGCAAGGAGGAGAGCGAGCGTCAGATATCGGTGGTTTCCACACCACCTTCCGGGTTGACGCAGGCTTTGCAGCAGCAGCAACAGCAACAACAGCAGGCATCGACACCGACCGCGACCACGACGACGCCACCCCCACCAGCTGGCCTGTAAATATACCTCTGCAGGCTAGCTCGTTGCGACGTTGACGTCGTTCTGTTGTTGTCCTGTCTGTTTTTTGTTCTGTTGTTGTTCTTGTTCATCTGTATTGATACCCGTCCTCATTTTGCACTGTGTTTATATTTTGTTAGTTCGACCCTCGTCGGACCGGCTCCTCAGTTCCCGCTTTTCCCATCGGTTCGAAAACCTCTTCCACCATCGATTGCTACCCTTACGCGCTTCTAGGCGGGTCGCCCTGTTGGACCAACCTAGTCTAGCTTTTCCCATCCATGGTTCTAGTCTCGTTTTTGCACCGTACTCGCATTTGCAGTTTTGCCCCCTTACACTCGCCGTTAATAATTGCATCCGCTTTAGCTGGACTTCTCGCGCCCTTCTTTTTTCGGAGGAGGATACTGCGCCATTCATTGTCTCCAGATCAGGTTTTACCGGTGGATTGAGTCTGCCTCCTTTTACATGTACAGATCTTTTAGTTCATCTGTTTAATACTACCACTCCGCTCAGATACTTGCGCTGATTGTGGTGTTGTTCAAAAGCTAAGATGAAGAATGATGATGGTATGAGCTGAGTATGGAATTGAGTGCTGGTGGTGACTTGTAGAGATAGTAGATCTAAAGCTCAAGGCTGTTTCGATACGGAAGCTCGGTAGAATTTGAGCCAGAGTGTCGCTTTATCTTTTGATTGGCGGCGTGACTCGAAGCGGAAAAAAGGAGCGCGAAGATTGCGATTTCTGTGTTGGGGCCAACTTTTTCAAACGAGTGGGTCTTGCTCCTTCTCAATCTTCCCTTTCTTCCCACCACACACCATCTCGTTCAAACCTATTCTTCACCATGACTGGACGACAAGCAGCAACCACACTTCTGCGCAGCACCGCCTCACCTGCAGTGCGTCGATTCGCCTCGACCTCTTCTACCACCACCACCGCCCAGCGCACCCCACCTCACCTCTTGACGCTCGCCGACCTATCCCCCGCCCAAATCGGCTCGGTGCTCGAATCGGCCATCGAGTTCAAAAATGCCTTCCGAGCTACATCTCTCGCTTTGCCCGAATCCTCCCGCAAGCAGCTTGCGGCCGGAGAATCGCCCATCGTTCAAAGCTTGAAGAACAAGTCGATCGCTATCATGTTTAGCAAGCGTAGTACTCGAACTCGAGTTGCTTCCGAAACCAGCGTCGCCTCGTTGGGTGGTACAGGACTGTTCTTGGCACCTTCCGACATTCAGTTGGGAGTCAACGAGAGTCTGTACGATACGGCTAAAGTGGTAAGCTCGATGGTGGACGGTATTATGGCTCGTGTGGGAGGTCATGATGAAGTCGAATTGCTCTCCAAGCATTCGACTGTGCCGGTGATCAATGCTCTTTCGGCACGATACCATCCGACTCAGATTTTGGCTGATTTGCAAACCATGTTGGAGATCTATGCTCCTGCATCGTCGCCTACCGATCTCACTTCGCTCGCTGGTTTGAAGGTAGCGTGGGTGGGAGACAGCAACAACATCCTCAACGACATGCTTGTCGCCTACCCACGTCTCGGGATCAACCTTTCGGTCGCTACACCCAAGGGAACCGCCTACCAACGCGACGAGCTGGTCTGGGGAACCATGGAAGATGGACTCTCTGCGCTGTCCAAATCCGGCACCTCTCCCGTCAGCCTTGGACAAGTGACCTGGACCAACGACCCGGCAGAAGCCGTCAAGGATGCAGACATCATCGTCACCGATACGTGGATCAGTATGGGTGACGAAGCTCAGAAGGAGCAACGTCTGCGTGATTTCGCCGGGTTCCAAGTGACCGAGCAGATGGCGAAACAAGGAGGAGCTAAACCGGATTGGAAGTTTATGCACTGTTTACCTAGGAAAGGGGATGAGGTGGATGATCAGGTGTTTTATTCCGAGAGGTCGGTGGTTTTCCCGGAGGCGGAGAATAGGAAGTGGACGATTATGAGTTTGTTCGATCGTGTGTTTGGAAGGTGGGAGTTGTGAGGTGGTGGGCACTACTCTGTGTCAAGGGCGATGATGTTCTGCAATTGAAAGATGTGAACTTCTGCGTTTGGTTTGATTGATAGTCTGTGTGAGGAGAGATGAAGGACGAATTGTGAGAAGAAGCGTTGGTGAGGAAAAAAAATGGGAGTGTCAGATTTTTGCGCCTCGGCGAATCACCGAGAACTGCGGCAAGCTCGCCGATTTGGGAACCATCACCGTCGACTCGCCGAGTTACGGTATCGTCAAAGCAAGGTGCTAAGACACTCGCACGCCTTGTAGACGTGGAAGGAAGATTCAGTGAAGCCATCCATGCCAAAAGAAAGCTCAGAATCCGGGGTAAGCCCAATTTGCGGGGTCGCAACTGACACCGGTATCTAGCCCGGCAACGCTTCTCGAGCTGGTCAGTGCGGCCTCTCCACTCCTTCCTATTTGACTACCCCACACACATCCTTCTTCTCCTCCTTCACTTCCTACACCACCACCTTCTCTCATACACCTCCCCTCCTCATCATCACCCCCCATACACCTTCTTCTCAAGATGTCGCCAACCCTCGACTACACCTCCCTCCTCAGCCACACCGCACGCAACCGCATGCCCTCCGCCATCCGCTCCCTGTTCCCCGCCGAACTCATCCCTGGCATGGTTTCGCTGTTATCCGGTAAACCCAATTCCGAAACTTTCCCATTTCAACGTATACTGCTCGAACTCAAACCATCCATCAATCCGGATGGTGAAACCGTCGAAACAGTCTCTATCGAAGGATCCGATCTTGACATTGCTCTACAGTACTCTGCTACTTCTGGTTTGCCTAAACTCGTGAATTGGATCGAGGAGTTTCAATCGACGATTCATTCGCGTGTTAGGGGGGAAGGGTGGAGGTGTAGCTTCGGTAATGGAAGTCAGGATTTGCTGACGAAGGCGTTCGAAGCGCTTGTGGATGAGGGGGATTCGGTGGTTTTGGAGAGTCCGGCGTACTCGGGGATTTTGCCGAGTCTCGTCGCTCACAAAGCAAAGTTGTTCGAAGCAGAGACGGATGAGGAAGGTTTGGAACCGAAGGCGTTGGATAAGCTGCTTGACAGTTGGTCAACTTCACCAGAAACGAAGGATGCACCGTTCCCAAAGTTCATCTACACCACTCCCACAGGTGCGAATCCTTCCGGTACCACCGCCTCGAACAACCGCAAGCGCCAAATCCTTTCCATCGTCGCCAAGCACAACATCCTACTACTGGAAGACGATCCATACTACTTCCTTAGCTTTCAAAACTTGACCCCCGACGCAGATGCAGTTTCCAGAGAAAGGGGTAAGAGCTACTTCAACCTCGAATCGGAACTCGGTGTAATGGGTAGGGTGTTGAGGTTCGACAGTTTCAGCAAGATCTTGAGCGCCGGTCTAAGGTTAGGATTCGTCACGGGTCCTCAAGAGCTACTGGACGCTATAGATCTAGATACCAGCTCCCGAAATTTGCAGTGCTCTGGGACCTCACAAGCTATCGCCTACGCTCTACTCAACAAGTGGGGTATAAACGGCTTCCTGACTCACGCTGACAACGTAGCACGCTTCTACCAAGATCGTCTGCACCGGTTCGAAGAATCAGCTAGCCGCATTTTGAAAGCTTCGCCGTCGATCGCTGATTGGACGAAACCGTCGGCGGGTATGTTTTTGTGGATCCGTCTCAACCTACCTCCGGTAGCAGGGGGAGAGGGAGACTCGTTCGACCTCATCTCTAACAAAGCTAAAGCTGCAGGTGTGCTCGCTCTTCCTGGTGTAGCTTTCAAACCTCCCTCAACTAAGAGCAAAACATCCGCTTACGTTCGAACGTCCTTCAGCCAAGTTCCACTAGATCAGGTCGATACAGCCTTCACCAGGTTACGTAGCGTTGTCGAGGAAGCGTGGCGCGAGGCTGGGTTGCAGATCCCTTCTTGATCTTGCGAATAGAAATGGAACAGATGTTTTTCGTTTGTTCATATACACAAAAAGCCGTGAAGAGGAAGCTGGGCGAGCGACTATACAGAAAAATGTGAAATCTAACCGCGAGAGAGACGGTAATCACTCTCGACACTCGTCGCCAACTGCGCCAACTCCTGCTGAACGCTCGAAAGCAGCTCGGCGGCAGCAGCGTGGTATTCGGCCTGAGCTTTGACAAAAGCACTCAAACTCTTGATCGGCTCGGGATTCTCCAACACCTGCTTCATCAGACTGATCGCTTCCTCCGTAGCAGCCACCAACTTGTCTTCAGCCTGCTCCACCTCACCCCTGTACTGTTCGAGCTTGGCCGAAGCACCAGTGTTCTCAGCCGACTTGAGCGACTGCTTCCAACTGTCGAGGTGGAGACGGGCGTCGGTGACGCTCTGACGTGCCTTCATAGCCAACTGGATCTGAGCACCGAACGAGTTGAAAGGAACATTGAAGCCTTGGATGATCTGGTCGTCCTGTGTCAAACGAGCGTTGCCGAGCCTGTCTTCTGCGATAGCGAATTTCTGGAGTGCTTCACCGAGCTTGGATTCGTCCTTGATGGGTGCTTCGGTGCCGGGTGCCTGTGCAGTGTCGAGCTTGGGAAGACCGGAGAGGTTCGAGGGGTCGGCACCGAGCTGGAGCGCACCGCTGGCAGCAGCGCGAGAGAGAGCGTGGTGAAGCGTCTTGTTGACCTTTTCGGGACGAGCGGTAGGGGAAACCTTGGGAAGGTTAGTGCCGCGAGTTGCGCTTGCAGCCCAAGAGGTAACGCTGTGACCAACGCTTGCCGAGAGCTGGGTGATGCTCTCCTGAAGTTGAGTCTGTTGTTTGCAAACACAATAGGAGGGAAGAGAGTCAGAGATAAGCGTTCCGCATTTACAAACACGATCCTATCCGTCGAGGACTTACAGGGTAATCGTAGCTCTCAGTCTCGTACACCTTGGCGACCTTGATCAAGCCAGTGTGAGCACTCTTGAGCGCATCTACACGTCGTTCCAAATCCTTGTACTCCTGGGGCAACTCGGTGATGTCCTCCTGGTCGACGGCACCAAATCGTTCTCGGGCCTGCTGGTTGAGGTTGCCAAACGTCTTGCCAATGTTTTGGAACTGAGGTCCAACATTGCTGGTGAATTTCTTCCACTGGTCCATAGTGAGTGAGGTTTGCTTTGGGCGGGAGAAGAGAAAAAAAAGGGTGGATGTGGTTTAGAATGAGGTTGCGCAAGGTGATGGTTGAAGAAAGATGACTGCCGCTGAAAGTTAGCCGTGCCAAAGTGTTGCTCTCATTTTTCAACTGCTGCTGCCTGATTTGGGATTGGATGCAAGTTGAGCTGCAAACGCACCGCCAAATGCCTAAGATTGGACTGCGCGACTCCGGTGCCTTTGTTGAATGACGGTCCGTTGCTGCGTGCTGCGTTGTGCTGCGGTCTGCTTTGCACTGTGCCTTGTGCGCTTTGCTGTGCTGTGCTCTGCTGCGCCAAAATTGACGCGTGCTGTCTCCCGTATCACAACTTTTCTCGCACAGGCCAGCCCGATTTGAAAAAAAATATGAAATGTTAGAGTGGGAAACCCGTCTGCTGCGCATTTTGAAGACCCCGAGTAAAGCTTCGAGAGCAACACTTGCCGCCAAATCTGCATTCACCTTTTCACCACCACCACTCCTTCATCTGCTCAGGGCCAAGATGTCGCAGCACGAGCAGGAATTGTATGCCACCATGTATAAGGACGCTATCGGATTTCCCGCCTTCGTCCATCTGCCAGCTTCAGCTCGTCCTCAAACCCGGCATCTGCTTAGTGTCAATAATGTCGAATCGGTAAAGTGCATGTACCGCATTGACGGACTAGGGTCCATAGCAGTCGCTGTGGACCCATTCCCATTTGACACACCGACGGACGAAGACAACGGATTCCCTTCCTACAAAATGCAGATCGCGTCCTCATGGGACATACCCGAAAGTGTCATCAAGGCGCTTTCTGTCAATTTGCGAGGCAATCGGGTCCTGATCGAGAACGAAGAGGACTGGGCAGATTGGCTCAATGCCTACTTTTTCAGGCCCAGTCTACTTCATGCAGGCGGCTCGGATGCGAAGGTCAGGAAGGATTTCGCTATTGAACCTGTCCACATCCATATTATTGTCGACGCCCCAGAGGAGCAGCAACCCGCCACTGCTTCGATGGCAACAAGCGGGTCCGGGCGAGCCTTGGAAAACCCACCTCCCGACCCTTCCTCCACTACAGAACGAGAAAGCATGCAAGCACCTAGAGACCAGCCTTCGCAGTCCACACAGAATGTGCCTCTCGCAGAGACAACTTCCCGCACAGCGCAGCCAACTACGCCGGATCCCATCGTAGCATTCGTCAACAACGCGGTCGGCATTATGATGCAAGCGATTCAGCCACAGCTTCAGGGTCTCCCGCAAGCCATGTTGAGCGCGCTTTCGGCCGCCGACGCACAGAGTCATAATGTACAGAGAACGACGTCTCCCGCAGCCGCCATGTCCCAAACATCGAATGGGGCTGTATCCAGTGCTGCTCCTGCAACGTCCGGATCTGCCGTTCCTACATCCAGTCAAGCAAATGCCAGCCAGGAAGTAACAAACGCGGCACAAAGACAGTCGCTGATTAGCGGGTTCGTCGACGAGCTTTCTCGCGCACGCGTGCAGTCGTCTTCCTCCTCTGCACCTCAGGCTTCTGCGCAATCTGGCGAGAGAGAGACTCCATCCGCCACCGAAGGAGAAATGTCCAACGAGCTGGGCCAAGCTTTCGCTGAAATGCTTGCTCGTCAGCGAGCTGATAGTGCTGCTGCTACCACTGTTGCTACTTCGAGCACCGCTGCGCCCGCGATGGATGTAGACGACGAAGAAGACGAATCGCTCACCATCGTCTCCACCCCTTCTTCGTCATCTCATCGTTCCCAACGCTCTCGCTCCTCCCGTTCTCGTTCTCCCCGCTCGCGCTCACGCACGGCACGCGGTACGACCATCCTCTCCAGCACCACACTCCTGTTTCTCACTCTCATCACGTTCATCTGCACGTTCATCGCCCCCACCACCGCTTCGGTCATAACGTCACTCAACCCTCCTCCGTCCACCACCACCTCTCTGGACGCACGCAACTCGCTCGTCCAAACGCGACACCTCTGCAAATGCACCTGCTTCCAAACCAATTCCACCCTCGTACCGCTCTACTCCCCCACCGACCCATCTAAACCGTGCTTGACGTGTACACGACAGTTCTGTCTCGATCAAGGGTTGGAAATTTGCAAAGGCGCGAAGTTGGAGCATACGGATCACGATGTAGGTACGGGTTTGGAGGGTGATGTTTGGGCCAAGTGTTTTGAGAGGGATAGTTATAAAGATCAATCGATTATTACGTTGTATATATTGGTGGTGGTGGGGTTGGTTGGGTTTGCGGGGTTGAGGGGGAGGTTGGAGAGGTGGTATGGGGAGGGCAGGTTGGGGTCGAGGGGTGTTTTGGATGCTGTGAGGGGGGCGCCTTGGATGAGAGGCAGGTGAGGTGTCGTTTTTTGATTAGGGTTCGAAGTGTCACCACAGGTCAGTTTTTTTTCGCAATGCATCGCACTTTTTCTTTCCATCATTGTCTGTCTGTTCGCGCACAATTTTTTGAGACAAGGATCTATTCGCAACGAGAAACACAACGAGAAAATACAAACCGAAACCTGAACCTCTAAATCTCTACACTCTATCCATCATCGTCTCTCTCTTGTCCCCTTCACCCGCCCTTCCACTACCCTTCCACCCCTTCCCCGCCCTCTCCCTCCACCAACCCCTACTTCTCCCCACCCAACAACTTCCCAACCTCCCCTTGCAACCCATCAATCAACTGCAACACCCCTTCGACCCTCTCGAACCAACTATCCTCGACAAAGTATCCACCTACACCATCGGGCACTTTGCCCTTCTTATGGCACGCCTGTGCATGTTTCCACCAGTAAATTTCCGGAACTTTGATCTCGGTTTCTTTGGGACCTTGCATATCGATGAATTTGTTGCAGCAGTGACAGTGGCCTTGGATGATGGTGGTGCGTTCTTTGGGTTTGACGTTGGTTCGGGTTTTGAAGCGGAAGCTTGTGGGCGGTGTGAAGGGCAGACCGGTGACTGCGGAGATTCCGTGGAAGTTTTGGAGGTGGTAGTTGTAGGCTGTGGCGAAGGAAATGATAGTGGTCAGTCGCTCGATCGATAGAACGAAAAGGTCGAGTGGGGCTGAGCAACTTACCGGAAAACTTGGTCTTGAGGAACTTGACTTTTCCATCTTCGTAGCTGCAGAATCATCGCAAATCAAGATCAGTTGACCCTCTCTGCACATCTCTGTTCTCGTGACTGGCGACTTACCACACAGGACACATGCCCACCTTCTGAGCACTGACACCTTTGACGAATCGCGGCGTGTACAGATCCAGAATCGAACGCGGCCTGTTGAACGCACCGTGACTCCTCTGAGCTCGGTCGACGATGTCTCGAAAGTATTGGTCGACACTGTGATGGCAAGTCAGGGGTCAGAATATGATCTTCCTGGATCAACGAGCGGAGCGCGACTTATACTTACTTGGCATAATTGACGTGTCTAAGAAGCATCTCCAGCACCTCTGGACTGACCGATGAAGGTACCGAGTAACGCTGATACAGCAAGGGAAAGTCAAGATGAACTTCCCAGTTGCGTGGCAGGATGCGCCTACCGCGGTCTCTACGTGACTCTAGTTCGAACGCTTCTTCGGGCTCGTCTTTCAGGGCGCCTCCTCCATGAATCTCGGGATTAAACTCGGAAATCTCACCTTCTTCCATCTCGTATTGGCCGCTTGCATGCCTGTACGCTGCATACTGATTATCCTGCGCTCTGTTCTCTTCAGCATGTTCTACTTGACCTTCATCTATGTTGCGAAGAAGAGTCCTGCGACTTCCTCCGGTCTGTACTACATTCCCCTCGCCGTTCCATC
The DNA here is from genome assembly GCA_928858565.1 of Anthracocystis walkeri. Classification (NCBI taxonomy): domain Eukaryota; kingdom Fungi; phylum Basidiomycota; class Ustilaginomycetes; order Ustilaginales; family Ustilaginaceae; genus Anthracocystis; species Anthracocystis walkeri. The sequence continues at coordinate 376,869 of CAKMXV010000010.1, forward strand.
CGGCGGGATCACGGACCGCTTGGTCGGAAGGGGAAGGCGGCCTCTGGGGCGGTGGAGTAAGCAGCGCAGCGAGACTGAGTACGGGCACGCTGTCCTTGCTTCTGAGCTTGTACCTGCTCAGAGATGAAGCGGGAGAAGACAAAAGTTTCAATGAAGAGACGCTGCCAACCTCGCTGCTAGCGTGTCGACGATCGTCCGAGGCAAGCGTCTTGCTGCTTTTGCTTTTACCCTTGTTGTTCGATTTCGTTCGTTTAGACGGCTTCTTGCCGGCGCGGTTTACCGTGCTTGCTGAGCTACTCGATCTGATGTTCTCTCGAGGCGCAAATTCTTCATAGACCCCTCTCCTTCTTTTAGCCAAGCCATGGTGATCATCGACGTGCCTATCCGAGTCCACAGCTGCGGCTCGCTTGAGACGGGTGCCTAGAGAGGGCGGAGTGTGCCATACGGGTGGCTCCTCGAATCTATTCGAATGATACAATGAGTGATCTTTTCTAGGAACACGGTCGTGAAGCTGACGCTGCTGTGGCAGATCTTGATAAGGTGCTGTCTTGGATGGTGGTGTACCGCCTTTCCACCTGCCATCTCTACCGAGCAAGGGAACAGGAGGCTCGTCAAGATCTGCAGAGGTGTCTGCGGTGCTCGCACTCGTGTCACCAGGATTGGTCGCCCAGAAGGAATTGTCCACCTCGCCTTCGGCATCTTCGTCGCACGATGAGAAGCCTAGTGCAGCCAGATCGTTCGTCGTAGCGTGAGGCGCTTCAAAGTCTTGCAGATGCTGGTCATAGCCGTGGTCGCCGATGCGTGAAGAGTTGGCAAGAACAACGGGACCGAAAGTATCATTTGTAGGAGGGCCGAGAGCGCTCTTCGGGTCGACGTACACGTGCTCCGAGGGATGAGAAGTGCTAGCATCGCGGTGCATCCCTTTGATTGCCTGTCGCCAACGCGCGCTTTCGAGACTGCAGGGCTCGTCCTGATACGACATCGAGGAGATGCTTTCGGTCGAGCAATTCGAAGGTGATGCTGAAAGGACAAAGAGGGAGTAGGGATTGCTGGCGTTTGGAGATGAAGGGAAGAAAAGCGCAATGCGCAGGCGCTTAGGATGTGATCGGCACCAAATCTATTGTCGACCTTGTCGCTGGTGTCCAAAGGCCTTGCTGCAGGTCGAACTTGAAGCCGGCTGTGGGGAGAATGTAATCAGCTTGGGGGTCGACTGGAGGAGAGATGAAGGGTCGTACGAGGAAGGATCTATTTGTAGCGATGGAACGATCTGGAGGAAGAGAGGAGGCAATGGTGCGCTGAGCCACAACTTCTTCGAGGATTTGACCAGGTGAATCAACCCAGGGGCGAAAGGCAGGCAAGTTGCAGAGGCACACTGGATTCGGAAGCCAGAGTGAAAACTTGGAGCATCCGTGCGTCTCCTCTCGTCGTCTTCAGAGCTGAGTTTTCGACGTACGAGAAGAACGTTTGACGGGCCATGCAATGCTGGCGCCAGCCTCGCTTCCAAAGTGTCTGTAAGCTGCACATCAGCCATGTCGAGTGGCTCGAGGACAGCATTGGAGCGGTACAATTTCCGATTTGAGTTGGTTGACTGCATGCAGTTGTAAAGAATCATGAAGAGGCTGGCTGAGTCGCTTGCGGGGCTGGATCATTCGGCTATTCAGATTCTTTCACCAGCTAGAGCTCCTTCCTGGTCCGATGTACCGTCCGACGTCGCAATTCTCAGCAGGATCATTACTCTTTCTTCGGCGAACGATGACTGCGAAAGCCGGGTCTTCTGCATGAGTTTCGAGCGCTATGAGAAGACTGTCTTGCGAATTAGAGCGCATATATCGACATCGCCGTTGAAGAAGCAAATTTGAAGGAGAAAGAGGGAATCGGAAGGGACTCGAAGATGGCTGGCTATATGCGCTGTGCAGCAGGGCAGTGAACGTTGCAACGGGATTCCTTGCCTAAGGCTTGTGTCTCTAGCCAGCCTGGCTAGTCTGCCAGGCTTGTTCGAAGTGACGAGATCTTGTGCTGCAACGCGAGCTTGAGTGACGTCTTGAGCGCAAGTCCGTTCTACGCCTGGAGAGGGGCGACTCTGCGCTGTGTACGAGCTTCATGGCTTTGAGTGCTGAGTTGTCAAGTGAACTGCCCATGTGACTTGCGTGTGAGAAGAGAGAGAGAGACGAAGGAAGAGAAGAAGCGAAAAGAGCTGAAGCACAAGTCGTTGGGCAGATCTGCTGTCGACAAGACGACGCGACTGAAAATTGCAAGTTGCGTTCTCTTTCTATAGTCACACAAAAGCCGTGGCGCAATTGGGAAGCGCGCACCGCACAACCAAAAGTCTCGACCCGAATCGACTCTTAGCAACAGTCACAGGAAGAACTCAGCCTTTCAACACAGTCCAAAAAGCGGAAAGAGTGGAGAGGCAAACTAGCTGTCCTTCTTGACAGACGCGCGGGCTCGAGGGCCGTTCAGTGTGTTGCACACGCCAAAAAACTCAGTTCAGACTCTGCTGTGCATGCAGTCGCTCGCGTCGACAGCATGGTCGATGAGCTCAAGTGTCAATCCTCAGTAAGACAGAATCTTTGTCAGACATCCACTGTACATCGAGAGCTGAATGAAAGGTATGAGATTGCAAAGAGACGATAGAATTCAGTGCGAGAAACAAGATTCGATCAAGTGCTGTGAATGTATGCCACCAAGGATCTGCAGCAACCATGATCGACAAACAAGTTGCTCGTCCGCAGAATTAGAAGAGGACGAGTTTTGCCGGTGCGGTCGACTTCTTCAAAGCTCCCATCACAGCGTCGAGTGCCAACAGCTTCATCAACTCGTCTCGCGTCTCGAAGCTGTCAAAGACACTGCGCTGCTTGGCATCCACCCAGGTCTGATCAATCACGAGCGCCTGGAGCGAGTCAAGCCGCAAACTTCCGGATGCAATCAATGCTGCAACTCTCTGCGGTGTACCAGCTGCCAGCGGGGTCGTGTGCTCCCGAAGCCACGCTTCGTGTTCTTTGAGCTTAAAATGGCGTGCAAACAGCTTTGCAACAGAGAAACCGCCCAGCAAAGCCTTGTTGCTCTCTTTGACATCCTTCTTCCCCGCGTCTGTCTTATCGTCTTTCTTGCCCGCTTTTGACGCACCATTTCCGAATTTGCGGCGCTTTGCAGATCGGTCATCATCATTGTTGGAAGCTTCTGCCGAGTCAGGAAGTTGTGGCCCGAGAGCACGCAAGCTGCGAGCAAGGTCAGCAGCACGCTGTGCATTTCCCGTAAGTATGATGAGTGCAGGACGCCCTGGCTGGCTGGTGGTGGGGTTGCTAGCATCGTTGACGCTCTTGGCTGTGGAAGGCATGCATGAACGCACAAAGTCGGCCAAAGTTTCGAGAGTGCGAGGCTGATCGAACGCTGTAGTATCGAGTAGCATGGATTCCTTCAAGCGCAATTCTTCCAATTCCATATCGCTGAGTTTGGCAAACGAGGCGCTCTGTTTGGTTGTAAGGTAGTCGGCTTGCATGTCGGGAGGCTGTGTGGCTACCGAGCCTACTCCTTGCGCAAAGTCGGCGGATAAAGCTGCTCTCTGTAGGAGATGAAGAGAAGCGAAGGAACGTTGAAAGCGGTCAGACAGGGCGCTCTCGTCGTATTGTGCTGTAAGCCCTGCTGGTGGTCGACTTGGCTGAACTTACCTTTTGCTTGCGAGCCTTGTCCTTCTCCTTGCGTTTGCGCTTCTTGTCCTCTTTGCGTGCTGCTTCATCTTTGACTTTTGATCCGGACTGTTTGGAGGCTGATGGCTGATCTTCGCCTTCTTCATTCGCATGTTCGGGCTCGTCTTGGATGCTGACGGCTCCATCGTCGGAGCCAGCCACTGAGGCGGCATCGTTGTCATCTATGAGATAGTTCTCTTCCAGTGTGTCTGCCATCTTCAGGGTTTCGCGAGATGATAGCTCTGCAGTAGTGTTTGAGGACAACGACGATGAACTGCAGTGTTGAAGACTGTGCTGTGTATGTATGCTGTTGAGCTTTGTTCTCTGCAGGAAAAGTTGTGGAGGAGCAACGAGAAGAAACCTAAAATTTTGGCTCGAATCTCGGAAGTCGGCGCGTTAGGGTTTTGCCAAATGCGCAGCTGATGTCGCGCTTGCAACCTGGACCCTTACCATCACCATCTCGACATCAACCTACAACGCAAGGGCGGCTCAAACTCAACGACGGGCACCGGATGTATCCACTTTTAAGCACGTAGACCGTAATTGAAGATACAAAGCACCATCGAGGTCCGTTTTCGATAGGGCGGAGTAATACGCAGTCACTGCCGCGTCTCACCACAGCGAAACCATTTCAGAACCAGAACACCACGCAGTAACAGTCAAAGCAATCGAGATCCAGCGTACTGCACCTTCAAGCCCTTAAGAAAACAAATCCTACATATCACGCCTGATCATCATGATGTACATCGAAGATCCAGCAGAGATTGCTGCCATTGCAACCGAGTTCATCTCTAGTAAGTTCTCACAATAGAGATACATGTCAGTACCGGCCATGAAAGCTGACCATTCGCCTGCGCGTGTATCCTGAATCATCATTGCGCTACCATCATTCAGACCTGGACAATCTGCCTCAGGAGGTCAGTCACATGGTCAAGGAGATCGAACACAAGGATGCCAAGATTCAAGATCTGCTTCCCAAGATCGCAGCGAGGGAATCACAGCTTCGAGAGATCCTGCAGAAAGGTGGCAGCGGGTTGTCAAACCCAGCAGGCAACCTGTCAGAAGCAGATCGGGTCAAGGCAGAAAAGCTAGCCGACAAGATTCGAACCGACTACGGACGTGCAGACGAATGGAGTTCACAGAAGGAAGCGCTCAGTTTGCGACTCTGGCGTTCGATTCACAAACATCACAAGCATCTCAAGGACGAGATGAACAAGATCAGTCCAGCCGTACTCAGCAACTACTCGTCGACGGCATCAATCGGTACACCGCAACTACCATCGCTATCTGCACTTCCGGCAGCGTTGGCAGGCCTCAAGAGTCCCGCGGTGGAGATGGACTCGCCATTGTCAGGTCTGAAGCGCAAAGGAAGCCTGCTTTCGCCCGGTGTCGGCACATTGACTCCTGGCACACCCATGAGTGCAGCTGCACGAGCGAGAGCGGGCGGACGCACAACGCCTGTCGACTCTGGCTCGCCAGCACCGCCCGAGCGAGGACTTGGAGGCCCAATGCGAGGAGCGGGCGCATCTCGCAAAACACGCGGAGGATCGCTGTCTGCGAGTGGACCTGGACGATCTAGCCTGTCACAGAGTACTGAGCTGGGAGGATTGGCTGGGTTGGAAGGCTTTGAAGGCGAACCAGGCGAGGGAGAGGAAGGCGAGGAGAAGGACGACACGCCTTACTGCTTCTGCCAGCGCGTCTCGTTCGGAGAGATGATCGGATGCGACAACGCAGAAAACGACCCGGACTGCAAGGAATGGTTCCACATCGGATGCGTTGGTGTTACCAAGCCGTTGCCACAAAAGTGGTACTGCTCCGAGTGTCTGGCCAAGCTCAAGAACAAGCGTCGACGGCAGTGAAGCCATGCAAACACTCACGGCTCTTTACTGCATGGTTTGGATCGACGTCGGCATCAATCTGTACTTTACGAGACTATATACCCCATGATGAAGATGGTTTCTCCAATGACAGCATCGTTACAAAGATCCACTTGATGGAAGGAAGCGAGATCGAGACGAGTAAGTGCCCGATCTCGATCCACGAATGACTCGTGGCCATGCCGCTTCGGCATTTGGATGAGGCAAGCTGTATGGACCATATGCCGAACTAACTGACACCGAACCATTTTCCGCCCGAAAGCCATGGGGTTTCTGCTTTGCGCTTCCTGTGCCGTGCCCGTCGCGTTTAGAGCTCGCTGCGAAGAGGAAATGCACGAGCGCGTCGGGATCTTGTTTGAGCGCAAAAGTTCAAATTTTTTTCAGTTGCTGATCCAGACCGAAGGAAAGGAGGAATGCCGCTCTCTGACGGAGAGAGAAGAAATTTTTTCTAGCCGAGCGTCGATTGTTTTTTCCCCCTCTCGGTGCTCTTCTGGCTGAGAAGAAAATTTGAATGGGCCGTGCAGGAAAGCAAGCAAGCTTCGATTGAGAGTGAGGATCAGCAAGCAGCCTCTCTCGCTTCCCTCCGTTCTCTCTGCGCCAGTCAGCAGCGCTTGACCTGATTGGACCAAGAAGCTGAAAAGAAAGCGGAGACATCCTCAAAAGTCAATTTTTTTTTTCTGCTCGAGACGAAAGCTTAGTCGGTTGGATGGGGCTGCCATCATCTTTCTTCCTTTCTTCCTCCTTCTTCCTCCTCCTCTCCTCCTTCCTTCCTCTCTTAGCGAGCACAACACACAACGCAAGACAGGAAGGAGGTCGAACGAGGTTCAAGAAACTCGATCTGATCTGCCAATCCAAATCGCACCGTCGCTTCTGACAGCCCACTTGACATCTTCTCCTTCCTCGATTGTGTTCATCGTCCAACAATCCAAACCACGTCGTCTTCTTTAGAAGTCGATTCCGAGGTATCTTACACCACCACCCCTCTCTTGCAGTTCTTTCTCGAGTTCTGCTCCCCCTAAAAGTAACCTCTCTCTGTTCAGTTTCATTGCTGTTCGAGGTTTGTCACCTTCCTTTCTTTTAGTTCTCCAGCTTCCTGTTGCATTCACGGGAATTCTTCGTTTCTCCTCGGAAACCTCAAAGTCGCTTTCTCTTCCCCCTTTCTTGGACTTTCAACATGGCCACCCCTTCGCTGGGCGCAGGCCAGATCGCCTCGGCCGTCAACGGCCAGGCCGCCATTTACCCTCCCGCTACTAGCCCTCCTCTTGGTCAAGAGGACAGCCCCGAGATGGTTCTCGAACTCGCCGACGGCACCGCTTACCGAGGTATCAGCTTCGGTGCCGAAGGCAAGTCCATCTCCGGTGAATGCGTCTTCCAGACTGGTAAGTCTCTTCTTCCTTCTCGAGCTGATAATCCCAGCTTGACAGACCATCTGACGCTCTGCATACCTTCCTCCCACTACCACCACTTTACCATGCAACGTCACCGCCATCGACAGGTATGGTCGGCTACGTCGAATCCATCACCGACCCTTCATACGAGGGTCAGATTCTCGTTCTCACCTTCCCTCTCGCCGGTAACTACGGTGTGCCCAGCCGAGAGGAGGCTGCTCAGAGCATCCAGAAGCTCCTCGCCTCTCCCTTCGAGTCGAGCCGCATTCACGTGGCCGGTCTCGTCGTGTCGTACTACAGCCACGAGTTCAGCCACTACCTCGCCCAGACCGGCCTCTCCGACTGGCTCAAGGAGAGCGGTGTCCCCGCCATCTACGGTATCGACACCCGTGCTCTGACCAAGAAGATCCGTAACCAGGGTAGCATGCTCGGCAAGATGCTCGTTGCCCAGTCTGGCGCTTCCATCGCCCAAGCTGCTGCTGCCGGTGACTGGCGCAAGGCTGTCGTCGACCTCCCTTTCGCCGACCCCAACACCCAGAACCTGGTCGCTCGCGTCTCGTGCAAGAAGCCACAGCTCTACACTCCTGCCAACACCGCTTCTGGCGAGTCGCTCGGCAAGTTTAAGGCTCCGCTCCTCCACCCCTCTGGTCGTCCCATCCGCATCCTCGCCCTCGATGTCGGTATGAAGTACAACCAGATCCGATGCTTCACCTCGCGTGGTGTCGAGCTCAAGGTTGTGCCTTGGGATTACGACTTCCTTGCTGAGGCTGAGGCTTTCGACGGTCTCTTCATCTCCAACGGTCCCGGTGACCCCGTCTCATGCGATCCCACCATTGCCCGCATCGCCGAGCTTCTCAAGCTCAAGGGTGCCAACATGATCCCGATCTTTGGTATCTGTCTCGGCCACCAGCTGCTTGCCCTCGCCGCCGGTGCTCAGACCGAGAAGCTCAAGTTCGGTAACCGTGGCCACAACATCCCCTGTACCGACCAGATCAGCGGTCGCTGCTACATCACCTCGCAGAACCACGGTTACGCCGTCAACGCCGACACGCTCCCCGCTGGCTGGAAGCCTCTTTTCGCCAACGCCAACGACGACACCAACGAGGGTATCTACTGCACCGAAGGCCCCTTCTTCAGTGTTCAGTTCCACCCCGAGAGCACCCCTGGTCCTCGTGACACCGAGTTCCTCTTCGACGTCTTCATCCGCAGCGTCGTTGACTGTGCTGCCGTCAAGGCCGCTCCTGGTGCCACCCCTGCCACCATCTTGCCTCCTGTTGGCTTCACTGGTGGTCTCCTCGCCGACAACGCTGCTGCCGTTCCCCGTGTTCACGTGCGAAAGGTGCTTGTGCTCGGTTCCGGTGGTCTCAGCATCGGTCAGGCCGGTGAGTTCGACTACTCCGGTTCCCAGGCCATCAAGGCGCTCAAGGAAGAGGGCATCTACACGGTGCTCATCAACCCCAACATCGCCACCATCCAGACCTCGTCCGGTCTGGCCGACAAGGTCTACTTCCTGCCCGTCACCCCCGAGTTTGTGCTCAAGGTCATCGAGCACGAACGTCCCGACGGTATCTACTGCACTTTCGGTGGTCAGACTGCGCTCAACGTCGGTATCAAGATCAAGGATGAGCTTCCCAAGATGGGCGTCAGGGTTCTCGGTACTCCCATCGAGACCATCATCACCACCGAGGACCGTGACCTCTTCGCCAGGGCCATGGAGGAGATCGGCGAGAAGTGCGCGCCCTCAGCCGCCGCCAACAATTGGGACGAGGCTCTCGCTGCTGCCCAGTCAATTGGCTTCCCCGTCATTGTGCGTGCTGCCTTCGCTCTCGGTGGTCTCGGCTCCGGTTTCGCCAGCAACGTCGACGAGCTCCGCAAGCTTTGCTCGGCTGCCTTTGCCAACTCCCCTCAGGTCCTCGTTGAAAAGTCGATGAAGGGCTGGAAGGAGGTCGAGTACGAGGTCGTTCGTGATTGCCGCAACAACTGCATCACAGTCTGCAACATGGAAAATTTCGACCCTCTTGGTGTCCACACCGGTGACTCGATTGTCATTGCTCCTTCCCAGACGCTCAGCGATGACGACTACAACATGCTCCGAACCACCGCCGTCAATGTCATTCGCCACCTTGGTGTCGTAGGAGAGTGCAACATCCAGTACGCTCTCAACCCTCACAAGCGTGAATACTGCATCATCGAGGTCAATGCCCGTCTCTCGCGATCCTCGGCGCTCGCCTCCAAGGCTACCGGTTACCCTCTCGCCTTCATCGCTGCCAAGCTCGGTCTCAACATCCCCCTCAACGAGATCCGCAACAGCGTGACCCGCGAGACCAGCGCCTGCTTCGAGCCCTCGCTCGACTACGTCGTCACCAAGTTCCCTCGTTGGGATCTGCGCAAGTTCGTTCGCGTCAGCAGCAAGCTCGGATCCTCGATGAAGAGTGTCGGTGAAGTCATGAGCATCGGCCGTACCTTCGAGGAGTCGATCCAGAAGGCTATCCGATCTATCGACTACGCTCACGATGGTTTCAGCCAGAACGACATTGTTCCCGACGAGGACATCGACGAGGAGCTCACCAACCCCACCGACAAGCGCATGTTTGCCATCGCCAACGCTATGGCCAAGGGCTACTCTGTTGACAAGATCCATCAGTTGAGCAACATCGATCGATGGTTCCTCAGTAAGCTCATGCGCATCATGAACGCCACCAAGGTCTTCTCCACCTACAACGCCGCCTGCTTCCAGCCAGCCATGCTCCGCCAGGCCAAACAGCTCGGTTTCTCGGACAAGCAGCTTGCCAAGGCGCTCAACTCGACCGAGCTTGCCGTCCGCAAGATGCGTCAGGAGCATGCCATCATGCCCTTCGTCAAGCAGATCGACACGGTCGCCGCCGAGTTCCCCGCCTACACCAACTACCTCTACACCACGTACAACGCCGTTGAGCACGACATCAATTTCAGCGATAAGGGTGTCATGGTGCTTGGTTCCGGTGTCTACCGTATCGGTTCGTCGGTCGAGTTCGATTGGTGTGCCGTTCGTGCTATCCGAACCCTCCGTCAGCGCGGTTTCAAGACGATCATGGTTAACTACAACCCCGAGACCGTCTCGACCGACTACGATGAGGCCGATCGTCTTTACTTCGAGAACATCTCGCTCGAGACCGTTCTCGACATCTACGACTTGGAACAGTCTGCCGGTGTCATCATGTCGATGGGTGGTCAGACGCCCAACAACATTGCGCTGCCGCTCTTCCGACAGGGTGTCAAGGTGCTCGGCACCTCACCCGAGATGATCGACATGGCCGAGAACCGATACAAGTTCTCGCGCATGCTGGACAAGATCGGCGTCGACCAGCCCATGTGGAAGGAGCTCACCAGCTTCGAGGAGGCACAGTCGGCCTGCGCTCGCTTCGGCTACCCCGTTTTGGTTCGTCCCTCGTACGTTCTCAGTGGTGCCGCCATGAACGTCGTCTACTCTCCCGAGGACCTCAACAGCTACCTGTCGCAGGCCGCTGCTATCAACCGCGAGCACCCCGTCGTCATCACCAAGTACCTCGAAGGTGCCAAGGAGATCGAGATGGACGCTGTCGCCAAGGATGGCAAGATGATGATGCACTACATCTCGGAGCACGTCGAGAACGCCGGTGTGCACTCGGGTGACGCTACCCTCATCCTGCCTCCTCAGGATCTTGACCCCGAGACCGTTCGCCGCATCGAGGTGGCCACTGCCAAGATTGCTGCTTCGCTCCACATCACCGGTCCTTTCAACATCCAGTTCATCGCCAAGAACAACGAGATCAAGGTCATCGAGTGCAACGTGCGTGCTTCGCGATCCTTCCCCTTCGTCAGCAAGGTCACTGGTGTCGACGCCATTCAGATGGCGACCGAATTGATGCTCGACCTTCCCGTCGAGGCCTACCCTGCTGTCGACTTGCCGCGCGACTACGTCGGTGTCAAGGTGCCTCAGTTCAGTTTCAGCCGTCTCGCTGGTGCTGATCCCATTCTTGGTGTCGAGATGGCTTCGACTGGTGAGGTGGCCTGTTTCGGTCGCAACAAGTACGAGGCTTACCTCAAGGCCATGATCGCTTCCGGTATCCGCCTTCCCACGAAGAACGTGCTGCTCAGCATTGGTTCGTACAGCGAGAAGCAGGAGTTGCTGCCCGCCGTGCGCACTCTCCACCAGCTCGGCTTCACCCTCTACGGTTCGTCGGGTTCGGCCGACTTCTACTCGGAGCAAGGCATTCCAGTCATCCACCTCGAGGCGCTTCCCGAGGACGACGAGTCCAAGTTCGAGGACACGGCCAAAGCTTCGTACTCGTTGCTCACTCACTTGACTCAGGGTCTCTCGTCGCTGTTCATCTCTCTGCCAAGCAAGAACAAGTACCGACGTCCCGTGTCGTTCACCTCGATGGGCTACCGTGCTCGTCGATTGGCGATTGACCGATCCATCCCCCTGATCACCAACGTCAAGAACGCCAAGCTGTTCGTCGAGGCTCTTGCTCGTCACCGCAAGGCGGGCTCGAACTTCGACATTTCGCCTGTCGACTTCAAGACCAGCCACACGGCCTTCACTCTGCCCGGTCTCATCAACGTCAACGCCTTTGTGCCTAGCATTGCTGACGGCAACGTGAGCGCCGATGAGCTTGCTGCCATCACTCGTGCCTCGCTCGCCGGTGGTTTCACCACGGTGCAGGTCATGCCCGCTGGTGTTTCCTCGAGTGTCGTTGACGCTGCCTCGCTCGCCATTGCAGAGAGCAAGATCGCTGGCAGTGCCCACTGTGACGTCTCGCTCGGTGTCTCGGCCTCGGCTGACAACCACGAGTCGATTGACCAGCTTGCCGACAAGGCTCGCTCGCTGCTGATCTCCTTCAACGGTCTTGGCTCCAACGTCAGCAAGGCCGCTACCATCGCTTCTCACTTTGCGTCGTGGCCTGCGGACCGACCCATCGTCACTGATGCTCGTGGCACTGACCTCGCCTCGGTTCTCTTGCTGGCCAGCCTGAACAACCGCTCGATCCACGTGACCAACGTGCTGTCGCGCGATGACATCCAGCTCATCGCCCTCAGCAAGGCGAAGGGTCTGCAGGTGACTTGTGACGTTGCCGTGTACGCGCTCTTCTTCACCACCGAGATGTACCCCCAGGCCACCTGCCTGCCTTCGGCCGACGACCAGAAGGCGCTGTGGGAGAACCTAGACGACATTGACATGTTCTCGATCGGCAGCACACCTTACCAGCTCGCCAAGGAGATCGGTGAAGTGCCTGCTCCTCAGGCTGGTATCGAGGAGACTCTCTTGTTGCTCCTCGACGCTGTCAACGAGCACCGCCTGACGCTGGACGACATCCTTCTCAGGCTGTACACCAAGCCTAAGGAGATCTTCGGCGTCCAGGCTCAGGCCAACACTCAAGTGGAGATCGAGATCGACCGACCCACTGCCTTCGTTCGCCGCGACTACTGGTCGCCACTCGAGTCGCGCGCCACTGTGGGCTCGATCAACCGCGTTACGCTCAAGGGCAAGACCGTGTTCGTCGACGGCGAGGTGCTTTCGGATGCTTCGCTCGGCAGCAACGTCAGCAGCGTCGCCACTGTCGCCAAGCAGGCCAAGTCGACTGGCCGCCGGGTTTCGTTCTCTGCTGCCACTGCCGGTGCCGCTACCGGCTCTGGTGTGATCTCGGCTCAGGATGCTCCTACTTCGCCACCTCCTCTCTCGCTTGGTCTCAAGTCGCCCGTTCTTGGTTCCAGCGACCCCACTCAGCCTCGCATCGGCAGCTTGATGGCCGCCTTTGCCAACGAGTCGACGGCTCTCACTGTCTCTCCCACACCATCGATCGGCTCGGTTCTGTACCACCCTACCTTCGCACGACGACACATTCTCTCGGTCAAGAGCTTCACTCGTGATGACCTTCACGCTCTGTTCTCTGTCGCTACTGAGATGCGCGTCATGGTGGAGCGACAGGGCTCTGTCGATCTCCTGCGCGGACGTGTTCTTGCTACTCTCTTCTACGAAGAGTCGACACGAACCTCATGCTCGTTCGAGGCTGCTATGCTCCGTCTCGGCGGTCAGGTGGTCAAGGTTCAGCCCGAAAAGTCGTCGGTGCAGAAGGGCGAGTCGATCCCCGACACGATCCGCACGCTCGGCTGCTACGCTGACGCTGTGGTGATGCGCCACCCCACTGCCGGCAGCGTTCACCTTGCTGCCAAGCACTCGCCTGTGCCCGTCATCTCGGGAGGTGAGTCGTCGATCGAGCACCCTACTCAGGCTCTGCTGGACACGTTCGCCATCCGAGAAGAGATGGGTACCGTCGCCGGTCTCACCATCACCATGGTGGGTGATCTCAAGTATGGCCGAACTGTGCACAGTCTTGTGCAGCTGCTGTGCTTGTACGGTGTCACTGTCAACTACGTCAGCCCCGAGTCGCTCAAGATGCCCGAAGACGTCAAGCAGGCTGTTGCTCGCAAGGGTATCAAGCAGTACGAGTCGACTGTTCTCACGGACGACATTCTCGCGCGCACCGATGTGCTCTACGTCACGCGCGTGCAGAAGGAGCGCTTCCCCGACCTTGCCTCGTACGAGGCGGTCAAGGACAGCTACGTCGTCGACAATGCTACTTTGTCCAAGTGCAAGTCGAGCACGATTGTCTTGCACCCATTGCCCAAGAACAACGAGTTGGCCGACGACCTCGAGTACGACCCGCGCGCTGCTTGGTGGCGACAGGTCAAGTACGGTCTGTACCTGCGCATGGCTTTGCTTGCTATGGTGCTTCACCACCGTGCTTGATCTCTTTTTCCATGTATAGATAGCGAAGAGCTCTTTTGTTGATCACATTCGGCTGGTCGTCCTTTGCAGAATCGAGACTGTCTAGAGGAACGACGATGAACGAATGGTGTTGGCGATAGACTTCCTTTGTTGATCTTTTCTCATCTTTTATTGTTTGTTATATGTGTACCCGATTGTTTTGTAGAAGAAATATGATTTATGTTTTGGATCCCCTGTCAATCATGCCTGCTTCTCGCTGTGCTGCGACTTTGTTCTGTGCTGTAATCTGATAGGATGAGCGAGCGGAATGCATGAGCGGATAGGCTCGGATGCTGTCAGCCGAGGCGGTGTTGCTTGCATCGAGGTTGTGGAGGTTCGAGATGGATAAAAAAGCGGCAGCAGAACCAGTCAATTTGCTCGAACAGTCACGATGAGTGACAATTTTTCGGCGTCGGGAAAAAGCGCGCCGAAAAATCGAGAAGAGAGCGACAGAAAAGGGTCATCCTGATTACAGACAGTGCAGCTGCAGTCACACTCAAAGTGGGTCGCGTGAGTGTTCCCGCTCGGTCCCTCTTTTTTCGGCGGGCGACACTCTTCTTGACAACGTTTACATGAGTGAGCAACACTTCTTTGCTGCTTTCCGACACCACACTACCATCCTACACCGCTGTCTCAAGAGGTAACAGCAGGATAGGCAAGCAGCAGCTATTGAAAAGCACAGCGACTAGAGATTTCGGCATTCTCTACTTCTTGCTTTAGAGCCTCCACTTGCTCGATCCATCTCGACAGCCGGGCAGGAAACACCTTCTGCACTGACCAAAGCTGGTCGGAGCGCATCAAGAAGGCGTTGCATTCATCTAGACTGTGGCAGCGCCACAATCTCTCAACCGTTCGGAGCGATTGCAGTCATCAAGTTAAAGTCACTCGCTACTCATCGAGCGCACAGTATTGGTAGCGCTGCCGAGCAAGTCCACCAATGCCTCCCTCGATGGAGTCCTCCACCTCTTCCGGGTCATCGGAACCCGTCACGCCACCTTTCAACCGCAATGCAACCTGGTCTGCAAGCCGCAGCAATGCTGCACTGACCCCTGACAAGGAACCCACACCCACCTCCGGTACCACCACCCCTCTTTCTCTACGCAAACGATTCGCATCCTTCACACGCTCAGCGGGCAAAACTGCATCCGGTACGCTTTCTGCAGGTGCCACTCCTCCTGCGACAACCCCACTCTCCTCCAGCCCATCAGAGGAAATCGCGCAACGCATCGAAAAGTTGGATCTGCAAAAGGGCGCAGCAGCTGGCACAGCAGGCACACCGGAGCAGGATGAGTCGTCATCAACATCGTCACTTGGAGAAGCGAAGGAGGAGCGGGATGTGTTTGGTTCGGCGCACGCATTTCGCCCCAACAGCTGCGGAGACTCGCCGCTGCAGCGGGTTCTGCAGAGTCCTGATGCAGTAAGTTCCGTCGCAGGTTGACTTCATCATATTCTAAAAGGATCGTAGACTAACATTGTGCCCTTTAATGTGCTCAATACAGAAACCTCTCCCCGGCCACCCAGGCAACCTGACCAAAGCGCAGACGCAAGCTCTTCACGACCTCACAACCGCCCTCAAGCACGACGGAGCACTTGAGAATCCCGAATCGGAACCTCCATCTTATCAGGATACGCAACTGCTACGCTTCCTTCGCGCCCGCGCATTCAACGCCGAAGCTGCACGAGTAATGTACCTCAAAGCTGAAGCGTGGAAGAAGGAGATCCAACTCGACCGACTCGTTCGCGAGTTCACCTTTGACGAACGCGACGCTGTCGCAGCACATGGGTGGTGTATGTACTTCCACAAGACTGACCGTTTGGGACGTCCTATCTTCATCCAAGATTTGGGCAACATGGACACCACTGCTGTCTTTCGAGCTACCACTCCGGAACGCGTTATTCAAAACTTCGCAGTCACCCTCGAACTGGCCGTCCGACATCGGTACGAAGCATGTACCGTTTCCAGCGGCAGGTGGGTGGACGACAACATGATGGTAATCAACTTGGCCGGTCTCGGTCTGAGCACGTTTTGGGCGATGAAAGGTCAACTGCAACAGTTGCTAAGCATTCTGGATAACAACTTCCCCGAACTTTCGGGTAGAGTGCAGATCATCAACGCGCCGTATATGTTTAGTACTATCTGGAGTTGGGTGAAAGGATGGTTGCCGGTAGCGACGGTGGAAAAGATTGATATCGCGGGAGCGGATTATGCAGAGAGGATCTGGGAGTATGTGGATAAGAAGGATTGGCCAAAGGAGTTGGGTGGCGAGTGTACGTGCGAAAAAGGTTGCAGGAAGAGCGATTTGGGACCGTGGGATAGGAGGTTGGTTAGGAGTGAGGCGTTGTGAGGTTCGAAGGTTGTTTTAGTTTTGCATGAAATGTTTGATGTGTGGTCTCAGCTTTGATGTGTGGGTGTGAATCTGTGTTGTGCGTCCGAACACAAGGTGTGAGGCTTCTTTCAAGACTGTACGGGCCTTTCTTGAGACTCGTGGTGGAGAGAAGATCCTTTGGACACTTTGCTAGAATCTGTCTGATTCCTCCGCATTGTTGAGAACGGACGATCAACTGAAGCAATGCAAATCGTAAACGCACGCTTGATTCCGCAACCGCTACAAGAGAAAGAGAAACCCAATCCAAGCCCGCTTTCCCGTCTGCCAAACTCTCGCCCTTCTGGATGCCAACTGCTGGACCCAGAGTCACACACTGTGCCGCAATCTTCTGTAGCCGTGCTTAAAAGACTAGGAAGTTCGAAAGCACTTGCTGCTAGAATGTATCGAAAATCTACCTTATATTTCTGTCAAGAACAACCTGTGCTACGATTTTTACTCTTCATCATCGTACGCCGTGATCTCCTGTCGTGCACGAGCCGGGACTGTTTTACAAAAACAATCTTTATTCAGCTCCAGACTCTTCCTCGAACGCTATCCGATTAAGGTGGTCAACTTACGAGGATACGAAGTGGGAACCTTTTCCGCAGGTTTCCAACCGTACGCTTTACGGATAGGTGGGACTGTAACGACAGCCACTGGTCCCACAGAGCCGATTAAGATCGAGAAGAAGACAACGGGGTGTTCGTGTGCTGCATATTGCTGTTCGATTGCGGTCGTGCGAGGATTGGAGGTTTGATGTGGAAGGAAGGCAAGAGTGTCAGTATGAAGTGCTAGACTGAGCGTCGGGCGATGAGAAGCTCCACGAGAATACAAGCTTTTCTATCGAAGAGCCTTGCATAGTCGCTTGCTGGGAATGAAGGTGATCGTGCGGAGAAGAAAGACGTACGAGGTATCGGTATGTGCTGCGGAAGGGCGAGAAGAGGGAAGCCATTTTGACGTTGCTCTTTGTGCCGAGATTATTCGAAAGACGGAGTTGTGTGAGGACGTCGGATGCGTTGATGGAGGGACGCCGTTTGTGAAAGTTGTCGTTGTCACAATCAGTGGGAGATGTCAAAGAGTGGTAAAGGTGTGCATGTCAAAGTGCCGTGATCACAATCTCGAATTTGGCTCGCGCTTTTCGGAGCCGAGCTGGCGGATCTTCGAAAAATTTTGGACCTAATTTCAGTGCCGGTCTAACATGCGCCAAACAGGATTTCATATCGAAGATCGCCTTTTCCCGATCGATTTGCCTCACCTTCCTCGAGGAACATTTCAAACAGCGACAAACCTTCAACTCAAAGGTTCTCTCACCTCTTCTCAGACAGGGGCTTCATTTGAAACGTCTTATTTTTTTCAACTGGCGACTGCTTTTCACGCATCATGATCTCACGCTCCTTCTCTGCGCTCAACTCAAACATCGTACGATTCTTCTTGCAAACGGCATCTGTCTGAGTATCAACCTTGACTTGCACAAAAGATTCGACCGGCGAGCTTGATCTGAAGAAGTCCACCGACCATCGAAAGTTTAAACAAAACGAGATGACCGAGATATCTCCGAACTTGCCACCGGTGATGAAGGAAGCGACTGAATGGAACAGCCGCTATGTTCTTTTGCGGCTATACCTTCCCAATCAAGCGCGGAGAGTTGACCGCTTCACCGTTCGATCTACAAGCCGAGAGAGGATGAACGGTCAACCTGGGCAGAAGGCGCTTATCGAAGCGATGCCAAGAACAGCAACGCTCGAAGCTCGGGAAATGGTTTTGGAAAGCCTATCTGGTAAAGCGACCTTCTCGGCGAATGAACAAGGTTTTGCCACAAAGGGCAAACGTGGCGGAGCTCTAGAACTTTGAAAGCCACCGAAGCCACGGGAAAGGGCTCGGTGTGACGACTGGAAGCCGTCGTAAAAAAGCAAGATGCGGCAGAGGTTCGGCTGGGCTTCCGTCGGAGAGCTGGTGTACGTGAGGAGCCATACGGGAGAGGGAGCTGACAAGACAGTTCACTGTCGTAGGTCAAATGGCATTGTGGATCTGGGAGTGAGGCCCAAAAGCAAAACCAGCAATGATCTGCGGCAGATCCATGTTGACACATTTCGATTAACACTTTTGCAGCTGTCAAACAAGAAACCATTTCAAATCCAAATACAAAACACAGAGTTTGCACTCCGAGCTGCATCATGCAAAATTGTAGAATCTAAGCTGGCAAAAACCAGTTTGGATCCACCTCGTCCAATGGTGTGGCTTTTTTTTTTTACCCACGTCAGAAACACAATTCAACGCTAAACGTACACTCCAATGGGATCCCTCAACTCAACCGATGCCCTGCAGAGTCGACTCTGAGGTAGATTTTGCATTGACTCTCCGCGAACGCTTAGGTTTAAACTTTGTGCTGTGCAACCCTGGGTCGATTGAAACCCCGCCTCCGATGTCGCTTCTATGCAACGTTGTGTGGCTTTCAACCGTGTCGAGGCCCTCTCCCCATGCGAATTCAGACGGCGTTTGATCGACTCTCTACCAAACACAGGCGGTCTTGGAGATGGTATCTCCATAATACGCTAGTCGTCAAAAGTATGGAGACAGTGGGGAAAGCCAAGCCGTCATGTGCTCGACAATGTCGGAATGGGACCTACAAGAGTCGGAAGCCAAGGAGGTTATGTACGTTCCGAGT
This sequence comes from Anthracocystis walkeri, assembly GCA_928858565.1. Taxonomy (NCBI): domain Eukaryota; kingdom Fungi; phylum Basidiomycota; class Ustilaginomycetes; order Ustilaginales; family Ustilaginaceae; genus Anthracocystis; species Anthracocystis walkeri. The sequence continues at coordinate 395,638 of CAKMXV010000010.1, forward strand.
TCCTGCGTCGATCCTTGTGCGTCTGCCTAGCACGTTTTGTTTCCCTCGCCTGACACAATTCTAGATACAAGTCTGTCTCATTGGTCGAGCTTCCTCATTGGTGGCTTTTAGGAAAGCCGTAAACGTAACCCAAAGAATTGGATCCCTTTCCAGCCGAGACAATCGTCGATCACGAGGTTTGGGCCTGACTCGCATCGAGTTTGCGCTTGCCTCTCCATTTTCGTCGGATAAAGCGTTGCAACTTTCGGCCCGTCAGTTTGACTCGTAGAAGTGATACAGATATGACAGACTCGGGTTCGCCTTACGTTTTGGCAACACGCGAGTCTGAGTGCGAGCTGTCTGGCATCGGGAAAACATCGTGTTAAAAGCCGGTAGTCGTGCGATGAGCTGGACAAGACGGCGTAAGATCCATCGTTGAAAGGCCCGACAAACGCAGTATAGATCGACCTTGAAGAGAGTATTGCGGCTCGAAGCTCTGCTTCCGCGGCTCAGTCGGACCCTCAACATCAGGAAGAGGAGGATACAATCTCGAAGAAGCAGTGGGGAAACTCGGGTCACAAGACCAGCAAAAGTCCACAGTCTCGTTCTGATTGAGGAGCATCTTATTTACGTACGATGCTGTGACAAAGCAAAGCTGTCGGAGCGTGATTGGAGTACAGATGGTTCCCGCTCACCACGTTGGTGGCGGCTATCTAGTTGAAGATCCATGAACCAGCGGCAAAGCAGCAAACACCCTCCGACATCTCCGCTCTCTTTTTCGCGCAAAACCCGTCTGCTTGCTTCGATCAGTTGCTAATATAATCATTATGTCTGAAAGTCGCTGTCAAAGTGGACCCATGAACACTTGCTCTTCCATCATGAACAATAGGGTCGATGTTCTCTATTGTGTGTGAATGGATGATTGTGTCCGAGGTTGTGATTGATTGCTTTGTTTTTACTTTATTTTATTTTTGATTTTTATCCACACAATTTGAATGACCGAATCTCCGACCCAAGTTTTTGTGGCAGAATCGCAGTCAAGACCGAATAAAAATAGCCGTGTGTGTGCTAAGCGAGCTGGATTGACCAGTCGTTCGGGTTGACAGACTGTCAATCTTTTTCGTGCTCACCTGGCCGGTGTTGTTGGAGAGCTGCACCCGCTCAACTCTAGCTGCATTGCAGATCCGGACCATCATCCCAAGTCCGACCCTTGCCAGCCGCACAGCCGTTTCTGCCTCCTCCTCCGTCCCACTTGCCATGTAAACAACACACATGGTCTCACATCTGCCTTCACCGCTTGTGTCTTCCGAGCTTGACTTTTGCGACATATGGATGCATCTTCCGCTCCGACGGTGATGTTCACTAGGCTACTTTTTTCACGCTGCATTGTAACTTTGTGTCCGTCTCACCCTTCTCCTGGGTGGCTTGCGTGAGAGAGAGATTTGATCCAGAGGCCATCCACAATCGTGTGTCTGAAGCTCAAGGCAAAGGGTTGCGCTAAGTCAGTAGACCCGAATTCGAGCATCGTCAAACTCGAAACTCAGCCAGCCATCGCAGGAAATCGAGGAGGCGTCATTGGGCTGTAACTTCTCCCTTTTTCTGTCGGTCTCGCGCTTCCTTGCGAACGGCAACGTTCCCGCTGGTCCGCTCTTGTCCCCCTCCTCTTGGCCGCCCAGGCTAGAACACTCCGACTCGCCCTGTCTCACTTGTTTCTCTGCTAAGCAATTGCTTGGGGGTTTCGCTGCCACGCCCATTTTTTTAGCGATAGAGTGTTGTTTCACTCGAGCTGATTTTGACAGCCCAACGGTTCATCCAAGCCTTGCTGCACGACAGATCTTATCGACACCTTCCTTTTCCACTTCGACCCTTCCTTGGCATCATATCACCATCATCATCACCATCACTCCCCCTTTCACCTTATCCGCTCATCATACAAACATCACCATCATTGTCATTCTATCCGTCGCTCTCATCACACCTATCACAAACTACACCACAACTACCAACTCTCACTCATCGGAAACACGAATTCAGCTTTTCTCTCGAACGAGCTACACCTAAGATCCACAGCACACCTTGTGCTATCTAGGTCCTCCATAGACGCAAGCATCGCCAACCCGACCCAGCGAGGGCTGGTATCTAACGCTCTTATCACAACCGCACCTTAATCGAAAGGCAGCCTGCCGGCTTGTCCTGATCGGTCACAATCCATCATGGCGACCAGCATCGTCGCGGCCACTGGAAAGTCGCTCGGCAGCCGGCACAATTCGCACAATAACCTCGTCGCTTCCGACAGCGTCTCCGATTGGCTGCATGGCTCATCACACGACAACACACCAAAGGGTCTGACAAGTTATAATCCACATGACAGCCTTCATCGTCAGGACAGTTTCGCCAGCTTGACGGATGGGTTTGATATCGTCTCACCACCTATGTTGACGTGGTCGAATGCAGCCGAGTCCAAGACAATGGGTCTCAACAATGCCGATGACTATCTGTCTAATCTTGCCGAGCACTCGATTGGTAAGTCCTTCCGCCTGAAGAACCACGTTTTGCTCACACGCCCTGTCATCCGCTAACACAAAATCAATCTCAAGACTACTCCAACACGACAACAGACCTCAAAGCAACCTTCACAGAAACACTTCACGTCGACGACTTTTTCAACGAAAGCGCCTCCAACTCTAGCAGCCCGTACATGGGCACCACTATCAATCTCCCTGGTTGGAACAACGGCCCCGAAATTGTCGGCGGACTGGCTGACTCTGACGTAGACTCTCCCGAAGGAATTTGGTACGGCCAAACACAGACCATCACCAATAAGGCATCTCGTCGAGGTCCCAATGTTCCCAGCTTCTCTATCAACATTGAACAGTCCGATTCCCATGTTTCACCAGGAGCTTCCAACCCAGTTGGCTTCGAGACACTCAACCCAACCGCACCATCAGATGGCAGTGATGGCGCTGGTCTGCTCGGTGCGCCTTCGCGAACTTTGCGATCGTGCATCTCGGCACCACTGTTGCAACGAGACGATCCGGTGCTGGAAGCTGCAGGAACGCAAACTCTGATCAACGACTACCTTGTCGATGCTGGATTCCCGCAAGATCGTATCCCTGAGTCGAATGCGCTTGGTCTCGAGCTCGGACTCACGTCGAGTGGTGTTAGCAGCCCAGGTCAGAATGTGGCTGCGTCAGGCGTTGAGACTACGCTGGGTAAAGATGGTCTACCTGTTGTCAATGAGTTGGCCGGTAACTCGAGCGTGGCTCAATCTTCGGCACTGTTCCAGCGACGTGCTGTGCAGCGTGAGCTTCATGCACCTTCGCCTGTCGCTGTGCCTGGGACAGAAGGAGCTCCGACTGTTGGCGACCAAACCATCGAGGTCGCCCCCGGACGCACGGTGACAGTCAACAACCCAACAGAATCAACCATCGACCCAGAGAAGATGACGGAGGAACAACGACGAAGGCTCGTGCAGCTTCATCAGATCCACGTCGCTCAGCAAGCAGCAAGATTGGGTGTCTACCAAGACTTTGTCACACCTTCGCAACAGTTTGCAGGTCAAGAGGCGAGCGAGCGCGCGGCCAAAGCTGTTCAAGCAGCTCTCATGTACGGTATGGAAGGCAACTCTCCACGAAAGCTCAGCGTTGGCTCAACAGGTCTTCCCACTCCGATCACTCCACAGCACCCTCTTCAACCTGGTCCCAGCAGCATGGCGAATGCAGCTTATCATCCTCAAATGCAAGGCTACCTCGGTGCTCAGATGCCAAACTACGCGGGAGGCAACTTTGATCCCCGAGTGCCTGGTATGCCGCTTTCAGCGGACTCGGCGAGCTTCGCACCTTCGATTCAGAATCAGTTTTCGAATCTTCATTTAGCTCAGCAGCAACACCAGCAGCAGCAGCACCAGCAGCAGCAGCAAGGAGTATTCACACCGCAGTTCCTCCACCAAAACGACACGACGCTGTTCGCAGGCCCGAGCAATGTTGGCTCGCAGGACATGTCTGGTTACACATCGGTCTATCCGCCTCCGAGACATAATAGTGTTAGTGGTGGAAGTGTGGGCGAGCGCAGTAATAGTGTCTATGGGCTGAGCTTGACGGCGAGCGGGATGGCAGCGGGACAGGGAGATCAGATGCTTCTGGCGCCGAGGCGAGCGAGTCACCTCGGATTGAGGATGTCGGAATCGAGTCCCTCCTTGGCTTCGCAGATTGCTGCTAATCCGATGCAGCTGCAGAATCCATTTGGTCAGCCGCAGGCACAGCAACCGCAGCCACAGCCACAGCAGGTGGTAATGACGACGCTGGAACCGTCAAAGTTGATGGGCAGCAGTTCGGAGATGACGTTGATGCCGCAGGCTGCTAGTACGCCTCGTTCGGCGCCTGCGGATGCGTCACGGGAGCATCTGGCGATGCAGCAGACGCGAATGCGACAACTTCAACAGCAGCAGATGCAGTTCCTACAGATGCAGAATCAGGCGAACGTACAGCAACAGCAGCAAATGGGACCTAACAAGCATGTAGGAAGTTCGACAGGCCAGGTGACGACGAGAAAAGTTCCCAGTACTCTTTCTGCTCCGTTGAGCCCACCGAGATCGCCAGCCAAGATGAAGTCTACACCTCATCTCAGAAGTCCGCTTGGTGGCGTGGGTGCTGGGTTGCCGCCTTCGCCTGCTAAACCGATGGCTCCCGGGTTGCGAAAGATTGCGTCGAACAGGAGGATCAATACGGGATCGTCGTTTGGTGGGGCTATAGGTGGAAGCAGTGCTGGTTCGACGTCTAGCTCGAGCTCGTCTGCTTCGGGTAGTGGTGTTTTGAAGAGTAAGAGCAGCACCATTGGAACTCAGGGTGGATTCACATTGGAGCTTACCACTTCCGCATCGCCAACACGTGCTCGCACCATCTCACATCAAAGCGTCGCTTCATCACGCTCCAACAGCTCACCGGGCAAATCGAAATCGCCAACACCTTCTGCGCTCGCATCAGGCTCCGGCAGTGGAGGCTTTTCCCAGCTCTCCTTTGTCAACTACGGCATGGATGATGCGGACGAGATCTGCTCAGCTGTTGCACCGAGTGGAAGTTACAAGGTGCCTCTTCGTGGATTTGGTGCATCGTCGGGCGAAGACGATGATTTCGACGACGATGCTAGTTCTGTTCGTACGAGGACGGCGAGCAATGTTACGGGTATTACGGCGATGATGGGCTCGGACGATGATGGTGAGAGTCCGGGATCTAAAAGTGGGACAGTGGTGCCGGGAAGCCCGACCAAGAAGGTTAGGAAGAATTCGAGTCGGGCTAACTTGATGGGTGGAGGAGGTGGGAGTCCGTTGAAGAGTAAGAGGAGTATGGCGAATTTGGGTGGAAGCAGTGGCAGTAGAGGATGGGATCTGATGCGGTCGCCGAGGAAGACCAAGTCGACCATCTTGAGTCCTGTGTCGAGTGCTGGGAGTGGCGAGTAAGTCTTGTCGATACAGGTGGTGTGTAATTTTTTGTGCTTCATTTTTGGTGTTCCTTTTTTGAACGGCTTTTTTTTTCTGGTGGATTCTTTTTTTTTTGATGTCCAATTCATACTGTTCGTGCTTCGCTTCAATTTGACCCGACTATACATGGTGTTGGCTACTTTTGGTCTCAAATGATACAGCGGGTGTTCTACATATCAATGCGTGTGTCTATCACAGTGCAAGGTTGTGCAAAGCTGAGAATGAATGCGATTCCAACATGATTGCGACTGCGATTCGATCCATGAGAAAAGAGAGAGAGCTAGAAGTACAATGATTTTGATTTTCGTTGCGAATCCGTCCAACGATCAAGGAGCCACCTTGACGACCATCTTTCCGACGTTCTTACCGGCAAACAGGTCGTTGAGAGCCTTAGGGCAGTGCTCCAAGCTCTTGCCCTGCTCCCTCGCTTTAGCATCCAGGTCTTCACCAACGACGTGGAACTTGCGAGCGAGCTTGCCCTCCTTCATCCACTTGGTCATGTTCTCCTCGGCCTCAGCATATCGCTTAGCGTAGTCGAAGACAATAAAGCCCTGCAACTTGATACGCATAGCGATGATAGTCTGGTAGTTCTTGAGACCTTCAGGCTTGGGGTTGTTGTAGTCCGAAATAGCACCGCAAAGCGCAATACGAGCATGAGGCTTCATGCAGAGCAACGACATGTCGAGGATCTCTCCACCGACGTTTTCGAAGATGGCGTCGATGTAGCCGTACTTCTTTGTGACGAGCTCGCGGTACGTCTTCTTGAAGTCGGGGTGCTTGTAGTTGAGAGCCTCGTCAGCACCGAGGGAAGACTTGAGCCATTCGCACTTGTCATCGGCACCGGCGACGGCGATGACCTTGCAGCCTTTGAGTTTTGCGATCTGCACAGCGATGGTTCCGACGGAGCCAGCAGCGCCAGTGACGACGACGACGTCACCCTCCTTGATGGCAGCTACGTCCAAGATACCCCAGTAGGCGGTCTGACCCGAAGAGCCGAGAGGTCCGAGGTAGTCGAGCAGAGAGCCACCTTCGCGGATCTGACGCTTTTCGACGCTCTTGCCGGGAAGGCGAGCGTACTGCTGCCAGCCAAGAGTACCGCTGACCTGGTCACCCTTGTTGAGGCCGGAGAACTTGGAAGCGACAACGACACCGACACCGCCGGCACGCATCACTTCGCCGATCTGAACGGGGGGCAGGTAGGATCGTGCATCGCGCAACCAGCCACGCATGGCAGGGTCGAGCGAAACGTACTCGACGCGCACGAGCACTTCGCCATCGTTGAGCTCGTTCTCCGAGGGGACGGGGACAATGCGCTTCTCGTAGGTCGAGTCGCTGGCGCCAAGCGTGTCCTTGATGGCGGCGGTGGGACGCTCGCGAAGCACAATTTGCGTCTGCTGAGAGGGAATATCGAACGACATTGTTGAGTGGTCGGCGGCTCTTTAGGGATGAGGAGATGGAGGTGATGGATGGACGGGAAAGAGCAACTCACAGAGATGACCGGGACTATATACGCTCCAAGAGGAGCAAAGCGAGACCACATGCACTTCGGCTATACTAACTTCTGACACAGACCAGCTCCACGGACCACGGACCACGAGACATGCTCTCTCCCTTTGCTCCCTCACAGCACGCCCGGAGATAGGCAAGCTCTGGATCAGACCTCGCAATGGCGTGTGATGTATGTCTTGGCGTAGACAATGGAGCTTGAAACGAACTGCCAGGATCGGTGTCTATGCTGAGGATCGGCAATGACAAGGCAAATTGCCAACCGGTCGCCACACTTTTTACCGGTTTTCTTTCTGTTTTGTCAGTCTTCGAGGCCCGGTTAAAGCTCAAAATCCGACCGAAGTTTTGCGAGAAATTTCGAAACGAAGAATGACACGCGACTGGCGTCACGCATACGCTTGCTGCACGGTCGCGCCACATGGCACACCGGGCCACAGGATAGGAAGAAAAAGAATGGATTTGTAAGATCACAGAGTGCAACAAAGCTGAGTCGAAAGCTGGACCCTGAACTCGGCCTTCGGAAGACAAACGTTGCTGCGCCATGGGCGGAAGATTGCAGCTTTGACACCCTTCGCTTTCGATTAGACCCCCCTTTACGCCTCAGCCCACCATTAAGCGCTATAGTACACCGTCACCTCAGGCAGGCAGCGACAAACACGACGCTTTTCGGTGACTCTTACACCCACGCTTGGTTTCTACTTCGACTTTCCCTTCTGCACATGCCAACGTCGTAGCTTCTCCAATCGTCGATTCGGTCCACACTCAAACTGAACTCAGCTCAAAAGGCGCGACAGCTATGGCGACAGCTGCAGCCAAAGCATCGTCCTCAGCGTCATCCTCAGCGCCACCACCCGTCAAAGATGAGTCTCAGGCTCAAGCACTATACAAGGAGCGCGAAAAAAAGCGGCGCCAGCTGCGTGTTGCCAATCAACAAGCTTGGAAGGCTGGACCCTCCACTTCGTCCAAGACGCTCGATTCCAACCTGAAGAAGAACACTGCATTCGTCAAAAGGGTCAAGCAAGGCATCGGTCACGAAGCACGCGAGCATCTGCTCAAAGACTTGCCTCAGCTCAACCTCGAAAAGTACTTGCAGGAGCTCATCCAAGCTGTCCCTGACGGCCTCGCTAAATGTGTCACGGCCAAAGACTGCTTTGCAGCAACAGAGATCCTCTCTGCTTTTCATGTCCGCTTTGGCGGTGAAGCATTTAGCTTGCCGCTCACAAACACGCTCGAGCAAGCTCTGGCTCCGGCAAGCAAGACTCAATATCAGAACACGGCGACAGAACAGAAGGAAAGGGATGAAGCTGCTAGAATCGCTCGCCAAAAGCCCTTGCTTCGTGTCGCCGCAGAATTGGCACTCGTCGAGGCCGTTGGTACCTCTCGCGACAGCACTGGAGCGGCATGGCTTTTCAATTTGCTCAAGAACCTCCTAGCTACAGACAAGGAACATTCAAATGTCCCGCTCCTCATTGCCATTCTCAAGGGTCTTGGTCAGTCTCTTCTCGCCCCTCCAGTCAAGCAGGACACAGTTTCGGCGCTGTCAGAACGAGCCGACTCTGCTCTCACTCTTGCTGATGTCGTCAATGTCGACCACATCGAGCAACTAGATCCGTCCAGCGCCCCCTTAGTGTCGTCAGAGTGGCAGTCCAAGTTTCGCAAGCTTTTCGAGACCTACTTCCAGACGCTAGCCCGTCGCATCGCCAAGGAGCACCAACGTTTGCAGGACCAAGATCGTAGGAATCATGAGGCCTACATTCGATCCGGCGAGATCTTTGAAGATCGTCAGCAGAACTACGAACGCATGACAAAGAGCTTCGAGCGCGTCCGGGATTGGGGCAGGATCCTCTCCGATTTGCTTGGCGTCCCCATGCCTGAGCTCGAGTCGTCTGCGTCAAGCAGCAACGCTGTAGGTCTTGGTGTCAACCTCGACTCCAAGTCTGCATTTGAACGCACCGACGAAGAGTTTGCTGCGGATCAGAGTCCATGGGAGGATCAGGACTCGCAAAAGTTCTACCAAGACATTTTGGACCTCGGCGATATCATCCCGCAATCTATCCTGGCACAGACCACTGGCATCACGCTTGATGTTAACAGTGGCACAGATAAGGTCGATACCACAGAGGAGAACGGAGAGCGTCTCGACGCCACAGGAGGGTCCACACCCGCAGCCAGCTCGCCTCAGCTCGACAACGATCCGCCAGATGAAGCCATGAACGCTGGACCAGCAGCACAGTTGGCGACTCTCATGGCCAAGTTGCCCGAAATGACGAATAGAAGCATGATCGACAGCGCTGCTGTCGACTTTGCATTCATTGCCACCAAGCCAGCGCGCCGTAAGCTCGTCAAACACCTGGCTTCCCTTCCACGCAACCGAATCGACTTGGCACCGTACTATGCCCGCCTCGCAGCAATCCTCACTCGCTACATGCCCGACGTTGGCGCAGGCCTCACTGCTTTACTCGAGGACGAGTTCCGCTACTTGCAGCGCAAGAAGAATGTCGATCTCACCGAGACGCGAGCCAAGAACGCCCGCTTCATCTCGGAACTCACCAAGTTCAAGGTGACGCCTACACACGCCATCTTTCACTGCCTCAAAACATGTCTCGAGGACTTTTCGGGTCCCAACATCGATGTGCTTGCCTCGCTGCTCGAGGGCTGCGGAAGGTACCTCTTGCGAACAGAGGAGACGTCGGCACGCATGAGGAGCATGCTGGAAATGCTCCGTCGCAAGCGTGCCGCTGCCAACCTCGACTCGCGACAGCTGCTTCTTCTCAATAATGCGTACTATCAGTGCAACCCTCCGAAACGCAAAGCAATCGAGCAGAAGGCACGTCAGCCGATGGAGCTCTACATTCGTCATCTCATCTACCACGTATTACAGAAAAAGACGGTCGATACTGTGGTTCTCCAGCTGCGCAAACTGCCCTGGGGTGATGCCGAAGTCTATGGCTGGCTCAGAGATGCATTCACCCGTGCTTGGCGTATCCGCTACTCCAACATTCATCTGCTTGCGATCTTGGTATACGAACTCGATCGCTTCCATCCGGCATTCGCAGTCGAGGTCATCGACCAAGCGCTCGAAAACATTCGCATCGGTATGGAGGATAACATCTTCAAGCACAATCAGCGCCGCGTAGCAACCGTATGCTACCTCGGAGAGCTGTACAACTATCGTCTGATCAACAGCGGTATCGTGTTCGAACAGCTTTGGTCGCTCGCCACATTTGGCCATCCCAACGGCCGACCGTGGCCAGGGCAGGTGGCGCCACTCGACGCTCCTGACGACTACTTTAGGATTCGACTGATTTGCACGCTGCTCGATACCTGTGGTGCTTGCTTTGATCGCGGATCGTTGCGCAAGAAACTGGATGACTTTTTGGCCTTTTTGAACGTCTATGTACTAAGCAAGCAACAGCCCCTGCCGATGGACGTCGACTTTATGCTTGCCGAGACGCTCGAGATGTTGCGGCCTGACATGCAGTTCAAAAAGGCCTTCCCGGAAGCAGCTGCTGCGCTGGAAGACGTCATGACGGCCAACAGGCTCAGGGCTGCTCAGACAGGGGCAGGAGAGGAGAGTGAGGAGCATAGCTCGGACGAGGAACGTGCCGCTGCAGAAAACGGCGGTCAGGACGGCGGACGCAAGGCTAGACATGGGGTAGAACAGGCTTCCAGCAGCGACGATTCGTCCGCTGAGTCGACGTCCTCAGCATCGTCTGGTTCCTCTGGCGAGTCTTCGTCCTCGTCGGGATCTTCAAGCGAATCTGATGCTTCAGCATCCGATGACTCTGATTCGGGGACTCCTTCTGATGAAGAAGACGAACTGAATCGACACCGACAAGACGAAGAGCTGGCCATTCGCAAAGAAGCAGACGACGAGTTTGACCGCGAGTTGGCCAAAATGATGGCAGAGCTCAGTTCATCTGGCGCTGCATCTGCGCCACCCAACAACGCAAGCTCGAGCACTTCACGCTCGCAGCTCTTCTCTCGCACCGCACTCCCCTCGGGTAACACAGGCAGCTACACCCACAATCACAACAGCAACACGTCCGGCCTATCCGAGATCGGCCTGCCTATCAAGAGAAAGCCAACGGAGCCCGCTGAAGACGATAGCATGCATATGAAGTTCTCATTGCTCTCTAAGAAAGGTTCGAAGCAGGTGACGCACGAAGTGCACGTGCCATCGACAGCGTCGATTGCCATCAACACTCGAAGCAAGCAGCTGAAGGAGGAGGCGGAGCGCAAGCAGTTGAAGGAGAAGGTGCTGGCATACGAGCGCAGCGCAGAGTCTCAGCAAGAGCGGTCGACGGATATTCCGCTTCATAGTACGTTCTCGCGCCGTTCGCATCAGCAGCAGAATCAACAGCAGCGTGAGCAGCAACAACAGCAACAGAGGAACGAAGCAGCGGGCAATCGTGGCGGTAAAAATGGCGCTGGTGGCGACTTTAAGATTTGGACTGGTCACGGGTTTTGATCCGCAATGCAGACCTTACGGGTGTCTTCTCTGACTGATGATTTGTTTGAGTGGGCACAAGTTGAGTGTGTCGAAGAGGTTGAGGCAGGCGGCAGAATTTTGGAAAATGTTAGGTTCATGGCTGTCTGTGCAAGGTCACGTGATGCACCCCGCCAAGGGTCGCAAGCTGCAGAAATCTGGAATATCTCACTTGCAGCCGTTCAACATCAGTCCATCTTCTTGACCTTTGTCTCTCTACCGCTATTCTCCACCATCCCGCCCGCTCCTGTCACCTTCGACCAATTCAGACGTATGAAGTAGATTCCTGAATCAAAAATCGCACATCTCACCTAGGTTCATCTTGCCAAAGGGCTTACAAAACGGCTTAGTTGGCATCAGCGGTCGACTGCGCGGCTATCCAGCATCCCACCTTCACGCACCGCACTAAGGCGCGTTTGGCAAAGCATCCGGGAACAACGACTCCATAGCACACAATGAACGGCAGATACGACGCGACATCGTCGCGGCCAAAGATCACGGTGCGACAACTCAACCGTGATCACGCCAACTTTATACTCGAGAATGTGGATCTGTCGTTCGCCAACTCGTTGAGGCGCATCATGATCGCCGATATTCCAACGGTGGCGATTGACATGGTGGAGGTCAGAAATAATACGACCGTGTTGCCCGATGAGTTCTTGGCGCATAGGTTGGGTATGATTCCGTTGCTCAGCATGGATTGCGCGAAGGCGTTGGTGGATCATAGGGTAGGTCTTTTTGCGCTCTTTGGCTGATGTGCTACGGCGATGTAAGAGCAATCGCTGACAATACCCACTCTTATGTTTGCGATCCTCGCTGTTTGGATCTTGTTCTTCGCGCTCGCTCAGGACTGCGCGTGTGAAGATGGTTGCGACCGATGCTCAGTCGAGCTCACATTGCGCGCACGATGCACAACACGCGGTAACCTCGAGGTCACGTCTCGCGACTTGATACGTTCTGACAGCATCGAAAATGCCACGATCTACGATGACGATGCTATGGCCGAACCAGCGGCACCCAAGCACCCCGACTTCGGTCGTCCCGTAGGTCATGATGGCTCGACTCCACCCATTATGCTCGTCAAAATGTCCAAGGGGCAAGAACTCGATCTCCGCTGCATCGCACGTAAAGGATTTGCCAAAGAACACGCCAAATGGTCACCCTGCTCAGCAGTAGGATTCGAGTACGATCCGCATAACGCTCTCCGCCACACTACGTACTGGTACGAATTCGACGCCAAGCAAGAATGGCCCGAAGGACCCAACGCCGAATTCGAAGAGCCGCCACAGGAAGGTGCACCTTTCGACTACAACAAGAAGGCGAACAAGTTTTACTTTGATGTGGAGGCGAGTGGTAGTATGCACCCGGCGGAAATCGTAGAGACGGGATTGGGATTGTTGGAGTATAGGGTGGCGCAGATCGTACAAGAGTTGAGCATGATGGATGAGCAACCTGGTGCAAATGGTGGGATGGGTGGGGAGAATGGGATGATGGATTACGGGGCAGGGGTGAACGGTGGTGGAGGGATGGATATGAATGGTGTAGGAGGTGGAGGGGATCTGAATGGGTACCCGTCGCAGGATGCTAATCCTTATGCTGCTAGTGGTTGGGATTGATGGCGCTGCTCAAGGCGCGGCGTCGACGCTGTTCGCATGACAGTGACAGCCGAGCTGTGCTGCCAAGATCAGCCGAAGCTCCCGATGTATCACTTCTCGCCCATCTCCTACTGCACTCGCTCACACCAAGACACACTTTCAGACGATGAACCACAAAAATGTACTTCTATAACCATTTCATGGCAGCTTTTGCGTGTACCTCGACATCCTTTGACATTTTTGTGGACTGTCTGCTTGACCAGACGCTGCCAATGCTCTCAAATTGAAGCGTCAAGAGATTCAAAAAGCTACACAGCGCCTGAGTCGTGTGGGAAACATATCTCGAAAAAAAAAAAAAGTTCCCGGCCAGGGAATCGAACCCTGATCTGAGCAGTTGCAGTAACGAATGCGTACATCCGTTGGCCTGAGAGTGCCCTATACTAACCATTGTACTAACTGGGACGCTTACTTCGTTTTGTGATATATGCATTTATATACAGCTTTAGCTATCGAATCTAATCTGAGACGCTTAGAATCTCCCGTAGCATCGACACATCCGTCACGGCAATCCACATCCGCTTGCAATTTGGCGTACGTTCCGCTCGCCTTCAGCACCTAGCGGTCGACCGAATCCTCTCAACCATCGGCCATTTCGCCGTACATCCCGCAGGGTCAGCCTGAGACACAGCACAGCATTTTTCGCCTCGGCAATCCTCGGCGCAACAGTGCTAGTTCTTCAGACGATATCGAAGCCTGCTTTTTTGGCGGTTGGCCGTTAGGAAAGACACTTTCCGAACGACAACCCTCCGATCTCGCTTCTTTGTGTCGTTGAAAGTCCGGGATGGGTTTTGTGAGAGAGTACGATGATGCAATTTTTATCCGACAGGTTTTTTAAGCAAATGAATTTCCGACTCCGAATCAGGCAGGTCTCTTGTTTGCTCGGGTACCTACTTCAACCCTAATCTTTGTTTGCTTCTTTTTCGAACACCCTTCCGAAGGTCAGATTGTCCACGTCTACCTTCGCAGAGCGAAAGGCGATGTGTCGAAGTGGAAAACAACTTCCATATGTTTGTTATACCCGGTTCGGCGTCACCTGCGAAAAGCTAAGAGATGGCGTTCGTTCCCACATCTAGGTGAACTACGTTAGCGAGGATGGGCGCCTGATTTGGGACAAAATTTATGCTTTCATGCTTTTTTTTTACACCGCGGAATTGGTTTTCTTCCCAAAGAGGCCTTAACTACCGTAGCGAGCGGTCAACTCCGCCCGCCGCCGCTTTTCATGTTTGCGAGTTTTATGCACCGCTTCATCATCGTTTAGGGTCCTGACCAAGAAGAGGCTTGGACAGGACGAGGAATTCCGAAGTGTGTGCAAAGTGCAGAAAAAAAATCTTGGCACTAAGAATTGGGCTGGATTCCATTGCGCTCGAAGATGCAGTTGGCAAACAAATCCACTCAAGACGTGGGGACGGGTAATGAAGATGCGGTTGAACCGCTAAGATGACGCAGGATCGGAATCGGTCAGCGTCGGACGGACAATGGTGGTCACGGAGTCTTACAAGGCATGGTGGAAAAGACCCCACCGGGATGGAGGCAGCGGGTGGTAAGGTGTGGTGACGAGTGGGGGTATGCTGCCATTGTAGGAGGGTGGGCATGGTGGGAGGTGGAGCAACTGAATGGTGCCTGTCAAAGTGTCCTACGTCGGGCAACTGAGGTGCATGGAGCGGAGTTGGGATTCAGTCCCCCTAGGGTCCCGTGGTGGAGTATGAAGGAGCTGCTGGATTGTATATATACCATGCTCCTCATCACGATGTGTACCTTTTGAGCAAGAGATCCATCCACAGCATCGTCGAGAGCCTTCCCTATACCTCCCCATCTGGATCCTTCACATCACCAATCCACATCACCATACCCATCGAGTGCAAGTCAGCATGCACCTAACGAAACCCTTCGCCGCCCTTGCCGGCGCCATTCTCCTCTCCCTCTCCCCCTCCCTCGTCTCTGCATCAATCGTCACCGACGCATCAACCCTCTCACACAACTCTTATGACTACATCATCGTCGGCGCTGGCTTGGCTGGTCTCACCCTAGCCAACCGACTCTCTGCCAACCCTTCAACCACAGTGCTCGTTATCGAAGCTGGTAATGACGACCGTAGCGATCCTAATGTCTACGACGTCGACAACTACGGTAAAGCTTTCGACACTTCACTTACGTACACTTTCAAAACGGTACCGCAGATCGGCGGTAAGACGAAGGCGCCGAAAGGAGGACGCACGTTGGGTGGTAGTACGAGTATCAACGGTGCCGCGTGGAACCGTGCTTCCCGCGCACAGTATGATGCGTTGGGACCGTTGATGGTCAACTCGTCTGACGGCGGTTGGAACTGGGATGGGTTGCTTGGATACATGAAAAAGAGCGAGCATTTCATCCCACCCAACAGCCAACAACAGAAATTGGGAGCACGATACGACCCCAGCGTTCACGGAACCGACGGACCACTCGAGATCGCTTTCTCTCAAATCCGAAACTCCAAGCGTAGCGCCGGGGGAGCAACACAAGAATGGAGACGGATGTTTACGGGTCATCAGCAGTCTGCATTTATCCAAGCTGTCGGTGAAACGCTTGGAGTGCAACACGTGGACGACCAGTGTTCTGGTCAAGCCAATTCTGTCGCTTACACACCTAATTCGATCGGGGTCAACGGCAGACGTACGTCTTCCGCTTCCGCCTACTACACTCCAGTGGAAGATAGGGAGAACTTGACCGTCTTGACTGGAACCATGGCCAAGAACTTGCTCTGGGCCGCTTCCAACAACGGCAACCTTCGCAGCTCGGGCGTGGTCGTACAGCAAGGTCGGGACGGAACACCCATCTCTCTAGCTGCCAAGAAAGAAGTCATCCTAGCAGCAGGCGCACTCAACACCCCCACTTTGCTCCAGCGATCCGGTATTGGCGCCAAGCAAGATCTCGACCAGCTCGGTGTCGATTCCAAAATCAACCTTCCCGGAGTAGGCAAGAACCTGCAAGACCAAACAATGACGACCATCGGTTCGCGCGCCGATGTCGACTACTCCGGTTCTGGTCCCTCCGGTACCATCGCTATGCCTAACGTCGAACAGATTTTCAACAACGCCACCGACGTGCGCTCCTACATCACTTCCAACCTCGACAGCTGGGCATCCACTTTACTCTCTCAGGGACACGTAGCTTCGAAAGCAAGCGTTTTAGCACAGTGGAAATCGGCCGTTTCGCTCATCTTTGACTCGAAAGCTCCCGTTGTAGAGTTCTTCTTCGATACCGGTTTCCCCGCCAACTCTTACGGTATCGATATTTGGACTCTTTTGCCCTTCTCACGTGGATCTATCCGTGCAACGTCGCAAAACCCTTACGACAACGCACGTATCGATCCAAACTACTTCGGACTGCCGATAGATATGGATATGCAAGTAGCGTCACTTCGGGCTGGTCGAAGGGTGCTACAAAACGAAGCGCTCAAATCGATCACGTACGACGGTGAAACAACGCCCGGTTTTGAGTTGATCCCCGACGGACCACACCACGGCAAATACGGCAGGTGGAGAGACTGGATCTTGGGCTACACCGGTGGAGGGTTTGCTGCCGTTAGCCACCAGCTGGGTACCGCTGCTATGGGTGCAAGGGAAGAAGGTGGTGTGGTGGATGGAAAGTTCAAGGTGTACGGAACGCAGAATGTTAGGGTTGTAGATGCGAGTGCTCTACCGATACAGGTTTCTGCGCATCTGAGTGCGACTCTTTATGGTTTGGTGGAGAAGGCGGCTGATAGCATTCTTAAGAACTAAGTTTTGATGTGATTTATACCCTCTTCGCACTTTATGCATATAGATTATATATTTTTTTCGTCGATGTTTGCCTTGTGTGAAGATGACAGGCAGAGTGTGCGGCGGAGGAATGAGAGACTAAAAGCAAAGTCCAAAATGAGGTGTTTACTTCGATCGCTTACTCGCACCGTTTCCTGAAGCAGCAGGGGCACGTTTCCGCTTGGTACTCGACGAAGCAGGTGTGCTATCTTCTTCGTCGGATTCTTGGATTTCTGCGGAAGAAGAAAAGCAAGATTGTCAGCGTGGAGTGTCTAGTACTGTCAATGTGCGAAGGTGCTCACCTGGATCATCATCTTCGTCATCTTCGTCTTCAGACTCGTGGAAATCTTCGTCTTCTGATTCGTCTTCGTCGTGCTGTTCAAAAAGAGATCGGAGATGAAAGCGGCAGAGGGAGGGGGAGAGGGAAAAGCGATGGAGTCAATATGGAGGCGGATGAGGATAGGTCAATGTACCGATGAGGTGAAGGGTAGCGGAACTTACATCTTCGAGCAGGTACGAGAGGCCAACATTACCACCACCGGTCGACTCTTCGTCAGATGAAGCATCTTCTGGCTCCCCTTCTTGCTCGTCGTCCTCCTCCTCGGCATTCGATGCTTCTTCGTCCTCCTCTTCGTTCTCAGGCTCATCCTCGTCCTCATCTTCACCTGCGACAGCTGAATTCGCCTTCGATGCCCGATCTTCTGTTGCGTTTGCTTTGGCAGACGACGAAGCAGTCGTGTCTGCTCCAGAATTTGCCGGTGCCGCTGGTGAGGTCGTCGTGTCTGCCATTTTTCCCAGCTTTCTTCCTCGTCTTTATCTCGTCTAGAGCGCTTGATCTACAGAGTGATGTTGCGAAAGGTTGGGATGACAGCCTTTCAAAGCTGGTCGGGGAGAGATGATCTGTGCTTCGATTCGCAGAAACTGACAACCTCAAGTCACACACACGCGCGCTGATGCTTTACGCGACGAAAACGTCATATTTGTTACATTTCAGCCCTTAACAATGCACATTTTTTTTTGCCAGCGCTCCTCCTCACCACTTCCGAACGACCCTCTCCCTCCCCTCTCCCTCCCTGACCGCCCTGTTCACCTCCTCACACTCCTGCGTCAACGCCTCTCTCCCCCTCGCCCACTCTAAATGCTCCTCTCTCAACCTCACATACACTTCATTCTTCCAAACCTTCTCATCCAAAACCCGCTTAAATAGCCTCGCAGCCTCCACCTTCTCCGGATCTTGATCTTTCACCTCCAACCTCTTTATCTCCTTCCTCTTTCCCTTCCCATCGTATTCGTACTTTTTACCACCTCTATGATTCGCATACCTTCTCGCTCGAGTATAGCCCATTTGTATGAATTTCCGTGCTAGATCTGCTCCGACAAAGTCATCCTCGGATAAATAGGAGAGGAAGATGGAATGGAGTTTTGAAGAGGAGGTGGTGGCGTGGGAAGGGGATTTGAATTTCCAATGCGGTAGGAGTTCGGATTTGTACGGTTCTACGAGGAGGACTCCTTGCTCGCCGATGCCGGTGCGATAGAGGTGGGGGTGTGTGCGGAGGTCGAGACGGTTGTACGGGAGGTCGTATGGGAACTTGGAGGAGCCTGGGGCGGGTTTGGGCTTGGGTTTGCGTTTGACGGTACTGCTTTTGCTTGTGGTAGCTGCTGGAGGAGGCGGTGATACAGTGGACGATGATGAGCGTGTAGAGACCATCTTTGAGTGAAAGATAGTGATGGGAAAACGGTGGTGATGATGAAGCATAGAACAAAGGACGGTGTTGGTGTGGAGGTGTTGGTGAGCAGAGCGCCCCTGATGATGCAGCAACCTTTCGGCTATCCAAGGAGGATGACAGCGCCAAAAAAGAAAGCCATGCGGTCCTCCAGCTGCCAGATGCCGCTAATTTTGCCGGCGCGGTGTGTGGTTCAGGGTTTTTCTCTTTCAACAAGGTTTTGCTTCTCATCACCATCAACCATTCTTCACACACCTCATTTCGACTTGCATCGGTCCATCACATCTCTCTATCAAGCAGAGCGATCGTCGACACAAAAAAGCATGCTATCACGACCTACACCATAACACCCCGCACCTTGCCCAGAATGTCGCGCGCACAAGAAACAACACCGCTACTCTCCTCCGCGCAACGTTCTCCACCAGAAACCTCCTCCAACAATGACATCTCACCACCAAAAACCACGCCATTACCCCGCAAGCAACTCTTCGTACTCTGCCTAATGCGTATGACCGAACCCATCTCTTTCACCGTCATTTTCCCCTTCGTTAACGCAATGCTTCGCGCCAACTTACCCTCCACCATCCCATCCTCCCGTCTCGGCTACTACGCAGGCATCGTCGAATCCGCTTTTGCCTTTGCTCAGTTTATCACCATCTTTTGGTGGGCTAGGTTGTCCGATCGTATTGGACGAAAACCTGTTCTCCTTGTGGGTTTGCTGGGTTCATTTTTATCGGTGAATGCTTTTGGTTTCGCTAAAACTTTCCCACAAATGGTGTTGGCTAGATCGATTGCGGGACTGATGAATGGGAATATTGCTATTCTCAAAAGCGTGTTGGCGGAGATAACGGACGAGACGAATCAGGCGAGAGCGTTTAGCTTGATTCCGTTGTGTTTTGCGGTGGGGTCGATTGTGGGGAATGGACTGGGGGGTTGGTTGGTTGGGATGGGTGAGGGGGGATGGTGGGAGGAGCATCCTTTTTGGTTGCCTTGTGGGGTGGCTAGTTGTTTTAACTTGTGTGCGATCGTGTTTGGTAGCTTGTTTCTGAAAGAAACTTTGCCGAAGAAGGCCAAGACGGATAAGCCGCAGCAGCAAGAGGTGGCAGCGGTGGAGGAAGAGGAAAGGCCGCCGACGGTGAGATCGTTGTTGTCGACTGCTGCGATACGAAGGATCTTGGGAACGCAGTTGGGGTTGAACTTTTTAAACGCATGTCATGCTGCTCTGCTGCCGCTGTTCTGCTATACGGCGATAGCGCACGGCGGATTGAGCCTGTCATCGTCGGACATTGGAACGGTCCTAGCTGTCAATGGGGCTTTTACGATCTTTATACAGCTTATACTCTTCCCCACACTCGAAAGGCGACTAGGCGGACCTCAGCGGGTCTACATTCGAGTAACCGCATACTTGCCTTTCCTCTGGCTCATGTTCCCCCTCGCCCACTTTCTAGCTGCTCAACACCCCGGGGTAAAAGCATGGCCGATGTCAGCGCTGCTCGTAGCAATCGTGCTGAAAGGTATCAGTAACATGTCGATTGTCTGTAGCAATTTGCTGGTGAACAACTCCGCTCCAACACGGTCGAGTCTGGCGACGCTGAATAGCGTTAGTCAGATGGCGGGGTGTCTGACCAGGACGGTGGGGCCGACGTTCAGTACGAGTTTGTTTGCGTTTAGTACGAGTAACGATATCCATGGAGGGCAGTTTAGTTGGATTGTGATGTGGCTGATCAGCTCAGTGGTTTGGGTGGCGACGTTGAAGGTCAAGGCTCCGCAGAAGGCGAGGTGGAGGATCAAAGCTCAAGAGCAAACACAAAACCAAACAGAGACTCGTCGGGACGAGGCTTGAAAAGCACGCAAACTCATGTTACACTATAGAACTTTGCAATCGGATAGAAGTCTACATTCCAGATCCCTCCTCTACCGTCTACAGTCTAATCCTGCTTCTTCGTCCCCTCAACCCCGCCGTCCGACAACCTCTTGACCAGCTCATCAATCTTCCTAAACTGAAACGGAAACCTACTCGGATACAAAAACGGTCTCAAATCAAACCTGTTATCATCCGGACTGTACCCTTCTGCATGATAACTCGGCGTCAACGTCGTCATCTTATGCCTGTTCCTCGCGTACTCGAACCAGAACAGCTTGACCTTCTCCGCCACTTTCTCCGCACCCATACTCGGCCCCCATTCTTGCAACAGCTTGTTGAACATCGCGTAGGGTCCGCATTTGAGATTCTTCCGCAGTCGGCCGAAAATCGAAAGCTCGTCGTAGGTCATTCCCATGTCCGCTTCGTCGGCTTGTACGTAGGTTTCGGTGATGGGTTCGAGCTCGGCGGTGGGGACGGCGGTGAGGAACGAGTGGAGGATGGGGAGGGAGAAGGCGTCGCGTGCGTAGGCGATGAAGGATTTCAAGTCGGTTTTCGAGATGCCGCCGATGGGGTTGATGTCGGCTGAGCTGCAGTCGTATTTGGTCAGGTAGCCGCGGAGGGATTCGTCGACGTTGGCTGATCCTAGGACGAGTAGTCCACCCCAGGTGCCGCGAACCCAGGGAACGAGTTGGGCAAACATGTAAGCTAGCAGCATGCGGAGACGTGCTTGGATGTTTTGCAGTGCCAAATTCTCCGCAGGTGTACCGCCGTGAACGCGGAATCGTGGAGTAGCACCAGTCACGGTGGAAAATAACGCAATGATCGCCCGAATGACAATGTCCATACTGAGGTCGATGTGGTAGGCTCCGATATCCGCAGCGAGATCTTTCGCCCGCTGTCTCGTTTCAGCAGAGGAGTTCTCCGTACCCATGTAGCACGTAACAAAGATGCGGTTGCACAGCTCCTGCGGAGTAGCAGGGATCCACGTCGAGCCTTCCTTTTCGTTGCAGATTCTACGGACGTCGGCGAGCACTTGAGCACGGGTGTCGGTAGTAAGCGAAGATGTTGTTTTGCCTGCAACCGAGGGGGTTTGGGTTGATGATGGGTCGAGGGCAGCGTGTACAAGCCTGCACATGCTGAAAACGATAGTCGCGGTAGCACACGAATCAATGCCTCCAGAGAGTGGGACAAAGTAACCTTGAGTGCGTGAACGACGAAGATAGTCCCAGAGCCAGCATGCGGGGCCGAGCGCAATCTCTTCCTCGGGCAAGTGGTAGCGCACCTCAATGGGCTGGCTGAGGGGCGTAAAGTAACGCTTGTATAGTCTTTCTGCGTCGTCGGACTTTTTTCCACCGTTTGCAACAGCAGCGCCCTGAGCAGGAACAGGAGTAGCAGTCCCTGGCGTCTTGGATCCATACTCCTCCGACTCTCCCACCTCGAAGTCAACATTGATGCGGGGGCACCCAGCACCAATGTTCTCGCTAACAGCCTGCATACCTCTACTTTTTGCGCTGCGATGAGCACGAACATCGTCCAGATCCACAGTCGCCGAAATGACCTGAACATCATCGAGCGAGAACTGCGACCCTTGAGCAACAATACTTCCGTTAACAGCGATCAGCGGACAACCATCGTAGTAAAGTCGATCTCCATCACAACCTTGCTGATTGGCGTACAGATAGATACCGCCCAACTTCAACGTGGCTTCCTTGATCAGCTCCACCCTCCTGTACAGCTTTCTTAGCTCGTGATGCGATGCCGAAGAGTTGGTAAAGATCTCAACTCCGCTCAAACCTTGTCGAATGTGGGGCGAGTTAGGCGTGAAAAGCTCTTCGCACAGCTCGACTCCCAACACTGTATCCCTCGTTTTGACTACAGCATCGCCAAAGGGTACTTCATCCTGACCCGTGATGGAAGCGACGATCCGAGGCAGGGTGAAAGAGTCGGTACTGCCGATGCGTGTCCAGGGGGTAAAGTAACGCATCTCGCGATAGTTTCCGTCATTAGCGAGCCACATTTTAGGACGAATGTGCAGGACCTTGCCGTCCAACAGGAGCAGCCTGCAGTTGTAAAGAGTCGAGCGGTGGAGAACCGGCATTCCTACATCGCAGAGGATGCCGTGAGTCGCATTGCTAGAGAGGATCTCTGCTAAAACTTGCCACGAGTGCAGAACCGTGTCCGGCTCAAGGAAGTGGTCGAAACAGCCATAGCCAGGGATTTCGAGTTCGGGACCAACACGAAGGCGCGAGCCTGCGGATTTGGCGAGTCGGATGGATTCGAGGATGCGGTCTCGGTTGCCGTCAAAGTCGAGCGCCCATTGGTTGAGAGAGCATGTGGAGACGGTGCTGAGGAGTAGGATGAGCGAGGGGGAAAGGTGTGGGTGTCAGCAGCCAACTTCCATATTCGCGATTCGTGAGGGGAAACTTACATTGGCAGACCCATTTTGAGCCGAAGTGGTCGCCACTTGTGTGATGAGTTGGTGATACAAGGTGATCCGTTGGACGATGGTTGCTGAGGAGGAAATCTTTCGACGATAGACTTTTGCCGAAAGGGTCCTTCTCTGGTTGGTCCGTGACTCAACGGCGATTTTCCGCGGGCTTCAGTTTGTCGATATGGCAACTCTAACATTCCAAATTTTTCGAAAAAGGTGTGGCTGCACGAGAAGATGAATTTGCGCGTCATCGTGCGTTGACAGCTGACTCGCACTCCACATGGCAGCAGCAGCAACAGCAGCAGCGAAGCACAAAGCACAGGCCAGATTTCGCACAGCCAAGAGCCGCCACCACTCCCAAGCAGCGGGAAGGCACAGAGAGGAAGTTGATCGGCTTCATGCGAAATGGCTCTTTTGATTTTTTGAGTCATCCCTTTCCCAGTGGGCCTGAAAACTTGCTCGGCATAGTACACCTCTTCTCCCTCGTCTTCCATCTCTACCTCCTCCAAAAACCTGCACCACCACCATCTTCTTCATTCATCCGAACCAAAGAAGCATTCACCCCATACGAACAAAGCCAACCATGTCGGAGAGCGGTCAAGGTACACCCAACGTGGCGTTCCAGAACGAAGCGTACGTGTCTTTCCACCCCCCACCCCCCCTCTCATCCCCCGGCTTACCTTTTTTTCGATTCACCTTCGCTGACATTCTTCTTTCCCGAACTGTAGCAAATACCCACACCAAACAACCGAGTTTCGAGGACCCGGAGAGTCGGTCGAAAACCCAGCTGGTGCCTTTCCTAGAGATCTACGACAAGGTATGTTTTTCCTTCCATCCTTTTCCCCTCACCTTCTTTTTACCATACTGACCCTTCCTTTTGGGCTTCTACCTTGCAGCTGATCCGGATCCGATCGAATCCCACCGTCCCAAGAGCACAATCTTCGGCGCCATCGAAAACCCATACGCCCTCCAAGAGGCTCTGACCAAACTCGAATCCGGTCTCGATGAGGTGATCAGTCTGTTCCAGGCTGAAAAAAATACTCTTGCGAAAGAGGGAAACTTTACAAAGGGTAAACAAGGGTATGTTCTCACTCCTCCACCAGCTGTAGACAAAAAATGGACTGCTGACTGACTCTTGTTTTGGGATTTTGGTTAGAATTGAACTGTTCGAATCGTGGAAACAGCAATTGGAGCGTATCAAGGCAGGTCAGGAATAAGGCACTCCGGAACAATGTAGTCGAGAAAAGGTTACTATCACAAAATTTAAGTGTACAACCGAACGAAAGACGGGTCTACGGCTGCTGCATAGTCGACGTGTTGTGTGATCTTCCGCCATCGGTGCCGGTAGATGCTGTTGCGGGATACATTGCGTTTGGCGGCATGCTGTTCAGATTGGACGACAGAGGCTGCGTCATGCCGTTGAGAGCTTCCATGTAGGAGCTCGTGAAATTGGCCCAAGAGAGCGGGTCTTCGGAGGCCAGAGGCATGGCTCCCCAATACGAGGTGTCGTGCAGCTTGAGGTAGGCTGTTGGGTTGACGGCTCCGCTGGCTGATGTTGAGGCCGCGTTGTTTGAGACGGCGGCAGCAGCAGCGGTTGAGTCGGAAGCCACTTTGTTGGGTATAGATTGCTGAGTTGTGGCAGCGGGAATGCTAGCGCCAGAGTCATACATTGACGCAGCATTCGTAGTCGGGCCGGAAGGTTCTAGTCTCGTAGCATTGGCTGCGGTCGGCCAGCCGTAGAATGCGCCTGGATTCTGACCTTGAGCTTGGAACTGAGCATGCAGATCGTCTTGCAGCGTCGGACCCATTTGGAAGCTCGCACGCGAACGCATGGGATACATGGGCGCACCGATAGGCCCGGGAACAGAGAGATTCGTCAGGTCGTCTCCGGTCACTGGGATACCCGTGTTCGGAAGCGTCATGCCACTTGCATTGGCTGCAGAAACAAGTTGCTGCTGCTGCTGCTGCTCGTTCGCAACTCTCTGAAGCGACCCGCTGTCCACCAACATACCCTGAGCATCTTTCGGGAACGACAGTGGCGAAGGCCCAACATCAATACCTGCGTTCTTCGCCATCGCGCCCGTATAAGCTGCCACAGCAGCAGTCGCTGATGGACTATCGGCTCTGCTCGCCGCCATGCTACCCGGCGCACTCGTCTCTCTATGACTAGGCAACCCAGTTCCATCCAGATCCGCATCGATGCCGTGGCCCAATTGCTCCAAGATCTTGAGATGGTGGCTGGCGCTCTGCCACGTACCGCTCATCCTCGAGAGCCAGGTCATGAACTTTCGCAGCCTCCTCTTGGCTTCCAGTGCGATCGCCGCATCCGTGGACGTCGTGTTGGCGATCTCGATGGTCGAAGCAGTGAAAATGCAGTACGTGAACGTGGATGACAGTTTGCGCATGCCGAAATTATTGTCGTAGGCAGTGAGAATGTCGCAAATGCTGCCGACCGCATCGGTGCAGATGCGATGCGAGGGAGGCAAGTCAGGCCGAGACGACTGCTTGAGGATGTAGGGGCGGTGCAGCATGACTTTGCATGCTTGAAACCACAGATGTTGTGAAAGCGTATTGGGTAGACGATGCGAAGGGTTGTCAAAACGCAGACGGTAAGGAAGGTCGCGCTCCCACTCTTCGAGCTTTCGATGCAGTCGGACGAGGCGTGTCTCCCATTCGGGTACCGTACCATCGCTGTCGCCTTCACCGCGATCGATGGTGTCAGAATCGTCCTCATCCTCGCCACTTCGCTGCACGTGTGTATAGATGGCAATGATCTGCTCGCAAATTTGGCCTAGCCTTATACCAAAGCGCAGATGGGTCATGGCAGCTACAGGAGTTTTGAGCAGTATGCTTCGTGCTCGATCCTTGATGAGCGAGCTGTTGTTTGTCGACTCGGCCCATGTCTCATGTTCGTCGGCCTCGTCAACACTGGGTAAGGGACAGTCGATCTCTGCATAGCGCAGTGTCACCGGTCTACCCAACGACGCTGATGAGGTCTTGTCGAGTAGGTACAAACACCAAAAGATCCTTCGTCTTGCTTGCTCCTCGGCGTGCGAAAAGTGCAGCCCGAGCACCGATGAAAAGTCGCGCTGTCGATGGAGGCCGAGATCGATGCACATCCTACACGCAGTCGAAATATACGCCGAGGCTTGGCTGGCTCGGCCGTTTCCACCTTCTCGCAGCGCCATGAACAACAAGGACTGGATGGTCTCTAGGCTTGGCTCGTTGTTGGTCTTGACTAGATAGTATTTGGCTCGAGCAAGGAAGATATCTCCCAAGTCGGCAGCACTGAGTCGTCGAAGGCTGGTGCCATTACCCAGCTGGTCAGGTCCTTGGCTGAAGCTGAGGTCCGAGGCGGTCCGCTCAACCCAATCTGACTGAGTCGCTTCGGTGTCCTCCTCGGATACGCCAAACTCACCCGAGTCCCATGCTACAGCGGCAAGAGCGCAGGCTGCGTTGTGCAACATGGGCGACTTTTCTGGATCGATGACGTTGAAGCCTGTGAGTGAAAGGGCTGGTTTGTACAATGCGGGCCAGATTGTTTGCACGATACCCCAAAAGATAGTGAAGAGGCGTTCTTGGATGAGCGGTGGGATCTCTGGCTTGTGGAGCGAGACGCCGGAACGATTGATGCCTTGTCTGCTTGCATCACCTGGTTCAACCCAAAGCAATGGCTCGAGATTGATGTCCTCTGCAGGCTCGTCTGGAGCTCCGAAACGAGTGGCGGTACTATCCTGTGCTTTGGTCGCACTTTCGCGATCACGCCGCAGTTGCAAGAGCGTGCCTTCTACAAGCAGCTGATTGCTTTCACCAGCATGAGATTGGCGCAGACTTCCTGGCCTGTCTGTTGCGGCTCGATCTGCCTGAGCAACATCGGACTTGGCATCTGGCTGCGGTGAGATTGCTTGTGAGGCAGTGGGCCAGCCGCGTGAGCCTGATGATTGAGAGTCGACAGTCGCCCTAACACTGTGCATTGTGCGGTCATCGTAGCGCGATGCATCGATGGAGGAGGATGTAGCGGGAGCAGGACGCGCGTACGGCGCCGAGAACTTGCTGGTAGATCGGCTTGCGCTGGGTCTGCCTGACAGGGGAGATTCGTAGGTATCTGATGCGCCTGAAAGCCGACGATAGTTGCTGGGTGATGACGGGGACGATCGGATGACAGGCCTAGAGCCGTAAAAGTCAAGAGGCGGCAATTTGCGGTCGGAAGCTCCAGGTGGTGGACGGATGAGGCCGAGGCCGCTGCTGCTGCCGCGATAGAAGGGTTCAGTTCGCTGCCTGTGCGATGGATGCGATGCTGAAGCGGGGTCATATCTGGATGGATAAGAGTGAGGTGGAAAGTAGCCGGGACTCGAAGTGTTGATGCCGCCATAGTTGGGACTGCCAACGCTGCCGTCGTGATTGGAGCCGCTTGTTCGGTGACTGTCTGTGCGGTAGCTGGACTCGGGTGAAGCATGCGCCGAGCGTGAGTAAGGGTCGGTGTGAGCATCTGGTGGATAGGCGCCGGCAGCTCTCATCCCAGCGGCAGGAGCGGCCTGGTACTGTGGATTTGCGGTCGGATATAGCAGTGCCTGTGGTGCACCAGCATGCGGCGGGTATTTGGTGTAGGAAGAAGAGCCAGAGGCAAAAGCGTTTGAGTTGGCGATGTGTGAAGGTGCAGCGGTGCGACTCCACTCTGTTTCCGGGATCGGCGGTGGTGGTGGACGCGAGAGTGGAACGCTGGTATCTACGGATGTAGATGGGCCAGCAGCATATTCAGGAGTGGACTGAACTGGCAACGCAGCTGCTGCCTCGCGAGCATCGTTTCGAGCATCAGAGACTTGTGCTTGAGCCTTGCGCTTTGCCGATCTGCTCCCACCACGTGTTGACCCTTTGGGTGGCCCTCTCTTCTTGGGCAGACCGTACTCGCAGATCTCGCCAGATCGAGTGCAGGTGATGCAAGGTTGAGCGCCGTCGCATTTGACTCTTTTGATTCCACATGGTCGACAAGCCTGCTGGATACGCTTCTTCTTAAGACCGCTGTTTGCATTGTCATCTTTGCTGTCGTCGTGGTCCGAATGATTGGCTCCACCACCTCGACCAGGAGAGCTTTTGTGTCGACCGAGCTGTGCCATGGTTGCGGGTGTTCTGTGACGCTGATTGTGTGCGTCTGTTGAGGGAGCTCAGCTGGAATAGGCGGGCGTTGTTGGCATGGTTGTTGGTTGGGATAATTCGACCTAGCGAGTGGCACGTTGCAGCGTTGAGGGAGGGAGATGATGGTCTGATTGCAAGAAGCAGAAGCGAGGAAGAAGCGCCAAGTTGGACCGGATGTCGGAATGCACCGTGAAGCGCTGTGTGGCTGCCGCTCCGAGTTCTGTCTTAGTTAGTGACCACGCGCTAAGTTAAGACGAGGCTAGAAGGATTCTTGCTTTCTACGCCACGAATCACTCTCAAAAGAAGAGCCGCCTAACGAATGACAACTTGACTTTTGTACTTCGACTGCAACTCGCTATAGCGACGTCACAAGATCCATCGCTGCGGAGCACCACACAAAGCAAAATTGGCTCTCTTCTCTGTCACTCGCTCTTCCGCTGCAAGGCCCAAACCCTAAAAAAGTGGCTCAAAATTGATTTTCCGATTTTTCGTTTAGCCATGGTCAGCCACTCTTGCACAGACGATTGTGACTGTTCATCGTTTGTCGTTTGCTACCGAGGCTCGCGATGCAAGCAGAAACATTAGCCGATCTCATTGCTGTAAGCGCTGTATTGCCGTCCATTGCTCTCACTCATCCAACCAATACGCCGCACCTCATTCCAAATCAATCACACTTTTGAACAGGAATCACTTGCAATGCCGCGGCCCAACCTCAATCGCGATCTCTGTTCTTCCAGCCTGTCAATCCCAACGCTTGAGTTGCACTCGCCGCCATCCCCGCCGCTCTCTCTCCACCCAAGTTTGCCAGCAAACCACCACCAAAGCTCGATCCATATGCCTGCGCTACTCTGCTCATCACCGTAGGCCCTCCTGTTTCGGGTACAAGATCGTTGAGTCCTTCGCTCTTGACCTTTCTCCTCGCGCTCTCCATCAATCCGTTCACGTCGTCCCTCTTGAGATCGTCTCGGGCCTTCATGATTGCTTCTAGGAAGCCTAGATGAGCTCCGTGCGCCTTGGCAAAGCTCCAGTACGGCAGGAAGACCATCGTCGCTGAAGAAGTGAGCATGCCTCGGATCGCCTCGAGCACTTCAAACTTTTCATTCACCTCTTCTTCCTTCTTGAATGCGAGGAAGAGCGTCTTGGCGTCATCCAGATCCTTGCGCATCTGTTCGCCCGCTGAAGGCATTCGCAGCTTTCCATTGCCCACGCGTCGAAGTGCGCCAATGTACGAGACGAGGAATCGGTCGATCATGTCGTCGCACAACACATCGAACAGGTCTGGGTTGAGTCGCTCGCTGTAGTCCGACGTGTAATCGCGCATTGTCTCGACAATCGTAGTCATGGTACCCTCCGAGTACCAAACAGGGAACGTGAACAGTTCCTTGATCGCTGGCTGCAGGTCCGCAAACACCAGATCCACCAACACTTGCGTACATCGTTTTGATACGTCCAAGAACCCATTCAGCGCATTGTCCACCGCCTCTCGAATACCCGCTTGATACTTCTTGCTCACCATTGGCTCAAGTCTGGCGATCAACGCCTCAGCATAGTCGGCAGATTTGAGCTGATCGTTGGCTAGTGCAATCACGTACTCGACCAGACCGCCCACCACGTCGTCCGGCGATTTGGATTCTCGTTGCTTCTTGAACTCGCTCTCCAGCACTCGCAGCCATGTCGCTTGTGTCGAGTGCATCGCCTTGGCCGCATGATCCACCACTTTGGCAAGTACACTCGCTTGACCCGAGTCTGCTGCCACGTCGACCTGCTGATTGACCATCTGGAACAGAATCGCTGCACCTTGCAGACCGTACTGACCCTCGTTGTCTTCGTCTGGTGGGTTCTGCCGCGCAACAAATTCGCGCACCTCGTCCGACATCAAGTTGGCCGTCCATTCGTCAATCTTCTTGGTGATCAAACCAAGGTAGTCATCAATGATACCTTGCTCTTTGCCCGCCAGCAACGTTGGCTCCAGCCATGCCTTCTCCGCACCGATCTCCTTGGTCATGATCTTGGTATATTCTTGTGTGAACTGATACAGTTCCAGCAACGCACTGGCTTCCGGATCTTTGGCCAGGATCCGTTCGCGTAAGATGCCGCCCAGATGCTTGTGGTAGCTTTTGAAAAAGGTTCGCAGAATCTTATAGTCTTGAGGGAAGAGCGGAGTCAGCTCGGACTGTACAAAGCGCATGTCATCGTAGATCCAGTCAAGATGTCCAAGAAATTCGAGACTCGTGTCGTCGGCACCAAATCGCGACCAGCATTCGTCAAACAGCTCGGCTGTCGATCGATCGATGGCTTCTACAAACTTCGGTCGATACAGCTTGATCACGCGTGCATTTGCAACCACGGACCGGAAGCGAGCGGCTCCTTCCAGGTTGGCACGTTTGGCAAGGCGGATAGCTGCAGCCCGCTCGTCCTCGCGTGACTCCTTCTCGATGATCTTGATGAGTTTGACCACCACCGACGGTCGTCCTTCTCGCACCAGGTCCATCGTCCTCTCTGCTAGCACCATAATGTAGTCATCGAATGCCCTGACCAGCCCGTCCAATGGCGCGAACACTTCCGCAACGGTATTGCGCACGTCCGCAGAGCATGTGCGTGCAATTTGAAACGTCTCGTTGCGGAAAGCTTCCAGCTGCGAGAGGTGGAAGTGCAGAGGCAGCAGATCTGTAGCTGGCCCCATAATGTCGTCTTGCGCCCTTTGCAGCATCTGCGCTAATGCCTCGATCTGACCTGGCAACGCATCCAGCTTCTCGAGTGTTGTCGTAGTTTGAACAAAGTTGCGGTGGATCTGCGACACTTGGCTGATGAGACGGAAAGAACGGTTGGCGTCAGGATGGTTCGATCTGGAGCCTTCATCGCCCTCAGTACTGGTATATAGCGCTTCGACCTGCGCAAACGCTTCTCTGATGGCTGCGACGTCTTTTCTCGTTGCTTGCAGTTTGAGTAAGCCATCCCTGGTTGCTTCGAGTTGTTCCTTTGCTCCTAGCTTGAGCTTGGCGGACAAGCTTGATTGCTCCTTGAGCAGCTTTTTGCGTAGTGCTGAGATCTTGGTGAGATCGTCCGGTGATTTCAAGAATTCGGCGACCAGATTCGATGAGCTGGGTATGGCTGCATTGGGCAGAGTTGCGGCTGATAGTCTCGCATGGGCGGAGGAGGATGGTCCGGCATGCCCGTGCGATGATGCTGATGGGGACGTGGGTGAAGGTAGAGCGCTGCCATTTCTCTGTTGAGCGCCATTAGATTGGACCGTGAGCATATTCGACGACATACCAGCCAGGTGGTGGTGAGCTGGAATGGCGAAGCTCATCCTTGCGGAAAGCGCACCGGCGCGACAAGAGAGCTGTTGGAATCAGTTGCGCTACACGAGCGAGGCTGTTGAGACTCTCAAAGGAGCGACGGCACTGTTCTGATCCTGACTCGTGCTGACAAGATCACCGAGCTCTCGCTGCAATGTGGTGTTTGCGGGATGTGGTGATGGTACAGGACGTCTTTGAGGAGCAGAGTGACAGCGAGGGGTCGTGTTGCAGGAACGGCCCGAGCGCGCTCTTGAATTTATTGAGACAAGCATTTTGTTTCGGTCTCACAAATGCTAGCTTAAAAAAATCGCTACGCCGGCTCAGCTCGAGCAACACCACGTCGACATTGCTACACTGCACTCTCCAGAGAGAGTTTGCATCGAATTGGATTGACATTGAAGATTAACATTGAAGATTGACATGAGGATTGAGGATCAGGGAGAGAGGGCTGTGATGACGGGAGACGGAGTTTCATGGAAGGAGAGACGCTCTTGAACGCTTCACTCTGCGTACCTGGCTTCAATCTCTTTGATCAATTCGTTGATGGGTGTTCGAGGCACGTTAACCAAGCTTGGCGCGCCACCGGTCTCGCCCGAAGAGATCAAGGATGTGCCGTTAGTCTCGGTAGACATCACAGAGATTGAATCGCTTCGATCCGTGGTTGCGGAGGAAGTTGCGGAAAGGCTGCGGATGGCCGGCGACAGGGCCTCGGCCGCTTGAATGTGGGACTTGATATCTTGAATTGCGTCGTAAAGGCCGGAACAGATACGGTCAGAGAGGCAAAGTAGCTCGTCTTTCTGCTCGGTCTTGGTCTTCATACTTTCTAGCTCGTCCCTCAAGGCCGTGTTGAAAGCGTTGAGCTCTTCGAGCTCTGCGGTTAGAGCTTGTTTTTCTTTTCTGAATGTTTTGCAGGTTGAAGATAGAGGGGAAGTGTATCGCTTGTTATCAGTAGGTGAAGCAGAGACAGCAAGGAAATAGATTATAGCATACTCACCTTTCCACTTCGATCTGAGCTTGAAGCAGTTCCGTCTCTTCCCCGTGCGCCTGCTGCATCTGTGCGTATAGCAATCGCCGACGTTGGTCGTTCGGATCAAGACTCGATGATCAGTACTACTCATCTGAATACATTTGCGAAGCACGGTGACGAGCACGAGCACTTACCCGTCGGAGACTTTCGAGCTCCCGAGTCTATGAGTTGTGTTGGGAAGAGAGTGTCGAGGGTGTGGGTTCAACATCGTTTTGAGTCCTGCTTTGACGAAGACGATGTCTGCCAGCTTGCAACTTACCTTTTCTTCGAACGCCTGTTGAATGTGTCGGAGTGAGTGGGTAATGCCGGAGCTGCCCAAATCGTCTTGCAAGGAATCGTTGACGTCTGGAGTGTTGTCTCTCTGGCTTGTGAGGACCGATTGATCCGCGCTAGTCCCCGAAGAAGCAACAGATGCGTAGCCTGAGTCTTGTTCGGGAGAGTTGTTGCCAAGAAGCTCATCTCGAATCATGGCTGCTCGCTGAGTCAGAGAGCCTGAGTCGTTACTGTTGTCACTATTTACCTTCTGGGCGCCCTGTGCGGTGCTCTCGTCGACAGGCTCCAAAGCTTGATCGTCGTCGGCGACCATGCTGAAGGTTCAACGTCACTAATACTGAACCGCACCTGAGAAATCCTTCCTTCGATCAGAAGTTATTGCCGAAGAGTCGGAACAGGTCGGCTGCAGCTCGAAAGAAGCCAACCAGAGTTTCAAATGGCGGGTAGATGACAGAGACAGCAGCGATAGCACCAGCGATGGCAGCGGCGATGAGCATGATCGCCAAAAAGAGCCAGGTTTTGCGTGGAGCTTTTCGAGGTGCGAAGGGTCCAATGGGGTTGTGAGGAGATGGGAGAAGAAGGAAGCGTTCTATTGCGTGGATGTGTAGCTTTTTATAGGTGTGATTGAAGTACATGAGAGTGGTGTCTGTGCGCCGTTTTCAGGCATGGCAACAAAGCTTTTGATGCGGCAGCATTGTGGACGAAGGAAGAGATTACGGACCTGCACAAACAAAGCGCAGATACACTTTGCAAGACAGCGAGGTGATCCCGAAAAAGTGCGCGCAGCGCAGAAAGCTTTACGGCGCGGCTGATTCGTGACGATGCGCAGCCGAGCTTAATTCTTTGGATCCGCGTTAAGCTTATGCAGAGTCTTCCTTCTTTTCCTCCTTCTTTTCATCTGATGAAGCGTTCTCATCCTTGCTCTTGGCCTCTGCCTCTTCCTTCTCGAACTGCGCATTGGCCGCCTCGTCATCCTCAATCTCGTCCTTATAAACGTCCGGGTGCTCACGGAAGCAGTCCTGCATGGCCTTGAACTTGTCCACGCAGTCGATGCCCTTGGGTTCTGCTTCGGAGTAGACAAAGCATGAGAAAGCGAGTTTGAACTGCTCACCGCATGGGCCATGCGCCATTCCGCCGAGACACGGGCAGTCCCAGTTGATTTCGCCGGTTTCGGGGTCGTACGCCGCCTGCTGACCGGTCTCCTCTTCGGACTCTTCGACAGCTACCTCAATAGCAGCAGGGGTCTCCTCCGCAGGTTCGACATGCTCATCGTGAGCGGCGGCGGGAGCGTGACGGGTGTGGGCATCCTTGTGAAGGGCAGCGTCGCCTTTGGACTCCTTGGGCTTCAAGCGATCATGCCATGCTTGACGGGGCTCGCACTGGATGGGCGAAGATCGGGACTGGAGTGCGTAGAAGGAGGCACCAGCAGCGACAGTGGCGGCAACGGCGACGGAGTAGGAGGACCAGGCGGATGGACGCGAAGGACCAGCAGCGGACTTGGTGGCAACGCCTCGGGTTGCTGGGCGAAGAGAGCGGGAGGCTTGCTGAAGCGAGCGGCTGGCCGAGCGAGCCACAGACTGTCCGGACAACATAATCGTGAGAGAGATTAGAGCGATTGTCGTGTTGTAGGGATGGATGTCCTTGACGAGGCTGGTGGATTGGTGGGTGGGAAGGATGAAGGCAAAGATGCTCGTTGAAGTTCAAAGGTCGAAGGTTGAGAAGAGTGGAGGTGAAAGCAGGAAATGATTCCGGTTGCAGATGGCTTTCTTCTTGCTTTCTGCAGCAAGGAACGATTCGGATGCTCAAAACTCAGCCTGCCTTTTCCGATCCTTCTTGAAATTCTTCTTTTCCTTCTTTTCCTTCTCGCGAATCGGGGCTGGCTGAACAAGATTCAATCGAGATCACCTCTTGTGCTCCACACTCTCGTTAGCTGAGCTCGGAGAGGCGGAAGATCTTCGATTCGCGTCAGGTGAAAGTGTTGGTTGCGACTCGTCAGCTCGTACAGAAGACAGCGAACGTAAACCACGAGACCCCTTTGTTTCTTCATTGTTGCGAGCCCATCACCATCACAGCTCTTCTCGTAAGAGCATCAAGAAGGATCGTCGCTGCAAGCAAGCATGTCGAAACCAGGCAGCAGCGGCAGCTCGGCCTCCACTGGCTCGAGAGGCCAACCTTCCCAGTCCGCCTTTCAGAAGCGGTTTCCGCGCATAGCATTCGTTGCTAACAAGGTCATCACTTCGCGCACAGGTCGCACAACCGCCAAAGCCTGGTCTTACCGACGTCCACTATTGTTCGGATTCTTTGCTACGTACACAGCTGTCGGATACCTCAAGCTGAAACGCGATGCATACCTCCGTGACCTCATCCACCCCGACACCTACCTGGTTTGGAAGATCTACGATGGTTCCATCGTCGAGTCTCGCGGGCCACCTTCGGTCAGCGCGCTTATCAACGCTCCAGCTGCCGGAGAAGAGGCTCCACGAGTGATGGAGATGTACGAAGTCATTCGTGCACTCAAGTGGGCCCAGGTTGACGATCGCATCAAGGGCATCTTTGCTGATTTCAGTGGTCTGCATCTGCCTTCGTCGGTCACCCCCAACAGACTTGGCCTGGCTCAGATCGAAGAGCTTATGCAAGCCATCCACGAATTCAAGCTGGCTAAGAAGCAGCAACATGGTGTGAACGCGAGACCATCCATCGCATGGGCGGATACCTTCAGCAGTCAAGGCTCGTTCCTGCTCGCCTCTGCATTCGACGAGCTTTGGATGCAGCCCGCGGGCTCTGTCCCTCTGACCGGTCTCGGCGCCCAGATCCCCTTCTTCAAGAAGGTGCTCGACTACTTTGGCATCAGGGTACTTGCCGAAGCACGACGAGAGTACAAGTCCATGATCTCGACCTTCAGCCGTGACGAGTCCCTGCCAGCGCCCCAAATCCAGAACGAAGCCGAGCTGCTCGGTGAGCTTAATCGCGGTCTGGTGCATGCTCTCGCTGTGAACAGATATCCGGACCAGGACCCGGACGTCATGTCGGGCAAGGTCGAAGCCTGGATGAAGGAAGGTCCCTTCTCAACACGCGAGGCCAAGGAGCTCGGCTTGATCAACGGTGCCGCCTTCAAGAGGGATATCATCAAGAGGCTCGTTGATCCAGCCCACGGCGGCAACGAGGAGACCAAGTTCAAATCGCTGCATCATTACAACAATGTCAACAACCGCCATCTCGAAAGGCAGCTCACAGACGACGAGATCGTCCAAGTCGGTGTTGTCTACCTCCTTGGCGGAATCAGTTCAGCACCTGGCGAGTTTTCCACATCTTCGGTTCTCAAGGGTCTCAAAGAAGCTGCCGAGCACGAAGATATCAATTCGATCGTCCTTCGCATTGATTCCGGAGGCGGAGACGTCGTAGCCAGCGAGTCCATCTGGGATGCTGTCAAACGCGTGCGCGAGGATTACGGCAAGCCGGTCGTAGCATCATTCGGCAATGCTGCAGCTTCAGGAGGCTACTATGCTGCAAGTGCGGCTGATGCCATTCTGGCTTGCGAGAACACCGTTACTGGCTCCATCGGCGTGGCGTCGCTTCGTCCTACCATCACACGCGCCTTCTTTGACAAGTTCAACGTCGGCATCCAGTCCTTCTTTACCGGCTCGACATCGCAGTCGACTCTTCATGATCTCGATGAAGCGCAACGAGCGAAGTCTGCCAAGCATATCGATGAAATGTACAGCGACTTCCTTCAAAAGGTCTGCGATGGTCGCAGCATCTCGCGCGACATTATCGAAAGCTTGGCTGGAGGAAGAGTGATGACTGGTCTCAGCGCATGGGCTCGCTGCAACCCTGATGCAGAAGTTGAGCAGGTGCAGCTCAACAAGGCCGCCCCGCAAGCTGAAAAGATTGTAGAGCTTGGGCAAAACGCCGATGCGAGCAAGGACACGGGAGCAAAGAGTTCAGAGGAAAAATTGGTTCAAGAGGCAGCCAAGTCAGCGGTGCGCCGAATTAAGGCAGTCAGTCTTACAAGTCAGTGGAAAACCCATTCAGTGGATGCGAGCAGCGGCAACAACACTGTCATGATCGAGCGCGTCGGCCCCAATCAGTCGTCCGCTGCGCGCTCGACTACGAGCAGCAGTAACAGCGGCAGTAGCAGCAACGGCGACCACAGCGGCCTTCTTTCTGAATTGATTGCCAAGGCGGAAGAGGCCCTCTTGGGTCGTCCGGACGCTTCTGTCTCCGAGTCTTCGAACAAAGGGCTCACTGGTGCCGAGAAGCTCAAGAAACGCATGGAGGAAGAAGAATCGCGTCTGGCCGCAGCTGCCCACTCTGCTGCCGAAGAATCTCGACAGCAAGCATCGGACAGCGACCAAGAAATCAAGACGCCAGGTGTCTCCGCCAGCGAATCTGGAAACGCGGCTCCAGTCAAGCTCGGCCCCTACGGCAAGGGTCTTGTCGACTCGATTGGAGGTATTTGGGACTCAGCTTACTACGCCATGACCCTGGCTCTACAAGCCGAGATCGAGTCCATGGTGACCAAGGACGGCCTCACCATCGAACAAGCTACGGCCAAGATCCGACCAGGAGCCGGCCGAGAAGTTACGGAAGATGGCATGCTTGCGCTCGCCACAGACTTGAGACTGGTTCGTTTCCCCGAAGACAAGCCCTTCTGGAAGAAGGTGCAGGAGCTGAACGCAAAGGGCGACCAGCCGCAACTGTCTCTGCTGCCCCGAGCAGTGAGCAACACGGTCGCGATGATGCTGGAGGAGGCGGGTGAAAGAGCAGCAAGGGCAGCTGTAAGAATGATGATTGCAACTGCGGCGGATCCAAGTGGTATCGCAGCTGCATTCGACGATCCACAGCTGGCAGAGAAGCT
The DNA here is from genome assembly GCA_928858565.1 of Anthracocystis walkeri. Classification (NCBI taxonomy): domain Eukaryota; kingdom Fungi; phylum Basidiomycota; class Ustilaginomycetes; order Ustilaginales; family Ustilaginaceae; genus Anthracocystis; species Anthracocystis walkeri. Next base: position 433,128 of record CAKMXV010000010.1, read on the forward strand.
GCGTGCCAACAACGGATTGGGAGCGGGCAACACGAGAGGACGAGCTAGAGCTGAATATCCTCTGGCTTCGCTGTTTAGCTAGATGGGCAACCCTGCATAGAAAGTGTGTTTTCTACCCCAATAGAAGTCTTCATCACTCCTACCGACACTCTTTCATTCCTTCATCAAAGGAATGTGTTGCTATTCTTGAGAGCGAATGACAACTTTGATAGGAGACAGGCCTCGACGTGCTGAGCGGGTTTTCATATTTTGTTAGGCCGCTCGAGACCTTGGCTGGAAAATTGCGGTCTCGGCCAACTCCGAGGCAGTGGCGAAATCTGAGTTTGAGCATGCAGCTCGTACAGCTCGCCAGACCCTCACTCTCTTCCTCTCGTGATAAGCTTGCTTCTGTTCTCTTCCTCATCTAGTCGTCCGGTCCACACACAAACAGCACCTGGAAAGCCTCTCTTCCACCATGCCATCATAGAACTTCTTCTGCCAACCCTGGAATCTTCTCCAGTCACTTTTTTTCGATACAGCATTGGTGGCAGCGAGCCAGATCTCAATGTCTGTTTTTGGCTCCATGTACATGGTGGTGGCTGCGATGCCACGCAAAGCACTGGCAGCGGCTTTGCTGTGCTTGGCATCGCCGTATATCGCATCGGTGCTATTCGAGCTTAGCCTTTGTTCGCGAGTAGCAGTCTCGGTCGTCATCCACCTGGCTGTATCGGCACATCTGCAGCAACAATCCGCGAAACGCTTCCAGGTTGCTCATCAAGAACGCAATTCGTCACCAATTTCCAGTCAAGCTGCAAGCACGGACACCTCTCCTGACCGAGAGAAGAAAGAGTCGCTTCGAACGACTCATTCTTCAAAAAAGCGTACCACAACGTCTCCATCTCCCGCATCATCAACGGAGGAAGGAACAATAACACAAAACGTAGGTCGCATTCGAAACGAACAATGTCCCCAACTGTCAGACGCCTGCTACCTCGATGCTGCCGCTGCACCACCGTTTCCGTCTGGACTGGTAACAGCGGTAGCCCAAGATCTCACCGGCAAGCTCTTATCGAACCCGCATTCCAAGTCCCCTTCGGCCATCTCGACTGCAGACCAGATTGCTGCCACTCGTGTGCGCGTCATGCGCGAGCTATTCGGTATCCAGGACACACACAACTGGCATCTTGTCTTCACCTCCGGCACTACAGCTAGTCTCAAGCTTGTTGGCGAAGCCTTCGATTGGGCCTCACTCTCAGGCAAGCTAGGATTCTCGTACCTTCGCGAGAGCCACACTAGTGCTGTTGGGATCAGGGATCTTGCGGCACGCGCAGGTGTGATCAGCTCGAACTTCACCGAGCATGACACGGACGGTGTGGCTCAGGAAGGATTGACGGTATTGCCATTGCAATGCAATGCGACTGGCAAGAGATACATGGATCTGACGAAAAGAGTCTGTCGCTCAAAAACAGAGAAGGCACTGGTAATGGTCGATGCAGCTTCGTATCTGTCTTCGTCTCAGCGACTAGATCTGTCGCAGCTCTCTGCGGATGAAACGCCAGACATGGTCGCATTCTCGTTCTACAAGGTCTTTGGTTACCCAACTGGTCTCGGAGGTCTGCTCGTCAAGGCTTCGGCAGCTCCACGATTGAATCACAAACCTTACTACGGTGGCGGAACGGTCGATTCGATTCTCGCAGAAAGTCGATGGACAAAGCCGAGAAAAGACTTTGAGGCGAGTCTCGAAGATGGGACAGTCAACATTCACGGCATTCTTGCTGTCAACACGGCGCTCGACTTCTATTGCAAAGCTTTTGGGCCGTGGGATCTGCGCGGTGACTATGTTGCTGGCCTTCGTTGCAATCTCGTGCAAGCTATGCAAAGCATGGCGCATGGCAATGGAAAGCCAGTGATCCGGCTATATCCTGGCCATAGCGAAGCAGGAGCAGACTTTGGCCCTATTGTCAACTTCAACGTCCTCACCGCCAGAGGTGCTATCGTGCCGCCGCAAGAGGTGGATCGACTAGCAAGCATTAGCAATATCCACCTGCGTATGGGTCGACACTGCAATCCCGGGTTCGTCACGTTACAGCTTGGAGTGACAGCAGCTCAGATCAAGCAAGAATACGCAGACGGCGTAGGATGTGACGATGCAGGCGATGCGTCTCTGGAAGGCAGGTCGAAGGCGTCAGCGTCGTTGCGGGCGAGCTTGTGCCTGCTCAACACGGATGAAGACGTGGAGCGGCTGGTTGGGTTTCTTGCACGATTCTTTTTGTCGTCAGCGCCCGACTCGCAGCAGGACACAGTCACGGCTGTGGATAAGAAGGACCAGACAGAGCAAAGCTTTGAATTGGCCAACATCACCGTGTATCCGGTCAAGTCTTGTGCAGGTCAAGATCTTGTAGCTGGTGAAAAGTGGGATCTGACGCGACATGGTCTCAGGTTTGACCGCGAATGGATTGTGATGAACCTGGCTAATGGCAAGGCTCTGTCGCAGAAGCGATTTCCTAAGGTGGCACTCATCAGGCCACGGATTGATCTGGCGGCTCGCACAATGACGGTCTCGATTGCTGGAACACCTCAACTCTTCACATTGAATCTAGACGACGAGTCACAATACATCGACGACACAACTGACCACAAGAAGGCCGAGGTCTGCAGTGTTGAGGTGCGTCCCCGAGCGCATCGCAGCGAAAAGCTTCGATTGATGCTGACCGACCTCCTCGGTGTTTCGTGTACGTTGGCAAAGCAAGCAACCGACGTAAGCCGACATTCCAAACTGGATTCAGGCAGCGACAAGATCCCGCTCATCTTCAGCAACGAATCGCCGTTCCTACTGATCAACTCTGCGAGCGTGGACAAGGTCAGCGAGTGGATCCAGGAGGATACGGCTGCTGCGCATCAGCCTTCCTCGTCGGCCGAAGAGCTGGCTTCGGACTCGGGCTACTCTTCAATGTCGCATGGAGAAGGGTCTAAAAAGACTGTGGTGGGAGCTCAAGCTGCGAGCTTCCGCGCCAACTTTTTGGTCACTCCTACCGCAAATCTTGGGCAAGAGTTTGCAGAAGATAGATTCAGCAGGGTCGTGCTAGGTGGCAAACACGTGTTCGGGGTGTTGGGAGAGTGTAGAAGATGTCAGATGGTTTGTGTCGATCAGTGTACGGGCGAGGTCAAGCCTCAAACGTTGAAGACGCTGGCTAAGCATAGGAGGAATGACAAGGGGAGGATTATTTTTGGTTCCCACTTGGCGTGGTTGCCTGATCTGGGGTTGGAGGCAGGACGTGGGGAAGAAGATATGGCGAAGGTGTGGGTCGGGATGCAGGTTGTTGCGACGTGCCATTAGGTTGCTCTGTATCTCTACCATTTGAAACGTGTGCTGTATCGATGCTATCTCTCCTGCGTCTGCTGCAATGTGTAAGGGTGCTGTCATCACGAACTGAGATGTCCTCTTGTGTGTCGAGCGTAAAGTACAAAGTCATCAAATCTTGAGTCTAAAAAGGCCAATACCAACGTTTCTTCTTCCCCGTCTCCCCATCCCCACCTATTGAATCCGCAGTCGACTCGCCCGCCTTCCCAACTTGCTGTTTCGCCTTCTCCACTTTCTCCGCCAGACTCTTTGCAGTCGCTTCCAATCCTCCTGTCTGAGCGTTCATCAACTTCGTCTGTTCATCTCTATCCAACACATTCCAGAGCAAATGCAAGCCGAAGTAGGCGCTGCTGCCGTAAGCTAGGATTCGGAGGAGAGCGGGAAAGAGTTGGCTGTAGAGCGAGGCATGGCGTGCTGATGCGCCTGTAGGGTTCGCTGCTCGTTGTATTTTGCGTGCTGCTTTGTTGGCCAGGTAGCGTTGCGCTTCGTTGAGGTCTTCTGAGGGTGTTGGTTGGGAGGAGAGGGTACGGGTTGGGGTTGTGGTGAAGGTGCGTGTAGATGGTCGGAGGAGCAGTGTGCGAGAGAGGGAGGCTGTCGGTGCGTGCAGCATCGTCGCTCTTACTATTAATGATGCTGATGATGTTGTGGTGGTGAGCCTTGTGTATGTGTCTGATAAACGAGTACTGTAAGGATGAAGTGAAAGAAGCGAGACCTTGAGCTGATGATGGTCCATGCTGCGTCTCGAAAGCTGTTCAAGATTGCGTTGATGAAAGTGGGATCGGGCAAGATGAAGGTGCAGATCAGTTAAATCAGCGATTCATGATTTACCAGTCGCGTTTCCTGAATGCTGAGTTGGGCTAAGCGACAGTGCGCTGTGCTGTGCTATCTTTTTCCACATTTCTGTGTTGGAAACGCGTCTGTTTTTCGAAATCCAAATAGCCAGCGACCCTCTCTGACAGCACCGTCCATCATCATCCCCTCCATCACCACCATCAACCCCGCACCTCACCCTACACTCGTCCACTTGTTCCCTCTACATGTCGCTATCCTCTTCATCACCTCCTCTGACATGACCTCCATGGCGCCGGGACTCACCAACGGCATGATGGACGCTACCTCAGTTCCTGCAAAGAAGACCTATCGACAGTCGCGCACTATCCAGCCTGAAATCGATCCTTCGTTACCACTTCATCCTTGGGCGAGCACGTCTAAGCAACAGCAGCAGCAATCAGCGCCGGTGTCTGCTTCGACTTCATATCGCACTGCGCAGAAAGCATCACCACCGCAACCGCCACAACCTCAACCACAGCTGCAACCGCAATTACAACCACAACCACAGTACGCAATGAGTATGCACCCACCACAGACCTTTCCGCTGGCCGTAACACCTGTGCCTGCAGCGAGCTTCTATGCTCAGCCGCAGCCGGCATTACATACCAACGGTGCATATGTTAGAGCAACGCCAGTACCTATACCCACATCAGAGCCGCAATACGTCGCTCCTGTACCAGCTATGCCGAGGAAGAACTTGCCGTCGCGAGCAGATCTCGATTTCTTGCTGGGAGGCTCGGCTAAGGCAAGAGCTAGGTCAACCGCACCAAATGTCGCAGCACAGCAAGCCAGGCGGGTCTCCGCGATATCGGCTCAGGCACCTCTCCCACAACATAGATTGGCATCGCAGCGATACTCAGTCCAGCCCGATTTGCCGACATATGCTGCTGGACCTAGTCGACTGTCCGCACTGGTGGAGAGGCCTTCGTCGAAGCAGCTAGCAGAAAAGCACGACGATGATCTTCCTCTAGGTGCTGAAGCGGTGATGGAGTCGGATCACGAAGCAGGGTCGTCGTTCGAAGCCGACAACGAGGAAGAGAGATATCATCAGGAGAAGGACGATCCGAATGATCGTGACTTTCGGCTGTATGATCGTCCAACCACCACTAAACGATCTTCTCGTGTATCGCAGGCGTCAGAGGGTGCTGCAGCAGATGGCAGCGGCGCTGGCGGGAAGGCGTCTGCGCCAAAGAAACGCGGTCGCCGTAGTCTAGCGAGCAACAGTACGACTGTAGGCAAAGTGGCGGGTAGCAACGGATATTTGACCCCGGATGGTCCTAAACGTCGTGGTCGACCCCCGAAAGAAGCATACACGCCGGACATGCTGGAACAGATCAAAGCTGCCAACGAGATGCTCGGTATCGATTCGGAGGACCAAGAGGGTATCTGCAAGAAACGGCTTCACGAGATTGTTGACTGGAAGACACGTCAAGCTCTATCACCCGAGATGCGTGCGGTGCTTCTACGAGCGCGAAATACGCAGTTGCAACGGGAGAGATTGAAGCGTATTCGCGAGACGGGTACAAGTGGGCCTGTTCGAAATAAGCGCAAAGCTGAATCGAAGGAAGGGTCGGTGACCAAGTCGGATAAAGGCGAGACCGAAGCCAAGCCTCGACGGACCAAGAAGCAGCGAGAGGATGAGATGGAGACGGGTAGTGGATCGGCGATCTTAGAAAGGGCTAAAGGGAAAGTTTCGGAGTGGATCAAGACGATTAGTAGCGAACCGGAAATGAGTAACGAAGATGACAGGTGGGGGGAGCATTCGGTTGCGAGTGGCAAGCAGGGTGGTGGAGGATCGCCTCCGCCTCCTCCTCCAGCGGCTGGGGCTGAGGTCGAAGCGAAAGAGGCCAAGGAAGCACAAGATGCGAAAAATTCGAAGGATTCAAACATCGACCCGCGCCTGTTCAACGCAGACGACGACGATCAGTTGGTCTCCGGCTACTTTTCTCGCTTTGGAACGGTCACTGGATCTCAAAAGGAGACGGAAGCGGATGGTGCAGGAGGAGCAGTTGGCGATGAGTATTATTTTTCCAATTGAAGCAGTTAGTGTAATTATTTTTTCTCGCAAAGTGCATTATGATATACCTTTTAGGTTTCAGAAACGGCGAACCATGCGTCCCTCGCGTCCACGCCGACACTTCGGACGGAGCGAACTTTGTCATCTATACCTCTGCCGTCTTTGCCCAGCTGTTTGAGAACGATATTTCTTAGTGGGTGGAGGTGATGATGTTGTAGTCCGGTATCGTTTTTCACCTCCCCCTCGTCGTCCGCGGGTTTTGACGCTAGACTGGTTAGCGTTCGGAGTGCAGCAACGCGCGTTGAAGCCGGGGTGAATGTGGATGGTGTTATGTTGTCGAGGAGTTTGGAGACTATCGAGTTGAGGTGTGTGGCGATAAGCGAGGTGGGGTCGAAGTTGGACGTGTTGGAAGAGGGGATTTTTTTGCCTACCTCGCTAGCGACTGTGACTGCGTTAGCGGCTGCGCTGCGAGCTTTGCTGTCCGGCAGAGCTAGTGCTTGGATGAGTAGGGGGAAGAGTCCTTCTAGTTTTTCGACTAGCATCGTTGATGGTAGCGAAGGTAACAAGCCGGCTAGAGCGACGAGGTAGATCGTCTTCGCGTCGACGTCGGTTTCGCTGTGAGAACACGAATCGCTGTGTACGTGATCGTGCCTGTGACCGAGCTTGGCAGCGGCAGTGTGACTTTCCAACAACCTAGGCAGCAAGAACGAGAACAATTTCTGCTTCCACAACAACCTCACCGTAAACCCATTCTCTTTGGTCGTGATACCGTCTTCTCCAACCCCGACGATGCTCGCCAAATCCCGAGCTGCAGCTTTGGCAAATCCCCAATCGAGCTTTTTCTCCTTTCCCTCCCCCGTAACAAGCATACTCGGATCTCGTTGACCCACAATAGCACCCGATACATCGTCAAAGATCTCGATAAGCACCCGGTTCAGCATCGCTTCCGAAAGCTTGGATGACTTGACAACCAACCCACGCGAGATCCACATCCAAATCTGCAAAGCTACACGACGTTGCGGAGCAGAAGGCGATTTGATGTGTGTTCCCCAGAAGGTGTCGAGTAGGTCGAGGAAAGGTTGCGAGGTTTCATCGATGAACTTGTTGGTGAGCGATGCGATGGTCCAGTAAGCGGTGTTGAGTTGGAGGGCGGATGAGGGTTGGTTGACTTGAGGGGTGGATAGCGCCCAGTTGAGGAGGCAGGAGAGCGAGGCTAGGGCTGCTTCGTGTTTGGAAGTTGCTCTTACGGAAGTGGAGAGCTGTACGACGCCGGCAGAAGGCGCAGACGCAACGATGGCGGCGGAGAGTAGGGCGACTGCGTTCCTGCTTGCCAGCGCGAACTGATCGTCTGCAACACTGGTAGACGAAAATGGCGCAAATGTCTGCACCAAAGGCGATCCCGTTGCGATAAGAGATGCACCTTCTGCCGCTCCATTCTCCACAAACGTCGACTGACCGCGTACAAACGTCTGGTTCAAACTCGCCAACAGCTCGCGCTGACGGTTCGCATCAAGCAACTTAACGAAAGTGCCGAGCAGCGCAGCCATATCAGCCACGACAGCCGGGTGAGCAGCAATGCTCAATCCCTGCCCATTACCCTCTGCAGCCGTGGCAAGGCCAGACAGCGTCAAGCTGACCAAACGCGAAGGCAGCTTCTGCGCATACTTGACCAGATCCCGATGCCCGTTCTGTCGCTTCAGATCGACCATCGTTTGCAGTGTCAAGATCAAACCACGTGCATATCCAACGTTGGCTTCCTGCAACGCTTCCAGCTGCTCCTTGACCACCGATGCGGGTTTGCCTTCTTCGTTTGTCTCCGTGACACCCAGAATACCCCCATTGTCGCTGTTAGCGCGGCGGGCACTGGGTCGACAGCAAAGCTCGAGCTTTGTGAACAGTTTGACCACCACAGCTTCGAACAGGAAGGGTGCAACACAGAGTCGAGAAAGCGCACCGAGACTGCGCCTGATGTTGGCCTTGATGAGGTCGAGTTCGGCCTCAGTGTCGTCCATTGCGTTGCCTGTAGTTCGCTCTTCTGGGTCGTCGAACGGCTCGATTCGGTCTGGTAGGTTTTCGAGCAAGACTGGCAGAACGACCTGCTCGATGACTTTCGCTGTCGGGTTCGCAGCTGCGACAGTGTTGGCAGTGCGTTCGTTGGAAATCACTTCGATGGCGCAGAGGGCTTCTTCGCGCACGTCATCGCCGACGGACGTGGTAAGCAATGAAGCAACTTCGCGAGTGAGGAAGCTAAGCTCGTCAAAGTCCAATAGAGGCTTGTTGGTCTTAGACGAAGCTAGTTCGCTGCTCTCATTGCTGGCTGTGCTGGTTCCGTTGCTGCTGAGGATGGAGATGGAGACGACTGAAGAGAAGACGAGCATGGCTGACCGACGGTAGGATGTAGATCGCAGTCCATTCGATAGGCAGTTGAGCAAGTCGGGCAGGAAAGGATCCAGAGGTCGGTTGTCGCCTGCGTAACTACGCTCGGCCGCTGTCGGAGGCAGCAATTGACCGGACCCAATCTCGCCTGCAGCACTGGGAATCTTCGACTTTGCATCGTCCCCAGCTTTGGCGAGCTCTGCATGACGGTATACTTTGGCAAGAGACTCGAGCAGTTCACCAATACCAGCCAAGATGGGCGTTCGCTGAGCAAGGTCCTCTGGGTCGGCAAACATCTTGATCATCTGATCCATAAAACCGTACACCGCCAGATAGGCTGTGCTGGCAGACGCACGAGCAAGACACGCCAACACCTTGATGCCTGCTTTTGCCAACGACTTGCCCAGCTCCTCGAGCTCGACCAAGCAGTCGTGAACCATCTTGGGTGCGATTCCCTCGGGTGGATCGACACCGTGGTAGAGCACATGCAGCAGAACGGTGAGAGTGTCGATGGCCAAATCGCCGGTCTCGTCGTCGGTTGCGTGGAAGATTTCGATCTTGAGACCCTCCCAGAGCTTTTTGGAGTTGGCAAGCGCTGCTGCACGTCCGTACACGGGCATAGCCGCAATGAGTGTGCGAAGCGTGTCGAGCTTTGCGGGTCCGCCGGCAGCGCTGAGCTTCTCGAGTAGCAAGGGGTATCCAAGGGGAGCCATAGCAGGTGAGGCGCAGATGGCTGCTCGCAATGCCACTTTCAGATCATCTGAGGTAATGCCGTAAGGGTCGTCAGGTGGAGGACGGAAGGTGATAGGGAAGTAGCAGAAAGTGATGTCAAAGAACTTTTCGGTCATTTCGCGATCCATGATCCATTCTGTCAGAAGAACCTTATCGACACCAAACAGCACCATGAGGTTGCGCGGGTCCTTCTCGCCTTGGACCATCTTGACGTAACCTTGCAAAAAGTCTTTGCCCTGACATGTCTCCGAACGAGATGCATCTTCAGTGTCAGCAGCAGAAGTGTCGACGTCCATTGGGCTGCCTGCAGATGGCCTCTCTTCCGAAGCGGACGATGCTGAAGATCGATAAGACTTGAGGGCATCTCTGTGGTGTGCTACGAGGCTATCGAGAAGTCTGTAGATGATGAAGCGGAGGCTCTGCGGGTGATTGGTGGCGATGACGTGGGAGAAGATAGCGTCTGCTACTGCATGTGCCTGTTCCTGACCGAAGCCCTTGACCGGAGGCTGAGTGGCCGGTGCAGCGGTCTCTGCTGATGTTGATGGAGCTGGCGTCTTGCATGCGCTGAGGACAGTGAGAGCCTTGAGCGAGCTGACCAGCATTGCACTACCTTGCAACGTCTTTTGTTCCGCCTCGTTCTTGCGAGCTCTCGGTGCAGTGTCTGGAAGCACTTCTGGCGCCTTTGCCGAACGGACAAAGTTATCCGAGATGATGACACCATCTGCGATCTTGTCGGTAAAGAAAGCGGAAAGCGTGCGTACTGCTTGGACGGTGAAAATGCTTGCGAGCGGTTCCTTAGTTTGTGGTGTCTCGGAGGACGGATCGAGTAAGGTGCATGTGATGTCGGAAAGAAGCTGGACGGCGCGCGTTCTTGTGTCTTCTTCTTCGGATGTGAGGTATTCTCCCAAAAGGCGGACAACACCAAGGAGAGAGACAGAGCCATTTGTCAGATCATCGATGATTGAAGGAGGCAGCTCTTGGAAGGAGCCGACGATGTAGGCACGAATGGCCTGTGCGGGATTCGACATGGTTGAGACCTTGCCGTCCTTGTACGACTGCCTGTCGTAGAGTGAGTGCTCGAGCACAGCGCCAACGATCGAAAATCGAGCAATGCAGCTGTTAGAGGAAGTCCGATCGTCTCCGTTTGGTTATGCTGAAGGCGATGTGAGGGTGATGAGCTCTGATGAGGAAGAGATGACAAGCAGGAAGGAAAGATTGAGTCATTCGAAAGCGTAAAAGCTTCTTTCATCAGCCAATCGGTGATTAAAACTCCACTTTTTTCGTTTTGACGGCCTTCGCTTTTTTCTTTGGGCTGAGCTGTAGGCAGATTAAGCTTAACACCTAAGATCCTTCGACATCTCGGTGACTTTCTCGAGGTTGTCCTGATTTCGAAGGCTGGACAGCCGTCAAAGACGGCGCTTATGCCTCCACTCAAGCTTGCTGCTGCGGCTTGACACCTAATGCCGACTCGCTGCACAAGCCACCTCCCGATCAACGAGTCTCGCTTTGCTGTCTTCCAGACCGTCGGACCCGCCATCTATATCGACAAGGGTTACTCTACCTCTCCACCAACTTCACTTCCACATCGCCGCAGCTTGCATCTGATACAAGACCCGACAGACAGCAGGCCGGCGTGCGAACATTCCGTCAACTTCATAGGCAAGCGAACAGCAAACAACGTTCGACTAGATCAACATGGCCGACACGATTAGAGACGCTTCGATGGGTCCTGACCTGGATCAGGGTAGCGTACAAGCCGACACGGTGCCGCTCTCTCACCTTCCTCGTATCAAGATCTGCATCTCGAGGCCAGCTTTGCCGCGATCCATCGTGCAAGGCGTGGAACAACTCGTTCGTCATCACATTCGACCAGATGTACTCTATCTCCATTCATCATCTGAGCCGATTCCAGCGAGTGGTTCACCTGGTTCGGATGGAGGATCTTCGGCAGGCTCATCGCCTACTCCGATCTGGAATTGGAATGTCAACTTTGCCGAGACCGTCGCAGACGAGCACGATGGAGCCCAATCGAATCCGGATCGCTTGACGTGGAAGTGCTCTACTTCTTCCGACACGTTTGCCCCATTCGATCCCTCATCGAACGTTCAGCAAGTCGACACGCCGTTCATCATCACAGTAGAATACCACACCGACGCGCCACACCTAGCCTACCGAGCTCTTGGACACATCCTCGGTGTGGCAAAGGACTGCCTCTCCCTCCAAACCAACGATACCGATCCCTCGACACTCCACCCAAACCTCTTTGCCAACTCTTCTTCCTCCGGCTCTACATCCAGCTACCATCTCTCACCCTCCGTCGCCCGTCGAAAGCTCAACATCGTCCAAACAGCAGACTACGAGACCATCGGAACCATGATCGACTGTTCGCGCAACGGCGTTCTCAACGTCCGCTCTACAAAATACCTCCTTCGCACACTTGCACTTTTGGGCTACAACATGCTCCAGCTCTACACCGAAGACACGTACGAGATCGAAGGCGAACCATTCTTCGGCTACATGCGTGGTGGATATTCGCATTCGCAACTGCGCGAGATTGACGATTATGCTGCGCTGTTTGGGATTGAGGTGATTCCGTGTATTCAGACGTTGGGACATTTGGGGCAGATGTTGCAGTGGCCGAGGTATCTCGGGCTGAGGGATACTGCTGAAGTGCTGTTGCCGGAGTGGCCGGAGACCTATGCGATGTTGGAAAAGATGATTAAAGCTGCGACTGCGCCCTTTCGAAGTAAGCGGATTCATTTGGGGATGGATGAGACGCACGGTTTGGGTCATGGGAGGTACTATTCGATCTACGGACATCAGAACAATAAGCCGAGTAGTCAGGTGTTTGTCGAGCATTTGGCGAAAGTGAATGCGATCTGTCAGACGTTGGCGGTGAAACCGATGATTTGGTCGGATATGTTGTTCTGTCTTTCGGCGAGGAATAATTCGTTGGTCGGTTATTACGATTCTGATCAGCCGTTGGATGTTAAACAGCAAGGTATACCGAAAGATGTAGATTTGGTGTACTGGGATTACTACCATACGTCGGCGACGAGCTACGAGAAGCGCATCAAGAATCACGAGGAGCTGCGAGGAGCGAGCCCTTGGCTAGCCGCGGGTTCTTGGACTTGGTCTCGATTTTGGACGGCTTTGCCATTCACTTTCCAGACTATCTCTGCGAATTTGAAAGCGGCCAAGAGTTCGCCCGGTGTCAAGCATGTTTTCCTCACAATCTGGGGAGATGAAGGAAACGAAGTAGATCTGTGGTCGTCGTGGCCTGCTTGGTGTTATTATGCAGATCATTCATATTCGACCCAGTCTTCGGCAGATGGGGTGAACGTTTCACTGTTGAAAAGCAAGTTCGATGCAATCGTGGGTGGCGACTGGGACGACTTCGTACGCGCATCTTCGATCGACGATACCACCAAGGATGGGTTGGACGTGGCTGAAGATGACAAGATTCATTTCGCGCCGAACACGAGCAAGTGGATGTTGTGGAGCGATCCGGTGCATAGTTTTGCCGAACCGACGTTGGTTGCTTCTGGGTTCGATGCTGAACAGCATTATGCCAATTTGGCTGCGACGCTGAGCGAGAGAGTGGAAGGTGTGACTTTGGAAGATGCGTTAAGAAATCGGGATGCGTTGGTGGTCAGGGCAAAGGCAAAAGGATCCGGGGGATTGTTTGGGGCTGCTGCTTCGCTGTTGTCCGAGATGACGGGGCGGGCAGGAGGAGGAGGAGCTGGGCCGAAGACGGTGCGTATTCTGGCGGATCATCCCTTCAACGCGAGATTGGAACTGGCTCGGTTGCTTGCTCAGACTTTGTCGCTGAAAGCTAATCTAAGACAGCGATTGCATCAAGCTTATGTATCGCGGAATTGGCCGCAGTTGCAACAGCTTAATCGACGCACAGGACGGTGCTTGGATGCAGCGAGGAAATTGTGGAAGTATCATCGAGAGATGTGGATGTCGATGTACAAGCCTCATGGTTGGGAGACGTTGGAATTACGGTATGGCGGTTTGGTTTCGAGGCTAGATACGCTATACAAGCGAGTAGGGGCGTTTTTGGAACATGTGCTTTCGTCCCACTCCGACGAGAGCGACGTAGACGAGGAAGATTCAGTCCAGTATGGCGCAAGGAGGGCAGACGTGCTGCTGCCAACTCCCGTCAGTCTGGACAGCGGATCAGCGGAGAGCTCAAAACGGTCATCTCTGGATGATGACGATGAGGACGATGGAGGAGACAAGCAGGAAGACGACGACTCAATGCGCTCGAGCAGCAGACGGAAGAGCAAGTGGGGTTGGCAAGAAAAGGTCACCAGTCTGCCCGAGCTGGAGAAGCCGTTGCATCTGGTCTATGGAAGTGCGGAACAATTGCTTGATTATCATCGTGTTTCTCGGCCCACGTACTGTTGAAGGGGAGCAGCCTACATTCTTTTACTTATAACATCTGGAATTCACAGCATAGCTTTGTTCAATTCGTAATCAATGATACATTTCGCACCTGGCGTACATTCGAGCTGAGACACGACAAGCCGTGTTTTGAGGCATCAGCGATTGCGAATCAGGCAATGAAAGGGAACATAGCCTTGCGCTTAGGATACTCCTTGCCGAATTCCTTCTTATAGTTCCTGTGCTTCTTCACCGCCCAAAGCCACATCTGACCCGTGCTGACCGCAGCGAACAGCGCACTGGCCGGGTTGAGCGTCAAGACAGTAAAAGCAGCCCAGGCGACGAACTCGAAGAAGTAGTTGGGGCACGAAACCAATTCGAACGCGAAACCTCGGGGAATCTTCCGCACCTTGGTACCGGCAGGTCGGAGGTTCTTCAAGATAATGTGCGTGTAGGCGTTGCTGAGCTCAGCGAGAACCATGACGGCAGCGGTGGAGAAGATGAACGTGTCGTTGTCCTGGATGGTACCCGCTACGGAGGCGGCCGAGAACCAGGGCGAGTAGATGAAAGGGGCGAGGAGGAAGCCCGAGAGGAACCAGTAGTGGGTCGAGTTCTTGAAGATGTTGAAGAGAGGCATGGTGCCGTTGCTGAAACGGTGGACGAAGAGGGTCTCGAGTTCACGCTTGACGTAGTGAGCAACAGCAAGAGACATTGCGACGGTTTGCATCTTGGAAGGGCTGAAGTCGCGGTGCCAGATCTTGGGACCAAAGTAGTAGAAGAGAGGGTGGATGAGGATGGGTCCGGCGTATTCGGTAAGGAAGACGGTCTTCCAGCCGATCTGGGGTCCCAAGTCTTTCACGTAGAGGGTCTGACCAGCGGTGACGCCGAGGTCAGCAAGCGACTTGTCATCGTCGAGAAGCGGCTTCTTGTCCTCGGTGGTGATACGCTGACGCTCGACGGTGAGCTTGCGAGAAGCGGAGGCGATCTGTTTCTTGACCTCGGCCAGGGTGGCCTTTTCAGACGGGAGCGAGACGGTGAGAGGGAAGCCCTTGGAGGCAGGCTTGCCTGGCGCAGAGCGCTTCTCGATGGTGATTTGGAAGGCCATGGCGACGGTAATGAGAGTTATCACTTGCCGAGAAGAGTGAGAAGGATTAATATGAAGGTCGGAAGGAAAGGCTGCGACTAACTTAACCGGTTTTGCGAATTCTCCTTGGCCCGACCGCTTACGGAAATTCAGCAGCGAATCGAGACGCGCCAAGGCGTAACGCGCTTTCTCGTCATTCCAGATTTTGGCAGGCTGCGAAGCTTCCGTCTTCCGAAATCTTGGTATCATTGCCATCGCTAATTACTCGCTTTACGTGGCTACAATCGACTACATGATGGCAGCCGTTGGAAGAAAAGAAAAAAGTTCGCAAATGCAGGGTTCAGAAGAACCGCAAAAAAGTTGTGTTGGACATTCGAGACGTTCTTTTCGACCCAACCTGGTCAACCTGTCTGGTCCGACCACAACACTTGTCCGCAACAATGGCCGACTCAACACGCCAGACAACATCAGAACTTGAAGCCAGCTTCCTCCGCTGGTTTCGCCAATCTGGAGGAGCGCTGGACTCTCGATGTCGCATCCAGCCCATCCCTGGTATGGGAAGAGGCATGATCGCTAAGGCACCCATCAAGGCCGGCGAGACCATCTTTGTGATCCCTCGACACATTTTGCTCAGCTTGGCAACATCGACGCTGGCTCAGAGATGCACTGAAGCCGAAGCGTCGTCTGCCGGGTCCGCGTCAACGTCCAACGCCGACCGCTCGGATTCACTCACATGGAAGCAGATCAGCAAGATGGGCTGGTTGCCACTCATTCTTGCTATGATGTACGAGCGCAGAAGGGCTGCCCTCATGTCTGCTCTGCCGGCGAAAAACGGTATTGAGGACGGAGACGTGTCGATGGAAAACATCGAAACACCTTACTCCAGCGTTGACAGGCTCGAAGGCACGGATGCCGAGGGATCCACATATCGCGATGCTCCAAGACCGTTCGGGGAGCAGACTTGGGGGCCGTACTTTGATATCATGCCCATCGAATTTAGCACACCCATGTTCTGGCAGGAGAACGATTTGCAACATCTCTCAGGCACTACGATCGCCGACAAGATCGCGAGAGATGAGGCGGAAGCAGACTACCACAACAAGGCGATTCCATTTATTCGATTATTGCCGAGCGTTTTCCTTGAGGGAGTGCCAGAAGAGCAATGCGGTGCCGAACTTCAGAAGTGGTATTCGCTCGACACGTATCACATCATGGGGTCGAGGATCTTGAGTCGAAGCTTCCACGTCAAGAGTCGCAAGAAGGGGCTGGAGGGGAAGACAGTCGACATGGATGATCTCGATGGCGATGACGACCAGGAAGACGATGGAGATGAGTCGGAAGCAGAGGTGCTAGAAGACGAGGGTGAGGCCGAAGAGCAAGGAGAGGCGGAAGCGGACGAAGCGGATGAGACAAGGGAAGAGGACGACGAAGGCGAGGCAGAGGACGACGACGAAGACGAAGACGACGACAGCGATGATGACGACGAAGAAGAACAAGAAAATGTGGTTGACATCTCCATGACGCCGATGGCCGATATGCTCAACGCCAGGTTCGAATCCGACAATGCTCGTCTTTTCTACAAATCACACGTGCTCGAGATGCGAGCCACCAAAGCGATTGCTGAAGGCGAGCAGATCTTTAACACGTACGCTGATCCACCCAACAGCGACCTACTTCGTCGCTACGGTCACGTCGATGAGCCCAACGGCAGCGATGTCGTCGAACTCGATGCAAAGCTCATCCTCCAAGCCGCAGTCACACACCTCTCCTCTTTTCTGCCAATCAGCACAGAAAAATTGCAAAAGGACCTCGAAGAGCGACTGGAATGGGCTTGCTCTTCGCTCGGTATCGACGAAGTCTTCATCCTCAATTATCTCTTCGCTCCAGCCAAGAAAGCCCCTCACCGAGCGCAACCGGAACGACCTACACCGAAAGAGCTCAAAGCTGCTGCTACGGGTGGTGGGATTTCAGAAGAGATGATCGCCCTCACTCGTGTGCTATGCCAGTCTCGGGAGGCTTTCGAGAAGGCCAAAGCTAAAGGCAAAGGTCCGAGTGCCCGTGTCGAATCTCAAGAAGAACACATCGTGGCTGGTGACAAGCCGAAAACGGTACGAGTGTCTGCCAGTCAGATCATGATGGATGCGATCGACCTGCGTTTGAAGGAGTATCCGAACGGTGCAGCTGTGGAAGAGGAAGAGGCTAAGCTGTACGGATCTAAACAGAACGAGGTCGGCGGAGACAACGAGAGACGGGCTTTGGTCGTGCGCTTGGGTGAGAAGAGGGTCTTGTTGGATCAGAAGCGCGTTCTCAAGTATGTTCTGGATAGGATCAAAGAGGCGGAGAAGGAGCTGGCCAAAACGAACAAGAACGGCAAGAATGATAGCGGAAAGAGGAAAGGCGGCAACGACGGCGGTAACAAGAAGAAGCAGCGCCGTTGATTTCGGCGAAGGCATCCCACACTGTGCACCAAGTCACACCATCAACAATTGAGCCTTGACCATTGCAGCGAAGTCCAATCGGACGAGATTACTTGATATGGATCGCCGATTCGGCAGCGTCTGTGCGAGTGCGGCAGCTCCCGCAATCCTCGTCAGCTCGCTTAGATCGTGAGGCTTTTTTTGGTTTTTATTTTAGGCTCACAGCGGAGATTGGGACGTTGGCACGCCGCCAAGCCTTGCAACAGGGTCAGCTGCGCAATCTTTAGCGCACAAGTACAGAAGAACAATGGAGGCTTCCTCTCTCTATCTTTCTCTTCCTTGGCTTCGACATGACATTGAGAATGCTCAAAGTTGTCGGCATGTTCTAGATCTGTACGTATGAGTATCATCTGCGCGGCAATGTAATGAGCAAACACCGTGAGGGACAGATGGTCTAGAAGAATTGAGCACTAACTACAGTCACGAGGTGGAAGGCTGCCGCTCTGCATGAAAAAGGGTAGAGAGGGGAAGCACGATGACTATTCCCCGCTTTCCTTGAGGACCAGTGGAATGTTGGTGCTTTTTCCGAACGCAAGGCGCAACTTTAGTTGTGCGCAATGTTACTCTACTCTACGAGTCGTAAACGACTTCACAAAAAGACGTACAGTAAGCGAGGCGCAAATTCGGCTGGCCTTGGCCGCTCCCGACAAAGCTTCTTTCTTCCCCATCCCCCGCACTGATTTGTCGTTTTGTTGAGTTGTAGGCCTTTGCGGCGTATGTCTCGTCAAGGATCATTCGAGAAAGGTCAAAGACAGCCAAGCAGAAAGAATTGACCACATCACCGCGTCTTGGTTCCCCGCAACCGAGTCTGAGCTCCAAAATAGATGCATGTGCTCAAGAGCCCAAGCAAAGGGAACCGTTGTCGTCTGGAGAAGCGCGGGGCTAGGCTGCCGAGCACACAGCTTTGTTCGGCAAAGGTCACACGGCCAACTGCTGTACAGCTCCTTTTGCTCAAGAGCTGGACGATGCGACGAGCATGCCAGCAGGGTCGCAGCGGTCTTTGAACAAAGACCTGGTCGATGCTTGCCGAAGAATCTCCGCAGCTAAAGCTTCTTTGACCGCAACTGAACCCCCCGCCTTGACTTGAGCATGCTGTGCCACCTACGCGCACAGACAACTGGGCGGCAAAGACGGGACGGGAGCTTAGAGTGCTGTCCATGAATCTAGTCAACCATTGTGTTGACATGCGAGCTTACCCCGCAAAACAAGAGTCGCAACAGGTCTCAAGCCCCACACTGAAGTTCCTGCGTGGGATCTTGAACAGCATGGTTGAGTATGCAGACGCGGAACAGCGTATCAGCAGTGTTTTCCCCACGCCATGCTCACCTTCCAATCCAATCTCATCGCACCTTCTCTCCCCGGGCCCTTGCGAGACCCCCTTTCGACGTGATTTTCGACGCTTGTCTTGTGCACACAATGCAGCGGTCCCCCCGCAATTTGTGGCCCGGCCAACAAAAGGTATATAGCAGAGCTGACATCGGCCATTTTGGATACCGTCCCCTCCCTTGCCCCTCCCCGTCAAATTCTGCAGAGACCCTCTCTCTTCGACGAAAAATTGCACCGGTCAATCCACTAGCACGGCCAATTCTACCATAAACTTTGGAGCAACAAACATCATTTCCGTTGCTCAAGCTACACATGGAACGCAGATCCTCGACCGCCGAACTCTAGCTCGGCCACTGGCTTCATTCTTGCAGCAAGCAACCATCAATTCCGGCTTCGTTCTTCCGTGTGGACCTGGTTGACAAGCAGAACTTCTGCTTCTTGACATCTTACCATTTGATCCTTCGACATCGACACGCTCGCTCTTTGCTTCCTTGTCCACAACTTCGACAGCTCCCCGCGATCATGTCCGAACTCAAAACATCAACACAGAAACCCACAGACACCGCAGCAATCGCCAACATGACCGAGACCGCCAAAGATAACACCGCCGCCGCTGCTGCAGGTCAGGCACGTTCCCGCAAGAAAATGTACAAGAACTGCGATCGCTGCCGTCAAGCCAAACGTGCCTGTTCCGCCCAATACGTCAGCATCGCCGAAGCGCTCGCCAGCAAGGTCGCCTGCACCAACTGCAAAAAGAAAGGCCAGGTGTGCACCTTCAACAGCCTTATCAACTCGTTTGGAGGTATCCCTCTTGGTGGTCTGACGGGCGCTGCCTTTGCCGAGAGCTTACAGGAGGCTGCCAATGCTGCTCAACCCGCACAAGCATCGACGTCGCAAACTTTCGAGGATGAAAGTATGCCAGCTGCACAAACCAGCCCTGCTGAGGGCAAAAGACGAAGGGAAAGTCTTCAGGATAGCGTTGCGGCTGTACAGCCTTCTCAGTCCCACTCGTCTGCGATTGGCAGCGTCAATGCCGTGTTCGAGGTGCTCAATGGCAACTACGCACAACGTCAAGACGACAACGAAGAGCAGCAGCAGAGAGACGCAAAGCGAAGAAAGCACTCAACTACCCAAGACTCGACATTTGCCAGCTTCGCCGACTTTGAACAACAAGCTCAATACAACGGCAACAACTCTCTCGTCCTGAGTCGTGCACAATCACCTTTCGCATTTGACGACGACGACGACGCCATCTTCGCCGCTTCTTCTTCGCAAGCAGGTCCATCGCTATTCGACATCCTCGGCTTCGACATTTGGGGTACAGCACCCAACGTTCGACTTGCGCAAAACGCAGACCGAATGCATCTCAACTCCGACCTTCTCAACGTCTACGAAGGCGCTGCTGAATCGGCTTTCCGAGTGTGGGTCACGGACGCTACTACGCCCTACTTGCTGTGCGCCGACTCGCTAAGCTCTTCGTCTGCCGCTATGGCGCTCAACAAGAAGGTGTGTCTGTTGGATCACGCCTCGAGACGTATTTTCAAGACCGACAATGCAGCACGTAATGTCGAAAAGCGTGTTTCGGAGGCGTACCATGCCGTGCTGCTCGCCTATGCTGCACAGTGGCCTCGTCATCGTAGCAATCAGTCCAGCTCTGCACGTGCTGATTGGAAACCGGACGAAGCACGAATTCGACTTTCGCTCTGGAAGCAGGCCCGCGATAAGCTGATGGACGCTGCTGACGCATGGTCGTTCCGTATCGTATTTGCGCTCATTCTCTTTGCTTGGACCGAAAAGCCCCGCGAGATGCCAGACAGCGAAGCATGGGCAAAAGGCGAACACGAACTGCCCTCGCAATTGCACGTTCCTTCGCTCGACGAGAACAGCGCGCTCGATTCGTCGTCCTGGCAGATCCCTGCCGAAGCGAGCACGATGATGCTCGCTACTGCCATGCGAAAACTCAAAGCTTTCCGACTCAAGATTCAGCAACTCAGACGTAAAGGGATCGATCTTTGGTCCACCGAAGAGCCGGGCTTGGATCCGGATCAGGTAGCCCACAGACAAGCGGAAGCAACGCTGTTGGAAAACACGTATCACAACCTCTACTGGTTCGGATGTATGATGGACACCGAGCTATCCGTGTTGCGCAAGTACGATGCTGTTATTGGGGACGAAGATGCCGATCTCACCGACCAGCTGCTGTCGCCGCATCGTGCTGATAGCTTGCGAAACGAGACGAATGGATTCCCTGGTATGTCCTCTTCGAGTAGTGGTGCGATGCAAAAGCCACTACGCAAGATTTGGGACGAAGTGATCCCAGCTAACAGCCAGAAAAATCGTCACACGTTCGCCAAGAGCTGGCCGTGTAGCGAAGAAGACGCCAAACGAACACTGGCATACGCTACGCCGATCAAAGTGCTGCTTTTCAGACACGTCGGTCGACTGCAGTCGAGTTACTGGCGGCAGGCGTCGAGCGAGCAGATTGAACGACAGATCGCACACGTTTTGTCGGTGATCAGACACTGGGATGAGACATTTGCTCCGTTCTTTGCCAGCTGCGTAGCGCACCATGCGGAGCTGCCGCCGTCGATTCAATCGTGGCATGTTATCACGGCGACCAAGTGGAACCTGGCTGCGATTTTGCTTGTCGAACTCGTACACACTATGGATCGAACTTCGTCAACCGACCCTTTCAACAACACTGATGAGATCTTTGCCCAGTTGCGTAGCAAAGTATGCAACCAGACGGCTGCGCTCATTCACGCTATCCAACATTCGACTCTGTCTACTCAAAATGCAGACAAAGAGACGTCGTTCGACTTTATCGAATCAACCGGCAGTACTATCTTGCACAGCGATCCGTGGCCAGAAATCTCCGTCCACGGTTTCGCATGCGTAGCCAAATCCGAGATCAAAAACTTCGCCAACCTCGTCGACCAAGGTAAATGGGACGAAGTTCGATGTGCAGAGCATCGTGTAGAGAAGTGTATCTGGGCGCTGGAACAGTTGAGCAATCGTAGCACGATGGCGGTGGATGCGAGTGTAGAGGTGAAAAAGTTGCTGGAGATGCATTCGCCGTTGAGGAGACAGCAGCAGGAGGGAGGGGTTGAGGTGTTGACGGATGACGTTTGGAAATCGTGTTTGGAGATTCTGGAAGGTGGTGAGGGTACATCGTCTACGAATGGGATGGGTGGGTTTGGAAATGGAGATTGGTCAGGATTGAGCATGTCGATGCCACCACCTGGGATGGCTGCTGGATCGACTTCGTCTACGAATCCTTCGCTAGATGCATCGATGGGCAACGAGTTTTTTCTCGACACCTTGGCACAGACAGACACTAGCTCCTCCTCCCGCGCTTCAAGCAACCACTCTCTCTCCCCACCCCTCACCACAGCTACGATAGCTTCGTTGGATTACCCCGCGTCGATCTCGCCGTCGACAACGATCGGTGCTTCGGTGACGACAAATTTACCGCCGTCGCAGCAACAGCAGCAGATGAAAGCTCTGTACGAGGAGGGTACTACGCACTTTAACGATGAGTTCGGTCTCGGCTCCATCAATATGAGTCTCAACCCGGGCAGCGGTGGCGGAATGGGTACCCCTTACGATGCGTATCAGTTGCGCGTCTAGTTTTCCTTGGTCCGGTTCGCAATATGTACTTTTAGATCTGTTTGGTTTTCGTTTCGCAATCGCAGCTTGCTTGATCTCATTGTAAGTGTCTGTCTTCACGGTCCGTAAGAGAAAGGAACACAGAGACACGATGAGAGGTAAGTGGATTTTTGCGACCTCGAGTTCTGGGTGAATTTTCCGTGCGGTCATTTTGGGCATGAATTTGCGGATCACACTGACGCACAACGACATCTCGACTCAAATCATGCCCTCGCACAGATTCTTGATAATCTTATGAATCGCGAATGTCTTCTCCGTTACGCCATTCAACCACTTGCACAGAGTTGTCGCTGCCTTCTGTGTCAGATACGACGATTGCATCTTCCACCGTTGCGTTGCGTCTTGGGCGGCGGCGAGGAGGAGCGGCTGGTGGTTCATATCGGGTCCATGTGCCCGCCACCACGATGGTGTTCTCGCCTCGTGCATTGCGCAAGCATGGTACCGATTCGGCGATGAGTTGAATCGATCCCGACGAGTCTCCCTGCTCTGCTTGCTCTTCTCGCGTTGGCGGAGGTCGGACGTTTTCTCTGAAAACATAAGCGCCATCCTCGTCCTCTACCACGTCGTCGTACTCGACTGGCGTGTCCCAGTCCGAAAGAGAGAGGTTTTCGCTGAACGCGTCCGAGCAGGTTCCTACAGATGCTTCGATCACTTGCTCTTCGTCCATCTGATATGCATGGTCCTTGTCGTTTACGGAATTCTGTCTCGCAAGTTCGAGCCGCTCCAGCTCTTCATCATCGACAAACTCGGTTTCACTTGGTCCTGATGAGTAAAACAATGAATCTTGCGTACTGCTGCTGAGAAGATCAGGATCGGAAAGCACCATGTCGGCTTTCTTGAGGAGACGATCGAGTGCCGCGAAATATTTCTCGCGTCGTCTGTTGTTGCCCTTAAAAGTACCGCCTCGTAAAAGCGTTGTTATAGAGCAATGTTCTCTTTCCGGAAAGAACTTTTGCACTTCACGTCTTCGTTGTTTTGTGAGCACGCACGATACCAGAACGTGATCACGGTCTAGAATTGTATCACAGAAATAACATGTTCGACCGGTGGGGAGCTCGTTGCGGCGAAAACGAACGAGTAGTTCGGCTGTGCACGACTGTAAGCCGCGAACTGCGTCCTCGTGTTGCAGCTCTTCGGACATGACTCTGTAAGAAAGATCCCTGTCGTAATTGGAGAGAATTTAGTCAGACACATAGGTTAGTGGTAGTAGAACAAACACTTTCACCCCTCGAGTCAGCCGGACGTTCGACTAAGCTCGTGCCAGTGGCGCCAGAAAGGCGACGTGAAGCAAATGAAGATGCGATCTTCTCGCTGTGCCCGTGTGACCGCTCAAAAGTCATGCGACTTCATGTGGTGACAATAAAGTCATCACACTTGAGCGTGTACAACTGGTCCCACACGAGTCTGCAAGCGTGGGAACGTCACATGAAGTCTAGGTTGCACGGGAACCGTGCAACCACGACTGAGCTTTTGGTGGGCCTGGAATGAAACGGTGGTCGAAGTCCCCACCGACCTCCTTTCAGAGATCACGAATCAAAAATTTTCTTTCTGGCCCGCCCTCATTCTCCCCTTCCTTCACTCCCGCCATCTTCCTCTTGCACCACCACCATCATCATCCTCTTACGGTGAGCTGTCATTTCTTCGACCTAGGTATCTTCCGCCTTCGACTCATCAATCTCGGCAAATCGACACACACGACAAAGAAGCTTTAGTAAATGGAGCATTAAACGCGATGATAGGATCTATGTACACAACATTCGGGCGCCATCGACACCATTCTTTCCAGCCAAAGCAGACTCAGCTCTACGACTCTTGCTGTTGCTGCTGCTGCTGATTCTTCTGACGACGATAGATCGTACCAGCCTCAACCTTCTCGTCCTGATCGGTACGCTTGCCGCCATTCTTCTTTCGGTCGTCGGCGAGCGACTGGGCGAACTTGCTCCTTTCTCGGATCGCAGGACCCTTCCAGTAGAAGATGTAGACGGGAATAGCCACGATGATAGCCAAGAACGCAAGCAAGGTCGAAGCCCACTCGAGGCCGAGTCGGTTGTAGAGGGGAGTGGCGTACATGGCCGAGATACCGGCAAGGAAATCTCGTGCCAGGGCGTTACCTCCCGTCGCTGAAGCAGAATAAGGACCATAGGCTGCAATCATGTAGTCTATCGTAGCCATGTAAATCGAGTAGTTCGCGATGGCGATCATGCAGGAAAAAATCATCGGAGCGATCCAGTGGACGTTGGGAGGGCCGAGCGATGTCCAAGCAAATCCGAACAATCCGAGGGCTTCAAGTGGGGCCAAATAAAGCAAAAGCCAAAGGCGGGCTTCGGGTGCCAACGCGTCAGGATCCCGAATTCGCCTTTTTCGTTCCCAAACGAAACGTGGGATGAAGATAAGATAACCCAAAACGTAGCCAAGGTTGATTGGAATAAAGGCGAGGCCGATCTGGACAGTGCTGAAACCCCATTGCTTGTATACCAATTGGAAGGACTCGAGGAAGATAAAGATCAACATGTCCGAGAAACCTGAGAGAAGAGACAGGAACAGTACGATTGGCTCCCGCACGAACATCTCGAAGGGTCGAAGCCAGTAGGCGCCGATCTCCTTCATGCTGAAGCGGTCTGTCCGCACCTCATTGGGGCCGTAGATGTTGTGCTCTCCGTTTTTGCGGCGACGTTTAGCTTCGCGATCAAGCAAGATGGTGGACCTCGTTTCGGGAACAACGATGAAATGGACAAGCTGTACAGCTCCTCCAAAGATGAGCTGTACCCAGAAGTTCCACTCGAGCTTGAGGTAGGCCTGGATGAAGCCGCCAATAAAAGGACCGACCGAGGTACCACCAACGGACGACAGCACGACGAAAGCGACGGCAAACTGCTGCTCATCGGGTTCCCAAAGATCGGCGACCATACCAAGAGTCACTGAACCTCCTGCGGTGAAGAGACCACCGAAGAAACGAGCAACGATTAGCGAGCCGTAGTTGGGAGCGAGGGCAGCGAGGATTTGCCAGATGTTGACGAGGAAGAGCGAAATTTGAAGGACGGGCCATCGACCGATCTCTTCGGACCAAGGAGCCCAGAACTCACAACCGAAAGCGTAGGCGACCAGGAAGATCATCTGACCCACCCTGGCGGCCTGCTCACTGACGTGATACTTTTCAGCGACACCCATGACGGCATTGGGGTAAACGGACGTGTTGAAGTTCATCGACACCTGGACGGCAAAGATGACGCAGAGAATGGCCCATTTCTTCCATGTAGGGTACGAGTATCCTGTAGCGAGGTAGCCAGCCCGTTCCGTAAGAACAATCTTGCCATCCTCTTTGCGTGGTTCGAGGTCGTGTTCACCTTCGCGCTGTTTTTCTTCGTTGGTCTTGACCAAGTCATTCTTTTCGCGAATGGCTTCGATGTCGGCGGGAACGTCTTGCTCCTTGTTGGAGTTGTCGGTGGTGACCTGTGTGGAGGAAGCACTGTCCTTGTCTTTGTACTGTCCGGGTGCGGGAGTGTGGTTGGCAGCAGTCTCCTCGTCGGAGGTGCTGGTGCGGTGAACGTCCGCCATGGTGTTGAAGATCGCCTTTCGCGTGGTTGGTGTGGAAGGAAGGGAAGAAGGGGAGAAGGGAGGAGGGACGATGAGGAGTGGATGACAAGGGGAAGGCACCGCCAGACAAGCGTGTGTGCTCTCTCAGGGACAGCGGTAAGGGACCGAGCTAAAAAAGTTTGTTGGCAGCAGGTCCAAGCACTAAAGCGGTGTTGGTTTGCCGGCTTCTGCAGAGTTCACAATAGGAAAGGGGACGAGCTGACCAGCTAGGGTCTTAGGGGAGAACCCTTGTGACGAACTGGGGGTGCGAGCGTCATCACAGCGAGGGGAAAGGGAAGGGCTACACCATCACTGTCCGGAGAAAGCTGATGGGCTAATCGACTTAAGCTCTAGCCGGAGTTCGATTGCCTGTCAGTTGCAGCTCGCGTGCGGCCAACCATCGAAACGTACCATTATCCAGCACCGTGTCGGTTGAAACGGGAAACCAGATGACGTTGGAAAAGCAATGCATACCCATCGATCGAAGAAAGTGGTTTCGGATCGTTCAAGCTGGGATGACGGTCAAATTTCGCTGCCATTGTCTTGGCGCGCGATGAGCCTCTGCTGCACCGTCGGAGAATTAACGAATTCAAAGATGTTCTCCCTCGAAACGATTCTAATGCGCGCTGCAAGCTGCACAGAAGCAAACCGGTCAAGCTTCTCTGAATTCCCTCGGGCCTTGCTAAGAATGTAACTAGAGTGCCGGTCAAGGAACGAACTAACTTTGCCCCCTTTTCGTTGATTTTAGTTGGATGCCAAGCTGGCAAATCTTAGCGGCGGCCCGGGGGGCGAGCGCCGTAGGCGTATCATTTGACGTGCCGGTGCCGCGCTAACTAGACCGCCGTTCAAAGCAACGAGACGGTTTTGCACTTTGCGATTTTTCAGCAGATCCAACGTCCCTCAGAACACATCCACTTCAGGTTCCAATCACAAGCTCTTCTCGGGTGCTTTGCAAAGCAGGAACATGTGCATTTGCGGGGATTGGACTCGAGTCCATGTATGGAATTGTGGCTTGTGGCTTTCGCTGCTTCGCTCTGAAAGAGTTCGATCGACTCGCGATGCTCACCAGAATTTGTGGTCTGGTCGGCGACGAATCAGCAAAACGGACAGAAAACCCAGCGGCTTGGATCGACGTTTGGCATTCGATTGATTGACCAATGGCGTGCAGGTGACGTAAAAAAAAGGCGACTAAGTCACCGTAAACCGCAGCCGATGCCGCTGCCGGAAATTGGCTCTTGCAGATGGCAGAGAACGGTGACATGTGTCATTGCATCATCAATCTGCAGCAATCGACCCTGTCGTGTTGATCGCCGCAAACAAGAAAAATTTCCCCGACGCGGTCGTACACGAAGGCATTATAATCTGACATGCCACAGAAAAAAAAAATCCCCGCTCGCTTCCGAAAGGGTCTTCCTCGATTTCGATTCGCCATGACGCGGGGTCGGGGATATGCTCACTCATCATCGCCGGCCCTCCAACATCGCACCTCTCATCCACGTGGGTATTCTTTGCACACTCGTTCTCGTACTCGAGCATCGAAGTGCGGGGTCCTGATAATGGATTGTTGACAAGCAAGGCCGGGGAAGGCATCAATCAGCCACAACCGCCGAAAGATTACCCAATCCAAAGCCGTCCGTTGCATCATTCGCATTTTGTTTTACGACTCCACGAGGCAAGTGCTGCTCGTGACCTGTTGCTGGCTGCGGGGTTGCAATTCCGTCAGGGTTCAAGCACCAATCTGCGCAACCGAATATCGACAGCTTCGTCCCACATGCCCGCCTCGAGACGGCAAGCTGCGTTCCACGTCTTCTGCAGCTGGTTCAGCCTCTGTGGTGAAGGAGGGTCTCGAGCAGCTTTGGCTTCGACCAAACGCATGGCTCGCTGCACAACGCTTTGAAACTCGTCGCACGCATACGCCTCGATCCACGCTGCGTAGTCCTTGTCGATGCCGTCCCGACGATGCTGAGCGAGCCAGAGTCCGACCTGAGCGTATCCGACCATGCATGGACTGACCGCTACAAGCAGGTCGAGGCAGTCGCTGGATCGCGCTGTATCCAGCACAAAGCGTGTATAGGCGAGCGTGGCTGCACTCTCCATCGTCTCGTGTTCGAGCTCGTAGGCCGAAATTCCAAAGCTCTCGTTGCAAATGCGCAGGTGGAGCTTCGCTTCTTCCGCCATAGCTTTCGCCATGTCTGCCAGCGTCGAGACTTCGTCGAAGGTGTTGTCGGGCGATGCAGCTGCCTGTGCCCATATCCTAGCATAGTGACGTAGGAAGAGGTAGTCCTGCTTCATGAACCATTCGAATGCATCGCGTGGCAAGCTTCCATCGGCCAGGCTTAGCACGAAGGGATGCTGTACGAACGCTGTCCACACTTCGATCGAGTTGGAGATGAGACTGCGATTCAGCGCTAAAGGTAAAGAGCCAGTATCTGCGTGCGCCGACGTAGGAGTGATGAGACCACGCGGCTGAAAGGGATACGAATGGTCGAGTGGGCCAGGACCCTTGCCCAGATCTTGAATACCATTGGCAATGGCGTGTTGCACATACTTGATCGCAATCGAGGTGGACCGCAGCAACGAGCGTCCTTGCGCGAGCGACGCGGCCAATGCGGAAGATAGTGTGCAGCCTGTGCCGTGCGTCGCTGATGAATCGATCAGTGGCTTGACGAATAGCACGTACGATCCCTCGGCGTCATCTGTTTGAAGATAGAGGACATCGCAGACCACCTTCTCGTCGGCCGACTCCGCTCGAGACGCATCCAATACCTGACTAAAGGGAATCTGATCCGTGCGAATGAGAGTCACATTGCCTCGTTGCGTGCGGATAGCGCCATCAATACCAGCGAGCTCTTCCAAATCCGCCTCGAAGCTTTCACTTTCAAAGACGAGATTGTTGCCGCGTCTACCACTGCGTTGAAGATATCGCTCCGATGATGTTGACGCTCGTGAAGAGGTTGTCGCAGAAGCGTCAATATGGTATTCCCCCCGCGGCCCACAATAAACCGTGGCCAACCATGTCTGGATCTGGGATTTGCTAAGCTTGGCGTGTCCACCTTTGACAAGCACTGCCGGAGGTCCCAGCTTGGCTATGCTCCTTGCTGCTGCCATCATTTGTGGAAGTTCGGTCTCTTCGTTGTTTTGTGCCAACTCCAGCTCGCGTGGGCCTGATTGATGCGAGGTGAATTTGGCAGCGTACTTGAGCAACTGCCGTGCTTCCGGCAAATTGGGCGTGAGAATAGTGCAAAGAGGAAGCAGGTCGCGAATAAGCGTCTCGATAGCGCTTTCGGATAAAAGCAATGAGCCGGAGGTCGATACCATGACGGGATCCAGTACGATCGAAACACCATCACCGCCGAGGGCATCCTTAGATGCTTTCCATTCTCGCAACCTTGTGGCGAGCGCAGCTACTATCTCGTGATTGCAGAGCATGCCCATTTTGACGGCATCGATCTGTATGTCGGACAAGACCGAGTCGAGCTGCTGCAGAACGAATTCGGGTGGACAGGCATGAATCGCTGATACGCCGGTTGTGTTTTGCGCTGTCAGAGCAGTGAGCACCGAGAGACCGTATGTGCCGAGCGACAGGAATGTCTTGAGATCGGCCTGGATTCCAGCTCCACCTCCGGAGTCGGAGCCAGCAATGGTGAGCACTCTTGGCGGGGACATGGTCGGTGTACTGTGAGCCTAGGGTGGTTGGACAAGATGATGGATGGCTCATGCACCTTTGACTTGCAACAAAGCCGAGTCAGCAACTTGATCAGACCCTGAGCGGAATCGCCACGAGGCTGAGCTTCGTCTGAATCGAATTGAATTCCGTGTTCCGAACTTTAAATTTTCATTTTTCGCTTTTTTGTGACTTTTGAGAAGAAAAGGAAAATTGGCCTATGCAGCTAAAAATTTCCACAAAGAGCTTTTTCGGTTGAGAAAAGGGTCTCGTTCGTGGCTTTCACCTTCTCGAACCATCATCACCTTCCTGCTCTCATCACAGCAATCACCTTGTCGATACTGCGCATGCTTCAACGTGAAGCATAGCTGCTGTGGGCAACGATGGTCGACAAGCGGAAGCGTGCAGGCTCCGATGCCGCCTCTTCGGCGCATTACGACACGGACGCTGGATCGCAAGACGAGCAGGTCGCAACAACTCAGCCCGCCGAGGAGGAAGCTGCTCAGCAGAACAAGGTATTCGTCCCGTTCCCAGACGGCGCTGAGCTTCACGAAGCTCTCAAGACGCCTTCGGCAGACCTACTGCGTCTTTTGCTTTCCAGACTTCGCAACCAGACTACACTCTCTTTCGCCGAAAACACACAAAGGTCCACCATACCCGCAAGCGACAAACGCATCCAGCTGGTCAAGGAATACTGTCAACTATGCGAAGCGCAGGCTTCCGATTCTGGTCCGTCAACATCAGCGGCAGCATCGATATTCTCCACTTGGGAGCTCGCCGACCGTCAGGATCTGCCCACTTTGCTCCACCTTCCCATCTTCTGCTTGGCACAGTCCCTTGCACTCCTCTCCATACATTTCCCCACCCATGCACTCGGATCCAACATCATCGAACGTATCCTTTCGCCCAATCAACCATGGCTTTCTATGCTGCACAACTACATTTCCAACCTGGGCGGTGCCAAGTTCGCATCTTCTAAGCAGCGCGATCCTCGCTCCTCCAAAGGTTCCGATGTCGCTGCGCTAGCTTCGCTTGTCTTGCTTCGCGAGATCTCTACTTTTGCGAAAGGTCGTCATGCTGCAAAACTCTTCGACTCCTTCAATTGGTCTATGAAGGTGCTCCCTCACATCTTTAACATGCGCCGAAGGACCAATCGCAAATCGAAAACTTCCAAAAAGGCCCAGGCTGCCAAAGATGTTTCTCTGCGCCGGCCCGACATTCGCACTCTCTACATTCTCTTCCTTCTTTCTTTCCTTCAGCAGAGCTACTCGCACACTCTCAAGCTTCGTCTCTTGGACCTTGGTCGAGACTTCCTGCCTGGCATCCTCAAAGGACTTCCCCAAGATCCACCCGATGTTGTTCAGACTGTTTTGCTTCACCTTCACGATGACCTAGTCAAGGACACCAAGATTCCACGCAGCAAAAAGGTCGAATTCTGGAACGAGTGGGCTTGTGGTTGCGTTGTTCAACTCTACTCGCGCGAAGAAGAGCACGTCTTGATTCACGCCGATACCCAACAGGTCGAGAATCCTTCCGTAGCAGAACTCGCCCACCATTTCCTTCTCAGCATCTGCACCAATCCCGGCTTTGGTATCTGCTATCCGGACCGAGGCTGGTATCCACGCAAAGCCACATCTAGCGCCGATGCTCTTGCTTCAACCAACGAAGCACGGGGCGACGCTTTGCTCAATGGCGCGGATGATGACGGCTTCATGCCTGAAGCCAGCGCAATGCAAAAAGGCAAGCAGAGCGGCGGCGGCTCCATCTACAACAAGGTGCTCTCTGGCGTCATCCGTCAATTGTCCCCCGCCGAGGACCTGCGTCAACACGAACTCGCGCTCAGCATTCTCACCGCCTGCCCTGAGCTTGTCGGTCCATATCTCGAAAGCTCTTGCGCTGGTCTCAGCGTCGATCCTAGACTAAGCTCGCGCTGGCTCTGCAACATGGCCTTCTTTGGTCGTGTGGTCGGTCTCGAGCTGCCCTCCTTCCGTAACGCCAAGGTCGAGCATCTTGAAACCTCTGAAGACTCCGCGGCAGGCGCTCTAGCTCCGCATACATATCGTCAGTTCGCATCCGAGCCGCCTTCCATGTCGAGCATTCTCGCCAACATTCTTCCCGGACCTTTCCATCGCTCTCTCTTCAGCCAGGGTCTCAACAACACTGATCAGCTTGTACGATATTCGACCTGCGCACTCTTGTGTCGATGCCTCGATCGTATGGTTTGTTTCCGCAACGTCTGCGTAAGTGCCATCTCGGAGCTGGATGAAGACGAGAACGGACATTGGCGACGTCGCTTAGACGCACTCGAGATGGAGGCGCGCAGACGCATTCCAGACATCTCGATTGTCATCCAAATCCTCCAAGTTGCCACCTCTCGCTCGAGTGCCAACGGTGTAGAAGCCAACTCGGATAACGGTGCCTCAAGTGCTTCATCAGAGAAGGACAACATGATCTCCACTGAAGTGGCCCTGCGGCTGCTCTCGCTCTACTATCAGGCTGTACCCAGCTCTGCTTTTGATGTTCGCTTTAACGCGGGAAAGCTCCTAACAAACGCCTTCATTCAGTCGTCAGCAACAACGTCTTCTCAGCCAGCAGTCGAAGTTGATGACACCGAGATGGCCAACGGCACAGCGGATACGCCCAAGGAATTAGAATCTGACGAGGAGGCCGAAAAAAACAGTGACGACGAGGAAGATGAAGAAGACAGTGGCGAGATCAACTTGGAGGCCCTTTGCCAAGTACACACCCTGCGCATCTTATCCCATTCTGCCCGCGCCGCATCATTCGACTGGACCGCCAAGCCAACCGGATCCAGCAACAACCTCAGCTATCTCGGCCTGCTACTCACGCTCTACGTCTCTACGCCCCTCGATCAGGTCAAGCAAGCATGCGACGAGCTCATTCGCTCGCTTCTTGCTTCTTCCTCCATCTTTGAACACTGTCCCTCAGAAATCGAGGCTTGGCTTGCAAGTCTGCCACAATCCGATACCCGATCTGCTGGAGACTCGGAGCAGAGTGAAACTGATGCCAGCGCTCACGTCACCAATCGTCAGCTGTCCGCAGAACAGCAATCCGTTGTTGCATTCTTGGACGAATGCATGCTTCGCTGCGTAAAGACGCCTTACCGCTATATCGAAGCAGCTCGCCAGTATGTTCAGGATCACACAAATGCAAAGGAGAGCGACCGTGCTTCGGATGGCTCGAATCTCTCCGCAGACTTGCTGGGCTCGCCCTGGCTCATGGCTGTGTTTGAACAGTTCACCATCCGAGTCGAGAAGGGTCTCTTTGCATCTGACGATGGCACGGTTGAGGGAGTGATGGCGTTCTTTATCCGCCTGCTTCCTGTCCTTTGTGCTTACTCTCGACAGACTTCTGCCCTCGAAGCCATGGCCGCGCGGATCGCTCAGTGCATCAAAGGCAATTCAAAGTATGCAGCCTCCAAGTTCACAGCATCCATCCTCCTCAACAAGATCCAAAGCATCAGCACAGCTCCCACTGCTCTCACAAAGACGCCCAAGAAGAGTCGATCTTCTAGCTCGGCATCATCCACCTTGTTCCTTGGTAAGTCTTTCATTACAGTGCTACTCATACAGACAAGGTCACTTTAAGCTGTCTCGTGTCGGATGGGATGATTAGAATTTCCCATTATCAGAACCGCTACACCAAAGTCACATCCTACGGCTTGACTGCTGCAGCGATGGCTTGCCGATAAATCTGAAGTCGTCTCCATTCATTTCAATGGATGAGGGGCGTCATGACCATTCGACACGAGGCTCACCTTGCATCTGCGTCTTATACTTCTTAGAGGAGTGGTCATCTTTACTGACTTTCGTTGCTTTTCTATCACTACACAGGCTGTTCCACGCCGCAGGATCTCAAGGCCCGTTTGCGAACCGCTGACAGACCATTGACACAGGTTCAAGTTCTCGAATTGTATCAAGCCACCCAGGCGCTTCACGACCGTGGATTTGCGTCCGTGTCGCAGATTCTCGAGGAGCTGGATCCAGCCACGGAGAACATTGTAACAGCTGCTTTCCATGGAACAAACGAGGTGGCCTACGGTGTCGTTCCAGTGCTTCACCTGCCCCACAAAGCGACTTTCATTGCTCCTGCAAAGGACGACTTTATGATCACCACCAGTCCGGACGAGGACCTGGCAAAGAAATCGCTCTTGCCATGGAGCGCAAGAGATCAAGCTCGTCTGGCTATCTGGACCGCTCTGGCTCGATCTCAAAGGAGAGAAGACGATGAGGAGGTATTACCACATGTTTGCTCGCTTCTCTCGATGGCAGATGCCACCGGTCACTTGGCGGACGAAGACATCAAGCAATTCCTTTTCGTTGATGGAGTCTCAACTTTCGACTCCGGCGTTCACGGAGCAGTCACTTCAGGGATCCTGCTCCGAATCAGCGATCTCGTCGTCCAAAATCTGGATCCAGCTAGCAAGCAGGATTCCAACATGGTGTTTTCGGTGTACAGCCAGGTTGAACAGGATGAAGCTTTCAACGGCAACATCTTCCGTTCCTTGACCAAGCTGGTACCTTTCCTCTCGCATGACGATGCACTCGAGGTGGTGGAGTCGTGCATGCTTGCGCTCGTGACCCGCGAGCCCGAAGCTGACGTTAGCCTTCTGGCCGCGGAGACGCTCTCCATTCTGGTCGCTTCCCTGGATCCAACGTCCAAGACCTGGACGAGGTTGATGTTGCGACTGCGAGACATTGTAGAAGCAGCCTTGAGACCTCGGAAAGACGAAGGCGAGGAAGATGAGGCAGTAAGCAGCCGCCAGCATCTCCTCTTTGGCGTCATCCAGTCGATCTTGCAGCACACCCATCAACACGCCAACTCGTCGCGTCTTGAAGACATCGCCGATGTGGACTTTAGCGAGCTGTCTCAGTCGAGTGCCATTCCAGCGACGATGGATGGAGCACTGGTAGCAGCCATCCACGCGTCTCCTAAGCTTGCATCGTCTGTTTCCAAAGCAGTGCTGTCCATCCTAAGCGAAGGAGAGGATGCGGATCAGGCACGATTCATTCCGGCCATGCCAAGCACGCTGTTGACCCTCTTGTCAGCTCTACTTGAACAGGATTCGCCAGCACTAGCCGAACAAGAATGGACTCAGGATCACGTCGCTCCTGGTGTCAATGTTGCCGTTTCTGACATGCTTGGCGACTCGGTACCTGGCGAGAAGCTGCAGAAGTACGCCTCTTGCCTTGTTGTCAGCTTGCAATGCGCACAGAAATTCGGATGGGAAAAGACACAGGCCGAGGTTGGAAGCAAGATCTTCACTTTTGCAAGAGGTGCCGCTGAGAATGCACCATCGAAGGCATTCCGACGATCGCTCTTCGAGTTT
Organism: Anthracocystis walkeri; assembly: GCA_928858565.1. Taxonomy (NCBI): domain Eukaryota; kingdom Fungi; phylum Basidiomycota; class Ustilaginomycetes; order Ustilaginales; family Ustilaginaceae; genus Anthracocystis; species Anthracocystis walkeri. The sequence goes on from CAKMXV010000010.1 coordinate 467,959, forward strand.
CTGCTGGGTTTAATCGATAAGGTGCCTGACTTCCCTCGTCTCTCCGAGATCTTACAGGCTACCATCGACGCAGGCTTGCTCTGGTTGGTGCGACGATTCGCGGAGGACAGCAATGACTCGAGCGATCTCGTGCAGACCATCGCTCTCTTCACTTTGCTCATTGAGCGCGTCAACGACGACGAGCGCTTTAGTGTCCAGCTCAAGAAGCCGCTCGTCGACCCGGTCATTCAAGCAGCTATCAAGAACCGATTGCGAGCACTCGACCAGATGCATCTCGTCCTCGTGCTCAGTTTACACTCCGATCTGGAGCCGACGCATCTCTCGCGCTACCTGGGAGCCCTTTCAGCCCATTCTGATTTCAACTCTGTCATGCGTGGCACTGCTGCCATTCAGCACCCTCTCCAGGGTGAGGAGGACGTAGGTGAAGAAGAGGTGAATGATGCGTCTGACGGCGAAGAGGATCGCCAGAAGTCGGAGCAGCTGAAGCAGCTTATGGTGGAGCTGGTTCACACGATTGCTAGTCGCGATGGCAAGACTCTGCTGCGTGCACCGCTCTTGACCAAGCTCATGTCGTTCTACGGTGCAACTTTGGCAAAGTCGGATCGAATGCTGCTGGCCTTGTTCAGACAGTTCGAGGAAGAGTGCGGACAGTCGTTCGCTGGCCTAGTACATGGCTGGACGTTGCCTTCGTCGTCAGGTGCTGGTGCATCAAGCGTGACGGGAAGTGGTCAGGATACATTTGAGGCGCTGCAGTCGCTCGATGCCAATGTTGTGTTTGCTACATGCACCGAGTATCCACGTTCGCTTTCGCTGCGCGACATCGTGGGCAGTGGATATGAGGACGAAAATGACGATGCTCAACTGCCAGGACAAGTGTACGGAAAGCACACAGATGCAGCTCATCGCTACGATCCAGTGTTCATCTTGTCGCTGCTTGCTGGTGTCACCTCACCGGATGTGAAGCTCAGTAGATTGCAGTGGCTGGCGGTGTTTGCTACCAATGCACCTGGACTTGCCGTGTGCGGACTGACATCCCGATGCACCGATATGCGCCGAGCCAGCTTGATGCTTGTTTCGAACCTCTATCTGGCCATAAGGGAGGCGGACTTCCAGGAGAAAGATCATCTCATCATGGTGCTCGACTTGCTCCGTGATGCGCTCGATTCGACTGCCACCATTCAGGACTCGGCCTCATCATCAGCCGGTTCAACCGTTCCTTCGGACGCACCATACCTTCCCACCACTACGACCCTCTTCATCGCCCACGCTCTGCGATCCGTTACCACGCCAGGCTCGTTCATCTACCCGGTGATCTCGCATTTCTTGCTGCAACGACCCGAGCTCGACGTAGGCGACGTGCCTCTGCTGTACAACCTACTCTACACAGCATCGGACAAGTACAAGCAAGAGCGCATGTGGATGCTGCGTTTCCTGCGAGACGTAGCACGCTCAGGCGGTCGCAGCGATTGGAAGATCTTCAAGCGTCGACGCACGTGGGAGCTTCTAGCGTCTTTGTACGATGCTTGCGATGGTAGCAACGGCGGATCCATGAGCTCGGAGAGGGCGGTTGAGGAGACGTCGATGCGCGCATTGATCGAGGACACAACGGCTTGGCTGGTGAGAAATTCGGATGTGGCGATTGAACTGGTGACGAGGAGAGGGTTGCTGACGTGGATGTGGCAGCAAGCTGTGCGCGAAGGTGTGGTTGCGATTGCTGATCACGGCGTCGATAATGCAGCAGAAGCGACGCCAGGAGGAGCAAGCTCGACGCTTCCATTGAGAAGCTATTGGATGCTTTTGCTAGCCCAAATCACCGACAGTATCGATCTGGACCGACTCGACCGAGCAACTGACTCAGCGTGGTTGAGCCCCACCATCACGCTGACTCTGACGACGATCAAGGCGGTACACAAGTGCGTTACGACTCCTCGCGCAGGTCTGCCTTCCGTCTCGCCCGACCTCGTTCGCACCATCTCGAACTGCGCCATGCTAGTGCTGGATAGACTCACGCCGTTTGTCACCGATAAACAAGGAGGGGTAAATCTGTGGACGCAAAGCATCGTACAAGTGCTAGAGTTGGTCGTCGATCTAGCCGAAAAGGTAGAGATGGATGACGTATGGCAAGCGACCATCGTTGCTGTTCAGCGGTGTGTGTTGGCCGTTGCAGCAGGGGAGGCAGGATTGGGTGAGAAGGAAGTGAAAGCGTTGGCAAAGTTGGTGAGGAGGAGCACGAGGTTGTGTCGCCGATTCGATGGTGAGACGGCGAGTATGGTTACTTCTAACCTGTTTGAAGTTGGAGAAGGTTGATGAAGTTGGTTGTCGCGCAATGTAATCAATCAATCATACACATCTTGGTTGCACAATGAACGGGTGGAAGTGGGCGCTGTGTGAGACGGAGAGAATGGTCACCTCGAACCTGTTTTCAAGGCGAAGCGTGATGAAGTTGTTCACCTCACGTTGCAAACAATCGAATCATCGTACGAATCAAGTTGTATTCTCCGCGTGAACTGCGCACTTTCTTCTCAAACAAAGCATGATAAATGTCTTCATTGCCCATCGCACATCACATTCAATTTGATCATCACACAAAACGACTCATCTTCATGGCCTGAACTGCGCGCTGTACTGTATCAGACGGCGAGGATGGCCACGTCTTACGTGTTTGAAAATGGAGAAGGTTGATGAAGTTGGTTGTCGCACATCGCAATCAGTCGAATCATCGCACAAATCTTGATGACACTTCACAACCTGAACAGCGCACTGTGACCAATCGAGAACAAACTCATCAGATCTCTTTGCCCCTTCTTCACCGCTGACCAAACTTTCTTATTGCGCAACCTTTTGTCAATCCCAGCATGATTGATCTCTTTACCGCACACATGGTAATCGATCAAATCGATCACACAAAGCTCATTCTACACAAAGGTGTGAGTGCGTGCGACAAAGGACGAACCCATCAACCCTCCTTCCCCCCTCTTCTCAACCCCGACATGACCACGCCACTTCATCACACAACACAATCAACCACACAAAAAGTTTCTTGCTTACATGTGACCGGTCTACGTACGATTATTAACCAAGCACAAACTCATCAACCCTCTTCTCCCCTTCCTCACGACTAACCGAACTCACCCTATGATACGTCCTAATCCTACCCGCCCAATCCTCCAACACTATCACCCTTGCTCTTCGCTGCACACCCGCCTTGCCGTAACCCGCCAACGACGATCCACCGCCGAAACAGATCCATATGCGGTTGACGCGTCTACAGTCCGAGTTGAGGTGCATGTGGCCGTGTACTAGCAGTTTGATCCCCCCTACTGCACCCTTTGCGCTGGAGTAGTGGGGAGTGGAATCCGATAGGGTGTGTTGCGAATTGAGGGTGGTGAAAAGGTCAAAGATACCCGGTTGAGATTGGGCGCCTGCAAACGTCGCTGTTTCCTGCCTATCCCCCACTACCAACCCCTCAACCTTCGTTGGGTTGACAACTTTCACCTCGCCCTTGTCGACCGGATTGAACGCCTCCGGAACCGGAATATGCATAAACACGACACTAGGCGGTCGACCCATGACCTGTCCTTGATCCGCTGCTGCTTCCCAAACACCTTGCCGTCTCCACGGCTGAGGTTGCAGATCCTTCCCACCATCCGGTCTGTACGGAAGCAGCGTTTCCTTCACCTCGGCATACTTTTGCTCAAACCACTTGATCTGATCTTTATGAACGTACCCATACCCAGGCTTACTCCACGGTTTCCACGGGTCCTTTTCCGCTCTCGAGCCCGTATCGAGGAACCACAACGTCGCCACATGCCCGCGGTCCGGTGTAGGCGATTCCAACTGCAACTTGTAATTCCCCGAACCCGTGATGAGGCTCGGCCCAACCGAGCTGTACGAATACGGCATGTTCGCGATCAACTGCATCTGCTCTTCCCTTGACAGCGATCCGGACTCGCTATCGTGGTTGCCCAATATCACGGCGTACGGAATCTTCCTCTCGATAAGCGGAGCGGTGTAGAGCGAAAGCACGCTCCTCACATCCCACGAAGTCGATTGACCGTTCAGCTGGTCCCCCGTAAGGACTACGAGATCCGGCCGTTCCGTGTCCAACCAGTTGTGGATGAGGGTGAAAGTGTCGTTTTTGGACAGACATCCGCGAGATTCCCACCGTGGATCGTGGACGTCGTAGTCACGACACGGTTCGGGAGAGACGGAGAAGTGGAGGTCGGCGAGTTGGAGGATCTTGAATGTGCCATCGGGGTTGAAGCGGAGAGGTGTGGTGGGTGGCTTGCGGAGGGGTGTACGTCGGTAAGTGAGGGTTACGCGTGCAGACGCCATAGATGGGTGGGACGCGGACACGATTCCAGCAGCGACGAAGCCGGGCCAAGGTGGATTGTCGCCGTACGTCAGGTCGAGCTCCGTTATCGCTTCTGTTGACGAGCTATCGCCGGCGCGCTTCCAAAACCCGAGCTTCTGCTGCGTACGTTGTTCCGGCGAGATGGTTCGATAGTACAGATGCACGCTCTTCTCTCCCGACATCATCCTCACCACCTTTGAGCGTAGACCTTGCTTGACCCTGTGCCATCCGTCGTCACCTTTTGGTGGAGTCTGACCTTCTTCGACCAACCTAATCTCGACGACGTTTTGTACGTCCCTGCGCCTGGAGCGGCGGTAGAAGATGTATCGCTGTTCGATGGTGCCAAAGAGGTTGGATAGTATTCCACCTGCTGATGCGCCGAGCTGGCCTACGGGGCTGACGGATCTATCGACTTGAACCCATTTGCCGAGTAGTGCGTCCTCTGCGGGTGTGGTTTTGGGTTGACATTTGGTGAGCGGTAGACAGCTTTTCACGGTGATTTCAGTGATAGGTGCTGGGTTGGGCAGGGTGGGCGCGTAGAGGTCGAGTGGGAAGATGTCGTCGTACTGTTCGCCGGTTGAGGCTGATGAGGACGAAGTGGAGTTGACCGCATCCGTCACGGCCGATCCTGGCTTGGATGCTGCCGACGACGACGGCCGAAGATCGATCGCGGTATACGCCTGCCAACCGATGATTCTAGAGTTGTGGAGGACGCCATCGTGGGCAAGGTAGAAGACACAAGTGAGAAGCAATGAGAAGCCCGCTGTGAGCAGGACGCCTTTGCTGACCTTGTGCCGCATGGTCTGGAAGTGTCTATGGGTTGATCATTGGAGAACTTGTCGTCTAGTTGGTGGTGGGGAAGTTGAAGTGTTGGAAAAATGAGGTTGACAGCTGAGCCCTGCATGAACACGAGTCTAAAAATCGTGCACCGTGCAGCTTCGATGCGAAAATTTTTCCGAAGATGTCAGATCGAACACAATCCCATTGATGCGGAAATGCATCGGAGATGCTTTTTGGTCTGGATCAGTTTTTGGATCGGCGATAACGACGAGCCAAGATCGGCAGGCTCAAGCCGAAGCGGCAGAGACGGCAAACGTCGCAGCTCTTGGCGACGTCTAGCCGACAGCTGTTAGAACAGGAACAAGGAATGGCGCTTGCGAGCTTCGAACGGGCTCGCTTGGCATCGTAACCGATCGTACGGCACATCGTCCGAGTGGATCCCAAGAAACGGCTGGAAAGCACGCACGACGACGATCAAAGGATCAACTTGGCATTCGAGATCCAAGCGGTTTTGTGACAAAGAGATGCGCGCGAGGTTGTGACGTTGCTCGGTTGTGGTAGCAGGAATGATCTTCCTCGCATAGGCGAGAGGTGACAAAAAATTTGTCTTGACCATGCGGTCGGTGCACATCTGCCTGGACGAAACACAAGCGTCGACCGTTGAAGGCGATCGTCGTGCGCAGAGAGTGGTACAAGCTGTGAAACAACGACAACGATGCATGCAAATCTAGGTTGAAAGCTAACTTATTCAGCCCTCAAACCAACGAAAGCTGCGAAGCGAGGCAGATCTGTTGTCAAGGCCAAAAAAAAAAAAAAAAAAAAAAAAAAAAAAAAAGCTTTGATTTGATAGCCCAAAGAATCTCGGTAGAATTTCTGCTACTTTCAAGGGAGTGCGCTAAACCTGCGAGTGCGCGTTACGCCCTTCAAAGTTAGAGTGCCAACGTAAGCTTAGGAGTATCACAGACAAGATCAAAGTGACAGCCTGCGAACGAGAGAGCAAAAGGGGGAAACCTTGGACCCTTTGTGTGCGAAACACGTCGCGCTGGTCTGTCAAGTGCCAGCGTGCCGATCAAAGCGTTCTTGGCAGGTTAAAACGCGCAGCAGCAAGAAAAACGGACGCGTTGGACAGTACTGAGACATGCACAAATCGACAGAGGGCACTTGATCAGAGTTTGCCTTCATACTCCGCCAGAAATTGTCCCAGCTCGGCGGGACACTCTTTTGGACGGTATGCCGAGCCATGCACCATCGGCAGTCGTCGAATGATGAGAGATCACATTTGCGGCAAGCAAAAGAAGAGAGTGCCACATTCCTCTTCCCCTTGCTGTTCTGTGTTCTTCTTCTGGTACCTAGGACTTCGCTTGCGGGTAAAGATGGTGTTCCGGTTGTGTGTGGGTGCACTGCGCTGCGCCAAGTCTTGACCGCTCTGATCCTGTCATCCTGCCCCACTTGGCTGCTTCGGAATTGCGCAGAAGCAAAAAAAAGGAGATCAGGAACGCTGCGCAAAAAGATCTCATGCAATGTGTGCTTTGTCGAGCTCTCTGCGCAGCTGGTATGGAATGCCAAAGCTTGGCAGCGTCCGTTTTTGTGCTTTCCTGCTTTTGATGCGTGACGCTCGAGTGGCGCAGAGAGTGGGAGCCCAAATCTAATTGTAATGAATGAGGATCATTCGATAGCTTTCGCTACATGACACGATACTCTCCCGCCCTTTCCGCCAAGCCCGGTCTCTGGCTTCCCCCTTTTTCAACCCCCGACCTTTCGGAAAGATCTTGTTCGTCCCCCTCCCTCTTGCTCTTCACTTTGCTAGCCTCTCTCTCTCCCCTTTCCCTGTGTCGAACCGCGCGCTCTTCCCCCAAGCCATAGCTGTCAGCGACCTAGCTCGTCTGACCCCGTCTACGCTCTTTGACACCATCATCTTACTTTCCTTTGTTCTCCCTTTCACCACCATCTCTCTCCTCTTCCTCCCATATCCATCTCTTTCACTCCACTCCCCCCCTCTCCACTCGCATCGACCTCCAACCAAGGGCCTCCATCTGACTGGTACAGAAAGTTTGGCCTCTGCTTGTTAGCGATCCTTATACCATCCATTATTAAGACCGATCCCCCGTTACTCCCCCCCGTCTCGAACACTCTTTCGAAGCCTCCGGTAGCCCTTCCTTTTTGTCCTTCGACACGATTTTCACTATCACCTCTCTTGCCCCCGCACTATCGACAAAATGAAGACCACATTCTTCTCCCTCCTCTTGGTCTCCCTTCCCCTTCTCACTAGTGCATCCCTCGAACCTTCCATCCACGGTCGATCGCGACACCATCGACGCAACCGAAACCTCGGCGATCCGTCGATTTCCACCCGCGATACTTTCACCAACCGCATCCAACCGCGCTCCGAACCAGGTGCAGCCATCGCTAAAACCTACACACGCGTCACCGACCAAGTCTTCGACTACGTCATCGCTGGTGGTGGTACTGCTGGCCTTGCCCTCGCTGGTCGACTGTCGGAAGATCCAGATGTATCCGTTGCCGTCATCGAAGCAGGTAATTCCGGCTACAACGATGACGAAGCGCTCCTCGTTCCTTCCAACGCCTACTTTAAATCTTCTGTCGGATCCGATCTCGATTGGCAGTACGTCACCGCTCTCCAGTCGAAACTGCAAGACGCATCCGGTCAACCACGCACCGCAAGCTGGCCTCGCGGAAAAGTCCTCGGTGGATCTTCGGCCATCAACGGCATGTACTACGTCGCTGCTAGCAAGCGAGAGCACCAGGTCTGGGGTAGGTTGTCCGGTGATCAGGCTACTTGGGGTTGGCATAGTGTACGGGATGCGATGAAGAAGTCGACCAATTTTAGCCCCAACACGATCAGCCAGTTGGACGCTAGCATTCGCAATCAGACCGAGTTTGTCGGTGACGATGGTCCCGTTTCGATCACGTACCCGGGTGTAAGCTATCAGCCGGTCGCTGATTGGGTGCCTACGCTTGCGGCTTTGGGCATTTCGCACGCCAACAGCCCCTACGACGGCGAGAATCAGGGTGCCTTCATCGCTACTTCCACCATCAACGCTAAAGATTGGGACCGCTCCTTTTCGCGCAACGCCTACCTCGACCCCATCTCGAACAAGCGTAAGAACCTCGTTGTGCTGCCGAACCAAACCGTTACACGTATCATTTGGGATCACGAAACCGACCAAGACGGCAAACGACGTGCACTAGGTGTCGAATTCGCCGCCAACTCCACCGCTCCGCGAGTCCACGTCACCGCCCGCCGCGAAGTCATCCTCAGCGCCGGCGCCATCGGTTCTCCTCAAATCCTCCAACTCTCCGGTTTCGGTTGCAAACAACTTCTCTCCAGTCACAACGTCACTTTGCTCAAAGAGTTACCCGGCGTAGGGCAGAATTTGCAAGACCACCTCGCAACTTCTGTCACCTACACTCCCGCACAGGGGCTCATCTTGCCCTCTGCTGCCAGCAGCACCTCGGGTAAGCAGGCGTCCTTTGTCGATTCTTCTGTGGCTTATGTGACGTTGGAGAAGATGTACGGAACCAACGAGACGGAGCGATTTTTGGAAAGGGCGAGGAAGTTTTCAGCGGATTATATAAAGTCGGCTACCAACGTGCCCGCTGCGGTGAGGAGGGGTTGGGCGAAACAGTACAAATTTTTGCTGGATGATCTGTTGGTTCCCCAGAGTAAGAATGGGTTTACGGGAACGGCAAAGGGAGCGATGGAGATGCTGTTGGGTATCAGTAATGGTCGATCGATTCAGGTGGAGACGGCTCTTCAAGCTCCCTTTTCCCGAGGTTGGGTCGAAATCTCGTCCAACAACCCTTTCGATAAACCCACCATCAACCCGAACTACCTCCAGCACCAATCCGACGTGGAACTCATGCGTTCGGGTGTCCAACTAGCTCGTAAGATCGGCTCCACTGCACCGCTATCCACAGTCACTTCGGCCGAATCGGTCCCCGGATCCAACGTAACCACCGACGAAGCGATCGACAAGTACATCTCCACCACTGCGGCGACCGAGTACCACCCGAGCTCCACCTGCAGCATGTTGGACGAAGAAGATGGCGGTGTGGTAGATAGCGAATTGCGCGTCTACGGTACGACCAATGTCAGGGTGGTCGATGCAAGCGTCATCCCGATCTCGTTGAGCAGCCATCTGATGAGTGCCACTTATGCGGTGGCTGAGGTGGCGGCCGATCTGATCAAGAGCTGTCCCATGGATGTTGTTGATGAGTGCGATTTTGACGGTGATGATGATGAAGAGGAGGATGAAGAGGATTGTGACGAGGAGGAGAGCGAGTAGAAAAGGAGCAGTGTTCGATGTTGTATACCCGCCGACCGATACCTTTTTCCGTCCTCCTCGTGCTTTTTTTTCGCCTTCTCGTACCCTTGAACTGTACTTTTTCTCGCCTTCGTTCTTCTTCCCAAGCCGTGCTTCGGATGATGTTGATTCGGAAGCTGTTGTCGTCGCCGGCCGTCGCCAGCCTCTGGATCGATTTCTTTGTGCTTTTCATTTTTTGCCACTTTGTCATCATCAATCCTTTTTTTTTTCTCACTCCCACATTTCGATTGTGATCTTCAGATCTGGCTCCGCGTATCACACTCTGAGACTTGTAGAGGTTCCGACAAATGCAAATTGAAAGAGAGAATGAGAGTAATACAAGATCCAGCTTGTATAAAAAAAAGTGCTCTAGTGGATGTTTCTGATGCTTTTTCCTACCAGCGACAATCTAAGCAACAACCACCGCCACAACCACCGACACCAACCCAGCCATCACCATCGTCACCATCACGTCCACTTTTCCGCCGCTCCTTACCGCCCCTGATGTCTCGGTCGAACTCGTCGACTGCTGACTACTCGTCCCCGCTCCCGTCGCCTTGGCCGCGCTCGCACCCGCACTCGAACTCGACACCGGAGCCGCGTTGTAACCTTTAGGCCTCCACCCCCTCTCCACATCATTTTGCTTTTTCGCAAACAACACCGTCCTTCCCTGTCGACTGTTAAACACCTCGTCCGCGTTATGCGTCGCGCCTTGGATCACCGTCAACGTATGTGCCAATTTGCCCCCACTCAAATCGGACCAGTCGGGAACGTTGGTCAAGTTCCCCGGTAGTCCACTCACATCTTCGTTGGTCCTAGCCAAAGTGTTGATGTACTTCCACCAAGCCAGGTTTCGATCGCGTCGTGCTACACCGCCTTGCAAAACAGCCATGCAGTACTGATCACCGTTGGGAGCGGTATCGTCGTACCCTACGATGTATCGGACGTCTCGGACTACGTTTTGTGCAAAATACTCTCGGGGAGTTTTGAGACCGTCCAAGGTGCCTGTGAAGTTTACAAAACCGTACCTCCACGTGTTCCACAGAGGACAGTTGTCCTTGGAAGCGATGGCAGCATTTGTGGTGGGTCTATCTTCCGTGAAATACGCCGAGGATGACGGATCACCAGCGATAAATCGAACGTTCAACGTGGGAGAAGACATATCCTTAGCAACGATCCCGTACCGATTGATCAACTGTCCTCCACCACCATGACCTACAAACACCAGTTCTTCCAACGCCGGGTATTTGGTTCGGTTGGAAAACTCGTCGAAAAACGCATCCAACGCATCGAAGCTCGACTCTTTCGCTCCTCGTGGGTGGATCGCTGCTTCGCCAGCTTGCCAGGCGTTGATGTCGTCCCATGCGAGTTCGTGTTTCTTGTACTGACCCTTGTTGAGTTTCTTAGAGTAAAATTCGGGCGCGACGATGATCGCGTTTGGATCGGCTGATGCGTAGTTATCGGAAACGGCGGATTGAAGGACTTTGTGCATAGTGGTCCAGTAGTCTCCTCCGTTTCGGTTGCGGCCGTGGATCATCACGAAAGCCTGCTTAGCACGCGTGTTGGACGGGTTGCGTGACCAGTACACAGCGAGTTTGTGGGATGAGCTGCCAACGGGGATGGATGTTAGCCGGGAACCGGAGGGTGCGGTAGGCGTCGAGTGGTCTTGGTGGCCCAAGTTGGTTCCCTTCTGTTTGGCGGTGTAGGTCGAGGCATCGCGAGGGGTGAGGGCGAGGTCGTGGTGGCCAAAGGGGATGTGGTTGGCGGAGGCCAAGGTGGTGAGGGTGGAGAGGGTGGCGAGGAGTGTAGTGAGGGCTACGATGATGGGTGCTGGTGATGCTTTCATGATGGGCGAAGTGGTCGAGCAGTTGGACTGGTGATGGTGAAAAGAAGGGAGTGGACAGAAGACGGGGTTCGTTGTCTATATCATACACCACCCTGCAGTCCTGACGGTGATGCTGGAGGGGAGAGAGATGAAGAGAAGTGATGATCTTCGACGTGAAGGTGATGAAGAGAACAATCAAAATCAGAAGCGACGATCTCGAAATGGTTGTGATGAGAAAAACCAAGACAACTCGCAACGATCTCGAGACCTGATGACGAGCATCACAAAGAACCACACCCCCCATTCAACACACTTGCGCTTAGCAGCGCTTACCGCTATTCGGCGAGTTTAACGTTCTTGGCACACAACGCTTCAGCTTTCAGCCTTCGCCAAGCCCTTATTTTTCCGCATGATCGACACACCGACTTCGTTGCACACATGCCAATTGATCGTCAGACACATTCAAACAAACCCTTGCTCTGAGTTTCAAAAAAAACAAAGCGCGCGGATCTACACACTCGCTTAAACCGCATCACTAGTCGCCGAGGCAGTATGGCCCCCTCTTTCTGGCACTTTCCTTTCCCTCCTTCTGTTCTTCCTCTGTTCGCGCTCTTGGTGCGTTTGTCAACCGCTAACCTCAAGTATACAGCCCAGACCAGAACAAACCACGGCCAAAAAAAAGAAAACGAGAACAACAGACCTCTATCCCCCCCCTGGACTAGCACCGAAAGTGCCAAGGCGCATTCCCAGTCCGACCGCATGCACTGCAAAACAAGCTCTGCGAAAACCATGCGGTCTTCGAAAAAAAGCCTCGCGTCCAGCAGCACCTCTCTCAGTTTTGACCGAGGAGGAAAGGTGCAATGGCGTTTCTTTCGATGCAGGTAGCGCCGAGTGAGAGAGAGAGAGAGAGAGAGTAAACACGAAATTTTTTATTTTATTTTTAATCTGCAGTGTCACTGTGTGGGTTGATGAGCTGTCAAACTTCTCTGTACTCGCATGCCAAGGTCCGAGATATTCATGCATCGCCGAAACAGCTGCTGCTGCTGGAAAGAGCTGGGGGGCTGGCTTAAAACTTATGCAACGACGATCTTCTGTGATACGATGTCCAAGGTGCGAGACCAAGAGCGAAGGGAACGCCACTAGCAACGCGTTCCGGTCCTTCCTTCGAAAGAACGTTTCTCGCTTAGAAAGGCTCTTCACGGACCGCCACGAGCTATCATCCCCCGAGCGTCGAACCTCGAAACCCGCCTCGAACGCGCGTGTTGGAGAATTCGAGGTGTAACGCACAGTGCACTTCTTCTCACACGTCTGCCTTCTTGCTGCAAAGCTTCGGACGCCTTCTCGGCACTTATCACGTCCCAACACAGGCAGATCAACAACATCACACACACCCGCAATCAACCACATCATGCTTTCGATTGACCCCTCACTGCTGCAAAAAAGCAGGCGGCAGCTCCAACATGCTCCAAAACTCTCCTATACTCTGGTTGGTCGGATTGAAAGCAAAAGGCGAAGTGTTGAACGGCGCCACTGCTGCCGCTGTCCCACCATTGGCCTCCTGAGACGTCGCCTGCACAACGCCCTGCTGAGCCACCTGCACGTCTATCCCCGTACTACTCCGCTCGAACCCACCCACAGGATACTGCATCGCCTGTGGCGGATTGCCCTGCATCGCACCTCCCAAAAATCCACCGCCTCCTCCTCCTGTAAGCACACCAGCATTGAAATCATTAAACCCAATCGGCTGGCTCTGAACCGCCTGCTGCTGCTGCTGCTGCTGCTGCTGCTGAGAAACACCCGCCATCGCACCGAAATTCATCCCCATCATCGTCGCAGGTGCTGCCGCATTTTCGTTCCAGAAAAACGACTCGACGTCAAAGATTCCCGGTGCAAAGTCCACCGGGTTTGGAGGCACGCTGACCGTACGCAGACCGTTGTTGACCGCATCACCACCGCCGTTCCAGTTGCTCGCTGGCAACGGTTCGATGTTGTCGTTCCTGCTGTGAATCGAGTCTGTTTGACCCTGCGACTGTATACCTGCTGCACTGTTGGATGCGACCCCGCTGTTCCGATCGCGCGATGCACCGGCAGTAGACTTGTCCTGCAGCGCTCCCTCCGTCTCCGCAATCCAATTCGAAACCTTCGACGCCGCAGCCATCCCCGTTCCCCCATTCGCCGCTTGCAGAGCCGCAATACTCGGCCGCCTCCTCTGCCCATCCGAACCTTGCTTCGACGCATCCTCTCCCACAACCGCAAACCCATCCAGCAGCAACCTGTGCGCGGACGCAGCAGGCCATGTGTCGGAAAGCTTCTTCAACCACTGCATACACAATCCATACCTCCTCCTCGCATCCGAGGCGATCCCGACATCCGGCAACCGAGCATTGAAAACAAACATCACAGCCGCCGTAAACAGACAGTATCCCAAATCCGTCGACAACCGATCGACAATGTCGCGCGAAGACGCCTCGAGCAGGTCGCAGATCGTGTTGGCTGCCAGCGTGCTCTGTCGATGACTATCGTTTTCGAGCACTTTCGACATGGCCAATCCTTCGTCCTGCGGGATGAACGGTCGATGGAGCAAAAGCCGGGCTGTGTAGTACCATAAATTGAGTGCAAAGAAGCTCGGAAACGGTCCATCGTTGGTGCTGTCATCGAGATGGAGGTGAGGAGGCAGCTTTTCCTTCCAATCCGTAAGCTGTCGATCGAGGTCTGCCAACACCTGCTCCTTGCCCTGTCTCCGTAGCAGCGCTTTCCTACGCAGCGAGTGAACCTCGTCCAAAATACGCTCTACGATCTTGAACAGGTGCACACCCCAATTGAGACACGACGGAGCATGCAACCTCCGCAACGATGCAGAGCCAGAACTCGTCGGCCTCGCAACAGCTTGCTCCGCCGACTGCATCTCGGTCTGATCCGACCACAGCTCAAACTCGTCATCCTCCGTCTCGGACAGCAGCGGCACATCGATATCCTTCGCCCGCAACCCCACAGGACGACCCATCTCGGCACACAGCAGCTTATCCACAATGTAGCAATGCCAGATGATGCGAATCCTCGTTTCGCGCTGAACACGATCCTGAACAATCTCTGGGCGGTAGATCGGCCATCGATGCAGACCCATATCTACCGCCATCGAGCTTGCCAGATTCTGAAAATTCCACGCTCGCGACAGATCACCCGTACCATGCGAGTAGAGACTGAGCAGCCAGCACGTCTGAATAGACGCGATATCCGGTCGCAAACCTTTGGCTAGAACATGACTTTCAGCTGCTTGACAGAACTGCTGTGCCCGCTCGAGGTTGAGTTTGTGCGCTGAAGATGTAGATTGGACCGACGAGCTCTGAGATGCATTCCCAGGGACGACGCAAGCTGCGATAGCGTAGATCGCAAAGAGAAGGTTTGGGTCGAGGTTGCTGCGCAGCTCTTTACGCGTAAAGCCGGCAAACCAGGGCTTGTATAGGATCGGGTAGAAAGGATGGAACCCCTGCCAGTAGTATCGAAAGAGGCGATCGTTCTCTTCGTCCGAGACAACCGGGTCTTCGGTAGACAGCTGGCTGGCCGCACTCGGACCGTCGCGGCTAGATCCTGGATAGAGAGCGCTACGGTTCGGTGCGTCTCTGCTGAGAGCGGACTTGCTCAGACGAGGAGAACGATCCTGCGAGCTGACCGTCTCGCTATCCCCAACAGGCCGAGGCGACGAAACAGGCAAAAAGACGGGAGCCTTGGAATGTACCCCCGCTACATCGGCGACACCTCGATGCTCGCGAGAACGTGCAGCGAAAGGTGCCGATGAGCTGGATGCGACCGAACGGCTAGCTGCAGCTCCACCACCCGCCAACGGCGATTCAGCGCGGTGCTGTCGTTGCAAGATGCCGATACCTGAACTAGAACCACGATAGACAAGGTCGCCTTGACGCGTCTCTCCAATCACATCCTCTTCGGCCTCGGCGGCTGGATCGTCGTCTGCGTCGTCAGAGTTTCGAGAAGTGACGTACCGACTGGATGACTCGTTGGAGGTAAGATGCTCGATCTTGATCCTCGAACTCGCCCGTCCACCAGTATCGCCTCTCGTGCCTGCCCGCTTTTGAGCCTTTGAGCCATCTCGCCGATCGACATCGCCACCAGCTTCAGCGACCTGTAGCTCGCGTTCTCCCGCAACACGAACGATCTCTGCTCCTGCATCTTCCTTGCCGAGATGGTTGACCAGATCCCGAATGGTCGTTTCCAGTGTGCGAACAAGTTTGGCCCTTGCTGACTCTTTCGGGCCAGAACGAAACCCTTTGGGCGGGCCTCGTTTGAGACCGGTGTGATTATACGTGCAAGGAGTTCCTAACACCTGACAGACGGAGCACTCTGGTTGTCGACCATCGCATCTACGCTTCTTGGTGCTGCACGGTTGGCAAGCTTTTGCCACCCTTGTGGACCCTTTTGAGTCGCCCGCATTGACATCCTTCTCCGGACTTTCGGCGGATGCAGTCTTTGCAGTCCGTGCTGGCGAATCGGAGGAAGAAGGGACGGCAGGAGAGTCAAAAGACGGCTTGCGACGTTTCGAAGGTGGTGGACCCGGTTGTTGAGGTACATCGTAAGCTGCTGGAGGCAGACGAGAAGTGGAAGCTGTACGAGACGATGGAGTTCCTAGAAAGTCGGAGACGGTCTTCCTTGTAGGATCGTGGTCGCTAAATGTTTCTGGACTGGATGCATTGGATGCGGTGCGGTAGACGTGAGAGGAGCGGGCGGCTGATGCGTAGAGTGGGGTGGATCGAGGTGATGGAGAGTATGAAGCATGGTCTGGATGTTGGAGCTGATGCGCCGGCGCGCGATGTGGATGTGGTGAGGGTGGCATGCTGAGCGTTGACAGTGAAGTTGCCGTCTTCCGGAAGGGCTCGTTCTGAGTTCCTATTGGTGCAGGGGCTGGATGATGGCCGGAAGTAAGCCTTTGATGAGGCTTTAAAGAGGGTAATTGAGTGAGTCTATAGGTTTCTAGCTTGACATGATGTGCTGAAAGTGATCCAGATGAGTATCGACGGCCGGATGTGGATGTGTGCTGCACTTCTCGTGAAAGCCCTGAATCCGCAGCTTAGCGATCGCAGTGTGAGTCGTCTAGGTGGGGCGGCAGGGAGTGATCTATGAGTTTTAAGAAAGCTTTCCGAGGCGTATGCAGCAAGTGCTGAATCCAATCTCGAGTGGGGGTAGATTGTGGTGGAAGACAAGAAGAGGTGGCGAGCAGAAGGCGGCATCCACGCACGGTTGCTTGCTTGCTTTGCGTGGTTGCTTGACTCAGAGATAAATGCAATTTGAATTTGATAGCGCTCGCGTGCTTTCCCCCTTTGGCCGACAATTCGGGATTTGGCTGCAGAATCGTAAGGGTCCTTTTTTTGGCTTTTGTTTGGCCTTCGATCTCACCCCGCATGACGGCTCAGTATTGGAGGTAGCAAAGTAGCGATCGCCCCATCGAGCCCGCTCTTGGCAGGAGTAGAGGAGCATGCCGCATCAGATTCACTATGCAGACAATCAGGAGAGCAGTAGAAGCACTTTCAAGGGTGTTTGAGTCAGGCTCAATCACAGTCGCAGCACAGACACATGTTACGATACACAGTACCCAAAGGTATAAAATTGAAGCAGCTGAAGCCCAACGGCTCCCTAACGATCTATGGATGCTTCACTCCTACTTGCGTTTCGACCTCTTCTTTGTCGACCCATTCGCTGTTGGTGTCGCCTTTGTCGCCGTCGAAAGCGCCTTTTCCTCCGCCGCTTGCTGAGCAGCTTCAATCGTCTGCAGATCGTCATCTTCATAGCTGCTCTCTGCATCGCTTCTCGAATCAACGGCTCCAGCTTTGGTGACCACTCGATATGCTACTCTGCAGATCATGTAGAACCACATGAGCAAGATAATCTGCAGAGCACACAGGAGGCCAATGAGCGTGAGATAGGCGGTGCGTGTGAAGTAGTCGCCGGTGAGGTAGTTGGTTGGGCGGAAGGACATGACTTTGAGCGTGTCGTGGATGCAGCTCCACACCACACGCATGTAGAGGATGTGTCGAGTGACGAGCCACGAGATCATGAACAGGCCGAACGCGATATCGCAAGTAGTTTGCCAGCCGGCGTACTTGAGCATCTTGGCGACATTGAGCGCGATATCGCTTGGATCCATCAGACACAAGATGGCGTTGCCGACGCGGTGGTAGCTGCAAACGTACGAGCCGGCAATGAGGGCGATGGTGATGACGTGGTGCGAAAACATCTGCCAATGGTCAGATCGGCGTGCTTCGACATGAAGCACAAAGAGCTGCTGGATGTAGAACGCGCACGAAGCGAGGTAGTAGAACTTGAAGAGCGGTTCGAGTCGGAATTGCGGATAGTTGGTCCAGTACTCGACCGTGTTGAGCGGCCAGTAGGACTCTCGAGAGGCAATGTAGAGGCCCAGACTCCAAGAGCAAGTGTAGTAGATCAGGCTGAAGCCTTGCTCAGCGAATCGAAGGACCTCTTTTTCGCGGGTGCGAAGGGCTTTGGCACGCTCGTTGAGTGCCTCGAGCGATTGACGTTCTGACTTGCGTGGCTTTTTGGGGTGGGGCACAGCTGCTTCGCCCAGAGGCAGTAGTAAGAACTTCATGAGAAGCGCTCGAGCCAGCGTGAAGAGGAGCACGAGAGTTCCAACGAAAAGGGCGTCATTGAGGCCACGCTCGTAGAGGTAACCCGGCACACCTGCAAGAAGGGCCCATGGAGAGGATGCGTGGACCGAGTGGTCGCCAGCGAGACGATGAGCCTCGTGCTTGAGAGCGGCGATGGGCGATACGTTGTGGTCGGGAACGGGGTATGAGAGACCAAGGCAGGCGCGTGTGAAGTTGTAAAGCGCTGTGAGCGGGTGTCCGAAGCCACGCGCATCGCTGCGGAAAGGACCAACACTTGCTTCGCCGACCAAGTTGGAGGCGAGGTCGGACCAGACTTGATGGCCTCCCTTCTCGGAGGCGTTGGGAAGGTCGGAGGCAAAGGGCGCTAGCGATGGCAACCTGAGCCAGGATGGGATGATGGAGTGGAGTGAATGAGGCAGATGCAAATGCGATGAGATATGAGCGAGAGAGAGGGAAGAAGGAGAGGAGAGGGTGTGCATGACGAGCAGGGCGATGAGGCCGTTAAAGGTGTATTGGATCTGTATCGAGAGCGACTCTTCGGCAGCTCTGCGTGTTGCGGACCATTCTCTTGATTTGGAAGGTTTTGATGTGTATGTCTTGGAGGAGGATTTGTGCGAGGAAGACGCGGAAGGCCGCGAGCGGGCGGTGGATTTGGCGGCCATGTTGGAGTGTAGTCGCGGGATGCGATTCAACAAAGCTCGAGTGGACGAAGAGGAAAGCAGTTGAAGGAGTTGTTTGGTGCACCGAGTTCGGTGAGAGTTATGAGGAAAGGTTCGTGTTGCAGACTGCTTGACAACCTCGAGGAAGTAAAAGGGGGTGGTTGGTGTGGCTGACAATGTGACGATATGAAGTCGCGTGCAAAAAGAGACGCTAATCGGTGGGATTCCGTGTGACCTCTGAGAACAAAGCTACAGCCAAACTGTGCGGATTTCGGACGAGAAGTCGATGAAGATGCTCGAGTTGTTCGGCGTTTCTTGTTGTTTCGATCTTCCAATGCCACTTTGATAACAGAAAGCAGCGGCAGGCTAAGGACCTGTAGGACGTCCTTGTTCAAGTCGAGTTGGCACCGTTGCGCAGGGACAGAGCGTGTACGACGTTGACAAGCGCGAGAGCTTTAGCGGTACCGGGCGACCTTGTTTGACGACGGTGGTCGTTGTTGAGGATGCAAGTAATGGTGGACAGTGAGGAAGCAGAGGAAGAGAAGAAGCGTCCGACGTGTATGAACTGTTTGCACTTTTGCTGCTGCAAGGTCAGAACGTGGATTGGTGGATTCGAGCGAGAAAAGAAGCCGCTTCTGGAAGCAGCAACACGAGTCTAAATTTGATGACCACACAGACAGACGACAAGACCAACACAGAGCCAGCTCGACACGCTGCAATCTTCGCAGAGAGAACTGAGTGGCAAGCACACAAGCGGGTAAGATGAAATCATTTTTCTCAAATCTCACTCTCTCTGTCTCTCTCACTCTTTGACTGCTCCTCGAAACCGCACAAAAAAGAAAGCGAGAAAATTAAAAATAAAGCTGCACGAAAGGGCCCGCTTGGAAGAAATTTTTCCACACGAGTTCCACACTCCGCTCCTCAGCGGAGAGCTTCTTCAGCAAGGGACAGCGCAACGTTGTGCAAGCTGACAAGATTGTCAAAGCTAAATCGCGTCAAAGCAATGACGAACGAGACAGCTGTGGTGTGATCATCGCAGAATGCTCTTGCGATCCAAAGTGGGACAAAAGAGGCTAGTTAGACAGCGGTGACAGCAAAAGTCATGCGTGGTTCTGTGCGTGCATGCAGACAGACGAGCACAGACCTCTGACCTGTTCATTCCAGAGCCGCTGCACACCCAACAATTTCTGGCGAGCTCGGCGTGAAATTTCGCGTTGCGGTTCTGAGCGGCGAAAATCCGATACGGGCGTCGAGGTTTTATCTCGATTCTGTCTGCATCCCGATCTGACACAAACGATCTCCATTGGAAAAAGCGCCTCTTCGCTTTGGCCATGCTGTGATTGTGATTTTGCCGGGCCGATTCCTGTTTAAGCGCTTTTTGGCAGGCTTGCAGCGTCAACGTGAAATGTTGCTGCTGTTGCTCTCTCTCTCTCTCTCTCTCTGATTTCGACTGTCGTCTGAGCTTGATCTCTTTCAACGCTAGGTTCGCTTCCTGACTACACGCAACTCGACCTATCTTAAGCAGAAGTGCACACGACAGACATGCTCTAGACTTTCAGCACTGCACTATTTCACTTCCATCACCACCACCACCACCGACTATGCCATCAACACCAACCTCTGCAAATCTGCACCAACGCCGTGCACCCGCCGTCCGCGAAGCATCGTCCTCGAGCGTCGAAGAGGATCGCAAGATCTCGGGAAGCTGGATCAACGGTGCTGTTCCCTCGTCTTCCTCATCTCGTCCGACCCGACCGGCGCTATCGGTCAGCACGGACAGCCCCGACTCTGATCCAACAAAAAAGCAAAAGCGAGGGCACATTCAAAAACACGAAAAGATCGAACGTATCGGTCTGCTACGCGGTTCTTCTTACGTCAAGTCTACCGACAAGGATTTGGTAGCTGAGCACGAACTTACCACGTCTATCGGTTTGCAGGATGATGCGGTTTACGATGCGTATCTGCCGCGACCGGTTGCGTTTTTAAGACGGTATATCGTCGCAGTGTTGAGAAAGGAGGCGCCGTTGCATGAGAGGCATCAGAAACTTGTGCGCAGGCCGTGGCTTGATAGGTACTTTGTCAATACTTCGTTGTTGGGCACGCATTCGTTCTTCTTGGTCTTTCTGCCGATGGTGTTCTGGTTGGGTAGTCCGCGCTTCGGGAGGGGGCTGATCAACGTTCTTGCGTTCGGCGTGTATCTTTCGTCTGCCATCAAGGATCTGTTTTGCGTACCACGTCCTTACTCACCGCCAGTAACGCGTCTCACTGTTGGCACGCATCACCTCGAATACGGTTTCCCTTCAACACACTCTACGAACAGCGTCAGCATTGCGCTCTACATCTACCTGTGGGTAAGGAAGATCCGACAGGCCACGGGGGAGCCTTCGCTGTTCGACTCGTGGCTGTGGGAAGCTGGGTTGATGTTTTACGGTACAAGTGTTGTCTATGGTAGGATTTATGCGGGGATGCACTCGATCATCGACTGTATCGCTGGGTCGGCGTTGGGTGCTGCGATCACGGCGGTGCAGTGGGGGTTTTTCGATCAGATTGAAGAGTTTGTCAAGATCAACAGCTGGACGGTGCCGGTGGCGATTATTCCGGCGGGGTTGTTGATGGTTTCCGTTCATCCTCAGCCGGTCGATGATTGTCCGTGCTTTGAAGATGCGATTGCGTTTATTTCGGTGGCGATGGGCGTGGCGTTGGCGAGGTGGGTCGGGGTGAGGTATGGCATGGTGTTGGGGAGTGATCCGCTCGTGCATCGGTTTTCGGGCGTTGGAGAGTATGTTGGTGGGAATAGTACGGTTGCACAGGTTACGCCGTTGATACAGATACCCGTGGCTGGTGCAGCGGAGGTGTGGATCAAGCGCGGGCTGGTTATGACGATTGGGTTGGTCAATGTGTTGCTGTTGCGAGTGATCGTTAAAACGGCATGCAAGGTGATCCTTCCGCCCACGTTCAGGTTGGTTGATCAGCTGATTGGATTCAGTTTGCCCAGGAGGCACTATACACCTGCGAGCGATTATAACAAGATCCCACTGGCAGATCTGAGCGCTGTACCTTCGGTAATCGATCTGCCCTCGCAGATCATTGTGACGGATGAGAGTGGGAATCAGCAGACGATTCAGTCGCCGGTTCTTTCGCCGCTCTCGAGTCGACGGGGTAGCACTTTTAGTCCTGTCATGTCTCCTTTGGGACGATCGCCTTTGCATTCGCCGGTACCATCGAGAACTCCCAGTCCCAATCCGCTCGGCAAACCTAAACGCAGGATCGAATTCACGATCGGAGGCAGCACAGGTGGCGAAGACGAGACAGAAGAGGTGCAAGATCTGCCTATTCCGTTAACTCAGTCGAAAGCGCATCCGAACTTTGTTGCTCCTGACGAGCAGTTGGCAAGAAATTTAGCGGCAGATATCAAAGGATCGACGCCGAAAGATGTAGAAAAGGAGGTCAAACATTACGACGCCGACGTATTGACAAAGGTGATTGTATATACCAACATTGGCTTGTTTTCGGCAGGTTTCATTCCGGCACTGTTTCAGCATCTTGGGTTGTGTTAGACGATTGTAATCTCAGTCATATTTGATTGCACACTTTTGCTCGTGGTTTTGAACGTTTGCATTGAAAGAAAGAACGGACTCAATGACGCCAAATCTTGACATTCTTGTCTCGTCCGCCACTGGCTACTTTATCGGCGACAAAGTCGACACAGTAGACTTCGTCCGTGTGTCCTGGCAGATCTTTGCGGATCTTGAACGTTTTGATGGGATCCCAGAGTTTGAGCGTCGAATCTTTGCTTGCTGAAACAAGCAGTCTCGAGTCGCTCGACCAGGCCAGCCTGTAAACCGAAGCGACATGGCCTCTAAGCGTGGCGATGAATTTACCCGTCTGAGCATCCCACAATTTGACGCTGTTGTCGAATGACGCAGAGGCGATCTTCTTTCCGTCGGGGGAGAAAGCGACGTGGTTGACTGTCTTCTGGTGGCCGGTAAGGCGGGCGACTGGTTTCTTGGGTGTCGAAGCTGAACCGTTGATCTGCGGTGGCCAGAGGAAAAGTGTGTGGTCGTCGGAGCCGGTGATGATGGTTTCGGGAGTAGCGCCGGACGATGTGGCTTCTTTGTAGCGCTTGAGTGCTGATGCTTTTGCATCTTCGTCGGATGGTTGAACGTACGAGGGGGTGGAGGTGGAAGAAGAGGCTCGACCTGTGTGGTCGAAGGGACCGGTGCGGAGGATAAAGTCGGTGGACAGCGCAATGGTGTTAACCCAGTGTGCGTGCTCGTTGAGGTTGCGGATGAGTTTTCCTCCGTCAGCCGACCAGACTTTGACGGTTCGATCGGACGAAGCGGTGTAGATGGCACCTTCACCTCCCCAGCGCACGCAGTTTACGGAGGCAGTGTGACCACCGAGTACGTACTCGCATCTGCGCAAGGTGGGGTTCCAGACACGGACGGTGCCGTCTTTGGACGAAGAGGCAAGACGCGGGTTGGTTGGGTTGACGTGGATGGGCTCCCATGAGAGCGAAGTGATCCACTTTGTGTGTCCGCGCAGAGGTTTGCCTTGAGGTGCTGCGTTGCGTGCTGCTCTTCGTTGCTTGACGCCCATCTTGGCGGGTTTGCCTTCTGCGTCACCGTTCTCACCGCCCTGCTGCTGCTGTTTGAGCTGCTCTTGCTCGGCCTGCCATTCGTCGTCAACCTGTTGACCAGTGCGCGAGAGCCAACCCTTGCGACCGGTGAAGGACGGGTCGAGCGCCTCCCAAATCCACACTTCACCATCCATACCACCAGTAGCAAGCTTTCGTTCACGACCTTCCCATTCTGCGCAAAGAACCCAGTTCGAGTGACCCACGAGTGTGTGCATGGGTGTTTCCGTGTCGAGATCCCAAAGACGAGCAGTCTTGTCACCAGCACCAGTCGCAAGAAGAGAACCTGTGGGCGAAAAAGTACTGCAAAGAATGGGAGAAGCGTGGCCGCTCATGGTGCTGGAGCATCGGCTGACGGGTCGGACTTTGAAGACGGCTTGTGGTTCGAATACGACGGTGAGGGTGTCTTCCTGGCTGAGACCGAGCTTCTTTGCTGCCTGAGCGTTGAGCACGTCTTGAGTGAGCGAGTCGTTGATAGGTAGACGCGCATTGCTCTTGACGAGCTCCTCTTTGTGTTCGGACTCGATACCAGCGTTGGCACTGAGCTGCTGCAGGTCGACATGGAAAGCATAAGGCAGATCCTCGTCGTCATCATCGTCGTCCGAACTTGCATCTGGATCGTCTATTGAGCGCTTCTTGGGGCCTTGTGCTTGCTTGAGCTGTCGTCTGAGCTGGTTGATGATCGCTTGAAGTTCCTTTTGACCCGTAGCTGCTGGCAAGTTGATAGTGGGACCGAGCAAAGAGCCGTCTTGGCCTGATTGGAATTGGATGACGAGTGTCTCTGTGGAAGGACCGAGTTGGCCTTGAGCTTGAAGGAGAGCAGCCTCGCGTGCTGCTTTCTCGTCTTTCAGACGCTGCCTCTTGGCAGATCTTTGTGGTATCTGTGTAGCCATGATGGGATTATGCTGGATGTGGCTGTGGTGAGAAGTAAAGAGAGGGACTCTGTTGAAAGTGTTGATTCCAGAGTCGTTGGAATGAAGGCTCAGTTTCTCGACTGTGCGTGTGTGTGGAGAATTTCTTAAAAATTTCAGGTCGAGAAGAAAAGCAAAAAGCAGAAAAAACAGAAAAAGCAGAAAAAGCAGAAAAATAAGGGTCCAACTCCACCGAATCGGGCCGATCTGAGACTGGCTCGCTTCACTTTTTTCTCTCTCTTCTTTGCATGCAGAGCAAAAATATGAAATTTTGAGAAATCTCGAAAAGAGCGAGAAAAGAAGCATTTCTCAGCTTGCTTTGGACGACTCTTCCATCATCTCAAGCTGGATCACCATCTCAAACAAACATTGCTCCCCCCTCAACCGCACAACAAGAGCATCCCTTATCTCAAGGAAAGCACCTTTTACTGCGTACGAACAACACCGAAAGTGACTTTGCCTGCTCAGAACATCTAGGCACTTCAACGCCGTCGCCACATCTGGTACGCCTAGAGAGACCCCTCGTCCTTCTTAACCTCAATCCTTGCAAGGCTCTCAGACACAATGGCTACAGCAAAGGTAGTCTCGGCCAAGCCATCAACATCGTCCTTGCCCAATGGCACAGGCAAAAAGACGCCCACAAAGGTGACCAAGTCGCAATCAGCTGCCACAACCTCAGCAAACGGCGTCGATTCAACTACTGCATCAACAGCATCTACTTCGGCCGATGCATCGTCTTCCAAACTCACGGGCAAATACATCGACTCGCTGTCAAAGCACAACAATGCCTTCACCTCGCTGCTGCACCTCATTCCACCGCAATTCTACCTCACTCGCGATGACGCCGATGATCTCGCCGAAGATGGGGTCTCATCCAAATACATGAAGAACAAGCGCAAGAAGGCAAAGTCGGAAATCGAAGCCAAGGAACGCAAGGAGAAGCTGCGAGAGGCCAAGAAGCAGAGGCTCGACCCGGACAACTTTGCAACAGTCACAGACATTCAAGCTGAACGTGCCGCTGCCAAAGCCGCGAGGGAGGCGGCCGAGGCAGACTCGGATCTGGACTTGGACGTCGAGGGTATGGTCTCTGCCGACGACGACGAGGACGACAATGATGACGATGAAGATGCTTCTGTTCCAAGAGGTGGACCGAACGGTGCGGCCGGTGATACGGACGATGACATGCAAGATTCGGATGTTGAGGATCGGCCTTCTAAGCCTGTCGCGGCTGCTGCGGCCTCGTCAAGTGCGGTGAGCAAGACGATTCAGACCGAGGGCGGGCGCAAGGCATCCATCGATGCGCTGCGAGCTAAGCTCCACGCCAAAATCGCCGGTCTCCAACGCAAGCGTGGTCTGCCAACAGACGCCGCCGACGATGCCTCGGAAGATGGCAGCAGCGTGATCAGCTCCAAAGACGAGTTGCTCGAGGAGCGTCGCAAGCAGCGATTTGATGCACGCGAGCGCAAGAAGCAAGAGAAGAAGGATGCAAGGGCTGCGGCGAAAGCAGCAATCAAGGCCAAACGTGCTGGTGTCGATAACGCTGCCAACGGTCAAAAGTCGAGCAACAGCTTCAACGTAGGCACCAAAGCACCCGCGTTACTCGTCGCCGAGCCTGGATACGGTGACAAGCGCAACGGTGTTTCTGGCTCTGGCGCTTCCAACATCGACGTCAACGGCAGCGCGCTCAACTTTTCTTCTCTCAACTTTCAGCCGGTGGGTGCTGCGGGTGCTTCGGTGCACGATGCATCAGCGAGCGGCAAGAAGAGCAGGCTCGCACTGCCATCCGACCCCAAGGCTGCACTTCAGGTTCTCGAGAGCCGCAAAAAGCAGGAAGAGGCGCGACGAGCCAAGCTGAGCGAGAAGCTGGGTGATGCTCCCGACGCTCTCTCTGCCAAAGTATCGGAATTGGAAGAGCAAAAGCAGTGGGACAAGGTGTTGGCTTCGGCGACGGGTGTCAAGATCCGTGACGACGAAAAGCTGCTGAAAAAGGCGGTCAAGCGCAAGGACAAGCAAAAAGAGAAGTCGAGCAAGGCGTGGAACGAGCGACAACAGGCCGAGACGCAAAAGCAGGCGGATCGTCAGAAGAAGCGTCAGGACAACATTGCGGCGAGGAAAGCAGCTAAGGGTGGCAAGCATGGCAACAAGAAGGGATCGTCATCCACTTTGTCCAAGTCCAAGACACCTGCGGGCAAGAAGCCTTCGTTTGGAAAGGCGAGACCTGGGTTCGAGGGTAAAAAGATTGGAAGGTCCAAGAAGTGAGCTCTTGGATAGAGTCTGTTTGTTTATTACACATCTTTCTCTTGGGTTGGTTCATTGTCGACCCTGTACTATCTCTGCATCCCAATCACATTTGCATACTAGGATCTACCAGCATTGCTACGACAGGGTCTGGAGAACAAGACCTCTCGAGTGCATGAGCGCCAACTTGCAGCTCTGTCTCTTTCTCTCTCTCTCTCGGGCGGTAAGAAGAACTGCAAAGCTTTTTTTTGTTCTTTTTCCCTTTTTTTGATTGGAAATAGGAAGCCCGCCAAGACAATCACGGCACGAGCGCAGTGTGCGCATGTCGAGTCATTTTTTTCATTTCTTCTAATTCCTACCGCCGACGCTGCTGACCTTTGGATGACCACCTTTGAGCACTCATCATCGTCTAGCGTCGATACATGGTAATGAGTGGACATCAGACATGCTTGAGCTGTATCGCGATTCAAGCCTCAAGAGCTGAAAAGAAGTAGGGTCGGCCATTTGTCGACCTTGAGCAAAGTCACAAGAGAAAGCGGTGATGCGGCGTAAATTGGACTAGGCTTTTTGCTGTTCCGAGACAAGTCGTCAATGCTGCCAAAACACACTGCTCAAGTGCCTTCACCTTCTCCGCCTTTTCGAGTTGGCATGTGACTTTGTTCGGCTTTGCTCGTCCTTTGGCGCTTTGGTCCTTTTCTTAGCTTCCAATCATCCTACGTTCCACTCCATCTTTCCTACTTTCCTCCTTCTTAAACACTCGCTCGGCTTTGTCCTTTTCAGTTGTCCGCTTGACCTACTCACGCACGCTCGACCTTACACGGCGTTGCGAGGTCGAGCTCACCACGACAACCGATCTTCATAAGCTTTGCTGCCTCCTTTTTCCAAAGTTGAGGCAACCCACCCCGCCGAGCTCGTCCTTCCTCCTCAACCTCGATCTCGATCTCGACTGTCCACTCTACTGTCGTCTCAAAACTCCCATTTCGTAACCCTGTCACTAACCGCGGCCAATATCCGAAACCCAAGCTACACTTGCACCAGCTTCGATCCCATTTCCTTCAAAAAGGTGGCTTAGCTGCTCAATTTCGTCGAAGCGTCCTCATCATCGCTTCGCACTCACATTCTCTTTTCTCCCAAAATGGCGTCGGCACCATCGGCGGAGCAGCCTGTGCTCAGGACCAAGACGCCTTCGTACCACGCTCCACCCTCCACCGACCCTCTCTCTGGCGCTACCATTCACACGCTCCGATGCTTGGACACGCCTATCCACCTCGGCTACCACCTCATCCCTCACATCGCCAAGACGCTTCTCTCCACACTTCCGTCCTCCACCTACGTCCTCATCACCGACCAGAACCTCGAAGCCAGATGCAGCGTCACCACCGCTTTCCGTCGCGAATTCGAAAAGGCCGCCGCCGACCTCTCCTCCACTCACTCTTGGAGACTCCTTACCAAGGTCATCCCTCCTGGTGAGGCTTCCAAGAGCAGAGAAGGCAAGAACCAGATCGAAGATTGGATGTTTGAGCACCGCGTCACAAGAGATGCCGTCGTCCTCGCTGTCGGTGGTGGTGTCATTGGCGATCTCGTCGGTTTCGTAGCCGCCACCTTCATGCGTGGTCTCAAGTTTGTCCAGATCCCCACCACGCTCCTCGCTATGGTCGACTCGGCCGTTGGAGGCAAGACTGCCATCGACCACCCGCTCGGCAAGAACCTCATCGGCAGCTTCCACCAGCCCAACTACGTCTTCATCGATGCCGCTTGGCTCAAAACTCTCCCAGCACGCGAGTTCAGCAACGGTATGGCTGAGGTAGTCAAGACCGCCGCCATCTGGGATCCTATCGACTTTGCCAAGCTCGAGTCCAGTGCACCCGCTATCCGTTCCGCCGTTCTCGGCCCCTTTGCCAAGGATGCTCCCCTCGACCAAGGCAGGACCCTCGAGACCCGCACCGAAGCTCAGTCGCTCTTGCTCGATGTCATTCGTGGCTCTGTCGGTGTCAAGGCTCACATCGTCACCATTGACGAGAAGGAGACCGGTCTCCGCAACCTCGTCAACTTTGGTCACACCATCGGCCACGCCATCGAAGCCGTCCTTACTCCCGAGATGCTTCATGGAGAGTGCATCTCCATCGGTATGATTCTCGAGGCAGAAGTCGCTCGTTACATGCACGGTCTCAGCCAAGTCGCTATCGGTCGTCTAACTCGCTGCCTCAAGGAGTACGACTTGCCCGTCTCGCTCTCCGACTCGCGTGTCACTCGTCTCGCAAAGTCGCTCGATGTCACGGTCGACCGTCTCCTCGACATCATGAAGGTCGACAAGAAGAACTCCGGTAGCAACAAGAAGATTGTCTTGCTCAGCTCCATCGGCGACACCGTCGAGGATAAGGCTTCCACCGTCAGCGACGACATCATCCGCCGTGTCCTCTCCCTCGGTGCCACCGTCACACCCATCCTCGAACAGCCCAACAACGCAAAGGTCACTCTCTCCACTCCTGGCTCCAAGTCCATCTCCAACCGTGCTCTCGTCCTCGCTGCTCTTGCTGGCAACACTTGCCGTCTCCGCAACATGCTCCACTCGGACGACACCCAGGTCATGATGGCTGGTCTTCACGATCTCCAAGCCGCTCGTTTCGAGTTCGAGGACGGCGGAGAGACCATTGTCGTGCACGGCAACGGAGGCGCTCTTGCTCGTCCTGCCAACAACAAGCAGATCTACCTCCAGAACGCAGGTACCGCTGCTCGCTTCATGGCTACCGTCGTCAGCTTGGTCCACAACGATGGCAACCAAGAGCCCGTCGTCATCACCGGAAACAAGCGCATGAAGGAGCGTCCCATCGGTGCTCTCGTCGACGCTCTCCGCTCCAACGGTACTGCAATCGACTACCTTGAAGGTCAGGGTTGCTTGCCCCTCGCCGTCAAGGGAACCACGCACGGCTTCAAGGGCGGAAAGATCCAGCTCTCGGCCACCATTTCGTCGCAGTACGTGTCTTCCATCCTCCTCTGCGCTCCTTACGCTGCCGAAGAGGTCGTTCTCGAGCTTGTCGGTGGTCAGGTCATCTCGCAGCTCTACATCGACATGACCATCGCCATGATGGCCACCTTTGGCATCAAGGTTGAGCGTCTCCTCGACCCTGCTACCGGTCGCCCCTCCAACACCTACCGCATCCCCAAGGGCCACTACGTCTCGCCC
This sequence comes from Anthracocystis walkeri, assembly GCA_928858565.1. Taxonomy (NCBI): domain Eukaryota; kingdom Fungi; phylum Basidiomycota; class Ustilaginomycetes; order Ustilaginales; family Ustilaginaceae; genus Anthracocystis; species Anthracocystis walkeri. Next base: position 497,503 of record CAKMXV010000010.1, read on the forward strand.
GACGTTTACGACATCGAGAGCGACGCCAGCAGTGCTACTTACCCCCTGGCCATCGCCGCCATCACCGGCACCGAGTGCACCGTCCCCAACATCGGCTCCGCCTCGCTTCAGGGAGATGCCCGTTTCGCCAAGGAGGTTCTCGAGCCCATGGGCTGCACCGTCATTCAGACCGCTACCTCGACCACCGTCAAAGGTCCCAAGGTCGGTCAGCTCCGCCAGATCGGCTTGGTCGACATGGAGCCCATGACGGATGCTTTCTTGACTGCCTCGGTGCTGCTCGCTGTAGCTGCTCAGCCTCCTGCCAATGGTTCCACCTCGACCGCTCGCCCCTCGACCCGTATCACCGGTATCGCCAACCAGCGAGTCAAAGAGTGCAACCGCATCCGTGCCATGATGGACGAGCTCGCCAAGTTCGGCGTCGACACCAAGGAGCACGAGGATGGTCTCGAGATCTTCGGTATTGACTACCGCCAGCTTCGCGCCAATGTCCGTGTTCACTGCTACGATGACCACCGTGTAGCGATGGCCTTCTCTGTGCTTGCCAGCTTGGCTCCCGGCGCTATCTTGGAGGAGAAGCGATGTGTCGAAAAGACCTGGCCCAACTGGTGGGACGACTTGGAACGCAAGCTCGGCATTCGCGCTCACGGTGTCGACCCAGAATGCTCGCCCAGTCTCTGCATCTCGCCATCGCACTTCAACAAGGCAGGCGCTTTGAGCGTCAACGGCAAGCAGGCTGCTTCACTGTCTCAGCTCACCTCTAGCCGAGCCTTGACCCCACGCAAGTACAGCAAGGATGCCACCATCGTTTGCATCGGCATGCGTGCTTCGGGCAAGACCTTCTTGGGCGCTATTGGTGCTGCTGCGCTTGGCCGAACGTTCATCGACGCCGATGTCGTGTTCAACGAGAAGCTCGGTGTCAAGGACGGGCTGGGCGACTTTGTCAAGCAGAATGGATGGCCCGCTTTCCGTCAAAAGGAGCTCGAGATCTTCCAAGAGCTGCTTCTTCACTACCCTAGCGGAGCGCTCATCTCGCTCGGCGGTGGAGTTGTCGAGACGGAAGCTTGCAGGAACATTTTGGCGGAGTACGCTCAGAGCAAGGGGCCTGTCGTCTACATTGTCCGAGACACGGATGCCATCGTCAAGTACCTCTCCACCAGCGATCGTCCCGCCTACGGCGAGCCGGTGATGGACGTCTACCGTCGCCGCAACCCTTGGTTCAGCGCATGCTCGTCGGCCGAACTCGTTTCCTACTCCGAGGGCGAGTCTCTTGCCGTCCAGCCTTGTGCGATGAACGTGCCCGACCCTTCGTTCACGATTCAGAAGCGCTTCGGTCTCGAGACTGAAGTAGCACGCTTCTTCAAGTTCGTCACTGGTCAGGACACGAATCAGATCAACGATCTTGTCGTTGACAGTCGAAAGGGTGGACGACAGACCTACTTCCTCAGCTTGACGTTCCCTGACGTCGTGCCGAAGCTCGAACTGATCAGAAGTATGGAGACCGGTGCTGATGCTCTCGAGTTCCGTGCCGATCTGCTCGACCCTTCAGGCCAGCCCGTGACCCAGCCTCAGATTCCGCCAACCGAATACGTCAAGAACCAGCTGGCTGCGCTGCGCCACCGCACCTCGCTGCCCATCGTGTTCACGGTGCGCACACACTCGCAGGGAGGCATGTTCCCCGACGGCGCACAGCAAGAGTACTTTGAGCTCATCAGCCTCGCTCTCCGTCACGGCTGCGAGTACATCGATCTCGAGCTGGGTTGGGACGACTCTCTGCTGAGTGCCGTCGTCGAAGCCAAGGGCAACAGCCAGATCATTGCTTCGTGGCACGACTGGTCCGGTCGTCTGGACTGGGAGAGCGAGTCCACTGCCAAGATCTACGAGAAAGCCTGTCGTTTCGGTGACGTTGCCAAGATCATCGGCAAGGCCAACACGATGGAGGACAATTACAGCCTCGAACGCTTCCGTGCCAAGGTGTCGGCAACTGCAACCAAGCCTTTGTTGGCTGTCAACATGGGAGCTGTAGGACAGTTCAGCAGAATTGTCAACCCTGTGTTTACGCCCATCACGCACGAGTTGATGCCGTTCAAGGCTGCCCCTGGACAGCTGTCGTTCCGACAGGTACAGACGGCTTTGTCGCTCATCGGTCAAGCGGAGCCGCGTCGATTTGCGCTGTTCGGAAGTCCCGTCAGCCACAGTCTGAGCCCGCTTTTGCACAACACCGGATTCGCTACGCTCGGTCTGCCGCACCACTACGAGCTATTGGAGTCGACCGAGGTCAACGATGCCATTGCTGCGTTTGTGCGATCGCCCGATTTCGGCGGTGCGAGCGTGACCATCCCGCACAAGATCAGCATCATCAAGCTGTTGGATCAGGTGACGGACGAGGCTAAGGCGATCGGTGCTGTTAACACCATCATCCCTGTTCGCGATGCCAAGGGTACTGTCACTGCGCTTGTGGGAGACAACACGGACTGGATTGCTATCGAGACGCTGGCAAGGCGTTCGTTGAGGACGGTGCACTTGGCCGATCCCAACTTGACCGGGTTGGTGATTGGTGCTGGTGGATCGGCCCGTGCTGCTCTCTTTGCGCTGTACAGGCTTGGTGTGAAGCGCATCTTGCTCTTCAACCGTACGCTTGCCAACGCTGAGAAGCTTGCCAAGGAGGTTCCTATCGAATGGAACGTCCACGTCCTCGCTTCGCTCGACGAAATCGCCCAGGTGCCCAACGAACAGTGTCCCTCGGTGGTGGTTTCCAACATCCCAGCTGAAGGTGCAACTCTCGATGCTTCCGCATCTGGGTTGATCCACTTGCCTGCTGCGATGCTGAAGAACCCAGCCGGCGGTGTGGTGATCGATATGAGCTACAAACCGTACCATACGAGTTTGCTGCAGCTGGTGCAACAGGTCAACACGACGACGGAACTGGCGATCGGAACGAACATCACCAAGGCACCGGTGAGGAAGTTGTGGTCAGCTTGTCCCGGGATCACGATCTTGTTGGAACAGGGTTGTCATCAGTTCCAGCGCTGGACGGGTAGGGAGGCGCCCAGAGCGCAGATCGAGCAGGCGGCTTGGGAGACGTATTTGCAGCGTTGAGAGATGTGTGCGTTGCCGAATTTGATATTGTTTTTTAAGTTTTTAGGGTTTGCGAAGAGGAAGCTAAGAAAGTGTGCTGGTGTGTGTGTGACTCTTGATCATCGAGTGAGGTTGCGTGCCTACGTGACCTGTTTGCCTTGGCGAACTGCCACGCACGTCAGCGGTCACCAGATCGACTGATCACGTCTTCCTCCGCATGTTGATTGATAGCTGGCTCATGGCGACCATTTTCGACTCTGACGATGCAACCCTTTTGTATGGGTCTTTGTGGCATGACAGAAGGAGAGTGGGTCTTTGAATTGCAAATACTGTACGAAAAAGGAACGATCCGTTACACAAACAAAGAAACGAAATGAACGATATGTAGAGCTGAAGTCCATCACCGCAAAAAAAAAAAACCTTGAACACAACATTTTACCCTCGAAACCGATCCGACAACGACCTGAACGAATTCTTCGACGAGATCCTAACCAACGGCAGCACTGGCGTCGTATGTGACCTCCTGTGTCTCGACAATCTACTACAAACCGTATCTGTAACGCTCAACTCTCCCCCCTCTTGCCACGATCTTATCGATCCTACTTCTGCCCTCCCCCGCCTATCCATACCACTTTCGTTCCCATCGAAATCTTCAACCCTCAACGTCATCCTCACCTCCTCCCTCCCTGCATCTTCATCTTCAGTCCTGTACGTCTTGACCGCAGCCAGATCAAAAGTCTTGCCATTCCTCTCCTCTTGGCCCGATCCGTACTCCGATGCTTCCCTCATCTGTTTCCTGACTACACTTCTGTAGCACAGATTGGCCAACAGTACCAACGTGTACAAGCTGCCACTCAGCAGGTACATCGGTGTATACCATCCGATTTGGCTCCTACTGAACAGGACTAGACTGCTCAACGAGTAAAAAGTCAACATCGCTTGTCCTTGGACTGAGTATACAGCTAGACGGAAGATGACGCGTTTCGCCGAATCCATCGTCGTTTGCTGTCTTAGCACGTTGAGACGTAAAAGGGTGGTGATGGTCATGGACAGTTCGAGGGAGATGAAAACGATCGTCCATGCCGAGATGATTTCCTTGACCCAGAGTCTTTTCTCTGGATCCAGGAGGTGGGATTTGTACCCCACGCTGTAAAAAGCGATACCGAACGCTACGATCAACCCGAACTGCACAGTGATCGCTACCAGCGCTGTACAGATCGCAAATCGGATCACCGTTCGACGAAGTTCAAACAGCTTGGCTATACGTACTACGAAGTACACCTGCCCGATCGCTACGGCTACACCTTGCAGAACGTGAAAGCAGACGACGTAGGGTTCGATCCGGTTCATATCGAAACCGGGAGTGGAGTAGAGTTCGATCAGATCGCACTGGTAGTATCGGATGAATCCATAGAAGGCTAGGACGACGTTCGAACCGACGGAGAGGAACACGGCCAAATGTAGGAGTAGCGGATCGCCGTGGTGACGGGAAGAAAAGAGAAAGAGATAAAGGCCGTAGAGCGAAAGATTGGCACCGCAGAGAAGACAGAATAGGAAAACGAGGATGAAGTAAGGTCCCAAAGCGGTAGCGATGGAGACGGGAAGGTTCGGTGGTGGGGTGGCGTGGATGTAGAGGCCGAGGGGGTCGACGGGGTGGCTTTGGGTGGTACCCATAGTAGAGTGAGAGGAGCAGCCGCGAAGGAGAAAGAGGGTTTTGCACGCTGTGCGAAGGAAGGTGTTCTTGGTTAAGGGCTAGAGGGAAATCCAGTGCGGATCGACAGAAGGAGCTTCCTTTATATACAGCCCGTTGGAGCTAGGATTGCTTTTTTTTCAGCATCTCTTCTCACCCTTACAACTTGACAACGACGCTAAGCGCCAAATGAGGGGTTAAAGAAGGAGGGTCCAAGCCCTGTAAGTCCCGACTTTTCGTATTGTGTCGATCGGTTAAACTGCCGTACTTCCTTGACGCTTGGTCAAACCTGGCGGCCGATCACAGCCCAAGCACTCTTTCTCGATGGACTTTCTAGTCTTATCGCCTTTTCCATGCTATCTACATCTAGACTCAACGCTTTGACGCCACCCCCCTACCGCTTTGACAACCGATCACGGCCACTAGAATAGTCCCTCCGCCTTCTCCGCCCCCGCAGGTCCTTGCTTCCAGCAGCACAAATAAAGAAACAATAGGCGCACGGATCGCTAGGCGTGGGGCGCAACAGCTTCAACAGCCGAACTACAACTTTTTTCACGCTGTATCACAGCAGCGCACGCACGTACCGCTCGCAAATTCCGACAGGTCTGGCGTCTGAGGGTTTTCTTTCAAATGCCGAATGTGCGTTTTATAAAACGGCGTCGGGACCCCCATCGCTTAGCGTTACAGTGAAATGAGGTTTTGGAAAGGGGGTCTGATCGCTCGAAGACAATGAGAAAGATAGGCTTTTCCCTGGGACGTGCTGTGTGGATGCCGGAAGGTCAAAGCGGAAAGAACACACGTTTTTGCAATCGGCCAAAAAGTTACAATGTGAACAGTCTGAGCGAGTTTCTGCTGCGCAGAAAGAGAGGGCTGCGTTTGTCTCGAAGACGATGGAATGGGAGAGAGATAGACAAGAGGTCGAGGTGTGACAAGTGGCGACAGACGGCTCATCTCCCGATTCCTTAGGGGGCGGGGATGCTATTTTTTGTGCCTCAATTTATTCAATTCTTTTCTGGTTCTTTTTTTTTTGTCTTCTTTCTTTTTGTTCTCCTTGTAGCTGTGGGCAGGCCTCGCAAGCGACGCCACAAAGCAGCAGCACTCTCTTCCGATTCATGCTAAAACCATCAAAGCGCGATTCAACCACATCACGCTCTGGCTACACCTCTCCAGTTGTTTCTGACAAGAGAAGCTGGAAACGATGTCCCAAAAGAGCTCGGCAACTAACCATCAGAAAGAGAAGAGCATCGGCAAAATTTCCGCAGCCGAATCGGAAGAACTCTTCTTACAAGGTGGAGGTTCACACAAGCTGACACACCATCGTGACAGCTGCAAGGGTGTGTGAGTTGAGTGTCAATTTGCGCCCCTTTTTTTTCTGCACGTCACTGTGCTCTCTCTCACTCATCACGCATTCCCTCTCTCTCTGTGTGCGATTGCGAAATAAGACTCGTTGACTGAAAATGATCGACCGGAAGAACGGTTCGGGTGGTGTGGGAAGTGTGGCTTAGGGGGGTTTGGGATTGTGTGCGATGCGTTCATTGTGAAGTGAGCACGCGAGGAGAAGGAAGGTAGAGGAAGGAAGAGGTTGCGTCACTCGGAAAGCACTGCGATACTCCTTTTGCCCTTCTTGAGGTGTATTGCAAAGTTGGTCGAGGGCTTGCTCCACTTGAAGCACGTCGGTCTGGGCAGGTATATAAACGGCTCTATCTGACCATCGACATCTCTCACCACCATAACAAACACGAACGAGGATCATCAACCCATCGTTTTTCTCTACCACACACTCTCAACCGAAACCCCCAACCAATACACAAAAATGGCAGGAGGCTCCTCAGTCAACCGCGGTCCACATACCGGTTCAGGCACCGAAGCATCCGCTTCCGACCTCAACGGTCCTCAACGTGCCTCCATCCTCTCCAACTTCGACTTCTCCGAACTCGCCAAACTTCAACTACCCCCCGCTTCCGGTATCGCAGAATATGCGATCTTCGACCAGTCCGATGCTCTAGCAGTCCACGGTTCCCTCCCATCTTTCACCAAATCTTTCGACCCCGACTCCATCCGCTCGCTGATCGACATTTTCACCCAAGCTTCCGCTCCTTCCGTCAGCGAAGACGACCTCAAGAAGAACTCGAGAGAGATCGAACTGGGCGGTAAAAAGTTTACCATCTCGGGTCCTCGAGGTGGACAGTATCCGTTGGAGGTAGCTACACTGCATGAAAAGGATGGTGGCAACGATGTCTACTTCGTCAGTCCTACAGCAACCTTGTTGTTGCTCTTCAAGACGGCGGAAGGTGCCAATGTGGATTACCAGAGCAACGAAAAGCAAGGTGTTTGGACGGCGATCAGGGCTTTTGCCTTTGCGCTTTCGGAGAAGGGGTTGTAAAACAAACTCACACCGGACACAATGAAAATGTTACTGTATATTCGTGACTGTATTTTGCATGAAAACCTATCGTACAATTGGAAAAAAAGAGAACCTAAAGAATCGCTTTGTCTAAACCATACCAAACTTGAACGCCTTCCACCTCAGCAGCGGTTGGAGCGAGGATGGACAACCCGGTGTCGGACGCATCGGCGTAGATGCGCGTGGAAAGCGCAACAAGATCATCGACGAAGAGTTCGAGGACCGAGTTGTCGAGGAATAGGCGGAGTGTGTGTGTTGCCGTGGGAGTGGAAGAGAGGGGAGCACGGAGGGTGGAAGTGTTGACTTTGAGTTGTTTGGAGATGACCGTGTGCTTGCCTGCTGAGAGGGTGCGGTCGACGACGAGGTGGTTGGACGAGGTGATGTAGACGAGTGTGCGGGTGGATAGGTCTGCGCTGTGTGCGATGAGTAGACCGGGTTGGGTGGCTGATAGGTCCATTTGAAGTTCGTACGATCGGCTTTCGACGCCTTCCACTGGGACAGCGGTTAGCTTCTTCAGCCCTCCAAGCACCGGTTCACCGATCTCGACCTCCGCACCTGATACCGACTGTGCCGCAAAACTGATCAACCGCGCCCCCGCCCTCAACAACTCAACCTCGCTCGCCGGCCTAATCCCCAACTCGTTCGAGCTCGGATGCCAAAACAGCTCCCTCGGCAACGAGATACACCCGGCCCATCCTTGGCTATCGTAGTAACTCTCTGGCAAATCATCCTCAGTAATCCAACCCCACATCAACCTCCTATCGTGTTTCTCGTCGTGGAAGCTGCTTGCGGCGTACAGACAGCCGTGGTCCAACAACCCGACGTGAGCTGGTTGTAGTCGAATCTCACCCTCGCTAACTCGTGTAGCTTCGAGATCCAACTTGATATACACTGGCGCACGGGCCGGACCCGGTTCAGTGCAGCCTTCTGCGTTGATGAGGAGGTACTCGGACGATGCGGCTGAATGCTTGTCTGCGATAGTGAAAAAGTTGGCCACTTCCCAATTCTGTCCCAAATCTACGCCGTAGGGTTCGGCTTTGCAGTTCCTCCCGACGTCGGCTAGGGTACCGATGTAGCTCCACTGACTGAGATCGTTTGGGTTGATGGAGTACGCGAATGTGGTCGGTGTCGTGTCCTTGATCCCTCCAGCGATAAGCGCGTACAGCCCCGGAGCCTCCCGACCGAGCAGCGCGTCCAACAAGGGCCACTGAGAGATGTACGGATCGCGCCAGGAGATCACATCCAACTCCCTGGGCGGGCCGTCCACCACCACGCCTCGCGGCACCCACGTCTCTCCCCCATCCGCCGACGTCGAGAGAACAACCTTCTCCGACCCATAGTTGTACGGCAACGTATGGTGAATAGGCAGCTTCGAAACGGCAGTGTAGAGCGCGGTCATCTCCATACTCTGCGCAGCTTCCTCCGCGTTACCCAACGGAGGACGTTGCAAGACGCAACCCGTAAACACACCTTCCGAATCATGATTGCCACCAGGGACGAGAACGGGTTGGGGACGAGAGGTCCAGTGCACGAGATCTGTACTGTACGCATGACCCCAGCAGATGTTTCCCCAAGTCGAAGCTGTCGGATTCCATTGGTACCACAGATGATACAGACCCGTACGTGGATCGTAAGAGGGACCACAGGGGTCATTCATCCACCCATGAGGGCCCAAGAAGTGCGAAGTGGGCCTCCACTGGTTGAACAGGACACCGCTGGACTCGGAATCGACGTGTTTGAGCATATCCGCTTCTCGTAGCTCTTCAAGTGGCGATGGAACACCGGAAGAAGCAGGCGTTGATGTAGGAAGAGCAGTAGGAGAAGGCGTTGCCGCAGGCGACGAGAAACTGGAGCCTTCCGACTCAGCAGCATTGGGGTGCATCGAAAGCGTCTGAGGCAGCGAAAGTTGAGCCGACCGCATGTCGTCAAACAAAAGGGACTTGGCCGAAGACAACTTCTGAGCCGAGCCCATCTGCGCAGTATTCTGATCATCGAGCGAAGACAGCGAGTCTTGAGTTGAAACGGGCGACATTTGTGCGATTGTCTGATGCTGAGGTTTAGAGTTGCGGCTTTGAAAAAGCTACCGCAGTAATTCGAAAAGCGTGAAAGAGACCGTGCGGTTGAAAAAAGAAGACAACGCTGCGAGGATAAACAAGAAGCTCGGAATGAAGGTAGAGCTTGAGGTCGTCCGGACGAGTTTGCAGGTGCCAAACAGCTGGGCTGAAGGAAATGACGGGCGAAATTCCGAGAGCTGCGCGCGGTGGGATCAAGCTTGAGCTTAAAGCTTGTTGGGAGAGATATGAGACCGGGTGGAGGATGCGCTATGGAGCCGGGATGAGATATTGAGCAAATGTGCGGAGTTCAGCAGATGAGCTGCCTAGACGGAGAAAGATGCGCCAAGCGATAAGTTGAGAGAATAGACTGATGTCGATCGATGCTGGAGATGCTGGAAGCGGAGACAGTTGTAGCAAGATTGAGCAAGAGCAGAGGAGTGAAGCGATCAGGTCGACGTTGCAGCTCGTGTGAGTCGATGATGGTGATGGTGTTGATAGAACGAGCAGAAGCAGGAGCAGATGATGCAGTGGCGAACGAAACGAAGGAAAAAGTCTATAGACGGTTGCAAAGAAGGTGAGGGTGAAGAGGCGAGTGGGACGTGCGATGAAGAAGGGGGAAAGCAAGACTGATTGCTTGCTTGCTTGCCCGAGATGAAGACGGGTGGAAGCGTTTGGAGGTGGTTGCTAGCAAAGAGGAGGCAAGGCGAGGCAAATCCCGCCAACAGCAGCGGCAGCAGCAGCAGCGACAAGCAACCACGAACGGCAACCATGAAATGACATTTTGAAAGAGGAGGAAACAATTTGTGTGGACACTCGTCTGATGCTGTGAAAATTCGACTTTGATTCTCGGCCCTTTGCTTCTGAACGGTGAATCACGCCGCACCGAACAAGCAGCGAGACCGAGCCTGCCAACGAAAAAAATTTTAAGCCGTTCTGCTGAGCTGCTTCTGACACTCTCAAATGTGGAGAGAGAGAGATACAAAGAGTGGCGCACTGCACTGTCAGCAGCACCACCACCAAAAGAAAAAAAGGAGCGCCGTCGGAGGCTTGCCGGAGGGTCGCGTGGGAGAAACAGCGATTGCCCACTCAACTCACTCAATCTCGGCAAGATCACGATCAAGCAGCGCCAGCATCAGCAAGCAATCTGACAGCTTTCTTCTTCGTCGCAGATGATCAATACGGAAGCAGCAATCTTACTCGATTCTGATATCACAAAGCGGAAGATCCGACACAAGATTCACTCAACGGAATCGCTACAACTCAGCGCAGACACAATACAGAGAGCAGATTGCACCTTCTCCCACGCAACGCAGCGCACACAAGAAACCCAGCAACGAGATGCCGCAAACCTCATCGCCTTTCCCCACAATCAATCCTACCGAGCTTTCGCCGTTGTACCATCGAGTCGTCTGACGTACCACTTGACCGCCTGTTCTGTTCCCGAGCGAACGACAGCTGACCAAAGTCGGAGCTGAGTTCGGCAATTCCTCTTACAGTAGCACTCAGCTTGATCGTCGTGTTAGTCCCAAGCTCTTGTGGTGAAGCTTACATACAGTACATGCTCACAGGACGTTTGCGATCCGGAATGAAGCCTGAGATTGTTCTGAAGGCGTTGGCTTCGGGTCAGCCGCCTCGCAGCCCACGACCTTGAACGCCTCTTCCCCTGCTCTTGCTCCCACGCCTTTCGGACAGTCCGTGGCGTTTGTGCCAGAGCCCACTGGTCTTTCGTTGCCGTCGTTGCTGGAAACGGAACCACCAGGCCATGCTTTTGCTATCGTCAATGCCGGATTGAGCGTATCATGGCCAAGACCAAACCTCAAGCTGAATCTCTGACTGGGCCATTTTTTTTTGCGGGGACGGAGAGCAAACGCGACCGAGCAACTTCCGCCCTTTTTTACGGCGACGTTTCGGTGCTTCATCGGCGCGCACGATTCTGAATAGCTGCTGCACTGCCGTATGCAAAGTAGTGCCCGTGAAGGGATTCACTTAGCTCTCTCTTGCTTGCCACACCCTTGCAAGCGGAACCTCGATTGTTTGCGGGGTAACTAGACACGTACTTGTGACCGCTTTTGTGATTGGTAAAGTCCAAAAGATCCTCCGTAGTCCTTCCAGACCAGCTTGTCCTTCCGTACCGCCTTCTCGGTCGATCTACGGAGCATCCTGCAGCCTTGAATTGACCGTTAGACGAGACGAACAATAGCCGTTTGACCGATGCGTCGGTCAACTCAAGAGCGTTGATAGGATGGAGGTGGCAGCCTCGAGATTGCCGGTGGATCGGCATCGAGACTGAACCTCATCGGCTGATCCGTGAAGCCATGTCTGATCGGGAGATCACAGCTCAGCTTGCCCGATGGCATGCTCGATCTAACATACTAAAAAAACTTCGACAGAGACAATGCTTCAAAGTAGCCGCTACACCATCATCGAGCACACCTTATTAGCTTCAATTTGGAAGTCTCGAGCGCTGTTCGACTTGACAGAGACAAAGGTGAGTAATGATTGAACGATGCTCGAGAGCAGTCCCCTCACCCTGCGATTTGACCTGCAAAGGCCGCGCTGTGCAGCCTAAGCAGAAGAGCGCGATGAATTATTTTTAGCTCTTTTTTTTTTTTTCCTGTGCGACGAGGTGCATTCCGACGATCACTGCAGTCCTTCGTCATCCTGCTTGTCAACAATGGCAAGGCTCTCCAGCCCAGTCCAACGTCGAGACTAATCACACAACCGCAAGAGTACGTTCAGCAACTCTCAAAACTTTATGGCAGCAGTATCAGCTTTGCTGCAGAGTCTCTTCTTCTATAGTGGACGATGTTGAGCCTTGTCCGTGCGTCGAGCGAGCCTATTCTTTCAATCGGCTTAGCCTCCGCTCGAAGGCGTACGATATGCACAACAGACGGCGCAGCCCAATTCTGCATTTGTATCGGCTGCGCTCCCATCGTTCGCTTCATTTTCCTCCATTTTGTTCAGGCACTTTGCCTCAGCTAAAATTGGATTCTCATACGTTTCCCTCCACCTTTTGCGTGCCTAAACGGCGTTTGCGCTTCGCCCGTCATTCTGAATTGGGCCTCGATTCATCCAACGATTCGGCAAGGAAATCGCGCTCACCATCGTCGCCGTTCTGATCTCCATCCATCCAGGCATTCCATCCACTCGTTTCACCTTCGCTTCTCGATCCTCCACTCTTTTTTTTACTTCTTACCCCATACCTTTTCCTCACCATCATTTGATCGTCGCCGGTTCTCCCTGCCGCTACTCGGACGTGCGCGCACACATACCACAGCTACTTTCTTTCTACAGCTGACTCGACCTTCCACCAGGCTCGAATCGGTGTATACCCAAGCAGCTTGCTCTGTATTCTCGAGGATTGAACGAACTACAGCTATCACCTATTCTATCCCGCTATTGATATTCACACCAAGCTGAAACTCGCCCAGCATGTCATTGGCACCGCAGGCAATCCATTCCAACCTCTCGCGGCCACACCCAACCGACTCTCGCCTGCTTCAGAATTTGATCAAGGGCGAAAAGAGCTACATCGATAACCTCGCTGCCTCATCTATCTCTGGTTATGCTGCTGCCAGCGCCTTGGCAGCTTGGGGAACGTCTGAAGCTCCAGACATTTCCAAAGCAGCTCAAACCCTCTCCGAAATTCTTGCTTCAGTAGCTGATGCACAGCGCACCCATGTTCAAGCCCTCGAGGGCTACCGCAGCGCGCTCAAGGACGTGCTCGACCGTGAACAGAGCATTCGATCTGTGGTGCGCGACCGCGACATCCTCGTAGGCCGTCTGATCAAGGCGAGCAAGAAAAAGGTCTCCAAAAAGGACTCGGGTCTCAGCCAAGATGAAAAGACGGAAAAAGTCAACGCCGCCCAACGCGAACTCCACGCCTGCGAACAGGTGCTTGCCAGCGAAGAAGCCGCTCTCGTCGGTGTCAAGCGTCGCACGTTCAAAGAGGCGCTCACCATGCGTATGAAGACCATGGGTGATGCAGGTGCTGCCACCGTCGAGGCGGCCAAAGAGGCCATCCTGTTGCTTGACGAATTCGACACCCATGGTCCCTTGCTTCAAGCCACTGGCGGTGGTCAGTACGAGAGCATGTACGCAGATGGTGGTATCGAAACAGGCGCCTACGATAATCAGGCGCTTGAACAAGGCTACTATCCCGGTCAGCAGTCGGGCGCACCTGGCTTGCCTCCGCAGGCGTACAACGACAGCTACGCCAACCATGGCTCTCCCGTGGCTGGCAATGGCGCCAGCCTCACCCGCGATGAGCAGGGCCGATTCCACAAGGACCTTCAAGGTAAGTTTAGACGTGGACTCTTACGATGCAATTCTCATTGTGATTGTGACAAGGACAGAGCGACCAGTTTTGTTTGTTTGCTTGCTTGTTTGCTCGTTGCTTTCTTCCATTCAAATCGGACGCCGGCAATTTGTGACCGAATCGCTGACGCTTTCCCGCATTTCCCTTTTCTTTTGTTTTTCCTCTGAATTTCCGCGTCTCTCCGCACGGACGTCGATTTTCGGCAATTCTTCCCTTTGTCACCATTTCCCTCTCCGCTCTCTGCAACTCTGTACTCTATCCATCTTGACTCCCAACCTCCATCCACCCTCAGCAGGTCAGGACCATCGTCATCCTCAACACTTTGACGGTGCCTCGGTAACGCCATCTCAATCGGCTAGTCAAGTCATCGGACACGACCGCTCCCAAGTCCCACTCGGTCAGCGCTACACCTCGCATTTCGAGGACGTCGAGGAGCAAGAGGGTGTTCCCTCAGACACCGACAGCGAGGAGGACTACCGCCGTGCGTTCATTGAACCCCGCTCGCGTCTTCCCGCTCCACACCAGCTCGGCATCGCAGCAGACACCCGCGACTCGTTCATCCCGGACGCAGCTGCCAACGGCTCGGGTGCGCCACCGCCTCCTCCCGTCAAGGACGACGACACCGCGCACCAGGTGCCTATGCCCGCTGTCCCCACTGCTCCTCACTTTGACGCCAACCAGGCTCGCGGATACAGCCAAGATCACGGTGCCGACCAGGGCTTCACCCCTGCCAACGCTGGTGCCACTTACAGCCCGCCTCGCTACTCCATGTCTCGACGCAGTGGCGACTCCGAAGCCGGTTACGGCCACCAGCGCAAATCGAGCAACTCGCTTATTGGCAAAGTCAGCCGACTCTTCAAGACCGACATTCGCAACACTCAGCCCGCCGAACAAAACGAGCGCGAGCGCGCAGGTTGGAACACTCGCACCGATTCCAACGTCGAACACGAGAACGAGCGACGTCGATTCGCTTCGCTTCGACGGGCCGAACCCGACAGCTCCGACGAAGAGCCCGACACTCGCGAAGTCTTCCGCAACGTCAACCAGCAACGTCCAGGCTGGGAGGCCAGCGCAAACAGCGACGTCGGCGGCAAGAAGCTCACCACACGCATCTTGCCCGGCCCCAAGAGCAACAAAGCTCACGAAGCGGACCAGAGGGAAATCGACCGCATCCGCGCCTCGGTCGTGGGTGGCGGCATTGGCTCCGCCACTCCCAACAAGCTCGCCAGTGGAAGTGACAGCATCCGATCCAATACTACCGCCACCAAGAAGAAGAAGAAGAAGCGCACAACTGCCGGTAGCGAGATCGGCACAGCACCTACGCGCCCTTCGGCCAGCTACACCGTCTCGGGCGATCTCTCTTTGCACGGCAGCACGGTAGGAGGCGCTGATGGCAATGCACGACCAGGTCTATCGCGCAGCTCTACCATGAAGTCGACCAGTTCCAAAAAGAAGAACCGCGCCAGTATTGCTAGCACCGGTCTCGTTGGTGGCAACATCTTCAACCCCAATGCGGGCAAGTACGGCGCGGACTCCTGGATTAAGAAGCCAGCGAGCCAGATGACCGCCTACGAGGCTGTTGCCATGGCTGGTGTTGTTCCCAAATCGGCTGCACCAAAGGAAAAGCCTGCAGCTACGCCTTCTTCCACTGCAACTCCTCCTTCGCTGGCTCCTCTCCCCCCCGCGCCTGCTACCGGTACGACCACTTCGCGCCCAGCTTCCATCATGTCATCGGCCAGCAAGAATCCACCTCTCAAGTCGGCACTCAAGACTCCGACTCTGAGCCGTAGCAACAGCACCGCTAGCGCAAAGGCTGCTGCAACTTCTCCCACCAAGAAATCGACCTCTGCTTCCAACGCGCCGCCTACTCCTATCAAGTCTGCGCTCCGCAACGACATTACTCAGAGCATTCGAGCTGAGCCCCTGCCTCAGCCCAAGATGGAGCCTATCCCCAAAGCTCCAGCTCCCGTCACGTCGACGCCACTTCCCGAGACTACAGATCCGTCCCAAACAGCGCAGCCAGCTGTGTCTCAACCAACAGCAGCAGCCACTACCGCAGCAACTGGAGCGCCCGCAGCTGTCAAGTCCGAGACCACGCAGCCAGCGTCGACTGAAACGGCCAAGTCGGCGGCACCACAGGCGCCACAATCGGTGCTCAGCATCGAAGAGGACAAGGGCTTTGACGGCACTGGCCGTTTGGATGTTCCTGTTGCTTCTGCCGAGACGCCGAGCGCTTCAAAGGCCGCCACAGTATCCGCTCAACAGAACAAGGCACAGATGCCCAAGCTCGATATGCCCAGCTCTGAGCCCTTCTCCATCTCCTTCGATGGCGCCCGTCGTGGCTCCGCTGTCACCACCGAGAGCGCTGCCGACGACGGCGTTGTCACTCCAGGAGCTATGCAGACGTACAAAGCATTCATCCAGGAACACAGCGAGTCTCCATCCGTCGAGAAATCGGGCACAGCTACACCAATTGGAACCACGACGCAACCAGAGGGCGTGACTCGCCTCACAGATCGCAAGATCAAGTTGGAGCCTAGCCGTGTTTACGGCGTCGGTGCACCCGAGGTAAGCGACACTTCCTCTGAGGAGGGCTCTCCTGTCAAGACATCTGACAATGCGGGCAGACAGGCACAGAATGGTGCGCACAAGGCAGCCCAGGTGCAAGCCTCTTCGGCCCTGGCAGACCCAGCTGAGAAGCCGGATCCCAGCTTGCAGGGCCTCTCTGCTGCTCCTGCCGCCAGCGCTGTGCCAGCCAAGGCGATCAACGCAGCCACCCTGGCGGTGCCCGCTAAGGCACCCAGCGAGACCGACAGCGCCGTCAGCCGCCGCAAAAGCGTTCGCATGGCGCCCGACGTCAAGCTCCCACCCGACACTCCTACCGGTAGCGACTATGCCACACCACGTGGTACCGAACACGGCGGTCAGGATCCCATCGCAGCTCGTGGCTCGCAGCTGAGCAACCGCATCGCACCTCCTCCAGCTGCTCCTCCTGTCAAGGCGACCAAAGAGGCAGGTCCTATCGATCTCGCTGGTGGCCGCCAGACTACGGGTTGGACCAGCCGTGTTCGTGATACGGTGGACAGCAGCGACGAAGAGGATGCTGACAACGACGGCTACTCGAGTGCACGCAAGGCGTTTGGCTCTGCTACTCGAGGCTGGGGTGAAGCCATGGGAACGTCCAAGCCCAAGGCAAAGAAGACGGCGGGTGATGCTGCTTCGGTGCGCTCCAAGGCTTCTGCGACGTCCAAGAAGGGCGGTGCTGCCAACAAGCGCGCTTCGGCAGCGTCTACCCCATCTTCTGCTGCTGCTACTGCTGCACCCCAACCTTCCATCGGATACGTGCCCACAGCGCCAGGTTCGATCTCGTCGACCCTGTACACTGTCAAAGCACCTGGATCCTCGGTCGGAGCCAGTGCTAGTGCACCGCCGCCATCAAGCTCGTTGTACTCGGGGACTGCGCCTGGCTCCGTGACAGGTGGAAGCCTGATCCCTCCTCCACCCTCTGCACCTAGCCTTTCTAGTCCCGCTCCTGCAGCTTCTGCAGCTCCTGCATCCTCCGCCCCTGTTCCCGCTACCACCATGGTGCAAGCCTCGGCCACTGCCACTCCCGCACCCCTGACAGCTTCCAACCTCAACGCTTTGGACGGAAACAAGGACGGAAACAAGGACAGACCCGTCATGCCTCCCGTCCCCGTCGCTCCTCCTGCTGCAGGTCAAAGCACCATCAGCGTCCCCACAGCTCCACCTCCTGCAATCTCTGGCAAGGAGAGCAGCTCGGGCGGTAAAGGTTTCTTCCGCCGCTTCAAGCGCAATAAGTAAAAACACACACTCGTTTTTCTCCCCCTAGCTCTTCGTTTTCTGGATTCCCTCTCTTGTCGTTTTTTTTGTATCTAGGATTCGTGTTAATTGGATCGTCCTCTGTATGTTGCAGACTGTGAAGTGATTGGGCCGACTTCCTGGGATGCCATTGATAATCGATTGAAAAGGTATACGAGAGCCGATGCTCGAAAAAGTGAAACTATCTACATGTGTCGAGAAGACAGAGGTATGGGGTATGAAAATGCCGTTGAAGAGCGAATGGATCCGATTCAGAACTATTCGGGTGTCGCAAGATGTCTATGAAAGTCGCCGTGCAAAGAGCACTCAACAACTACAACTATCCCTAGCAACACCCAACCCATACCCTACAACCCCACCCGGGTCGGTCAACGAGATATTGCCTCTACTGCTATCCGCCGCATGCGCTGCGGGAACACCACCTGGCATCCTATCACCCGGTCTCCTCTCCCCCGGTCCCGTCTTCTGCCACAACGACGGCGTGGAAATGATCCTATTCACCAACTCGTCAAACGCTCCGTTGACCCCGACACCCTTCTTGGCACTACACTCGACGAACAAACAGCCCATCTTATCTGCAAAGCTTTGACCTTCCTGTGTCGTCACCACTCTCGAAAATTCTTTATCCACCTTATTCCCCACAATGATCTTCACCACGTCATCGCTGGTAGTGAACGTCTCGAGCTCGTTAAACCACGTCGGTAAAGCGTCGAAGGTGTCTCGTTGAGTAACGTCGTATGCGATAATGACTCCTTGAGCACCGCGATAGTAGCTAGAGGTTAGGGTTCGGAATCGTTCCTGTCCTGCAGTGTCCCAGATGGAAAGCTTGAATCGTTTGCCGCCGACTTCGATACCCTTGATACGGTAGTCTACACCGATGGTGGCGGTCGTTTCTTCAGGCGAGAGAAATTCGTCATCCGTGAAACGCAGTAAAAGTGAGGATTTGCCGACAGATGACGCACCAATGAGCAAGATCTTGAGCGTGGGGACATCGGACGAGGACGACATGGTTGCGGATGTAACTGGCACGCTTGAAGGTGCTTCCGAGGCAACCTGCGATAATAAGTATGAATGCGTTCCGAGAGCCAAGGAAACCGAAACGAAGTGATCGAGGTGGATGCCGCAGTACTATGATCGCATGGGTGTGTGTATGTGTGCGAGAGTGTTGCAATCGATGATGGTAGAACAAAGGTAAGCTTTGAGTTGTTGACGAACGATGGCAAAAGTAGATTCAGTGTTGCTGCGCTTTTTGGCGAAGCGCCTGTTCGTCATGCATGTGAGTGTGGGCTTTTGCCTCGCTGCGTTTCTTTTTTTGGGCGAGAGAGTGACAGCCGTCAAAAAGTCACAGCTGAAAGCCAAAAGTGGAGGCTCGGCCATAATTTGTTACACCAAGCCGTTCTGACATACAGAAAATTTTTTTGTGGCTATCGCACGAGAAGGGTCACTGTGATCTTCAAACCTTTTTTTCTCGCTTCTGAAAATTTGTGGCCGCAGTCAAGGGGAAGAATTTGTTGATGTCTTGTGCTTTCGGCTCAGCATTCTACTTCTTCCTTCTCAACCCAACCCATCGATCCAGTATACCCGACCCCTCTTCGTCAACCGCGGAAGGTCACAACACCAATCAACTCGTATCACTTGCATTCATTGCTGCTACCAAGCCTTTCTCGCTCGCAGCTCCCGGAACATCAAAACTCGGAGCTGGTCTCCTTCATCGTTCACCTCAACTTAGTCTAAACCCCATTGGCACCGCCGCGGTGCGCAGGTGACGACCTCGAACGTAACTACATCAGCATCATGCCGGTCTCTTTCTACGACGAGATCGAGCTAGAGGACATGTCCTACGACGAGGAGAAGGATTTGTTCCACTACCCTTGCCCCTGCGGCGATCGATTCGAGATCACACGCCAGCAGCTCAAGGATGCTGAAGACGTGGCGAGATGTCCAAGCTGCTCATTGATCATTCGAGTCGTGTTCGACCCTATTGATTTTGAGGACGATGACGAGGCACCAGCAAGCACGATCGAGGCCTCGAATCAGGCTGTCGCCGCTGCTGCGTAATCGGTCTCGACTCTCGCCACCATCGTATACCAGGACCGAGAGGTAAGCATCACCACTCTCACGACGGCAGCGAAAGGCAAAGGCAAAGACGGAATCCATTCATCCATGCGACCGACCGCTCGAAGGATTAGACTTAACTATTCAGTTCTGCTTCCGAAAAGAGACTTCGCAATCTCTTGTGGACAACTTATACCATACCAAAACTTTTATATGACATTTCCATCAGACGCATCACTTGTGCTCGAAGGGGAAGGGAAAGGTCAATGGATGCAGGAACCGTCTTTCGCCAATGTTTGCCGCTTTCGTCCGTCTCGATTAACGAAAAGCTCGCAAGCTCATGTTGACTGACTTTGATTCTTGTTGTTCATCCCTGTCTTTAGCTTCGCACGGCTGACCTACCGCAGTGCCAACCTCATCGGCATGTCCCACTCGCTGTCACAAGGTTCACAAGGTTAGTCAAGCATTCAACCTCCTCGCGACGTCGGTCTACCCCTTGGTCATGCGTAAGCAGGCCAGGAAGCCTGGCGCTTTTCCATGATTAAAACTAGTTTATCCATTCTCTGAGGGGGTGGGGTGTCTGTCGTAGCTTGGGTTCGGCGAGGGTATGCGATCCTGTCCTTCCTTTCGGGGAGGTTTGATGGGGTCGCATCTTTCGTTCCAGGCTCCATCTTTTCGAGTCCTCTTTTCGAGCTGCGGTGTGGACACGAGGACGCTCGGCGCGTTTAGGCCGCCGTTTCTGCTCGTTACTTGATGTCGATTAACTCGCTCCGGCGGTATGCGAAAGGCATCGAGTCGGCGTTGACGGTGTGAAGCCTTCGTGCTGTCTCTCGTGTCTGCATTGTTTGCTCGGATTGCAGGGTCGGAGAGGTGTGTGCAGCCCCGACCGTCCGTAGATGTATTATAATCTTCTCTATGAACCACCCTCTCGCACTGGCGATGTCGTTTCGCGGAGCATCTGCCGGGTTCCTGGAAGATCGGAACGAGACGCTGACAATCCTCTTTGTCACCATTCTTGACCTGTAGCTGTTCAACTCGAACTCTCAGCATTGCGCTTTTGTCATTCGGCGCTCCCTTCAAGCAACTTTCACTATAATCGTAAGTATACTTTGATGCGCCGATACTTCCCAACAACGACGTTCTACACGGATCCGCAGTGCTCCCTTGCCGCCTTGCAAGGAACATGATCGATCTGGGCCTTGATGAACGTATTTCCCATACTCTTTTTATACCGAGCTGTGAGCCTACGCAGTGGCGGGGCTGAGATCGCTTTGCTCATAACATGCATCACCAACTGAGCCCTTTTATGATCCTCATCGACGGATGTGTTTGTTCGAGTGGCAAGAGCGCTAACCATCGTCCCTCTCCCCTTCGATCTATGTTTCAGATATCTCACGTCGATGTCAGCTCTCTGCATCATCGACTGGATCAGCATATTCTTTCTCTTGCATTGCATTCTGTAACACTATCACATCGCATTCCCAGTTCTATTGTATTCACTTTCTATCGACCGTAATTCGTCTGAGCCGGCCTCGATTGTACCAATTCTAGCATCGTATCATCATCAGAATTCTATCTTAGCCTTGAGTGTGTGTCTGTATGGTTCATCGCTGTCGAATAGCGAGGAAGTGCAATGCTGTGAGAGCAAAGCTTTGGCGGTGAAGCGAGTGTCGAAGTGAAAGTGAATGCTTCCTCAGATTTCGAATTTGTATTCACTCTGCCAGGGTAAGGAATACGAATTTGACCCTTCTTCGAATACAAATTGAAACTCGAAGACTTGGAGCGCGTGTGTGTGCGTCTAAAGGTCAGAGTGAAACATGCACGGACGAAAAAGCAAGCGAGGCGAGGGGAAGTGCGTGTGCGTGTGTGTGTGTGTCTCTGTGTGCGTGTGCGTGACAGCGAAAGAAGGAAGCGCAGAGGCGCCAGCAGCACTCGACGTTTTGCGCAGAGGCCACAAACGACGGTTTCAGTTGGTTCTTTGTCACTTTCACCTCACCATCATCGTCCTTGCGCTCGACGTGTATCATATCCTTCTCTCGCACCTCGCTTCATCTCACTCGTCTCTGCGTCAGACATCAAGAACTCGCTTCTTGCTGAAGCAAACCGAATCTTCCATCACTCAAAACCCTACGCACAGCAAGCACTTGACGTAAAGCAAGATGGCTTCCAACGGTATCGGCATCGCCAACCTGCCCAACCAGCGTCACAAGATCGTGGCCAAAGCTGGTGGACACTTTACTCTCATGGTTGTCGGTGAGAGCGGTGTAGGCAAAACCACGCTCATCAACACGCTCTTCAGCACCGAACTCGCTACGGGTAAAGATCATACTCGACGACACACCAAGCAGCTCGACAAGACGGTCGAGATCGACATTATCAAAGCCGAACTTGAAGAGAAACAGTTCAAAGTCAAGCTCACCGTCATTGACACTCCTGGATTCGGTGATTACGTCAACAACCGTGATTCCTGGACTCCCATCGTGGACTTCATCGATGATCAGCACGAGTTGTACATGCGTCAGGAACAGCAGCCCGAACGTCGCGAGAAGACCGACTTGCGCGTTCATGCTTGTCTCTACTTTATCCGCCCCACGGGACACACGCTGAAGCCGTTGGATATCGAAACGATGAAGCGTTTGGGAACACGTGTCAACCTGATCCCCGTAGTTGCTAAAGCCGATACTCTTACTCAAACCGATCTGGCCGTTTTCAAGCAACGCATTCGCGAAGCGATCACGGCCCAAAACATCCGAGTCTACTCTCCACCCGTCGAAGCAGACGATGCGGCTAGCGCTGAACATGCTAAACTGCTCATGTCTGCTATGCCTTTTTCCATCATTGGTAGTACCGAAGACGTGCACACCGCCGACGGACGTGTGGTGAAAGGTCGAGAGTATCTCTGGGGTGTAGCTGAGGTGGAGAATGAAGACCACTGTGATTTCAAAAAGCTCCGCAGCTTGTTGATCAGAACGCACATGTTGGATCTCATCAACACCACCGAGGAGTTGCATTACGAAAACTACCGTCAGGCTCAGATGGAAACGCGTAAGTTTGGCGAACCAAAGGTGAAGAAGTTGGACAATCCGAAGTTTAAGGAGGAGGAAGAGATGTTGAGGAAGAGGTTTACCGAGCAGGTGAAATTGGAGGAGGCGAGGTTCAGACAGTGGGAGCAGCATCTGATTGCGGAGAGGGATAGGTTGAATAAGGATCTCGAGACGGCTCATAGTACGGTGAAGGCGTTGGAGGCGGAACTGGATGCGCTGCAGAATGGGTATGGGAGGGGATCGGTTCGTCGTTAGACGAATGAGCGCGCGCTAAGCGGTCGAGGTTTTTGAGAACCTTGTTGTAATCGAAGCTACGTTTTGAAATGTTTTTTTTTTTTTGGGCCTGACCTTGTGTTGTCGTGATGCATGTTTTGTCGTTTGAAGAAGGAAGGGCTGCTGAGCGTCGTCAAAGTGGAACAGGGCTCAGGCGGGAGACGTTATCACACGTGAAGCGGACCAACGCAGACCATAGAAGTTGAAGATGTTGTGATCCCAAAGGGTAGCGATTCGTGGATTTTGGAGGGGCAAGACAGAGGAAAGAGCGGGATACACTTTTGAGAAGATGGAGAGCGACGAAAGACAATTGTGAAACAAGAACGGACACAAGATGTCAAGAGGACGCTGGCTTTCAAGACGGCACTGGTTGTCCAGAATACACTGGATGTGAGAGCGCATCTAGCGTCTCTGATCCGGAACCTTGATGATAGTGCGTTTGTTCCATGCCTCGGCCGACATCATTTTGGCCAGAGGAAGTCTCTGACTCCACAAGGCCAAATTGTCGACGAACCATTTGGGATACTGCTTGAGAATGGCCTTGTCAACATATTTTGTGCCACCGGTCTCCTGGTACCAGGCAGCGACCATCATTCCATACCGCATGTCGAGGTCGAAATCCGGGCACTTGTCGTGCATACCCTTGGGGGCGTTGGGAAAACGCTCTTTAGCGAGTTCGAAAAGTTGGCGCGTGCCAGTGACGACGTCAAAGTCGGACTTGTCGTCTGATTCCCCTCCGTTGTCTTGCCAGCGTTTGAAGAGTTCAAGTTTGCCGATGAACCAGCCGGGGTAAGGGGTAAGGATAGACTTGTCGACATGCTCTGGACCGCCGGTACGCTCACACCAAATGCTGGCAAGGTGCTCGAAAAGCGCTTCGACTTCGTGAGGAGGGGTGCCCGAGGGTACGATGGTTCGCTCAGCGACTTTGAAGAGCGCCTGAGTGGCAGCGACCACGTCGAAGGGGCCTTGATTGGCCTGCGGTTTAGATTGAGGAAGCTTGGAGCTCGAAGCAGCCGAACGTTGAGCAGCGGCATCTTTGTTTTTGAGCTCGATCATCTTGCCAAGCATCTCACGCACCACAATGGGCCCGTTCATGACCATGATGAACGTTTTGTCGTACTTGTCTCGAATGGACTTGTCCACGTTCTCCCATCCGCCCGTCATAGACCACCAGACCTCAGTGGCATGGTCGAGCCGGCGGTGAGAATCAAGAACGTAGGGAGGTGGGCCGTCAGGGAACTTAGCGAAATCTCGTTTCACCTCCAAAAATAGGTGATAGATAGCCTGCGTCTCCTTTTCGACGTCGTAGGCAGCCCTTTCGGCAGGACTGGCGAGCGTGATGGGTTGCAAGAGCTTAGGATCCCTTTCCATCATTTCAAGTCCAGCAGGATCGATCTCGCAGAAGCTCATCTTCATCTTGGCGAAAAGGGGTGATGGTGCAGAGAGGAGGAAGAGATGTATCGAGCTTGATGCGTTGAACGACGGCTGACGACGGAAGCTGGAAGGAGCTGGTTCACACAGACAATTCGCAAAAGTGGCCGCTATTTGTACCTTCGCACACCCTTTGCGATTCAAGCGCAGAACTTCTTCTGATCAGGCAATCGACACACAAGCCACAATGTGACGAAGAGAGAAGCAAATTATGTTGCGGAGATGAGCAACAAGGACTTGTAAATGATTTTGGCGGAAGGACCTGCATGAGGTTGTTCTTGTGCGTAGCAAGTCACAGAGTGTGGAGGAAAAGCGCTCTCGAAGCGCAGCTCGTCAAGGCTGCCACGCGCTGGCTCCTTTTTTTTCGCTCACGGACTTTCTTTGCTCGAGAATCTCAGAGAGCGCACGCGCCCTATTTCTTCGAAGAAGCTCGCGCAGACACGCGTTTGCACTGCCCTTTTGGCAGTCAAGATCGCAGCTCGGATTTTGAGAAATTTGACTGGAAATTGAGCGTCATCTGGCTTCGGTGCGGCTTCATTCCCACAAAGCGTAATCGTAAATCACAGCCACTTTGTGCATGCATGCACACACACACACACACACCCACACAAAAGCGTGATGACAGGGCCGAAATCGCACATGCCACTCCCACTCGCAAAGCCAAGAATCAAAGAACGGCCCCGCTCTCACCGAGCCAACTCCTTTCTTTTCTCACCCTTCGACCTCATCTCAAGCTTATACCACCAACCTTGTTCGCGCCATCATCCATCCATCCGTCCATCGCATCCAATCAAGATCGGACAACGATTCTGCACGTCCCACCCGCTCTGAACCTTACTCTCTCTCTCTCTAAAGTCACAGCGCCGACTGCGCAGCAGCTTCACTTTCATATCTCGGATCGAGCTCTCGGATCTCGTTACTTTGCCCCTCCTAGCCAATCACACGGCCGACGACGACGAGTACGACGGCCACTTCTTGCGCATCTCATCCCGATACATCCGGCCGCTTCTGCTTCGGACAAGTCACCGGCCTTGAACCGACACCAAGACAAATCTTGCATCGATCAGCGACCTGCAATCAGCCCTGCCTGATCCTCGCTCTTGACTACTACGAACCATGTCGCTTCAGAACATCTCGAAATCCGCCGTTCGTGTCGGCAAGAACTACATCAAAGGCTACTCAGACGTCCAAGTCAAGGTCCGAGATGCTACCTCAAACGATCCTTGGGGTCCCAGTGGCACCCAGATGAACGAGCTTGCACAGCTTTCCTACAACCAGTGCGTATCTCCTTCCAATAGCAATCTCATCCGCTATCGCTCAAAGTACTGACTTGTCCTTATCTCTTGTCCTCGCACTGCCCCTTCAGAAACGAATTCATCGAAATGATGGAGATCCTCGACAAGCGTCTCAACGATAAGGGCAAGAACTGGAGACACGTCTTCAAATCCCTCACTCTCCTTGACTATCTGCTGCATGCCGGTTCCGAAAACGTCGTCATCTACTTCCGCGACAACATCTACATTGTCAAGACGCTCAAAGAGTTCCAATACATCGACGAGAATGGAAAAGATCAAGGCGCAAACGTCCGTCAGAAGGCAAAGGACATCACCAACCTGCTCCAAGACGAAGCACGTCTGCGTGATGAGCGCCGTTCGCGATCCCACATGCGCGATCGTATGTCCAACGGTCCCGATGACGATGAGGACGAGAGGAGACGCAGGCGCGCAGAGCAGGAGAGGAACCGCCGTCGACCCCAGAACAACGAGGATGACGAGCTGCGACGTGCCATCGAAGAGTCCAAGCGTATGGCGCAGCAGGAGCAGGATCGTATTCGTGCCGAAGCAAAGGACGAGGATGAGCTTCAGCGAGCGCTTGCCTTGTCCAAAAAGGAAGAGGAGGACCGCATCAAGGCGCTCGAGGAGGCCAACAAGAACGCTCTCTTTGACGACTCGATCAACCTGGATGGCCCCAACGCTTATACCCAGAATCAGCAAGTTGATTTCTTTGGCAACCCGCTCGTCGACACCTCCGGTTCGCAGAACTACGGTCTTCAGCCCCAGTACACCTCCTTCAACCCTTACATGCAGATGCAACCCACCGGCTACAACCCATTCCTCCAGAACCAGCTTCAGCAGCAAGAGCTCATGCAACAGCAATACATGCAGCAGCAGCAGGCCGAGTACCAGCGACAGCTCGAACTTCAGCAGGCTGCCGTGCAGTATCAGAACATGATGACCCAGCAGCAGCCGCTCCAACCGCAGCAGACGTCGTTCGGATCCAACAACCCATGGCTCCAGTCTGGACAGCAGCAACAGCAGCCGCAGCACAACGTGCCCGTAGGAGATCTCTTTTCGTCTGCACCCACGCCTCCGCCAGCGCAACCAGCACCTCAGCCCGAAACGGTACAGCAGCCGGTAGCGGCGCCGCAGCAGCAGCAGAACCGTCCCGTCCGTGCTAAGGTGAACGACGATGGCAAGTACAACGAGCTCAACCGTCTGCTTGCGCTCGGCGATGGAGTGGATACGTTTGGTAATACGGGCGATATGAGGATGGGGCCTAACATTGCGCATTACAATCAGATGCGGGCGCAGAAGACGGGGATGAACTTCAATGCCAACACGAACAGCGGGGCGGGAGGGAGTCAGCAGGGTGGTGCGGGTGGTGATAATAATCCGTTTTTTAAGGTGTGAGGTTGTGGTAAGGTTTTTGTTTTGTTCTTTGATGCAATTTTATGGTTTTGTTGTTCGCTGGTTGTGGATGTGCGTTGTCGAAAAGGTGTGCACGGACATGGATGAAAGGGTCAAAAAGTGAGGTTGGATTGCGCATTGATAACAAGAGAAAGAACAAAAAGTCAACAGCGACCCTTTACTTGCGCACAACATTGGTCTTGTACGACAGCGCCACGGGTTTTGTCGGATACCTCCTGTGTTCGCTCTCCTGATCGGGTAGAGGGACATCGTCCTCAGCGTACGCTTTGCCATGCTTATCCGTCGTCACGGTATCTGGGAAGTTCAACAGGAACGCAGCGTGCACAGCTCTCATTTCCAACTTGGCGAAACGCATACCCAAGCACAGATGCCTACCGCTACCCCAGGGAACGAATTCTCCTTCGTTCTTACCTTCGCCTCTGGCGAAGCGTTCCGGGTCGAATTTGAGCGGGTTTGTGTAGATGTTGCTGTTGCGGTGGGCGGCGGCGAGCCAGAAGGCGATGAATTCTCGGTCTTGGATCGAGTCGTTGCTGATGCGGGTTTCTCCTTGGGTGACTTTGGAGGAGGATTTGACTTTGCGGCGGAAGATGAGGCTGATGAGGAGTAGACGGAGGGTTTCGTCGAATACACTTGTGTAGAGGGGGAAATCTCCTTCCCATACTTCCAAGGGTACACGCGAGAGTTTTTCCTGCAGCGACAGAGAGTCGTAATCGTCTCCACGTTCTTCAGCGCATTTGCGCAAGGTGTCGTCGAACTCGGCTCGTACGCGATCGCGCAGCTCAGGACGGGAGCAGAGGAAGATCAAAAGGTAAGCAGCGATACCGGTCGAATTGATAATGGCTGCAAACAGTCCACCCATGATGAAGTCTTCGATAGATCGAGGGGAAGCACCACGGTCGATCATCTCTTGGATGTAGTCGTTTTCTCGACGACCTTCTTTTTTACGCTTTTCGAGGGTGGAACGGATCGCGGCGGACATCTTGATGGCTCCCATCCATTTTTTCACCGTCGAAGGCCATGGCAGTAAAGGAAAGTGGGTAGCCATGAATCCGGTGTTATCGGCAAACTCCCAGAAAGGTTTTTCCAACGCTTTGACCGTGTTGACGTCCCTTGCGTGTTCAGCAAGACCGATCAGGAGAACACTGATTTGGAAAACAAGCGGGTAGATGGTCTCGTGGACGTCCAACTTGCCATCTGTGACCGGGTACGTTTTCAGATTCTCGACGATACATCTCATCATTTCCGGGATTGTTTTCTGCAATCTTTTGGCACCGATAGCCTGCTTGAGGTTCTGCACAAACCCATCAATACCGGCATCCTCGGCGGGGGCACTAGGCGCTATCCAAGCAGGCAACTCGGGTACACCTGCAAACATCACTTCGTATCCTTGGTTGAAGTGCAATCCACGATCGTTGAAAAACGTCTTGCCATCGGCGGTGGGGTTGTTGGTGACCGTCATGATGTGGTTGCGCGAGTTGACGCGGATACCGACCTGTTTGGGAGGGGTAGTAGACCATTCTTCGGGATCACCAAAGACGGACCTTAGGAAAGTGTTGCGTTGGGAGTAGAGTTGCAGCGGGCCCAGACCGGGGAAGAGGGAAGAACGGTAGGGTTTTACGGTGCTGGAGCGGTAGAGTTGGGAGGGAGCTTTGAAGAGGTTGTACAGGAAGAAGGTGAGGAGGGCGGCGAGGAGGGTCCAGAAGGTGGTGGAGGAGATGAGCGTGCCGGAAGTGGTGATGGTGAAGAGGTTGGAGGTCATTCTTCGAAAAGGATGCGCTTGACCCTAGCGCCTGGGGGAAACAAAGATGTGTTGAAGAGGT
This sequence comes from Anthracocystis walkeri, assembly GCA_928858565.1. Classification (NCBI taxonomy): domain Eukaryota; kingdom Fungi; phylum Basidiomycota; class Ustilaginomycetes; order Ustilaginales; family Ustilaginaceae; genus Anthracocystis; species Anthracocystis walkeri. Next base: position 526,215 of record CAKMXV010000010.1, read on the forward strand.
TCCACTAGTAAGGGTAGGAGTCTGATAGAGACTAGCGTCACCAAAGACTCTTGGATAAGGTCAACGGAGATGGTGTTGGTCAAGAGACAAGGTGGAACAAGCAGACACCAAGGGCGACTAAATGAATGCGCAATCAGTCAAGCTCGCAATGCTTTTCTCCACGCAGTTCCGACAGTCTGAGCCCCGCCAGCCGCCATTCTTCATTCTTTGACACTTTCTGACCGCGCTACTCAAGGCTCGAGCGTCAAAGTCGCTTCCTCTCTTTTTCTTTTTTAGCGGAGGGCGGCATTTGCTTCTATTTTCCTACGCCTATCGAAGCGCCTATCCGAAGCGCATTCTTTTGTAATTCTTTTTGCCCACAATGCAACGCGGCGATTACCCACCGGCATACTGTACTCGGCACACCATACGGGCACACAAAGAGTGGCCTGATGTGCACGCATTCCCGGCATGCTCGATGCATGCGTGTCCCACCCTTTCCCTCGGAACAGCATGCTTTCGGTTGCAGCTTCGACTTGGCCTGCGTTAGACGCTCAGCCAATGAACAGTCGTTAGACGGTCATCCGCTTGTCCATCGTACAGTGTGCTAGCATGCTCGCTCCGAACCATATTTCATTTGCATCTGTCCGTTCTTCATCCTCTTCGAAGCAAAGCGAGCCTCGGTCGTCTCGAAAGCTCTCCCCACAGATAACGAGTTCGGACACTGTCGGTGATCATCAAGGCTTGGAATCTCACATCGAAGCTACAGGCACGAGACCAACTCCTAACCACCGCATGTCAAGATTGGGCGCTCTCTCTTGCAACCTAGAATTAACGGGATTAGAATTCCGCACTGCATAATTCCGCGGATCCAACGCCTTTCGTTCAACAAACAAGCTTTGTATATGCAACATGAATCCCCCCTGACACTACCCCCGGTCGAATGCCCGAGTGGTTATGGGGCTGGCTTCAAGATGACTAATCAATCTTGGCCACGTTATGGCACAACAACTCCAGTATATCCTGGGTTCGAATCCCAGTTCGACCAGAACTTCTTTTTTATTTTGGCTTTTTGAGAGGAAAAGGAAGACCGTACGAAAGGTGGGACAAGGTGGAGTAAAGATTTCGGCTATCCGGGCGTAACCAGCATCCGAGGCTCAGACTTGGCTCGTGCAAGTGAAAAGTGACAATTGCGGGGGAGCACGACGCTGCCTTTCTTCTTGTCGCCATCATCGCTCACTCTCGCACCAACGTCTCGGATGTCACTCTTTTGATTTCAAGCTAGAACGCACATCACCTTCTCATCTACCGAAGTCGACTCATCGAGACAGCTCAACAGACGCATCCGAGCATCACAAGCATCCCTTCCTTCGTGGTTCGTGCATCAGGCTTACGAGCAACATAGAACCCCCCCCCACGTATACCCATCACTGGCTCCGTCCCCACTATGTACCCACCGCAACCGCCACTCGCACGCGTTCGCACCCCCGGATTTGCCGGCTACGCCATTGCCTGGTCCCCCTTCTACGACCGTCGGCTTGCCGTCGCCTCTTCCGCCAACTACGGTCTCGTCGGAAATGGACGCTTACACATTCTCTCCCTCCCACCCCCTGGCTCACCCGACCTTCTCGTGGAAAAAGTCTTCGACACTCAAGATGGACTTTACGATCTAGCTTTCAGCGAGGCGCACGAGAACCAGCTGGTCACAGCGTCGGGGGACGGATCTATCAAGTTGTGGGATGTGGCGTTGCAAGATCACCCGATCCGTAACTGGGCGGAGCATCAGAGGGAAGTGTTTTGCGTGGATTGGAACAATATCAAAAAGGATGTGTTTGCCAGTTCGAGTTGGGATGCTAGCGTTAGGATATGGAGTCCTGAGCGGCCCGCTAGTATGATGGCGATTACGACGGCACATACGGGGTGCGTCTATGCGTGTGGGTTTTCACCGCATAATCCGGACCTACTGGCAACGGCGTGCGGAGATGGACATTTGCGATTGTTTGATTTGCGGCAGCCTGCAACGCAACCGACAGCAACTGTTCCAGTCGGAGGAGAAGTGTTGTGTTTGGACTGGAACAAGTATCGGCCCATGACAATCGCAACAGGCAGCACGGATCGAGTGATAAAGACGTGGGATCTGCGCGCAGCTTCACCCGCGATAACTCCTCAAGCAGCAATCTTGGGACACGAGTATGCGATTCGTAAAGTGGCCTACTCCCCACATTCACCACAATTGCTAGCAAGTGCAAGTTACGATATGACGGCGAGAGTCTGGGACACCGACGCTGCTGCAGTGGACGGTCCTCAGGGTGTAGGCGGAGGGGCGATGAGGAGGGTACATGATGCGCATACGGAGTTTGTGGTAGGTGTGAGTTGGAGTCTGTTTCAGGAAGGAATGGTGGCGAGTACTGCTTGGGATTCAGAAACGCATTTGTGGACTGCGTAATTCAATCTACACAAGTGTGATAGCATATCGTTTCAGAGAGTAGGACTGTGAAGGTGTGAAGCTGCCGAGCGAGAAGGCACTTATGATACGAGCTGAGAACGTGGGGTGTCTTGAGTGGATTTTGTGGCCTTTATTTTGCGTGCTTAATTTTTTTTCTTCTTCTCGGCACGCGCACGGGGCGATGACGGAAGAGCTGCAATGCCGAGGAGAATAATGAACATCTTATTTGTCCCCACCGTCATCGTTGAGTTCACCGCTTTCTTTACCCCTTCACCACCACCACCACCACCACCCTAACGCCTCCTCTTTCCTTACCGTCGATCGCTGTCGCTCAATCTCGATGTCGGTATCACCCCCGCCCTCGGGCGCAGCGGTGGAAACCACACCCCTCCTCTCCTTCGCACGCCAACGCTACACCATCCACTCGGCCTCCGAATCCTCCTACGACTCCACCGACTCAGTCGACATCACAAAAGACCGTTACGACCTCTCAACCTTCACCGGCCGCTTGCAACACTTTGCAACCGTCACCTCCCCCCTAACCCTCCTAGCCTCCAACGCCGAACTCAAATCCGCACAAGAACTCGTCTCAGCTTACGAATCCAAGTTCCCCACCAACCGAACCACTGGGTCGTACTACGTATCCCGAGCTGAAGCGGAAAAATACTGGAAAGCGAAACAGCTCGTCGATTCCTCCGTTCATCCCGATACCGGTAAAGTGATCCTGCTACCTTTCAGGATGGCTGCCTTTGTGCCTACGAACTTGCTCGTTGTCGGCGGGATGTTGATGCCCAACCCTAGCTTAGCAGGGATCGTGTTCTGGCAGTGGATCAATCAGAGTCTCAACGTCGCTGTGAATTACAGCAATGCCAACAAGTCGGTTCCGATGAATATGAAGGAAGTTGGGTTGGCGTATGCTGCTGCTACGACGAGTGCGGTGGGTATCGCAGTGGGGATGAGTAGAGGTGTGCCCAAGTTGAAGGTTTCTCCGGGTGTAAAAGGGGTGTTGACGAGTTTGGTACCGTTCGTTAGTGTCGCTAGTGCAGGGATAGTGAATATCAGCTGTATGAGGTGGAAGGAGATCAAGGATGGAGTTGGGGTGTATGTTAGGGATGCCCAAGGTGGGAGGGACAAGATTGGCGATTCGAGTGTTGCCGGTACTAGGGCGGTTGGCATGACTGCCGCCTCGAGGGTTCTTACCAACAGTAAGTGCTCCACTTGTTTCCCCCTCACTACTTCTTCCTACCGACGACTAACATTTCATCTCCTTGCGTCTACAGTCCCAACACTAATCCTCCCCCCTCTAGCCCTCAAAGCGTTACAACGGGCCCGCCTCATCCCAGCCTCCGGACCGCTCACACGCGCCATCGACCTAACCCTCATCGGCACAAGCCTGCTCGTCTTCCTTCCACCGGCAATCGCAACTTTCCCCCAAGTCGCCAAAATCAACCCCAACCAACTCGAGGCTCGATTCCACAACCTCCAAGACGCCCAAGGAAACCCAATTAAAGAGGTAGAGTTCAACAAAGGTCTTTAAAAAGAAAAGAGGTTGTTTGAAAAGAAAAGAAAGAAGATCCATTGTTGCAAAGAAAACGAGAGTTGTAGGTCGACTATATACAGAGTGCGGGAAAGAGCACGAAAGTGATGTACATTCCAAAGTACATTGTTGGGAAGTATGGCGGCAGCGAAAGAGAATGAAGAAATTGTCCACCGTCCAGGTATATGTGTAAAAAAGATCCTCTAGCTGGGTACAATCACTTTGTCTTACGACTCTCCTTCCTAATCACCACCCCCTCATCGCCGCTACTCGAGGCATCCGAGGTATCTTCCAACTCCTTCAACTTCTCCGCCTTGAGCTTGGCTTTTTCCTTCTCCTCCTTGGCCGTCACCGCGAGCAACGGATCATCCTCCACCCTCGGTGCGCGATAACTTCCACCCATCCTATCGCAAACGGTGAAGTACTGACCGTAGTTGCACGTGAAGAACAAATGGTGCAACGTATGGTGCGAAGGACCGTTGATGATCTTTTCGAGTGGCGAGTTGCAAATCATGTCCGAATCGTGGATGAGGATCGACCACAAGTTGACAAAGACGAACAGGCAGATCGAAATGGCGCGGTGCAGGGGGAAGACGAAGGGGAAGATATGATACGGCAACGACTGCATGTAACCGTCCAACGGGTGAAAAGCGTGGCTAGCAAACGGCGTAGGAACCACCCACTTGTGATGAGGCTTGTGGATGTGCTTGTACAGTCGCGGATGGTGTTCGATCCTGTGCACCCAGTAAATCAAAAAGTCGGTAAACACCAAGAATAGCGGCACCGACAGCGCAGCATAACCCCAGCCATAGTCGGAAATGTTCTCGTACAACTTGCTATGACCCCTAACCTCCAACACGAACCAAGGGACCGTCATAAACACCAAGGGCAAGAAGGCATCCATCGACGACTTAATCTCCAACCTGACCTGGTTCTTGATAAATCGAGGATGCTTCTCCATCTCCTTGTTGAAGATGTACTTGTACGACAAGCCAGCAAAAGCGAAATACAGCACCAAGATACCAATGTACGTCAAAACGACAAGCGAAACCCACTGACGAACAATGTTCTCCCTCGGCAATGCGGAAACATTCTGCAACGCCGACCAGTCAACCTGCCCACCACTCAACGCATCAGCCACCGCGCCCTTCAACACCGTATTAGCAAACCAGTTGGACGGCGACAACGCCGACGTACTAGCCGAGGCTGCCCACGACGCTACGTCCGATGGCAAACCAAGCAAGCTCGAAAAGTTGCTGCTGGAAGAAGCCGAAGTCAACGAAGCGAGTGCGGACGGATCGTTTGCGATCTTACGTGGCAAAGCCGGCAAGGCAGCGGCCCAGATCTTGTCGAGCGCGTACGTGTCGGCGATTTCGAGTACGAGATCCATGTTGACGGTAACACGGGTTGGTGGGTATGTATGCTCTGGAGATAAAAGGGACCTGCAGAGAAGTCGCGTGGGGGTGCGTGCGGCTGTATGCGGGATTTGCAATGATCGGCGTGCTAAAATAGTGAGATGGTGGGATGGCGAGTTGATGAAGTGCCTAAAATTGATGATGAAGAGATGAAGAGGTCGGTGCTGAATTTGCGCGACTTAGAGGATTACAGAGTAGAATCGCTACCAGATGCTACAAACTTGAAGACGAAGAGCCCGTCGAATGTCGTGTGAAGAGAGAACGTGAAGAGGAGCGATGAAGACCGACGTGTTCTATGAATCGTGTGAATGCACAAGGTTGACGTTAAGAGGAGTGATAGCAGTGCAAATCGCAGTGCTTGGTAGGTTGAGGAGGGGGGGAGGATCGTATGGTAGAGAAGGAAGGAAAGACGTATGCTACAGCTAAGAGTTGCAAGTCAAGAACACACGATTTGAGTTGGCAAAGGCCAAGGTTTGGAGGCAGCGAGAAAGGGTGGCGCGAAAAAAAAAGCCGAAGAAACAACCTTGTGAGCCGTTCAATCCGCAGCGACGGAGACACACACATGCTTTCGACCTTCTCTCAAGAAAGCACGTACAGCTCTCACCGCACACAGTTACAAAAAAGTTTAAAGATTTCTTACTCGGTTGGCCGAGGTGCCTTGGCCGTCGCTCTTTCTGCTGCTGCTTCCAATCTCCGCCGTGAACAACAGCAACAGAGAGAAGCAGCGCGTTCTATTCCAAGGCATGTGCAACACCATTCGCCTGCTGTACCAAAAGTGGCCTGTCTCGGGTCAATCTTTTTGCGAGATACCAATCGTTCTATGCGTCCATTGCCACGGAACCACTTCTCCGGACAGCGCGATATTTGCAGTGTGACGTGCTGCTGCAATGAAGGATCTGGCTGCGCAGCTTTGGCGCAGAAAAAGCATGAGGTTTTCCCATTTTCTCACGGGCTAGCGGCGTGGGTGGACGCGCTACAGAGCACGAGCATCTTCGGTGCGCGTGCTTTTTTGCGAAACCCACTTCGAGGCGGAATCGCAGAGAGACTCCAAAATCTGGTGATTCTGGTCGTTTCGCGCCAAACAACGCTCGGACAGTCAAGAAACTTGGGAAGTAATTTTTTTTACGACCATCAAGGCACGAGAGCAGAGGACCCCTTGCCTTGCACCTCGCTTGAAATTAAAAAAATCGCCACAACCAAAGACAACCTCACTCTCTCTAGCCAAATTCAAAACATCCGGCAACGAAAACAAAGCTTCTTTTCGAAACCCCACTTTGAGAAATGATTTTCATCGAGCGCGTGCTCTTGGTTCGCTTCTTTCATTTTCACCCAGATAAGACTCGTATTGCGCCTCAAGGGCAAGAAGGAAAACGGTTCGGCTTTCTCTCTCGGCAAAAATTGTCATGCCACCTGAAGTACAATTACGGCTTGGTCCGTGCCGTTTTGACTGTTTTGTGCCGTTTTACTCGCCGTGATACGATGCTCCAATGTTGAGGGTATCGCGTGATCAATGTCAGGCGTAAGTCGAGTGGTAAGAGAGGCTTCTTATCAGATGTTTTTACAAGACAAGGGCTTGAGTCGCTCTCGTGTGATCGTCTGCTTCTCCGACTCTGCTTGCGAGTTGCGCCTCGTGGCTACCTCGTGAGTGCTAGCTGTATTGCGCAGCCTAGCGTTTGTCTCATTGGTGCGGGGCGAGGGTGCAGAGCATGAGTTGAGTTGCCGACGACGGCCTTTGACTGAGTGTAAGCTTGCATTCCTTCGGCAGGGAGCGGACGACGAGAAAAATGGGCAGAGACGGGCCAAATCAGATAAGCAGCACGGAATTGCCGGCGGCAACGAAAATGTGCCATCTTATCCCCGATCAGGGCAGCATCGGGAGATGACTCCTTTCGCCGACATCCGAAATCTGCAATTCTTCTCCACCTTTGATGCTTTCCAGCTTTCCAGCTCTTCTTCCGGATCCCAAACCTCCATCTCATCCGCGGTCTCGCAACCATGCCGCACTCACACCACTCTCACAGCGGCCAGTTCTGCTCACACGCCAAAGACTCCCTCTCTTCCGTCCTCCTTCGCGCCCACACTCTCGGATTCACCCACTTCCACCTCAGCGAACACGTCCCACGAGCAAACACCACCGAGCTCTACCCTGAAGAACTCGAAGCGTCCATAACCCCCGATACCCTGCGCACCACTTTCCAAGCGTACCTCGTCGAAGCAAGACGACTGCAGGCTGAATATGCGGGGAAATCTCTACACGTGTTGGTCGGGTGCGAGTCGGAGAATATTACGAGTCCTGATTCGCTCGACTATTTGACGGACGTACTGGGGAGTGATAGGGGAACGAAGCCCGAGGAGATAGGTAAAGGTGTAGTAGATTATATCGTAGGATCGCTACATCATACTCACGCGATACCAATCGATTTCGACCGTCCCACTTTCGATCGATCGCTTGCTACCTTCACCACCACCGATTCTACCACAGATGCTCATCATCAACTTATCAACCAATACCTTGACGATCAACTCGAAGTACTACAGCGTCTCAAACCAGAAGTCATCGGTCATTTCGACCTTTTCAGGCTCTTCACACCTTCGTTACAGATCGAACGATCGGATGTTTGGGCAAAGGTAGAGCGGAATGTCAAATTTGCGGTGGAGTACGGTGCGCTGTTCGAGTGCAATGCTGCTGCGTTCAGGAAGGGTTGGAGTACGAGTTATCCGGGTAAAGAGGTGTTGGAGTGTATATTGGGGATGGGAGGAAGAGTGTGTTTGTCGGATGACTCGCATGGAGTGGCAGCTGTAGGGTTGAATTACTTGAGGTTGAGAGAGTATTTGGTGGATGCTGGGGTGGAGAGGATATGGTATCTGGAGAGGGATGATGGAGAGGAGAAAGAGGGCGATGGAGATGGTAGGCCAGTGCGGTTCGCGCGCGGTACAGTAGCGAGAGCGATGGGAAAGGAGTGGAAGGATCATCCTTTTTGGACGTCGTTTGCTGCTTCGTTGGAGTCTTCGACATAGATCACACTTTCGCATGCTATAATACCCAATCATCAGCTCGCCAAGAGCACACACATCTACCTTGCTAGCCGACAGTCGTGAAAAGTGTGAAATTGATGTGCAAAACAAAATGACATGTACACAGCAGAGCTGAACAAATTCCCAGTCGTCTCACCGCCTCTACTTGCGTCCACCCGCCTTTCCCTTCCTCGGCTGAGGCAACGTAAACGGCGTCTTGAGCACCATCCTCTTCTCTCCACCCACAACCGACGACGTGCAACCCAACGTCCTGAACAGCTCCCTCAACGTAGCAGGTGGGATATTGCAGTTGCGAGCCAGCTTGTCGTGATCCACCGAAAAGTTGTCCAGATGCAGAGCCAAGGCACACATGTACGCCATTACCTTCGTCTGGTGGAAAGCCGACATGACCGCGCGGTCCGAGTTGGCAGGTGTTTCAGTAAACGTTCCCAGAATCGCCTTGATAATGCGCTTGTTAGCATCTTCGCCGTCGAGCTTAAGACTGCTGATGAGCTTGCCGCGTTGCGCTACGGATTTGGGTCGGCTTTGGATGAACCACAGAAGAGACATGTAGTAGGCGATACGCACTTTGTTCTTCGCATCCTCCTTGTCTTCCGTAGCACCGAGAGCGGGCATCATCATCACGTCGTCATCATCTTTACTGGCAGCTGCAGTGTCGTCTTCATCGTCATCGAAAGTGGTATGCTTCTTCTTGCTACCATCGCTGCTTCCACCAGAGAGGTGAGAACTGCGCTGCAAGTTGTCCACCAAACGCGACCAGATCCAAGCAGGGAACTCTTTCGAGTAAGGAATGAGCTCCTTGAGCGCCTGCTGGTCGTCAACGCTGTCGATCAGCTTCTGTATCGGCAACGAGGTAAAGATTTCTGAGGGGATGAGGTCCGAGATGCGGTATGCTTCGGCGGGGTGCTTAGCGTCCAAGTTGGCAGGAGGCATGGGTCGAGAAGAAGTGGACGAGGCAAGCACTTCGTCGAGCGATGGTAGCGATGCCAAGTTGTCCTGAATGCCTCCAGTGAAATCGTCAAGAATGACTTCCATGTTGGCAATGTCGACCTTCATGCGGTCCTGGTTTCGAGCGTTGGCCTTCTGCTTACGGTTACCGAAAGCGTCGCCGAGCGCTCTGCGTGCCGCTGTCATCTCGCTGTAGTCGGCGAAAGTGCGTGTGCTGGAGATGGACGAGAGCGAGCTGTTGGCCTTGATCGATCTGGTAACTTGGAAAGTAGGCACAGCACGAAGCGTCACCGAGCTGCTCGATGGGTCGTACACTCCAACCATGTAATCTCCCGTGTATCCTCGAGCTTCGGAGCTGCTGCCAAACTCGAAGTTGTTGCCGACATACGCCATCGTATCCGTTTCGCCTGCGAGCAAGAGGCGCTCATCTGTATCGTTGGTCGATGCGCCCGTCTCGTCTGGCAGACCGTCGGCGCGGTACAAGCTGAACTTGGTCGAGGGTGCTGGGTTGTAGTCGGCAAAGGAAGCGAAAGCAGCGCCGGACTGGCTGAGCTGCCTGAAGCCGGTCTTGGACCCGTTCACCTTGAGTGTGGCTTGACCTTCACCAGCCTTAGCCTTGGATGATTTGGATGTCGAGGCTGAGGTATCGGTAGTGGAGGAGGAAGAAGAAGCCTTTTTGGACTTCTTGGGGGACGAAGAGGCGTCCGAAGACTTGGACTTCCTCTTGCCGTCCTTGGCGGGTGAGTCTGTGCCCTTCGACATGTTGGGTACGCCTGTGGGGGACGGATAGGGCGATAGGGAGATGGTATAAGTTGAGCAAAGCAGCAACTCCTCAAGATGAGAGAGCATTCAAAAATTCCACACTTTTTCCTTCTGAGCGAGCTGCAGCCAACAGCCCAAAAAAAAAATAAAAAATCTCGATGTCTCTTCGCAAAATGTGCTTATAGCCGATGACATAAGCGGCTTCATTTCGGCAGTCTGACGTGTGGCGTTCCCGACGGCCTAACACGGCCACCTAATTACCACGTGGCTCTCTGCCGCCGCCTGATGCCTCTTCCGCAAGCCGTAGCCGTAACCGACAATGGTTCCTTCTGGAACTGCGATTTACATTTGGCAGTGGACAGTCAGAAAGACATTCAGAAACGTCTGCAGGAGCAACGAGCTCACCGCCGGGACAGGACACAGAGATGCTACTGTACAGCGTTGCGTTGCGTGCCACTACTACGGATCCTGTTTGTGGCTTCAACTTACCAGCCAGTCCCTTCCCGCAAGCGGTCCGACGCGCCACACAAACAGACGCCTGGTTCCTATTCGACTTAAGTTGTGCCTACAAAATTTCAAAAAAAAACTTCGGTGCTTCGGGGAGCAGACAGCGCGGGGTTCGAAAATAGTGCATCGATCAGACACATCGATGAGACGCAATGGGAAGAGAACAATGGCCAGCAAGATACAGGGAGAAAGATCCCGCTCCGTGGCTCCTGAAACGCAGGTCTTTTCTCTCTTGTGAGACGACTAGCCCTTGAGTTTGAGTTTGCGAAGTGGGTCTGCGTGACTGCCCTCCCGGACTGGGAAAATAGCCCTCTTGAACGATCAGCTACAAGCGTTGGTCCTTTGATGCTTTGATGCTTATCAGGCACATATGGCTGTATGCATGAGACTTTGAAGCAAGGTTCAATGGGGTAGTGACCGGTCAAAAGAGCTCACAAAGTCTCTTTTGACTTCAAATCTGTTGAAGGTGTACGGAGATGTCAAGGCTGGCTCAGTTCGACGCCACTTGCCGAGTGTCATGGCAGGCACTTTGCAAAGCACAATTGATAGCCGTCGGCGAGGGATACAGCACCGTTTGTAATTGCTCTTGATTCGAAGTGCTCTAGTGCATGCCGTTTCGAGTCGAGAGCTGTCGTCAAGAGCCGCTTCCGACGCAAGCTGCAAGCATTGCAGTCCTTCAATACAAAAGTTCAGCGTTTGACAGCTTCAGAGTCGATCAAAAGGGCTAGACGCTGCAGCAAAGCAAGGCCGAGTTGCTACTTTGATTCGCAATCGTAGTCGGAAAAAGGTGCCTGCATGAAACAAGTGTCACCGAGGGCAGATCTCTAGTGAACCCTGACCTCGCTTCCCGCTGTTGCATGGGAGCAGGATCTGCATTACTTTTTTTTTGGCAGTCCCGTGTCGCTGATACCGGACACTGGTAAGGCGCTGGTGATGCACCGGTAGTGCGACCTGCTGCAAGCCCTGTTGCACCTCTCTCGTTCTTTGAGTTCCTTTCTCAAGTGGCCACGACTGACAAGGCCTGCGTTTGATCCTTTCCACCATTGTCCTTTTTTACAGAAGTGTTGAACTCCGCCGAGCTTCAGTCCGGCTTGTCAAGGATTAGCACGATAACGCTGTCCTGGAGTGAGAGGTGTCCAGCGGTCCAGCCCCCCCACAGAGCCTGATGCAGAGCCTGCCGGGGAGACCGACTGTCTGTGCTGCCACGCATACAGCGATGGCCTAGCGTGGCACTTTTGAGTTGACTTTGCTCCTCGTTTTTGAGATCATCTTTCTTTCCAACCATCAACACAAACGACACTTCCTTCCTACGACTCACTTCAAGATGCCCGCCGAATATCAGCGTCTAGATATCGAAGAGACGGCTTCCGACTCACTTCTCGAGGAAGAGTTTGCACTCAAACCTCGTCCCGTCAGATCCAGAGTGCCACGCCGGGTGGCGATAGCAGTGATCGCCTTCTTCTCTGCAGCGACACTCTTCTCCTTGGCGCATATCTTCACAAAACCTCCTGTCAAGCGCTACGATCTTGTACCATCCGCCTACGATACCTGGATCTGGGACACAGAATCACTCGACAATGTCTGCGCAGATGGAAGTCGTGTCGGCTTCGGCTACAACATGCATGCCAACGCTACCGAGCTGATGGTCTACTTTGCCGGAGGAGGTGGCTGCTGGAACACCGAACGATGCTTCAAGCATCCCACCGCCGTCAACTTGAACGGATACAACACCACCCAATTCGTCAACCGTACACGTTTGGCTCTGGAACGTCAGCTTCCCATGCACTCACGCAATCCGAAACGACCCAACCCATGGTTCGACGCACACTACATGTTTGTCCCTTATTGCACCGCTGATTTCCACAGCGGAAACAACGTCGTCACATACGAAGGTGCACCAGCTCCAATTCACCACAAAGGCCATCAGAACTTCCTCAACATCCTCAAATTCGCCTCTAACGCCATGCCGAATCTCCAAGATGTCTGGCTCAGCGGCTCTAGCGCAGGTTGCTACGGTGCTACACTGAACTACGTCGCTGCACGAAAAGCTTGGCCCAAAGCACGAGTTCATCTCATTGGAGATTCGTGCGTCGCTACACCGGGCTTGCTCGACAAACCCACATGGAAGTTGACCCAACCAGGAGGTCGCGATTGCCCGCAATGCCGACCTGGAGATTTCAACAGCTTCGTCCCCGGTCTATCCCTCGCCAACCCACACAGCAGATTCGGAGCGCTATCGTTCGCTCAGGACTCGGTGTTGCCGAACTTTATGGCTTCCAAAATCTCCAAACCCGACTTTGGGAAATATATCAGAGAGTACTACAACAACATCACGCAGACTCCTACGAATATGGCCAAGACTTTCACGTTGAAGGGCGTAGATCATGTCGTGTTGTTCGGAGAACATCCGACTTCAGAGACGAATGTTACGCTTCAAAGCTGGTTTGAATCCATGCATGATTTGGAGGCTGATTTCCGGTCTGTTTAGAGTAGGGCTGGAACAGTGTTGTGGATTGTAGAAATGCAAAGGTATACCATATAATCAGTCTGGAAAGCGCGGAGATGTGCAATCTGTCTGTGACAAGGGGAGGGCGCTCTGCATTCGAAGTATCTGCATCGTCGACCGAGCGAACATGCTATGTTCCGACCGAACATGGTGCCCCACACGAATCTGAGATGCGAACGGTTCCTAAACATGACTGTCAATCAGACTGAAGCTGCTGCTTATACCGCCAAAGCTGCAGTATAACCGTGACGGAACGTGACGGAACGTGGAAGAGCTTGCTTGTGATTGAGGAGTCGCATTGCTGTCCTTCGGCTATGCACAATCACATCTGTATCCGCTTCCCGCATATAAATAAGGGCTCTGCTGCGTTCCCTTGCGATGCTCTTCGGTTTGGCCTTCCTTTCAGATGGATGCCTGAGTCTCTGAGGCTCGTCCGCAGGTCCTGACGTGTGTGTCAGACATGATTTGAGAGATCTCCTGACTCGATACCCTTTGACTTACAAAGCGAACGCTCGACGGTACAGCAAAAAAAACTGGCTTGAAGTGCAATCATGTCACTGATGGCGACTAAGGCTTCCAGATCGGGTCCCGATCGGGACGGATCGCACGCCGAATTTATCCGCGCGTGCGATCGCCGATTTCGCCATTCGACACTATCAAGATTCGCAAATTATTTAGCGACATCACCAACCGGCAACATGTGTATCACGAGCCTGACCGTCCCGCGGCTCCCCACACATAAACCCTACTTCCAAGCGATCACAACAGCCGCGATCGTCTCCTTCGAAAAGGGCTCGAACGTTTGAGGCTGTGCTGCTGCTGTTGAAAGTTTGTACCGATAAAAAGCAAGTTTTTTGGGTCTTGGCCGTGCCTTGCTGAGCTTGAAAGTACGGCGTCGAGATGCAGTTTTTTTTTTCGGAGTTGGGACCAAAAAAAATAAAACTTTTCAAGCCGAACGCAGAAGTCAGTTCAGGAACACACAGGATGGAGATCTCCTTGCATTGCGTAGAACAGCGCCTTTCTGCAGCCGAAGAGTGACCGAGGTTCAGTTGGCGAGATGCGAGATAGATTGTGGCACATGTAAAGAGGTCGGATCTTGGCCGCCTGTTGCTGTAAAGATTTGACAGCTTGAAAAAGGCGCTTTTAGCCACGTTGACCGACTCTAGGTAATTACAGAAGATGCAGTCGTAGATCGATTCATTCTGAATGCATATGAATGTCGAATAGCGAGATACTGTTGCGCTCTACGACAGCCGCCGATGGACAGGTAATGCGACGTCTATTGCTATCTACGCTACAGCTACCGAAGATGACAGCTTTTGCTGACAGTGCATATCAATGCAAACATCGAGTCTCACAGTTTGAAACTGACAGGTCTCACAGAGTTGTCAAATTTTGTGCACCTCAACGCAGTAGGCCGACTGATGTCTCATATCCGGATCTCCCCCAAGCGCACACGGTCTTTCTGCCTCCTACTACGCTTTGTTCGCTATGGCCGTTGCTACAGAACTCAGATCAGGACTCCGGACCCGGCAATTGGAAGAAAGCGCCACAGCTGGCGTAAGTTTCGACACTCTGGCGGACTCGGATGGAGTTACAAAGCTTTTTGCTTTCGGACCTATAGAAAGTTCGAAGTCTGCTGCAGTAAGCGCTCTTGGTGGACCGAGGGTGGCAGCGCCTGTTGATCAGAGAGCGAACAGCTTTAGATTCAATCCTCTGACGAGCGAAGAGGTCTCATGACGATCGAAACACATGTCCGCGCTAAAAATCCGTCTCGTCACTATCCGAGCCTCGAATCTGGAAAAGTTCTCGACTCTCGCAACGCTAGGCGAAGGGTCCAAATGCAGGGTTGATTGCTAACACAATAGCCTGTTTGCTAGCACAGCCTCTCTTCCACATCGATGGGTCTGACGAAAGAATCGAAACCATTGCCCAACAGGGTTTAGCACAAACGTTTTTCGGGACAAGAATTCATGCCGCCACCCTCAGCCGCCATTGTCAAACTTTCTTAGCGCTTTTCGCAAAAACTTGCACCTGAAAGACTCAGTCGAAGCGAGGGCGTAACGTAACTTTCTGTGTGAGGCGGGGCTTGTGATTTTTTGTTTTTTCAGTTTTACAGTGTTTTCTCCGGGCTTTCGCAAAAAGTGTCGTTCCGAACCTAATGGCCGCGCTAAGATTGAGTGACATGGAGTCCGGCTGTCGTGTGTCATGAAAGCAAGATTCTAGATTGTCCCGTGGCATCTTGCCTTAAGCGAAGACGAAGCTAGAATGATGGTCATTAAACAGCTGACAGTAAGTTGGTCTACGGCGGATGATCCAAAAAAAGAAAGAGGGTGGACAGCTGCTTCCTGGTAGCCGAGCAGGTTAGCGCCCAATCATTAGAGCCAAGGTCTGGAAAAATCGAAAGATCGAACGGCAAGACCGCTTACGAGCTCTTCGTTAGGCGGATCGGTGAAGATCATACTCAACCAAAAGCAGATCGGCTAGCCTGTTGGACACTCGGCGACGTTTGAGTTGCGCTTTTACGATTTGAAGGCTTTTGATAGCCAAAGGAATCCGCCCGCGGAAGCAGGGCACGTCGTGATACTGCAAGTTGACCTGCAGGTAATGCCAACCCTTGCTTCCTCGAGTGAGTTCCTGCAGATTCGGCATGGTCAACTGTTGCTTCCGCTGCTTGCTCTACTACAGGATGAAGGACCGTCCTTCGTGTTCGTTCAATTTGGCAAGACTAGAAAACAAGCCTAGCTGCAAAAGCCTTGTGGAAACGCGGAGCCGAGAAAAAGAGGCAGAAATCTGGGCAAAAGGGTCAAAGGATCGCGGTGGAAGGGCAGTGACAATTTCGGTTGATGCACGTCTGAGACCGCATACCTGAACATGTCTCACATTGCCGGCCTAAGTTAGCTTACCAGCAGAAGCGCAGACGTGATCGAAGGCTGAACCTTGAGCCGCCCGGAAGCTTCGCAATCTGTTTGCCGGTCGTGTAACTGTACGATCACATCATGCTCAACGTGCAAGAGAGATCGAGCCTTTCTGTCCATGTTCAGATTCATTGTGGAACGAGAGAAGCGATAATTTGAAGCTTGGACTATTGTAGCACCACCTCCTCTGCACTCGTGACGAGGCAAGCCACCAAGAGGCGGAAAAAATAAGTGGTTCGATCTGCTCTATCTACGCCTTGCTTCTGTTGGTTTCATGCCATGCCAAGCCACATCGACCGCAAGGCACGTAAGCATGCGAGATAGGCGCTCCCTTTCGACGGTGTCTGTTCGACCGAGCCGGCTGCACTTGCTGTGTCTCCGGTCTTTCAGTTGAGGCTTTTTCAACCATCAGCGTTTCGTAGAAGTCGTCAGCTGGCAACAAACCCCATGACTCGATGCAATACGGTCTTAGCCTCTTGCTCTTCAGACGGCGATTGGGATGTGCCACTCCCCTTGCCTTGGCCGCTCGTTACGTACTCTACTCGTTTGAGTTATGGAGGCTTTGTGTTTTGTGTGAAGTTGCAACGAAGGGACCGAGAAAGATAGAGAGATGCAAGCGCGCGTATCTGAGACAGAGTCAAGACTAAAAACTTCAATCTCTGGGCTAACTATTGTAAATTTACTATCGTGAGGTCCGCTGCGACCTACGAGGTGGCCTCTCTTTTTCCTCCCCTTGCTGTGGACTTGTCTCGCCTGTATTCCTTTGACCGTCGTGATGTCTTGGATCCCTTGCCTTTGGCCTTGCGAGCTCTTACTCTGGTTTCCCCTTGTCGGCTCTCATCTACGCCAAACGCTCTTTAGCCCCCTTGTTGACCCCCGGACCCCAGAACCTAACTTAGCCGCCTTGAAAAAGTCTCAGTTTCCAACATTGGGATTACTGGTACAAGTTTTAGGGAGAGACGAAATCAGCCGGCGCTCAGAAGATTCATGCCGCTCTCTCTCTTGTGTTGTGCGGAAGTAGTCGGACCAAAGATGTCTGTGTGTGTGCTCCACCCACTTGCCCCGCCGCTTCATTCTTTTGCCCTCAATGCGACTGGCTGCAAGGGCTTTCGTTTGCGTCCACCGCAAGCCTATCTCGCGACACACCTCTCCCTCCCTCTCTCCTCTTTCTCCAACCTCGACAAATCGACCCGCCTGCAAGAGTGTCTCACACACATCCAAGCGAGCGCTGACTTGCCTCTTGGCTTCCACAGTGTAAGCGCCTCTCGGTCAATTCTCTCCTCTCTCTCTGCTCTAGCGATGCTACACTCGAGAGCGGGGATCAGATGCAAAAGATCGCCCAAAAGGATCAGCAAATTTGTTTTTTGATTTGACTTTCCGCACCGCTTTCATCTCTCATGTCAGTCAAAAAGTTCTCGATGTGCGAGCCGGCAGTCGATCGCCTCTTCCGAATGTTCACCCTTTTTTTTTCTTTTTGAACACCCGATGCGGTCGAACGAAAATGGATTTTTTGCAGAAAAGAAAAAGAAGCGCAGCTGCACAGAAGGGCGGAGCGAGCGAAAACCCACTTTGGTACCTGAGTGACAGTGCAGCGATGTTCAATTTTGCTCGGCAGAATCGCACTCAACCCTGCATTTCATCGTCATTTTTTGGTTGGAAATTTTGCAGCTGCACGTCAGCGTTGAAAAAGATTGAGAAAAATGAAGCTAAGCGACCGATCTTTTCCGCATTTTGACGATTTTTTTCGGTTGGAATTTTTAATTTCTTTTTTTCTCCTGCCCCGATGCAGATCCTTTACGTGGCTCCGCTGTGTCGCTGACCAAGAGACAATTGTCACACCATTCTGTCCGCCGCGGCTTGTGGAAGAAGAAAATGTTTATTTTTAATTATTTTATTGTTTGACTGCGCAAACTGCATCGAGTAACATAACCGCGCTGATCAAAGGCTGATCATGAGGTTGGTCAGTCAAAAACGCATAGGATGATACCTCTTTTCGGTACAGTACCAAAGACAGAAATTCGCCTGCGCATGCGGCTCTAACGGAAGCGTCAGATTCTGCCTTTCTCCAGAGTCTCTCTCTCTTGGCTTATTCCATTCCGAATGCTTTCTGGCATGCCCTCTTTTTTTCCTGCTGCTGCTGCTCAGCATGTCAGTCTCTCTCTCTCTCTCTCTCATCGGCTGTAGCTTCCGTGATCTTGCCCAAAGACTGGCTGCTGCTTCTAGCTTCTGGCTTCTAACTTAGTGATGCAGGTCGATGCTGCGCCTCGTTTTGTGGGTGGAGGCTAGATCCTGTACGTGATTCTCTTTCTGTAATGGACCGGCCTCTCTCTCTGTCTCTATCCTCAGTCAAACTTTTCTTGCTTGCTACTCCATCGTGGCATCCACCTTCCATGTCCGGATGTGGCTGCTTGCCTCTCTCTGTACCATCGCCCTTGCTGCATCCCCTTCAAGCCGCTTTCCACCGCCGCCAACGCCGCTGCAGCTAGCTGCCTCGAGAGGCTTTGGATGAGCGAGTCTTTCTTCACCTCGTCCTGATCCGGATTCCTCTTTTTGGTTCTGTCGCAGCTGCAAGCGCCCTGCAGACTGCATTTGCCTTTTATCCTCTCTCTCTCCCTGCTCCGCTCCTCTGGGCCTTTGGATCATCACCGCTGACCCCCTTCCGTCGTGGGTGGCCGACAGCTTACTTCCTCTCCATCCCAACAACCTTTGCAACATTCCCAATCCGTCGATCCTAGTTCCCCACCACCATACCGCCATTTTACGTGCCTGTCTCCTGCGGCGCGCGGAGTCTACATTTCTTTTGGATCGGCGTAAGTTACCTCTTCCGGGACCGCTCCCCAACCTGTGGTCTCTTACAGCAAAGCATTGCATCTGCGCTCGCCGCTTTCGGTTTCACCTTATTCTACCGATCCGAGAGGGGACCTCTGGCATGCTGACACAGGCGCTTCCCTCTTCACTCCGCAACACTTGTCCCTCGTTTCGGGGCGTCTCTCACAGCGACACGTAACGCCTGTCTCGCGCTCTTTCGAAGCAACGCTTCTGTCTCTCCTTCGCCTCGAGCTGTTTCTGATCCACCCTCTCCTTTGCTAGCTTGACGTCTCACGGTGTCTTATCTATCCGTGTCTCTCCTGCGGTTTCGGTTTCTTTCTTTCCCCCCTTCCATCTTCTTCACCTTTGCTGCTTGTCTTAGAACTACTACCATCATACTTGTCTCAGCTTGACAGCCTTCCGCTCTTTACAAACACTACGCTCTCTATCGCTCTCGGCTCAACACACTTGCGAGACTTTTTTGCTCACTAGCACCAACGCCAACTAGCAGCCGGCTTTTTACTCAATTTCGACATATCAACCTCGACAAGCTAAAGATCATGTCTGGAGCTGCTTCCACCAACCCTGCGCTGAGCTTTGGGTCTGCTGGCCCATCCTCGTTGCCAGGTTCTAGCTTTCAATCGCCCGACCCATCTTCGAGCTCGGCTGGGTATAACGCCAATGTCGGCGGTTTCCCGGCTAGCTTTGGACGTGTCAAACCGGATACTTCGACGTACGGCTACGACGAACAGGCACCTCGATCGCAGCAGCACGGCAACTATACCCATCACGACCTCGCCGGTGCCGGTACCTTGACTCAATCGCAGGCTCTTGGTGGATTCAACCCGTCCACTTCGCAACACTATGCTCCTCAACACTTTTCGGGCCACACTAGACATCAGTCGCTCAACTCGGGTGTGAGCCAGCTCGGCTTGGGAGGTGGTGCGAGCGGCGCTTATTCGTTTGGCGACGTCAATGCGAATCAGTACAACAACTACAACTTGGTCACTGCTCAGAGGTCGCCTTCGGGGCGATCGTCGGGGTTGGCTCTTGAAACGTCGCCGACGCGAAGCCGATTCCCTTCGACTGGGTATAATGATCCTCGAACGGCGATCAACCGTCCTCCTTCGCGTCCGGTGGGGTTGGGGGTGTCGGTGACTCCTGGTCCGAGCAGTGATGAGTCGATCAAGCTCGAAGGTGGTTCGCCCAGGTCGCTCAAGCGCTCAGCTGATCCTATGGAGGACCTTCGTACGTCGTCTGAGCACTCGCAGCTGAGGAGGCCTGCGTCGTTCCCTGTACTGGGAACGGGTGCGGGCAACGTGTACGGTCGACCTGTGGGTCAGGATGCTCGTAACGCGCAGAGTGTGGGTCGACGAGCTGGAAGGGGTGGGATGGGTGTTCCTGGTCAAGTGACGCCGGGTAGATCGAATGTGATGCTTCCTGGATTGGGGGCTGGGTTCTACGAGGGTGATACTCGTCGTGAATCGCTTGGTTCGAATCCTCAGTTGCAGTCGCCTTTGACGTACCATGGTGGGTCAGGTTCGAGTGATGAGCTGGGATTGGGTGGTAGTGGCATTCCTCAGCTGATGCGTGCTACGCAGATTCCGGGGTCTATCACACCAGCTCCTGTGATGGCGCCCGCCAGTGATCCTATGTACAGCCCTCCCGGTGGTAGCGGTGGAGGTGCGCCGCGAGCCAAGTTGGAGCTGCACGGCAACTTGAACGATATGGCTGTTGGTTGGTCGCACGACGAGTGGCGCAGTGGACGTCGACTTGTGCAGTTCTGGAGGCGTCAAGAGGGGACTACGATTCATGCTACTTTCCGGCCCATCTTGCCGTCGCAGTATGTGCCCAACAGCATCGTGATCAGCTGCATCTTCCGCGAGGACAAGAACGAGTGCTTTGTTACTTCGGTTGACACCATCTACCTGCTCGAGGCGTTGGTTGCGAGTAGGTTCACCGTGGAGGAGAAGAACCGTATTCGACGAAACCTGGAAGGATTCCGACCTATCACGGTGAGCAAGAACAAGCGCGAATGCGAGCGTTTCTTCAAGCTCATCATGAGCTTCCCTAACCCAAAGCCGAGGAACATCGAAAAGGATGTGAAGGTGTTCCCCTGGAAAGTGCTGGCGTCTGCGCTGTGCAAGATTATTGGAAAGTACAGTGCTAGTTATGAAGGTGGGCCGGCGGTGCTTGGTGATCTGGGGTCGGAGTTTGGGGCTGGGTTGGGAGCGGTGGATTTGTCGGGTGGACATTATAGGGATGCGTCTGCTGGTGGGTATGGTGCTTCGCCAAGCGTCAAAGATGCGAGGTTGCCGGAGAGCTTTGATTACGATAGAGGTGTGTACGGTGTGCAAGGGTATGGAGGGAATGCATGGATGGGCGGGCAGCAGGGGATGGCGTTCAGTGCGCCCGGTGCTAGTGGGTATGCGGGGGCTGGGGTTGGTCATGCGCATAGTGGGAGCTATGACGGGTTTGCAAGTGGGTTGCAAGCGCAGAGTTCGGAGGGGAACTTGTATCAGCAGAGTCAGCAGCAGGAGGGTGGTTACTCGACAGCGGCAGGGCAGCCTGCCACAAGTCAAGGCCAGCAAAGTATGAGTACGCTTGCTGCTGCGGCGGGAGAGTATTACCCGTCTGAGAGGAGGTGAGGGTAGAAGCCGGCATACACGGAGGCTTGGGTTTTTGCTGTATTTGTTTTGTTATCATGGTCATTGCTTAATCTTATAGAGTATCTAGAGAGCGATGGTGATGTGAGTGGTGTGCGAGTGGTATGAGTGTGTGAGCGAAAGTTGAATGGCAGCTCGGCTGATACTTGAAGCTGCAGTGTTGATCTCGCGTGACAGGGAGAGGGACCAAGCGAGTTGTGTGGGTTGCAGCGGCTATGCACTTTGCCCCGGGCGTTTTGCGCACGGACAGGGATGGGGTCTGAGCGTACAGCTACCATCCGGATCACTATCCCAGCCACCATTCGATCATCTTCGTCGCCCACTTTTATGGATCACCTCGGTCGCTCGCCACACTTCGTTCATCTCCGTCGCTCACTCCCATCGCTCATTTTCATTCATTTCTTCACCATTCGAAAGACCAATTTCACTGTACCATTCGAGCCATTCTACCAACGTTCGAGCTACCAGTCGATCGATTTGGCATTGTTCGAACCAATGCCATACGACACCACCTTTCGGTTACTTCTATCGCTCGCCTCCACCGCACCTGACCATGTCGCAATTCATCAACCCCTTCGAAGCAGCCGAATTCACCTCCGGCAGTGTCGACATCAGTCCTCCCGCCAACGACCCCGACGTACGCGTATCGATCTTCTACCGCCACTTCGTATCGCCTTCATCCTCCGCCAGACCCATTCTGTTGCTACACGGCCATCCGCAAACACACGTGATCTGGTCGGACGTCGCACCCTCGCTCGCTGCGAATGGCTGGCACGTTGTCGTACCAGACAATCGCGGCAACGGTCAGAGTTCGGCCCCTGAAGCAAAGTCCGATGGTGAACGATACTCTCGCTACTCCAAACGCGAAATGGCGCGAGACATGGTGGAGCTCATGTCACATCTAGGTTACGAACACTTTTACATCCTCGCTCACGATAGAGGCGCAAGAATTGCTCATCGTCTAGCGCTCGATTGGGAAGGCAAAGTAGAAAAAATGATACTGCTAGACATCGCCCCAACGCTAGACATGTACGACAAAACGGATGCCAAATTTGCAAGTGCTTACTGGCACTGGTTCTTCCTGCTACAGCCGAGCGCTGAAGGGTTCATTGTCGCGAACCCGAAAGTGTACCTTGAAGCGTTGATTACGAGGTTTCCCCGCTCCATTCCCGCTTCTTCTACCGCCAATCCGACAGCAAAGGACGAATGGAGAATGGAACAGTACCTTTCAAACATCTCCAACCCAGCTTCTCTCGTAGCAATGTGCGAAGACTACAGAGCATCGGCGCCCTTCGGAGCGACTGATTTGCACCTTGACCATCTAGATCGAGAAGCAGGGAGAAAAGTCAAATGCCCAACGAGGGTGCTCTGGGGTGAAAAGGGAGTGATTCAGCTGATGTACGGTGGTGGGTTGGAGTTGTGGAAGAAGTGCTGTGAGGAGGTGGACGGTAGAAAGCTTGATTGTGGTCATTATGTGCCTGAAGAGGCGCCCGGGGAGGTGTTGGACGAGGTCAAGGCCTTCTTTAACTAGTCATACGTCAGACGTTTGCGATTCTATCGATGCGGAAAAGACTTTATTGACGCTTGAGCTGCCTGAGCAATCAGGTGTGCGTTTCGCGAGAAGAGTGTTCCAATGACACTGCCTATGTACATGCTGTCCTGCTCTTGGCTACAAGGACCGAAGCTCTATGTGAGTTGCACGGCTCTGGTCGTGCGTGAACGTGCGGAAGCTGTGATCAAGCTCGAGCGTCGGAAGTCGGCAGTGATTGCTGTTTCGTGCGAAGGACGGCGCGGTGCCTCGCAAACTTGAGGAGCATCGTAGGCTCCCTGCGCTCACTGTACAGCTGCCTGAGCGGCATCTGGTGTCTAAGAGAACAAGGTGCGATGCCCTGTCCGTGTGCGCAAATCTCTGAGCCAGGCTGGTGTCGCTCTCGGCCCCTGCTTGCGTCTTGCCAGATAGTCGGTACGCTAAGATCACTGCGGAGAAAATGCAGCATACCGCTATGACCTATATCATTCTACTATATCCCCTCCTCCCTCCTCCCCTCAATAATACTCGGGCTGACGCATGACCACAGTATCATCACCCTCACCAGACTCCGACGGCGTACCGTTTCCGTTATAGTAATATCCTCCCCCATTGGCAGGGTCTCCACCGTACATACCCATCTGCATATCCATACTGTAAGCATCAGCACCTGCAGCTGCCATCGCTTCGGCCTCCGCCATCTCTGCCTGCTCCTGAACCGTCGCCCAAACGGAAGCCTTGTAGAGGGTCAGCACGAGACCCATTTTGCGTTCGAGTACGCGCAATTGAGTGAGCAGGTCGGCGTGCGCCGTCGATGAAGAGAGGATTGTCGATAGTGCCGCAACCTGTTGCGAGTACGGGAAACCATCAGTACGAGAAAAAAGTAGAGCAGGAAAGGCATAGATACTCACGCGTCGAATGGTGTCAGCTAGACGAGCGTATTCGCCAAGGAGCTCCTGTTCGTGTTCGGAAAGTGCACGGTGTCCAGCGTAGGGGTTGATGTAGGGTTTAGCTGCTGTGGGCAGTGCAGCGACTTGGTCGAGAACTTCTTGAATCGATGCCATTGTTGTCGATGTTTGGATTGTGGTTGAAAGTGATAATCGTGATTGTGATGGTGGTGATCATGATGGTGACGGCTCAGCATTCGAAACCAACACTTTTTTGGTTGAGAGAGAGAACAACAAACACTGTCCAAGTGCCTGAAATGAAACGCGTCTTTTGGCTGTTTGGCTGCTGAGCGCGTCGCAAGAGAAAATGCAGCGAAAAAATGCGTGTTTTTTGGCTGCGAATCTAAATTTAATTTCATCTGATTTCCGCGGCAAGCGAAATCTGTCACAGTGGAGGAAAACGCAAAGCCAACAAGAGCAGCAGCAGCAACAGCAATTCACAGTCTTGTCTCTCAACCACAACCATCTCCTCGCCCTCGATACTATCACTGCAGAGACACTGAATGGCTCAGACGCAGCCTCACTCGCACACACCGACATGACCCACCATGGCTTCCGATGTCTTCTTCAACCGTGTTCCTTACACACAGCGTCGTATACCACCACAGCAACACCACCAACCTCATGATCCACTTTCTACTGGCAATCCAACTACACATCTACAACGATCTGTAGGGACAACTCGCTCAGGAGGCGCACTTACTTTCCCACCGCTCTACCTCGATCCTGTCGATCCACACAACCCCAACGACCCAGCTTCCAACCAGCCCGGTGCCAACCCTTCCGCCCAACAAACCGGCAGCTTTGTACTCGGGTCCACCTTCTACCACCATCCCGAACTCAATGCACTTGTATCCAACCACCTCATCGACGCTTCTGCCAACGCGCTGGATGGAGCTTCTGGGACAGGTCATGCTTTCCTCTCCTCCATCTTTGCATCTCGAGATGGCGGTGCGCATGATGACGACTCGGATGCAGACGAAGCCGCAGCCAACGGGGCAGATACAGCTGTTGCTGTACCTCGGCCCAAGATCACATCCGAATTTGTCTCGCTGAACGAGGATCTGGTGCCAGCATCATTGGACATGCATGGAGACATGTTGCCTGCCGACCAGCATCCTTCGTATCCCTTCGGGAATCTTTTTGGCCCATTGGGTGGCATGATTGCTGCTGATAGTGCGATTGTTGGTGGGGTACACAGCAACGCTGCTGGTAACAGTGCCTCATTAGGAGCTGGGCTGGGAGATGCAGCAGCAACACTCGAGCTGGACTTTGGTGGTGGGCTGGATGGCTTTATCAACCTCGGCCATTCGAGTCACGGCCGCAGAAGTGCGGTCAGCAATGCTTGGAACAATTCCATCAACAAAGCGTCTCGCTCTAAACTCGTGGGCTCAGCAGGTGCAAACCCAGAATGGAAGCTGGATGCCAACCAGCACTCCTCTACCACAACACCAGCCGCAGCAGCAACAACATCGAGAAAGGATGACGAAGCCGGACCATCACACCTCGAAACAATACGAGCAGCAAAGAAGCTCGATCTCTCTCCCAACTTGCTCTTCCGCACGAATACGTCTACTGTACTTGCACCCCCGACATGGCCATTTCGACGTCATGGTCCCGGCAGCACATCGTACGCAGCACTCCTTCGACCCAGCTCAAACATTTTCGGGACAAGCCCAGCGAGCCAAGCTGTAGCTGCGACGTTGGGTGGCTTACCCGCGTCGTCCAAGATCTTGAAAGAAGTTTGGTCGGATTTGGCGCTTGAAGAGCTGGTCCCCATCCATATTGGGGAGACGTCGGCTGTTCGACATATGAATACTGAAGAGCAAGGGGAAGCAGACGAGGCGACTGATACTAGCGAGAAGCGAGGGAAGAAACGAGCACGAACGGATCCCGAATCGGACATCGTGTTTGCCAAGCGCCTTGCTACGCTTGAACCGGAACCGTTGGATCTCTTAGGACCTATTTCACGAGAGATCCGAGGTCAAGCAAACCAACCCTGGGGCACCTCAACCTCCCGCACCGACCGTCCACCACGGCGTCGTCACCGATCCACCTACTCCGATCAATCCGCCGACGAAGCAGTCGAAGCCGAGAACGATGATGCTGAAGCGGGCTATGCTCAGCGTGATCGTCTACGCTACTCTTTCGCCCTGCCACCGGCAAACTTCAGCTGGGTAGAGTCGGCAGATGAAGAAGAAGACGAACAACCGGAAGAGCACGTTGAACCGGATGGCATTGGGTGGTCGACTGCGAAGAGGATCTTTGTGAATGAGGAAAGGGATCGGTTGTTGGCGGGGGTAGCGTCGAGAGGTTCAGGAGAGGTGGAGGCCTATAAGGTTAGGGGAGTGAGAGGTAATGCAGGGGTGATGCCGAGGGCGGGGTGGAGTTGGGGCGATGGGCCGAGGGAGGTGGAGGAGGGGAGGGATGAGAGTTTTGTGACGGAGATGTCGGGGTCGGGGTCGAGGCAGGCGTTGAACGAGGAGGGGCAGGTGTGGGAGCAGGAGGAGGCGCAAGGGGAGGTGGTGGATGAGGACGAGGAGTTGCAAAGAGCATTGTTGATGCAGTATCAGCAAGAGATGGATGCAGCGGAGGATGACGTGGTAGATGATGGGGAGCCAGAGGAAGAAGAAGCCGAAGTGGAATATGATCTAGACGCTCACTACTCAGACCGCGATGACGACGTGGAGTCGTTCGAAGACGACACAGCATAGCAAAGACGCAGCAATCACAAACATCATTCAAAACGTTTCAAAACTTGCCCCCTCGAACGGTTCATCATTCTCGATGAATTCTATTGCATCTTCTGCCATCATGCAGCACCAACTACCGCTCAGTTGCCACCCCTATACGCATGGTAAGGACTCGCCTGGTTCACTGGGAAAACCAGCGTCTCGGCCACATTCACATGAGCCGGCCTATTCGCAGCCCAGACAATCTCCTCGGCCACATCTTCGCCCGTCAACGGCTGCAGACCCTGATACACTTTATCCGCTGCACCCTTATCGCCCCTGAACCTGGTCACGCTGAAACTCGTCTCGACCATTCCCGGTTGGATTTCCGTCACCCTGATCGGCGTATCCACCAACTCCTTCAGCAGCGCCGAGGTGAAAGCGTTGACCGCAAACTTAGTCGCACAGTAGATTGAGCCACCAGGATATCCTTCGCGACCAGCAATAGAACCCAAGTTGATCACATGGCCAGAATTACGCTTCTTAAACTCGCGGACAAAGATCTGGGTCAAATGGATCAGACCTTTGACATTGGTATCGATCATGACGTCGATTTCGTCCGCGGAAATATCCCCAACTTTATCTGTACCCAAGACAAGTCCGGCATTGTTGACCAGGATATCCACCTGTTTAGCCCACTCCGGCAAGCTAGCGATGAGTCCATCGAGTTGGGTGCGGTCTCGCATGTCGAGGGTGATAGCGGCAAAGTTGCCGCCTGCCCCCGTCTGTCCCTGTTGGTTGGCGAGAGAGCATTCGGTTGCAGCAGCGGCGAGTTCGTCAGCTCGTCGAGCGGTGAGGATTACATTACAGCCTGCTCGAGCGAAGAGGATGGCAGTAGCTTTGCCAATCCCACCGGAAGCGCCGGTGACGAGCACGGTCTTGTTGTGCAGTCGTTGGGCTGGGAAGATCGTTGTCATGCTGGGGAAGATTTGACCGCGGTCAGTGTTGAAAAGTGTGGAAGAAGATGAAATAGTTCGATGAGAGGGAATGCGAATCGGTGTCAAGCGTTGAGAAACAAGACAGCGACGTGTTGATGGTAGAGAGGTTCGGAATGCAGTACGCAGAGTGAACGACATGCAAATGAAGCTAAGATGTGAGGAGGAGTTGGATGAAGATGGTGTGGATGGCAAGGCCGTTTATGACGAGCGGATTTGGAAAGCCGTAAGACGGCAATTCAGACCTCGTAATCCCTCTTCCTCGAGGGTCTGTGCGTCAAATCAGAGGCATCGGTTACAAACGGAAGCAGATCTTTCATTTGTGTCCCCGATCAATGGATTCTCGGATATCGGCTGATTTGGCTGCCGAGCTGGACCCTGTTCTCTAATTCCGCGGCAAAGACAACGTCAAGCTAGTGACAGTGCGGTTGGCCCCTTGCGTTTGGCCATTGCAACTCGCATCTCGCAACATGGTCCAACGCTCAGCGCTAACTGACGTTGGCTCCTGTCCAGACTATGCTCCTTGAACAAACCCCTTTCGGAAGACCAGTGCCGCATTGTCCGATGGTCTGCGTTTCTTGTCCTCCTGCGGACGATCACTGCACACCAAAGCATGGGCCTGTTCGATTGACAGATTTTGTGCACGCTTTTCCCACGCCCGGTACGCTAGCTAGTATTGAGATCACCGACGTTCATCAAGTGAATTGAGCGCCCAAGTGCATACTCAAGCACAGGCTGAATCAAGTCCGACAAACAAGAAGGTTGCTCGCTAGGCCAACGCATCGAGCGTTGGTATGAAAGGGCCCTAGACTCACTGTTGCAATCCGCCTGGGTATCGGCCTACGCAATTCTTGATGTTACTTCCGAGTCCCTTTCAGTGTCATCGAGTCGACCTGATTCTCTGTGGTTGGGCTTCAGGAACCGATTGACTATGTACAGCGCAAGCATATGATCGACACCACTGTACCGGTGGACCCGTGCAGATGCCCTTGCATTGTGTTCGGTTCTTTCGTTTGAGCTTGTCGATCCCTGCATCTCGCGTACCGGCGTACGCCAATGCTCATCATGCTTCCCTGTGCGTGTTCACATGGATCTGTCGGCTGCAGCGTACCGCTCTGCGGTGTACCGCAATTTGGATCCGCATGGATGTTACTGTAGCCGAGAGCCCCGTGCACCTTGAAGCGCGTGAAGAAGCTCAACCTTGTTCCTTGTCGTCCTTTCCTTGCATTTGTCGAAGATGTCTCGTTCCATTCGGCTGGCACTCTCTCTTCGTCTCTGCGGCACCAAAAGGCACTTCGGCGCCTGCGTGCGATGACCAGGCTCATCAAGGCTGTCAAACGCCTTCCAAGCCGTCCGCCTGCACTCGAGAACTTGCCCTTCAAGCCTTCACTCTTCCGCACAGCAGCGGTCGAAAGTACTTAACGTCCGCCTATTACCCTTCCTTTCCGTCGATCTCTTCCCTTCACATACTCTTCTGCCTGCTCGTCGATACCCTACATTCCTCCTAGAACTCTGTCAAGATGGTTCAGCTCGTCAAGGGCTTCCTCGGCCTCATCCCAGTCGCAATTACCCTACTCGCCATCGCTCAGACCGTCGTTGCCTCTTTTGCCGCTGACGAGCGTGCTTCTGCTGCCGCCTTCTCGCATGCCATACGTCGTCGACGAGCACTTGCTACACGACTCGACCTCGTCCCTCGCGCAACACCTGCGGAGATCGAGCAAGCTTTCGATATTCTCAAGCGTTCCGATCTCTGGAGCTCTGACCTCCAAAGGAGAGAGGCTTTGACGTCTGGCAAAGCCGGAAGAAACGAGTGGTCTGTCAACGATGATGATCAGAACATCTGCTTCTGTGTCAACAGAGACGCTGCAAGCGCACGCGCAGCTTCTTCTAGCGGTTCATCATCTAGTGCCTCGTCCTCAGGTTCGTCTAGCGCAAGCTCAAACTCGCAGGCGTCTTCCAGCTCCAACGCTGACGCCGACTCACAAGCCAAGTCTGGCTCGAGCGCCAGTGCTTCTTCCACCTCCTCATCGAACTCAAAGGCAAGTGGTGGATCGTACAGCCCAACGTACGTCTACAACAACTCGTATGACAGCTCTCGTTCTTCGTCTGTGACCAACAATAACGAGAACATCACCAATGTCGATCAATCGACGCACGATTCACATGACACCTACAACACAAACAAGACCTCTACCATCAACAACGTTCACGAGGACAATCACAACGACAACTCGACCCACTCTTACACGGACAACAGCAGCAACTACCAAGACAACAGCCACAATTACGAGGACAATTCGCAGACGACCAACGACAGCCACAACGTCGATAACTCGGCCACCTCGTCGTCGTCCTCCACCGTCAACAACACGCAGAACAACATTGACAACTCGCAGCACACTACCAACAACACCACCAACAATAACGAAGGAGGTGCTGGCGGTGGAAGCAGTAGCAGTACTAAGAACACTGGCATCGATGCAAGTGGAGCCAAGGCCAACGTTTGCATTCTGGCCTCGTGCAACTAAACACCGTGAAGATCGCATTCTCGCTAGACACTTTGCAGTCGCAGCTGCAGCATTTCCGTACGCTTTGAGACGACAGATGCGAGGCAGTCGGGACCCGTTTGATCAGACAATGCTGACGTCTTCTGTGTCTGGTAGCGCTGGGTCGAAATGGTCCCCTCTCGCAAATCATCGCTGTTGCTCACCTCAACTTAGTCTTCCAGCCCGTTTAATTCTCGCTCGTATACAGCCTTTTGGCGAATCACACTCTTTTGACCTGATGTGCTTTCCGTTCGACGAAGACCCGTGACACAGAGACGAGCTTAGTCACGGTGCTTTGCGAAAAGCAAGCGCAACGTCTAGAGACCGCTCACTTTGAGTCCGCACCAATGAGCCGTACGTATCGAATAGCCGTCAGGGTGAAACGTTGAGCGGGCACCGGTTAAAATCAGAAGCTTTTCGGATTTTTATCACCCGACATTGCCGCGCTGGTTCGGAACATCACCATCTTGAACATGTGTATGCGTATACACGTACACAAAAGACTCCAAGTGATGCCAATAGACAACATGTCGATGCTTCACTTGAGATCATCAGGCAACCCTTCATCGAGCCAAATCTTAGCCGCGTGCAGCAGCTTATCGTGTTCCAAACCCCTATGACCCGGCATATCACGTTTAACCCTCAACGGCGTATCACTCTTGCCCTTCATCGACACTTCCTGACAATACCCTAAGAACCGATACCCACTTGGGAAAGTCGCCAACAGCTCATCGTCCAGTTCCGGCACTTTTCTCGGATCAACAGGTATCAACTTATCCTTCTCATACCAATGCCGAACCAATTTGGCACCCCAACTCGCCGACCCGTCTTTTGCCGTATACCGTTCGAAGAAAAAGCAAAACCTGCAATCTGATTCCGCATCCACTTCGATTCCGTTGAGAGAGAAACGTTGAGTGATGGTCGCTTTCATCTTGCAGATCGCACGATCGTTGAGCAGGTCGACCGAAGTACCGTGGATGCGATGCATGATGAAAGCACCTGCTTCCATGCTCGCTTTGCTGGCGGTGATGAAATCGTCGATGTGCGTCTTGCCCGTCCAGGTGGTGTACACATAGGCACCTTCGGGGTGAAAGATGGAGCGGAAGTTTTCCCACTCGCGAGCATCACGGTACAGAGGCCATCCTTGGGCTAGTTCGACAATGCGCCATCGCTCTAGAGCCAGGTCGAGGGGGCCGTTGTTGCGGATGGCCTGGTCGGGGCGGGTGTTGGCTGGGAGACCGGATAGAGGAACCTGCTCGGTGGACATGGTAGGGTAAGGCAGGCGGATGATGATGGGAGGGAGGGACGGGGCAAAGACGATGCTGTGTTGCTTTTGGTTCCCGGCGCGTTGCACCACGAGCCGACCGGAAGCTCTCCTTTCCGGAATAACACCGGCAAGGCCGTCGCTCAAAGCATTCATTCTTCAAATGGCCCTCAAAGACAAACAGCTTCACACCATCAACGTACACACACAAGTGGAATAGGCTGCAAATCATATGATTCTCTATAAGCTTCACTGCGCAGGCGCCGACCTCAAATCTTTCGCCACCTGAGCTTCTCGTCCACTCAACAACCCTTCCGCCTCCTGACCACTCTGAGCTTCATCCACCACATCTCCCAACTCTTCCACATCGGCAGCGTTCTCACCCCCTTCTTCACCTTCGTCTTCGCCGACCTCATCAATCACGAACGCAGGTCGCTCTTGCAGTAGAGCCTCCTGCGCTGCCCGCAAAGCTTCTGCTGCAGCTTTCGGCCCTGCTGTAGACAAATCGCTTCCTCTCAAGCTGATACGCTTATCCGCTTTCGAAGATGTAGATGTCTGCTTCTCCATCGTTCGCCCTCGTTCTGATGATTCGGCAGCTTGCGATGAAGCGGCTTGAGCTTTCAAATCTTGCGTTGATGGCGTACGTGCAGGCGCGCGTAACGCATTGAAGAGCCGATTGCCCAACGTAGACTTTCTCTCTTCTGCCGCTCTCCTCCTCTCTTCTGCCTCCTTCTCCCTCAACTCCTGCGTGTCCATGTTTCCTCCATCCAACGTCGAATTCCGGCCAAACGATGGCCTAGGCCCTGTGACAGTATGCGTCTGCAACCTCTGCCCAACCTGATCCGCCAACTGATTCATCTTCGCTTTCCCCTCTTCTCCTAGTAAATTGCCGAGGAATCCAACCACTTTCCCTCTCGCTCCCGTAGTAACATCGCGACTATAGGTTGCTTCGCTTGTTGCCCAGCTGCTGTCCTTGCTGGCTCCCGGTACGGCGCGTGGTGCTCCTGGCAGACTTGGCGCGGTGTGCCACGCGTAGGCGCCTCCGCTCTGAGATCGCTCGACGGGTTCGAGGTAAAAAGATTCGGTGAGGTCGGATTTGAAGAAAGATTCGAGCACGTGAGAAGAAAGCACAAGCATGCGGAATGAGGCGAGTGATAAGAACGGTACATCCTGGCCGATGGTGTTTGGTTGTTGCAAAGCTTGGCCGTCCTCGGTCGATGTCGCCGCTGCAGCTGCAGTTGTAGATGACGCCTCGGACGGCTCAGCTGCCTTTGTAGAATCCTCACCGTCTTCTTTGGTTTTGCTGTCTCCTTTGCTTTCGGCTTCGGCCTTGAGCTTGCCGGCACGGTCGACTGCAATCTCCCACAGCGCATCTGAGGCGCGATCAAGTTCTGCTTGCCACTCGTCAGTTCCCTGGGCGCGCACTTCGCTCTTGTCCAGATCTTTCGCATCTTTGAGCGACGCAACCTTTTGGCCGAGCAAAGATTCAATCTCATCGGCGACGGCGGCTCTCGAACGACCAGCGACGTAGGTGACGAAGCGCAGACCGGGATACTTGGCCTCGTAGATGGCGTTGAGTTTTGCGAGTCCTGTCAATGAGGGTGAGGTAAAGATTATGTTTAAACGCTTTGAACCTGGTAGGCAGGTACAGCTAGCAAAGGGATGTGGACTTACTCTCGAGCGTAGCAGGATCGACTTGACCACCTTTCATCTGTTCCTTGCGAGACTCTTCACTGAGCTCCGAAGTCGGTGCATTGAGGGGGGCACCGATCCTTGGATGACCTCCTATGAACTTGGCTCGACGCTCCACCGCCCAACCCGGTTCGTCCTCGACGCAGAAGCGAGCGACATCGAGCAGGCCTTCGTACGATTCTGGTCGTGCGTCTTCTGGCAGATGAGCAATTGCAGCAGCTGATTGAGATGCCAGATCTGGCAGCAGGTCCTTTGGACATTCAAGTAGACGTAAGAGGATGGGTGAGAGCTGTTCGGGAGTTGCTTTCGGGATCTCGCCCGGGGCGATGATGGACGGCGCCATAGCTGTCTAGACCGCAGCCGGGTTGTCGGGAAATGCAGCAGATGAGTGAGAAGTGAGTCAGAGGGAGGCGAGAGCTGCGATATGAACCTGAGACGTCGAGTTGTATGTCTAGACTGGTGGATTTGGTGGTCGATGATAAAGATAGAGGAAAGCGAAATGGACAATGATATGCAAGCGTGTTGGAGGTGTGAGGGTGGGAAACGCACGGACGGCTGAGCTGTCCAACACATTCTCGGATTTGGCCGTTTACGCCTTTTTGGACCCTTTGATAGCGACGTACTCTCTCCCTCTCTATCGCCCGAATAAGCTACGACCAGGAAGGAAAATGCAAGGCAACGCAGAGACCAACACTCAAAGATCCAACTCCACCATTCCATCTCTTCCGTTGTCATCATCATCCACAACTACCAGCAACATTTCACAACTAGCAGCGAGGCAGGCTCTCTTGCAGAACGCAACAATGTCGACCGCGTCATCTGCCATCGCTGGTCCATCCCAGACCAGGGTCGAGACCAACTCGCGTGGCATCCCACATGCTCCTTTCATCGTAAGTTGTCCCACCCCTCGCTGTGCAGTCCAAATCCACAACATCACCGAAGCTGACCCACTGAACACCATTGCAACTCTTATATCGCACCCAGTCGAACGTGCAAGAATACCTCGGCGGACCGGAAGAAGAAGTCGAACCGACACTGAAAAAGTTCCAAGAGACAATGTCCAAGTACAAGTTCATGGAGCTCAATACCGCACAAAGGCGTCGTGGTCTTGAGGAAAAGATTCCAGACATTCGCAAAACGCTGCAGATGGTCAACTTTCTCAAATCCAAAAAGGAAGACCCGGAATCGATAGAGACCACCTTTGAACTCAACGATACCCTCTATGCAAAAGCGAAATTGGATCCGGTTGATACGGTTCACTTGTGGCTTGGTGTAAGTTCCGACTCTCTCTTCCTCGAATTTGCACGTCACAATCACGTACTCACTTCTCTCTTCTCGAATCGTCTTGCAGGCCAACGTGATGCTCGAATACCCACTCGACGAAGCCATCTCTTTGCTCACTGGCAAACTCGCTGGAGCGGAAAAATCACTCGCTTCATCCAAAGAGGATCTCGACTTCTTGCGCGAACAGATTACGATCATGGAAGTCAACACTGCCCGCGTTCATAATTGGGACGTAAAACGTCGTCGAGAACGCAGAGAACAGCTGGAGAGAGACGGTCTTACCGAAGATGGCAATCCTGCTTCAAAGGCACAGGCGTCGTCGTGAGTGTTTCATTCTTCCCCCTGTGTACACTACTTTTTGCTTTTGCTGCAATCGAGGTTTGGAGCGGCATATTTGTGTGCACTACGCCCCACCGCTGCTGCTGCGAAGACGAAGAGAGAAGGAGCTGTGTGACTGAAACTCTTGAAATCTGTTTCTTCTTTGTGTTGCAGCAGCAGCGGTGGTGGACGGTGGCTTTCTGACGATCGTGACGGGAGCGAAAGGGCGAGCAAAACTGAGAAAAGCGCAGGTCATGAGAGCAAGGCGGTAGATGTGAAGGATGTAAAGGATCAGACAGAGGCAGTTGAAGCGACGCTGGCGACAGATGACGCAGCTGGGACGCAAAACGAATCAGCGCCGGTGACTGAGGAAGAATCTCGCAACGTCGCTGCCACAACAACAACGACGTCGACAGCACCACAAGACGGGCCCGAAACATCAACCAGCCAGCCACAGCCACCAGACACCACCCGATCGCAACCTTCCGACCCATCCCTCAACTCCAAACCAACCGAACCGCAGAGCAACAGCACCATCGAGCGCCCTCCTCCAACCCTCCCCAACCTTCCCTCCCCACCCCTCCTCGACCCTTCCTCTCACAGCACCCTCATCGTCCCGCCCCTCAACTTCTCCATGGTCTCCCGCGGTATCTACCGGTCCGGCCACCCCAACGAGCGCAATTTCGAATTCCTACGACGCCTAAATCTCAAAACTGTTCTCTATCTCGGAACCGAAGACTACCGATCCAACATGACTTCCTGGACCGCCTCACAAAACATCCAGACTTTCCACCTTCGTTTGGCGATCAACAAAGAACCCACCGCCGAGATGGACGAGAGCGATGTCGTGAAAGCGTTGCAGTTGATTTTGACGCCTGCGAATTGGCCGATTCTGATACATTGTAACAAAGGCAAATACAGAGTCGGGTGTATCGTCGGGTTGGTTAGGAGGTTGCAAGGTTGGAGTCATACAAGTATCTTTGAGGAGTATAGTAGGTTTGCCGGTACAAAGATTAGTGATTTGGAGTTTATTGAGGTGTTTGATTTGGATAAGGTCTCCCTCACGTAGGAGGGTTCAGAAATATACATCGATCCAACTCCTCTGTCTTGCGGAGGGTTGAGAACGACCTCGAACAGCGTCGAGAATTCGAGCTCGTGCCCACTGCCACATTTCGATTTTGCCGGATGAACGTGGACAGCGGACGTACTCCATCAGTATCCCACCTCCTTCCTTGCTGTTTCCGTTTGCATCCTGGGAAGACATATGAGTGATAATCGCCGGCTGAATGAGTCCATTCACGTAGTCACTAAAACCCGCTCTTGCAGAGGCTCTTTGCACCGGTGCTGAGAACAGATCGAAAGGGTCACGATGCAACGTATCTGTGACGGCGTCGTACAATGTACTATTCGTATCGTGCGTGGCTCGCTGAGAATGCGTCCCGTGCCAATGAGTAACATAGTTCCCAGCCGCTTCCAACACCACCTCTCCCTCCACCTTCGCGCGAGGATCACTCACCGCCTCGCACCCGACCAACACCAACCTCGCCAACCTCGGCCAACTGACCACCCCTTTCGTCGCCCAGCTCACCGCCAACACCGCTTCTGCCGAAACCCAATTGCAAAAACTCAAATCCAACATCTCCAATTTGGCCGTACTTCGACTGAGTTTTCGTAAGAACACAGCTGCACGTTGTGAATCTTCCACCCCGGAGAGCGAAGAGCCGGCGAGACTGAGAACGCGCAAGTTGGGTAGTGAAGCGAAGATGGTGTGCATTGAGGGCGAGTCGAGTGGGGAGCTGGATGAGGTTGGGAAACCGGCTAGGCTGAGGGTGGTTAGGGAGACGGCTGAGTAGGTTGGAGTAGAGAGAAGGCGGGTGATGGTTCGTGGTGAGAGGGGGGAGAAGGAGAGGTCGAGGGTGGTGCTGCCGTCGTTGAGTAGGGTAGTGGGATGGGGATTGGTGTCGATGCCGTTCTCCCAGTCGTCCTCTGCCTCTTGGCCGCCATCGCCTTCACTTGGTTGGGTGACGTTTGTGTGGCGGTGATCCAGCTCGATCAGTGCTTGAGCAGTCCACTCGCTCAGCGGCCAGTCTGTCACCGCCAGTCGCCCGCATAGTGCCAACATACGCTCCTGCATATGCTTTGGCAGATACTCGACTACCTCCCTTAACTGCGAGCGGTCCATCTCTGGCGCCAATCCTTGATCCTTGATCTTGCCTATCTTGCGTGACGACGGCCGATTGAGCGCATCAGCAATGACGCACAGCGTCATATCTCGCAAACTAAACCTTTCACCACCACTTTCCTCCAGACAAAATCGCAACCCAGCACACACTCTCGCATGATTCCTCCTCCTCGCCTGTCGATCATCGCTCTTGTCTCTCCCACCTTCCACATCACCACTCTTCGACGATACGAGATCCTGCAGCCGCTGCCTGTCGAACGCTACACCTCTCCTGATACTCAACCGGTCGAAATCGTCCCTCCACGATTGCGGTGGGATCGGACCCGCGACTTGGCGTTTCAGTTGCCGTTCTCTTGATCGCTGGTCGCTCTCCCTCTTGGCGAGCTCTGTAGACGATAGGAATAGAAGGCCTGCTCGGCTAGAGGACGACGACGTATGCTGTAGATTATGCTGCTTGGTGGTATGCTCTTCTCCGTCGTGCTGCGCACGAGCTAGTTTCGTTTGAATGTTTCGACATCGACGTAGATCTTCATCCCGCGCTCGGGCGAGTCGCTCGTTGACGCTGGGTTTTGATGATTCTGCGTTGACCACCATGGCGGTAGTATCCACTGCTGAGGAGAAGCCCAAACAGTGGATGCCCAAGAGAGCTGTCGGTGGCGGTGAGGTGAGGTGGAAAGGAAGGGTCGAGGTGCCGTTTTGTGGAGGCGCGTTGATCCAAAAATTCCCGCGGAAAAAGCGGTCAAACAAATCAGTTGCCACAGCATCGCCATTGATTCTGCTCACTATCACACCCACACATTGGAAAGCTGAGATCAAGATTACATTTGGAAAGATACGCAGCAAGGGTATATAAAGTACAATACAAAAGCATTCAGAGCGCAGAATCACGACCCAATCATAGCCGACAGCATGCGCTTATAGTCACCACTAGTCTCGCCCTCGACGCGGTTCTTGAGACCCTTCTTGTGGAAGAGCTGTGCATAAGCAGGCTTGATCTGACCTTCGAATCGGGGCTTGTTCCAGTGCAAGCGTGCAACACGGTACACCAGACGCTCATCTTTGGTTCCCATACCCTTCATGCTATCCTCTAGCAAGCGAGCATCACGGGTGATACCTTGACCATCGTGCTCAGCTCCATCGACGATGTACCTCAACGCATCCTTCATGTGACCCGAGAACTCGGAGTCGATCATCTTGGACAGGGGTCTTCTGTGATGATGCTGGTACGCCTGTGCAACAGCAGCAAGATGAGGACTGCTGCGTTGGACGAGGATTCCGCAGATGGCGATTTCGTCTGTACCGGCGCCACGGGCTGCATTGTGCAAGGCAGCGACATCGGCTTCGACAGCACGTTGGTCGATGGGAATGTTGTCTTCCTGACGGACGCCCTGCATTGCCATGACGAACATGCGTTTGGTCTTGAAGGACAACTCGTCCTCGACGACCTTTTCCATGTTGTTGCCGTAAGTAGCCTGGTAAGCCTGTTTGAGGATGTACATTTCCGAGTTGGTCCTGCCGAGAATGACTTCGTTGAGCAGGTTTTCGTGCGTACCTGCACCTTGACAGGCGCGCTTGATGAGCCAGCAGTCGTAGAGAACAGGGCCGAGCACTTTGGCGCGAAGAGCGGCCTCAAACCAGCCCGAGGTTTCCTTTTCAAGCACACTGACGAGGTCTTTGCCCACGGTAGCCTTGAAGGTGTGGCGAAGTGCATCGATCTGATAGGCGTCAAGCGGGGCTAATGTGGCGATGAGAGCGCCTTCGTCGGTACCGAATCCCTTTGTGGCTTTTCGGATCCTTTCAACGTCCTGCGCTGGGTTGTAACCGGGAGGAGGTGGAGCAGGCATGTTGGGAGGCGGTGGTGGGACGGGGACGCCTAGGTAGTAAGCGCCAGCACCTCCAGGGGCAGGTGGTGCGGGTGCACCATAGCCGTGGTGTGGAGCGTGGTGTGGCTGGTGGTGATGATGGTGATGCTGCGGTGGACCAGGAGGAGGAGCGTAGCCACCACCATAGGGTGCTTGAGGAGGAGGAGGTGCACCATATCCACCAGCGTGAGGAGGAGGAGGTCCACCCGGAGGACCGTATCCGCCGTAACCACCTTGAGGCATAGGAGGAGGTGCGCCGTAACCTTGTTGAGGCGGGTAAGGATTTTGCTGCCAGGACATGATGCGTGTTCGAGTTTGGGTGCTGCTTTGATGATATGGTCGATGGATGTTGACTTGGACGAGAGCGAGCCTTCTTATATCTTGTCCACGAGAAAGCTGAGCCTGTTGAAGATGAAAAGCAAAAGACGAGTGGGGGTTGGCAGTGTTTGCAACAGACACGGACCATGTAAGACAGGCCTTCTTTCCTCCACTCTGGCTTGGTGCCTGACTTGTCTGTTTGACGGCTTCGTTTCTTGGCATCCACTCGACATGAGTTACAGAACACTGCCCGCCGCGGCACGTCAAGTTGAGAACACAGCCCGCTCAACTGCAAAGGCAGTGTAGTGATTTAGCCGACACCTCTCTGTGGCACGCGGGCTGTGTTTAGCACACAGTCGATCCTACGTCACCTTTTCTCTGCGCAGTCACGTTTCTTTTTCGCGTAAATTGCACTCGAGTTGCTTCACGATCTTACATTCTAGCGCCCGAAAAATCCCCCAACTCCGTATCCGTGCACGAACGGGACACACGCATGCAAGCAAACAGCTTGTCCATGTCGATCAAGGGTCCTCGTATCTTTCTCTCTGCTCCCTATACCGACTTCATTATAGAGATTTGTCGCATCGTTGCATCGCAGCGTTCCACCCGAAAGATTGATATGGACGACAAGCTGCCAGCGCCCATCGGCGCTCAACGCCGCCATCACGACACTTTGCCACACAGCACCCTCCCAACCGTCGTACGCTACACCTTGCGCAAAAAGCTTCGAGACTTTTTCGCCTCTGCCTTGGTCACCCTTTTCCTACTTTTCCCGTACGCTTCCATCGAGTATGCTTCGGATCTCTCTTCCGGCGTCTGGCGTTGGCCTTGGTCCCCTCACTCCGTCAAGACAAACATCGTCCTCCTCATCAGCGACGGTTACGGTCCTGCTTCGGTCGCTTTTACACGTCATTTCGCGCAGGCGTTGAACAACGATACTGATTACAACAGTCCATATCAACTACCTCTAGACACAATTTTGGTCGGAACACATCGATCGCGATCCTCATCATCGCTCATTACGGACTCCGCAGCCGGAGCAACGGCTTTCTCGTGCGCTGCCAAATCGTACAATGGTGCTATTGGGGTGACTCCCGACGGTAAAGCATGCGGGACTGTTTTCGAAGCGGCGAAAAGGAAAGGGTTGTTGACTGGCGTTGTGGTGACGTCTAGGCTGACTGACGCTACTCCGGCTGCGTTTATAAGTCATGCGGCTTCGAGGGCGGAGGAGCCTTTGATTGCGTCCCAGATGATTGGGGGCGAGAAGAATCCGCTGGGTGAGAGGACGTTGGATTTGGCTATTGGCGGTGGAGGATGTGCGTTCTTGCCCCAGTCGAGTTTGGCTTCATGTAGACAGGATGAGGAGGACACGGTGCAGTATGCCAAGGAGTTAGGCTGGGATGTGAGGGTTGCGTTCCCGACCAATACCTCGGCTGACGAGGGATTTTTCAAGATGCTTTCGGATGGTGATATTTTCAGCGCCGAACCGGAGTTGCCGTTCATGGCCCTACTATCTCCCGCTAATACGCCGTACGAGATTGACCGAGTCAACATCCCAGCTCCACTGCCGCTCAAGCCTCTTTCCCACTACGCATCCAAGGCGCTCGACTCGCTCAGCAACTCGAAGCAAAACGAAAAAGGTTTCATCCTCATGATCGAAGGTTCGCAAATTGATCTGTGTGCGCACAACAACGATCCGGCTTGTCATGCACGCGAAGCGCTGGCTTACCATGACACTATCGAGCTCGTCAAGAAGTGGGCTGATCAACACAACTCGAGAACGGAGAGGACGCTGCTCATCTCGACTTCGGATCACGAAACTGGTGGAGTCACTTTGGGACGTCAGTTGTCGGAAGATTACCCCAACTATGCGTACTACCCGGAGCGACTGTTGAACGCCAAGCATTCGACACCGATTTTGACGGCGGTGTTGATTGATTTTGTTCGCTCCGCAAAGATGAAGGGAGGGCAGGTCAAGGAGAGTTTGGTGCGTGATTTTATCAAGGAGAAGATTTTGGGTGAGTCCGGGCTTGGGTTTGTAGGTGAGGCACAAGGCGGCGAAGTGACGGAAGATGAAGTTGAGAAGGTTTGGAAGGCTGTTAAGGCCGAACTTGTCAAGTCGGACCGTGAACTCGCTGCTGCTGCGAGGGTGCTGCGCCATAGTCACACTGCTGAGGGTCGACAGACGTTTGATGCGTCGAACTTGCTTGGTCCTGTTCCGGGTGTGAACCTGGACGGGATCAGGAGGGTCATCTCTGATATTGCGGCGAGGAGAGCAGAGATCGGCTTCTCGACCAGCGGTCATACGGGTATCGACATTAATGTCTACGCGTACGGTGCTGAGGCGAACAGGTTGGCGGGTAACCAGGACAACACCAACATCGGCAAAGTGATCAAGGATGTGCTCGAGTTGGATCTCGAGAGCGTTACGAGGGATTTGAACAAGGTGAAGTAGATCAGATCAAAGTTTCGTCCATTGTAGACCTGTATTGGTTCTCGGAATGACAGATCTCGTTTATAGAACAGACGCGAGACAAACGTAAGGAAGGCTCAAGAATGCACACGCCAAACAGACAAAATGTGAATGAGACCGAATCGAGGATTGCTGTAATTTCAGTGAGGAGTTTTAGTGTTTATGATGATGACATGAGGGTTTGTTCTCGATACACCATGCTTCGTCCGCTGCGCAAAGGTGGAGAAGAAAAGTATACAAGTGAAAAAAGGGCAGCGGAGAATGTGCGATGGGGGGCTGCAAGAGAACGTTGTTGAACGGCGCACAGCACGAAATGAAAACACTTTGAAACTTCCTAGACAGCCCAGCAAAATCCACAGAACCAACTGAATGAAAAGAGTCAAAAGTGTATATGTTCGGATGTTGTGCGCCAATAATGTTCAACGCTTTTTTGGAGTGTGCCAACGAGTCGGCATCTGGACCAAGTCGTTGGAAGGGAATAGTGTGTGCGGTGGAAGGGACAATGCAAGAGAGAAGAGGTAATACACAACGAACGCAAAGGACAAAACGCAAACAGATCAAATCCGATCAACACGATCTGAGAATCCTAGACCATGTCAAAGGTGTTCGAAACGTCGCGCTTAGTTCATTCGGCGGACGAGAGCGTTGATGGCCTCGCCTCGGTCACCAGTGTTGCCGCCCTCGGTGTAGTGGGTGAGCTTCTTGCCCTTGAAACCACCGTTGGGGTTCGAGAGCTTGAAGGCCCAGAGGAAGTTGGTGACGGCCTTGAAGTTGGGGCCGCAGGTGGCAATCTCGTGAACGATGTCCTCGATCGAGAGGATGCCGTACTTTCCGAGGTTGTCCTCAATGATCTTGTTGTCGTTGATGGGGAGACGCTGGCGGTTGACCTTGGCGTAACCACGCTTGTAGACGAGCTCACGGATGGTCTTGAGGTTGGGGGCACCGTAGGTGACGTAAGGCTGGACGAGCTGGAGCATCTGCGAGGTGGCCTTGGTCAAACGAACAAAGACACCGTTGTTGATCTGGAGGAGACGGAGGAGCTGCAAGATCTTGCGGGGCTTGGGGGCAATGTTGTTGATACCACGGAGACGGACGACGAAGACGACCTTGGGCTGGCCGGCAACGTAGAAGTCACCCTTGGCCTTGGCGGCACGGCGGAGACGGATCTCCTCGCGCTCGGCGGTGCGGTACTCCTTGGTGTACTGCTCAGCGCGCTTGAAGACGACCTTGCGCTTGGCGAGGTTGGCCTGTTGTAAATGACGATGCGATGAAGGAAAGGGCGGGAAATGGTCAGACAGCCGTCGCGAACATGTGACGATAAAAGATGAATCCCGACATCGCAACCGGTGCAGAATGTTTCCTTTCTTGTCTTTCTCTTCGCTCCTTCCAAATGCATCTACCGGCGAGCGCAAGTAGCTCTTACGAAAAAGGAAACCTCAGCCCCGAAAGATGGTATATTTCGGCAACATTGTCCGAAGACTAGCCCGAAAGGTTG
Source organism: Anthracocystis walkeri (assembly GCA_928858565.1). Classification (NCBI taxonomy): domain Eukaryota; kingdom Fungi; phylum Basidiomycota; class Ustilaginomycetes; order Ustilaginales; family Ustilaginaceae; genus Anthracocystis; species Anthracocystis walkeri. The sequence continues at coordinate 569,319 of CAKMXV010000010.1, forward strand.
GTTGTTATGCATCACTGTGTTGGTCCTTTGTCGCCTTTCAAGGCATCTCCACCTGAATCTATATGAATGCGCTCGATGCTGCAAGGATGATCCCAAATCATTGTGCGACTTCTTCTTCCTTCTGCTGGTTGCGAAATTGTCGGGATCCATCAGTGAAAGAGGACGCTTACCTTCTTGGTCTCGGCGGCCTTGGCAGCCTTCTCCTCACGCGCCTTGTCGTCCGACTTCCTCTTCTTGAGGAGAGTCTCGGGGACGAGGACGTCGTGAGCCGCAGGGACGGTGCTGTTGGGAAAGTGGCATCAAATGGTTGCAATAATGTCAGCATTTTGCGCTGGCGCGGGAACGCGGAGGGTGATAATTAGAGTGGCGATCGTGGCATGAGCAGCTGAGCGGATGAAGAGCAGGGCAGCGGTGGTTGTCGAATACTGAAAGCAGCTGATGGAAAGGCAGCAGGTGAATTCTGATTCATGGTACGGGTTGAGTCGAGTCTGAGCGATGATGCCAGGAGACGATGCAATGATGGAGTGGTGGATGCGATGGGTGAAGCATCCCTAGCATCATCGTCGTCGCTTAACCGATGCCGGGTGTTGTTGTGATTTGCCAAACCCATTGGATTGATCCATCGACTGTCCTTGGTCTGCACCATTTCAGCAACTGCAAAGCATTAAAATCGCATCTTGCGGAATGGTTGCGATCGGCTCTATCCATCTATCCAGCCTAAGGTGTGTTCCTTCAACGTGCTTCCTGAACGGCCGTTATATCAACCAAGTTGACAAACGGTTCATGCTGCACCTTGTGCTCGACGAGTTCGCCATTCCAACTGCTAGCGTCGATGACGGCGTGTTCATCTGCTAATCGATATGCTGCCGATGCTATGATAACGACTGATGAGCCATGGTCACATGTGTATGGTGGCGTATATCCCTACGGCTGCTCCTACTTTGTCGTTGTCGGTTGTCGATTGTGGATGCTGCTGCTGCTTTTACTGCTGTGACTGCTATGCCGTAGATCGCTATCACTCTTGTACGAATGATACATACGTTCGAATCTGAGCCGACATTGTTCTTGACGGAAAGGGGGATGGTGATGAAGGGATGGTGATGGAGACGAGGAGGTTCCGAGGTTTGATCGTAGAGACAGCCCACAGTCTCTCGCCGGTTCGCAAATCTCCAACTCTTCCTGACTGGCACAGTGAGTGTGGCTCAAATTGACTAGCTGGGCTGCCTCGATAGAGTTGCATGTCGGTTCGCCTTTGCGAAATTTCTCAAAGAAAAATTCTCGGACGCTTTCGTCGATACTGCCTGTCTGCTGCCTTGGAATTTGTTCGTGCTTGCACATCGCTCTCTTGGCCACCCAAGCCAGACAGACCCAAGGCGTAGCCGTCACGGTTGCCTTGGCGTGGTTGAGAGGTCAGATTGAATTGTGACTTAAATTTCCGAATTTTGCTAAAGGCTCGCGCAGCCCTTGAATACAAATTTAATTCGAACAAAAATCACATGCACAAACAAGCTCGGCCGAGGTCAACCATAGCGCAATATTACACACGCTTAGATAATGCAGACATGATCTGACGCGCTCGGATCAACAAGCATGCAAGTTGAGGAAGCTGTTGTCGACTGGACCCTGAAAGCAACACTTGCGTTCTCCGTCGACCCCACACTCAATCGATCGTCAACAACCAGAGTGGTGGCCTTCACCATCACAGCAGCAGACACACCGACGATCAACAACTGACGTGCAGCGCAAAGCGTCGTCAACAATATGACAACAGCGAGCACACTAACGCCGAACCAAGGTGCGTCTGATCATCGTCCGTTGACAACCTCGAACAGTAACTCAGCTTCTGACATCTTCACCACTCTGCTGCCATTCACAGAGCTCGATCGACAGCTAGGATCCGCAGCTGCAATATCATCTGCTGCCGGGTCACCGTCTGCAGCAGCATTGCAGGCGCTGGAGCAGTACAAGAAGCGCGATTCGTCTAAAGGTGTGTATGTTCTCATCATTCATGTGGCCAGAACTGTTCAGCACCGCAAAGCGAAGGTCCCAGTCACTGACTCTGAATCACTTTCGTCTCACTTGCAATGATCGTCACGCAGTCGTGGTCCGATTCAAAGCCATCGGCAATGCACCTATCATGAAGGTATGATCTTTCACCCTTGGCCGACCGCACAGCCCGCCAGCTCGACACTGACAGACATCGACCACAATTGATCCCACCTTCCACCGCCACGACATCAGAACAACCACTTTCGCATAACAGCATTCAACCGTTTTCAAGCTGTCACGGTGTTCTTGCGGAAAGAGCTCAATTTCAAGCCTAGCGATTCACTTGTACGTCCTCCTTCCCCTCCTTCCCCCCCTGTGACTGAAGTCAAGCTGACTTGTACTTCATCGCGTGACGCACACAAACAGTTCTTGTACATCAACGCGTCCTTCAGTCCGGCTCCGGATGATACCGTGGGGAATTTGTTTAGGGTAAGCTCAGACGTAGCGTGGAGTATGATGGGATTGGTAGACTGACAATCTGTTTTTTGCCGCGCTGCAGTGCTTTGGAACGGAAGGTCATCTCATAGTCAACTACAGCACTACTGCTGCGTGGGGCTAGTCGCTCTCACAGACACATCGATTCATTTGCAATATACCCGAGGCTGATCAGGAACTCCTCATCAATCTAAAGCTTTACAGACTCATGCTGAATGACGTGCGAAACTGCTGTGCGAAACTTTGTGATTCGTAACTTGAAGACACATGGTCACACCATGATTGCACAGACGCGCGAGAGAGGGGATGAAGTGAGATGATCATACAGAAAGATCTAAAGGGACACATTGCACGGTACGACAAGCAGCCTCGTCGAAAGGCGACGCACTTAGTACACCTCCAAAACGTATCGCTCGTCCTCCTTGAGAGCCTCCATCTTCTTCTCAGCCTGATCCTTGGTCAAACCCTTCTTGACGAAAGCACCCACGAGAGCCTCGTGAATATCAGGCACAGGCCAAGTAGGACCGCAAACGAAGAAGTAGCCCTTCTTACCCTCCTCAATATCCTCATCGTTGATCAGACCGTCCTGGAGCACGACCTCAGCTTTACCACCTGCAGCCTCGAGCTTCTCGATCTCGGGTCCAAGGTACTGGGTGAGCAGGTCGCCATCTTCCAAGATCTTGTGTTGGATGTAGACCTTCTTAGAAGTGTCACGCGAGAAGGCGAGACCCATGTGCTGGATGACGCCGTCCTGAGTGTAGGCTTCGAGCTCTTCACCGTACAGGTATTCGGAGGAACGGTAACGTGAACCGAAGTAGTAGACGAGAGGACCGACGTCGATACCCTGGGCCTTCTTGTGAGCACGAGCCTGGATAAAGGCACGGAAGGGAGCAGCACCGGTACCGAGACCAGCCATGATGATGGGCTGCGAGTCGATGGGAGGCAGCTTCATCACCGAGGGCTTCAGCGAGACGGTTACCTTGGCACCGGGCTTGAGCGCCGACAGGTAGCGCGTGCACTGACCGTATCGCGGGCTGCCGCTAGGAGTCTTCCAGTCGACAGTGACGATGAGCAGGTGGATCGACTCTCCCACAGCCGCCTGAGCAGAGGCAATCGAGTAGTGACGAGGCTTGATTGGCTCAACGAGCGTCAGCAGCTGGTCGATGGGCAGACGAGCCGAGGGGAACATGCGCAGCACATCGGCGTACGTGAGTGTCTCGATCTCGGAAAGCTTCTTGAAGGTGTACGAGCCTTCGGCGGAACTGATGAATCGCAACCAGCGAGCCTCGTCACGGTTGGTAGCAAGCTTGCCAAGCTCCTCGTAGAAGCGCTTGGGAGGCTTACCAAAGATGTCGAGGTTCTGCTGCAAAGTCTGGAAGACGGTGCGGCTCTCGTGCTTGCCGGCCTCGGTGAGGCTGGGAGCGTTGACGATCTCGTCGGCGTCGAAGCCGGCCCACTTGATGAACTCGGCGACCTCCTGCTCGTCGTTCCAGCCGTGGACACCGAGCGCCTCACCGACCTCGTACTTGAGATCGGTGCCCTTGGTGCTGAGCTCCATGTGGAAGACATTTCGGTCGTAGTCGACGGGGGTGAGACGTCGGTTCTCTGTGACCTCGACGACCCAAGTCTGCTCGGGCAGATCGGGGCGGAGCGAGTCGGGCTTGGTGTCGTAAGCCTCCGAGAAGAGGTGCTGCCAAGCCGACTGGGCCCAAGTGCTGCGGAAAGGAGCCACCTCGACGCCGACAGTGGCAGCGTCAGGGTTGGGACCGAATCCGTTGTAGCGGATCTGAGTGGGACGCAGAGGAGCGTTCTGCTCAGCCTCAGAGATGGGCTCGGCCTTGGACCACTCGTCATCGCTGAAAGCGTGGAGCTGGATGGCGCTCTCAGCAGCCGAGACGAGACCCTCGACACCGTCGATACCGACGGGAGCGGTGCCGAGCACGCGCTTGAGGAAAGTGGCGAGAGCAGCGCCAGACGTGTTGAGCTGGACACGCAGAACAGCAACGAGGAGCACGGCGGCAGCAATCTCGGCGGGCACGACATTGTCGCCGACCTTGGCCTTGCCGCCGCTGGCGTTGGCGGTCTTGGTGTTGAGCTTCTCAACGACAGCGGCAGCATCGACGAGGAGGAGACGGGCGCTCTTCTGAGCAAGCACGCGCTTGTCCTCGGCACGCAGCTTGGAGTCGAGCTCGGCGACCTCCCAGCCAGGGGTGTTGAAGATGACGGTACCGCCACGAACGAGCGACTGGAAGGGAGCGTAGCTCTTGAGGGTGATGGCGGGGTCGCTGACGACGAGCACCTTGGCGGCGTTCTCCTCGGCAGCGAGAACGATGGGAGCGTCGGCAGCTGACTCGGGGCGGCTCGACAAGATGATGTCGGAGCGAAGGATGCCCGAGGCCTCGAAGTTGTCGTAGCGCGAGAGCAGACGGGCGTGGAGCTGGGTGTCGGCGCCGCGGTCACGGATGGCGCGAGCGGTGAGCTGAGCGAGAGGAGCGGTGGGGCTCGTCTCGCTGTCGAAGAAGGTGACGACCGAGGCGCCCGAGAGAGCGAGCAAGTCGGCGTGGGTCTCCTCGGCTTCGTCGAGCACGTCCTGGAGCTTGAGGGCAGCCTTGTGGTTGGCACCGAGAGTCTCGAGGAGCTTGTGGAGCTCGCCAGCGGTCAAATCCTGGCCAGGGGCAAGGGCGAGAGGGAAGACGTGAGAAGGCACGTCAGAGTCGGCGAACTCACCGCCAAAGACGGAAGAGACGATGTCCTCATAGAGCTGGCCGGAAGCAGCACCGCCAGAGACCTCGTCGAGAACGTGGAGAGACTCGACTGACTTGGGAAGAGCCTTGCGGAGGTCAGCCTCGTCCCAGTCGCGCAGGCTGCGAACAGAGAGCAGAGCGACGTTGTGGCGGACAGCGGCAGGCAAGGTAACGAGGACGGCACGGGCAGCCTGGCTGTAAGAGCCGCTGGGGACGACGAGAACAGTCTGAGCCTTGGGCGAGCCGGTGAAGAGGAAGGGTTCGGGGACGTCGACCTTCTGGCCCTTGGTAGGGATGTTGAGGGTGCCGACCTCACGACCGGCAAAGGCACCGTCGAAGACGTGGACGACGTTCTTGGAGGACTGGTAGGCGTACTGAGCAAAGTCGACGGCCTCCTGACGGGTGGCAGAGAGGAGCACCTCGAACGAGTCGGGGAGAGCGGCGGCGGCGGAAAGGATGGAAGCGTAGTCGTTGCCGATAGAGAGCTCCTGGTCCTGCTCAGCAAAGTGGGTGGCAGCGGAGACCTGCAGAACGAGCTTGGCGTTGTCGGAGCCGTTGTAAGCGGCAAGGGCAGGAGCCATAGCAGCGAAACCGGCGGCGTTGGTGAGGGCGGTCACCACCTTGGCAGGCTCGGTGGAGGAAGAGCCACCCTTGGCGTTGAGGTAGCCGATGACAGCGCTACCGGCACCGGAGCGGGTCTGCATCTTGAAGACCGAAGGGCGACCCTTGAACCAGCCCTTTTCGGCAGCGAGCTGAGCCTCCTTCTCACTGTAAGCACCGAAGCCACCGTTGGCCTCGCTCTCGTAGCTGAAGATGGCGGTGCTGTTGCCATAGGCGATGGAGTCGATAGCGGCGGTGCTAGTGAGCTTGGTGCTGGACACACCGAGGAGCCAGGACTGAGCGGCAACCTTGGCAGCGATTTCGGCGTCAGAGGGGCCGTTGACGGTGCTGAGGTCCATGTGAGCATCGACGTGCTTGGCGCGGTTGGCAGTGGCAGGCTCAGGAGCTGCAGAGGCGTTGTTGGGCTGAGAGTTGACGAGTCCGTTGAGCTTCTGGCCACCAGCGGTAGCGTCAACGCCGTTGGGAGCGACATGACCAGGCAGTTCAGGCTTGGCAGGAGGAACAGGGCCAGCACCCTTGGCATCGACCTCGTCGAGCTGCTTGGAGGCAGGGGGGTCGACGCGGCCAGCACCGACGACGCCAGCGAGAGCGGTGGAAGCGTCCTTGGCGGTGACTGCGGTGGTGGAACCTGAGGTGGACTTGGTGTCCTGAGAGCGGAGCTTGGCGTCCGAGACCTTGCGCTTAATGGACTTGTTGGGCTTGTGAGCGGGGGCGAAAGCGGCACGCGAAAGAGCGAGCGTACCAGCGCCGATGGCGAGACCACCGGCAAAGATGGCGGCGCTCTGATAGAGCGACTGCGACGATGTAGCAGCCATCTTGAGAGTCGATGATGGGGATGGTGAGAAGGCAAGGAAGGATATTCGATGTCGATCTCAGCTTTACCTGACAGCCAAGGGTGTGCTGCGATTCCGGACCGGGCGCAAGAGCTGCAGAGTCGTTCTTCCAGACAGGGTCCGGAGGAAGGCCGCTCTTGTCAGACTCGAATTCTTCCAACGCGAGAAGAAATCTTCGAAAAAGACTCGACTGATTCTCTGATTATCAAGCGATGAGGATGCTCAAAAAAACCAAGGCAGCACAGCGCAGTCTAACGCAGAATGTTTTGCGATTGACTGAGCTGAGCTGAGCTGCAGCTGTCACCCAGCTTTGGCCGGGGGAGCCGCGAAATTGCGCAATCCGCGTCCAGGATGGTCTCACTCGAGATTTGCGGGCGGCGGCATATTCGACAGTTGCAACGGTCTAACAAAACAACTCTTTTTCCTACGGCTGTCAGATCTGCGTAGAAGACATCTTCAAGGAGGAAAAGGCTTTTGATGCCGCTTTTTGTAGCCATCTTTTTTCGTTCTCTTTTTCAAGTCAACAATTTTTTTGTTCTTCGTTTACTCGAGAGAGGTTCATATCACCACCTCATCGACAAGACAGAGGACTTGTTTTGGAGATAACCATGTCGCTTGTTCTATACTGACCATACTTACGTCTGAGCCACGCTGAAGATGATGCTCTTCATGCGGCTGCTTCGAGGAAGCAAGAAGGTTTTTGAAGACTTCTACTCGTCTGCATTGCCGTGCTTGACGGCGAGAACGCCGCTCGCAACACGTCAATCGTTTCGATGACGAAGCTTTTGCTTGAAGACCGGAGCTTGACATTGCCTCGAAGCTTAACGAAGCCTCTACTGAATGGAAGCAGTGCAGTAAAGGCCTTGCCAGCACTTGCTCTGATTTCCGTCGGATCGCGATCGTCTCGCCGTTCCTGAGAACCACATTGCGTTTCCAAATTTAGACAAGCGAGAGGCCAGCAAACCGAGACAAACTGGTCTGAACAAAATTGCATTTGCTGTTGCAGCTGGGGTAAAGAAATGCCCGTTGCACATCCACAATTGGCCGGACTACCGCTCTGTCAGCCCTCTTGGCGCCACTTTGTCGCTGCAGACCATCTTTGTCACTTTCCCTCGTTGACCGGCGGTGTTATTGCGACTTCAAGGGTCTCAGGCTCCATTAGGTCCTGTCGCTGTTTGTCGGAGTTGCGGCGATTTTTTTTTTCTTTGTGCAGCGCTCAGACGGTCTTCTGACTGATCTTCGCTTGGGAATTTCGCTCCGCTCAGCACTCGATTGGCGAGGAGGATTCAGAATTCGCAGGGCAACTCTGCTGCTAAACTAAATTGCAGTAGCCCGTCAGTCTGAGCGTAACGCGGCGGCGTAGTTGAACAGCGCCACTTCGTAGGCGCTCTGGTCTACGCACTCTGCTTCGCCTCACTCTCGCGAATGAGCAATTCGATGTGATCATTCATCCTAACCGAGCATAGAGGCAAACTGCAGCCAGCAACCTATCCGCTCGACATTGGTCACAGCTGGGACACTGCAGTCCCGACAATCACGGCGTTCAAACGCACAGAAGCGCAGATCCAAAATTAATGCTCGTTTTGCGTCCCTCTGCATATTGAAAACTTCCTTTTGCTCATCGAGATCACCTTCCGTCTCCACCCTCAGCTCCATCATACCTCTGCCTCAGCCTCACAGGTCGCAGCGAGACGATCTTGGGAGAGTATAAGGCTGGTTCCTCATTTGACACAAAGCATCAATCTAGCGCATAGTCAGTACTGCATATGCGTCCAAGGTGACCCCTTGATCACCAATTTGCGAACAACTCATCATGTCTACAGTGGTCACCGTCCCTGTCACGGTGACGGCGAGCGAGTCGGTGGTAGTGGTCACCTCAACCATCGCAGCTTCCGATCTTCCCGGCTACACCAGCACTCCCACCTCCAGTGCTACAGCAAATTCCAGCGCCCCTACCAGCTCAACAACCTCGGCCAATGGCGCTGCTTCAGGCACCAGCTCTTCCTCTCCATCCTCTCGGAATGCATCGACTCCCATTGGTGCGATCGTTGGAGGTGCAGTAGGGGGTGTGGCTTTGCTTGCACACTTGATCGTCCTAGCTATCCTCTATCGAAAGCGATCCAATGCGAAAAAGAAGGCTCAAAATCCCTTCCCCGACAGCACAGAAGAAAAGGGACCCGCTGTCATTGCAGGTCTTCCTCCCAATCCTTCGGGCTCACGGACACGACCAACGTCGGGCAACTACAGCAGCTCACTCAGCATGACGGATGCTGGTTCCTCGATGCCTTTGCTAAGCACAGACATGTCACTCTACAGCGGTTCTCAACTCAACGCCGCCGCCTCGACCTCAGATGCTCGTTCTGCCCCTGTGCACAGGCCCTCAACGACTTCGCTCGCACCCAGCTTCCTGATGGGCTCGGCGGCGTCGTTCCCACACTCGCATGGTAGCCACTACGGCCAGCCAATGAACGGTGCCCCCGTCAACAGCTATGATAGCTCGGCTGCTTTCGCTGGCGCGTATCCGGATGTGCATCGAACTGCCTTCTACGAGCCATACATGCCTCCCGGTATGGATCCTCGAGCCATGCCTGCATCCACGATTGCTGCTGGCTCAGCTGCAGTTGCTTACCACAACGGCAGTGCTGCGCCCAATCTGCCAGGCTCACCTCCCCAGGCTCATGCAGGCAACGCTGGCATGTCGAGCCTGCCGATGGGCGCAGCTCCTTCCGACTATGCCGCCGTGAGTGAAGCAGCCCGCTTGCGCAGTCTGTCTCAAAGTGGACCTGGGCCGATGGGTGAGCCCAGTTGGTCGGATCCTGTCTCGTCAAACGACGCTAGAAGTCGCAGAGGGTCGCATGCGAGTGCGCTCGCCATGCCTCCTCCAGCCGCGGCATCAGCTCATTCGCATGGCGAAGTCGAAAACCTGCAAGATCGCCGACCACCAGCCGCTGGACTTGCTGGTTATCAGTCTCACTTGAGCACGATCCCTGGCTCAACGGCTGTGTCGGAAGTGGCGAGCGTTGACCACCACTCGATGCAATCTAGCGCTTTCAGTAGCCGTGGCGACCGCAGTCTCCCACCCCAGCTTCCGTCGATCCCTGCATCGAGTCCTCTCATTATGCAAGGTTCGGCCGCATTTGCACCCACATCGTCCTTCTCAGCCGGTGTTGATCCACGCATGGCGGCTGAACCAGGCACAGACACGCTTCGATCCAGCGATCCGTCCAATGGCGGAACTTTCAACAGCGACGGCACTTACAACACCTATACTGGCGCCGTCAAAGGTCCGCTGCGCGTCATCGGCTCGAGCGATGTGCACAGTCAAGGCCCGCCGACCATTGCTGAAGAAGGCGAACAGAAGACGAGCGAGTTTTGGGTGGATGCACCCGAAAAGCCGCAGCTGGGCGCGGCAGGCAAGCGTCTGGGACAGCATTCAGCCAACAACAGCACGTCGAGCATCAACAAGACGGGCAGTCGTTTGATCGAGATGCTGGACAGTGAGCAACCCCAAGTGCCCGATTCTGTGACTGGCGGTGACGAGCCTACCAAACGAACAGCGTCGCCGGTTCGACCGCCGTTTTGGAAGGAACGTAGCCGATCATCTCAGTCGATCACCAAGGTCTTCCGCAGCTCACCCTTGCTGAACGCCAACAATGCTCCCTCATCGTCCAACGAACGTTCGCCACGCATGGCTGCAAGCGGTTCCCGTTTGGGTGGCGATGCGCGCCACCGAGCTGTCGAGACTGAGCATCTGCCACCTTTGGATCTCGGCCGATCTTCCAATCCAGTATCAGCATCGGAATCGCCGAAAGGCGAAGGAGATGCCGATATGTGGAAGGAATCATCGTCCAGGTCCAAGCCCACCAATGGCCTGCGCAAATGGACCACCAAGCGCAATTCGAAAACGAACTCCAAGGGCGGAAATGCCGACAATGAAGTTGACGTCGATCAACTCTTCAGCTAATCATCGTCGCTACCTCGCTGCAATCACGACCCCAAATCGCTTGTATCTTATTACACTGTATCACTATTTTAGCACCATCCATCACATCGCTATCATCAGCGTATCTGTCATCGACGCTCGATGCTTCTTTTAACGGCATTGAGAGGTGTTTCGATCCAAAGAACGCGGCTCAACCTGACAAGGCCGCAGTCCAATTTTCTTCCCGCGTGGAATTGAGACCCGCACTTCCGAAGCCTGAGAAAAATAATTTTGAAACAACGACAGTCGACCGTTTGATCAGCAGCCCCATCGCCAAGAGAGATCGGCAGCTTGTCATGCAAAATCGCTGCTCCTCTTTGTGTAAGATTGCGCTCGTGTTGTCGGCTTTGCATTTCGAACAGGGTTCGAAACGGAAGAAGCTCGACCGGTTACAAGTGCAAATCGGGGCGAGGACGTCGACGACGCAGCTGGTTGGGCAACATGGTGGCTCGACGTCAGCCAAGAAGTTGCCGAGAGCGGTTTGGCGGCATCGCCAATTGCATTTTTTTTTTTTTTTTGACTCGCATGAACCTGTTTCTTTCTTCTCTTCGAAGAAAGGCCTCAGACCGGTGTATGCCACGGCAAGAGGTTAGAAAAAACACACCATCAAGGACCCTTCTTTGCTTTTTCTAGCAGACGCAGTTTTGAAATAAAAAATCTGCGCTTCGAAACGCGCAGTCGATCCCCCGCTCCTTTTTTTCCTCTTGTCGCAGACCGCGTGTTGGAGGTTTGCCGTCGCTTAAGATGGCAAAATGCACCTCGACATCGCATTTGAAGAGAGGGAGAAGCGGGAATCTTTCCGACGGCAACTCGATTATCGGTGGATGCTGTGTCAGCTCTCGAGCTACTTTTTTGGGCATCAAGGTTTGGTCTTGGTCAGGCACCGAATGTCGGTCATCATACGGTTGGTTTGCAGCTCGCCAAAGTGCGCAGACTGCGGAAGGAAAGGATCAGAGAGGGTCCTTTGCATCGGTCATTTCGAGTTGAGCTTCTGAGCTAGTTAACTAAGTTACGCAACAAACTTCGATGGCGGTGCTTGTGGTTGCTCAACGCAGCTGGTGTGTACATTCAGCGTCGAAGGCAGAGACAGTGCGTGCTTGGCCGGGATGGCGTTTGCGAACAGAAACATGCGCCAAGCCTTTGAGAAAACGTCACCCTTTTTTCGTAACACACGATTGAGAGAAGCAAACAATCGAATTTGGTGGAGCATGGAGTGGCCAAGAAGTTCAATGCTGCAATAAGTTAGGTCGCTCTAGTAGCCTCTGCAAGCTGCGAACGAAAATCAATTCTAAAGAATCGAAAAAAGCTTCTTCCTTGGTGATCAGCCACATCAGTCGACGCTCGTAACTGTATTGGCACGTTCCGGAGGCTTGGTATGCTGTTCTCCTCAGCGCCTCTCGTTGTCTCTCTCGGTAGTGTCCCACTGGCTGCTCTCTGTCCCGTCTGAACCGTCTCAGCTGCTCTGCTCGAAGATTGTGACGAGCTGAAAAAAAAGAGGCTTCTCTGACGTTGTTTTGTTTTGATGGTCACGTTCGGAAGAAGCGCCTCGGCCACCACAAAAGCTGTGCTGCTGCAGTGCGATTTATTTATTTATTTAATTGGTGTGGGCGCTAAAAGATGAGCACTGCGATTGTGCTGCTGCTGCTGTTGCTCTTTTGTTCCTGTGTGTGGTGCAATTTTCAACGACTGTTGAACTGCCTGAATTCAATTTGATGTTTTTCTTGTGGCTGAGGGCGACGACCCTGAGTTGCACCCCTTTTTTAACTGATTCTCCTATTCCGCCTCTCTCTGTGCCCTGCTGCCCACGCAGATCCCACTCACGCAAATCACAAAAAAGTGAGACTGCGTCGGGTTCAAGTTCAGCTGATTGTGTTTTTCAACGCAGCAGCACAGCGCAGCGCGGTAGAACTCGAGCGCAGCAGATGGTGCAGTGCGCATAATTACAAAACAGCCGATAACTGCGTCTCTCTGCTGCTTTTTTGCACCCTCGTTAATCTTTTGAGCAGGTGTTTGGATCCCGTGCGCCTTTGCACAGCAGAGCAGCAGCAGCAGCACAAAAATAATCATTCGGCACGTCGCAGTGCGAGTGTCTTTCACCAACCGATCTTCAGCTCCTCTTTCACTCAGTCGCTGATTCAAAACTTCAAGCCTCACAACTGCTTGCTTGCTTTCCTGCTTTCCTGCTTTCCTGCTGCTGCTGCTGCTGCTGCTACGGTCTTTCGCTTTCCTTCCTTTCGCTCTCTCTCACGGACTGGTTGTCTCATTCGGCCATCCTCATCCATCTTTACCTTCATTCTTCATCTTTGCCATCATCTTCCTTCCCTTTTCGTCTCTTCACCACCTTTGATTGTCGCTTGGTTCGCGCAACTTGCAAAGAGGGGGTCCGCAGCATCGGCAGCTAGCACCGCCATCAGCCGTTCCTCGTACCAACAACACCCTTGCTGCAGGGTATAGGTGCCTCCTGTAGACAACACAGCAGCATATTCTGCACGCCAACCCATCGTCCTCAGCTTCTCTTCCGCCAAAATGCAGTTCTTAACTCGAGTCGGCCTCTTGGCCGCTTTGCTGGCCTATGTTCAGCTAGCACAGGCGTTCACCGTCACAGTCACTCAGATCTCGTGTAGCTATCTCTACTTTACCCTCACTCTTACTCCCGCAGAGAGCGGCGCCGCTCAGTATCTCGGTGTCTATCCGGGCACTTCCACCCAAAATATGCTCTCCGAGGTCCAGTTCCAAAACGCCTTCGTTTCACAAAGCTCCTACCAGTTCTATGCTCCCTTCTTCACACCCATCAGCAGCTCGGGTGTGCAACAGGTATCCTTCCGTTTGCTCGACGAGAACGAGGACCCCATCCCCGCCTATCAAACCCTCACTCAGAACATCAACTTCCAATGTGGTACCACCGTCACTACCTCTTCTGCCGCTGCCAGTTCGCCCACTAGCACCTCGGGCTCCGGTTCCAATTCTGGCTCCGGCTCCAACTCTAGCGGCAATGGCTCCAGTGACGCTAATAACAGCAGTACAAGCTCTGGTTCTTCGTCCTCTACCGGTGCCATCGCTGGTGGTGTCGTTGGTGGTGTTATTGCGTTGGCCCTCATCGGTCTGCTTGCCTTCTGCCTCATGAGGAGGAAGAAGAAGCAGCGTGCTCAGCAGAGCCGTCTCCGTAACGACGAGGCTGACGAAGCTGCTTTCCGTGCTCCCAACAACAACGACTCGACTGCCTCCCTCGCTACCGCTCCCGAGACCGCCAACACACCCATGATGCGCGATATCGGAACCAAGAACGTCTTTGCTGACCCCACAGCTTCAGGTGTATCTGGCGCGCCATCGGGTTCTTCGACCGTCTTCACCGCAAACAACACGGCTGCCTCCAACCCTTCGTCCGGTTCGAGCATTGGTGCCAAGGGCGCAGGTGCCGGTGTTGGTGCCGCCGCCGCGGCTGGTGGAATTGGCGCTGCCGCCATCGCTGCTCGCAAGCAATCGCGTGAACAGTCGCGTGAACAAGCACGTTCTCATTCGCCTACCCGTGCTTCCAACTTCAGCCCTTCTACCGAGTCTTTCAAGGACACGCCATCTTCGCAATCGCCTCCACCCGTTCCTGCTTTGCCCGCTGCTGTTGCCGCCCCTCCTGCCCCTGCTGCTGCCCAATCCGCGACACAAAAATCCGCGCCAACTTCGCAGCCCGCATCACATGACTCGACGCCAGCTTCATATCCGAATAACTCATCTAATGGCAATGGCGCTGCCGCCGGCACTGCTGCTGCTGTTGGAACCGGCGCTGCTTTAGCTGCTGCTGCCGCCGCCAAGTCGTCATCCGGTAACAACAAGGACAAGGAAAGCAAGGCCAAGACAAGCAAGTGGGGCTTCAAGCGCGCCTCCAAGGACATGGGCAACTCGAGCAAGCCTCCTTACCCGCAAGCTGTTGCTGAGCCTGTTGCGTCGTCTGCACCTGCACCTGCATCTGCACCTGTTTCAACGCCTACGTCTGCGCCTGTGACCAAGTCCACACCATCACCACCTGCAAGCAACTCGCCCGAATTGCCTGCTTCGCCAACACGATCCTTCAAAGTGATCCAGAAACAGCCTTCGCCTGCACCTGGCTCGGTGCCCGGTCCTAGCAACAATTCCTTCTACGGTGGACGATCCAATCCCGCCACTCCCGCTGGTTCGATCCGAGGTAACAACTATTCTCGTGCTCCTTCGGTCGCTTCCATGTCTGCTGGGTTTGCAGATGCTCCCCCACCGCTTCCCTCTGGTGCAGCTTCCGTCTCCTCCGCACCCGTTGGCGAGTTCGGCGGCAACATGGCCGGCATTGGTGCAGGTCGATCCTTCGCCGCTTCATCGGGCAACTCGACTAAGTGGCATCAGCAGAGTTACAACATCATGCCCAATTTCAGTCACCGTGCGTTGGCGAGATCGACGCAGTTGGACGAAGATTTGATCTTTGGTAATTTGGGTATGGGCTTGAATGGACCTGCTCCAGGTGCAGGGGTAAACGCGAGTGAGACGGGAAGCTCTAAGAGCAGAGGTGATCCTTTCGGTGATCGTTAAAGCCCTACAGCTCCCAAAATTCGTTTGCGCCCGCATGCACTTTCACCTTTGTCCCTTTCAGAACAATAACTTTCAGTCTCTCTTTGTGTATGTTTTTCGTTCAGTTTATCACAGTCATTTGTTTGCCCAGGAAAAAGATCGCATTGCGAGTGTGTGCAGCTAGGCTGTTGTGAAGCGTACAAAAGACGACAGAGTCGGATCGAGGTTCGGGTTGAGGTTTGAAACAGACAGCAAGCTGTTCGCTTCCAGATTCCCAGGGTAATCGGATGTTCCTCCGGTTTTGATGAGTCTTCGATCGCGCTTGAGTCTGGCTATGGAAGCTGATGCTGTTTCGAGGTGTTCCGATTGGTGGGCTAGAGTTTTTGATAGCTCGACGATGTGTTCTGCTTCGGGGAGCAGCAGTTGTTCTAGTTCCGTGATGTCAGCATTCATTCCCAACCCCATCACGTCTACCTGTTGGTCTGGGTTTTCCGCACGCAACAGTGTACCTTCCTCTTCCAATCGCCAAGACAGCATGCTGCTGGCTAAATCTCGACGTGCAGCAGTCGACGTCGTGTTACCCTGCGGCAACCGCGCCAAGGGAGGCACAAGACCAGACTCCAATTTCGCATCGATCCTGTTCAACGCGCGCGTCAAGCTATCCGCCACCATCGACCTAATGTTCTTCGGCATAGAGTTCAACAAGGGTATCGCAGTTCTCCAAATCATCCCACCTTCCGAAGTTACACATTCTCGCTCCTCTACGCTCAACCGACGCCACTTGCGCAACCTTTCGCGCTCACTCGGCCAGTTTTTGCGTTTGATCTTTTTGCGTGTGCTGGTGCGTTGGCGGGCTTCGTCTTCGGATGATAGGGCTTGGTCGTCGTCGTCTTCGGATTGGGAGGGAGATGCATCTGATACATCGGACTCGTCGTCTTCGCCGTCGAGAAGCGATACTTCGGAGCCAGAGTCGGGCTCGGGTTGAGCGTAGCGTGCGGCGGACTGTGAGGGTCGACTTTTGGGGAGGCCGAGTTGCGGTTGTTTGGTTGTGGCAGCGCTTGCGGCAGGTGGTCGACCGCGACGCTTGCCAGAAGAGGTGGTGGAAGAGGCGTCCGCCACGGAGGTATCTTTGGATGGCCGGCCTCGTTTCCTTGGCGCACTGACGGAGGACGAAGCGTCAAAGTTTGCATTCTTGGGCGGACGACCACGACGTTTGGGCTGATCGGAAAATGAAACGCTGTTCGGCGGTGAGATGTTGTTACGATTGCCGCCGCGACTGGCTGGAGTCGAGAGAATCGACTTAGGTTTGCCGCCACGCGGTTGAGGCGCTACAGGAGAAGCGTAAGAAGTCGAAGCTCTACTCGTATCGGCTGAAGTCAATGCGCGAGCCGCGGCTGTAGTGAGCACGTTTTTAGATGATCGAGCTTGTCTTGAAGTCGATGCTACAGTGGATGCGAGTGAGTAGTCTGCCATATTGGGGCGTGACGTTGGTCTGGCAGGTGTGGGTGCTCCAACGGTTGAACTGAGCGATACGTTGGCTGCATTTCTGCCTCTGGGACGTGGTAGGACGGTGGATGAGGATGCGTCCCCTTGAGCAGCTGGTCTTGTTCTTTTTGGCGGCATTGCGATCAAGACAAGTGTGTGGATGCAATGAGATGGATGTGATTGAAAGTGAAAGTGATGATGTTGTTTGCCAAAAGAGCGCGATTCTGGACAAGTCACAAGTTACTCAGCGTGATTTCTCAAAGTCAGCGAGCTGCAGGGTTTGGATGCAGCGAAAAAGATACGCGTCGAGGAAAGGCGAGACGCGCCTGTCTCTTCACTTTTTTCGACTCAACACTCGATCCATCACATTCACATTCACAACCACCACCATCACCATCATCGCTACCAACGTCGGGAGTCTGCTGAGTCGGAGCGAAGCACACGCACGCAGTCAAAACCACGCATCCACTCTGTGTGGCAGCCTCAAGAGGCCCATCGCTCATGGAAGTATCTCCCTCCACGAATCCGTAGCATAGATAACTCATCCATAGCAGCAAACTCACCACATGAGCGGCAGAGCATCAGGCTCGCGCGGTGGCGCTGCCAACAATGGTGGCCAGTCGGCGGCTGCAAGAGCCTCATCACAAAACCGATTCGCTGACCGCCGACAGGAACGTATGCGTGGTGCAGGTACCGCTGTAGCGATGCAACGTGATTTTCGTTTCCAGTTGCCGCCGAAAAGAGCTGGACCCGCTACGACCTCCGCGAACAACGCAGATGCATCTACCTCAGCCGACTCATCGGGAAGGCGCAAACCTGGCCGACCTCGAGGCTCAGGTGCGAAACAAAGAGCTTCAGCAGCTGCAACAGCCCCGTCGGAAGGATCCTTTGACGATGCTGGCGATCTTGACGCATTCTCACCACCACCATTGTCGCACGAAGATGAGCTGCCATACTCGCCCCACATGGATGCATCTGGAAGTATGGGTGTAGGTCGACGTATGGAAAGACCGAGGACTTCAGCACCTATCAGCAGTACGCCCGCTGCATCACGGATTCTCAAACAAGGACAGGCTCGATCGGCTTCGGCCTATGACGATTCACCGCCAGGAGCTGACGAGGATGAAGAGATCGATAGTCAGCTGGGTGATAGCTACTCGGGATCAGGAGGGAGCGGCAATGGCGCGGGAATGATGGATGGATCGCCTGGATGGGATGGCGGAGCACACGACATGGACGAATCCTTGCCTATGATTCCTTCGCCTGCTGCGTCCTCGACTCATGTCGACTCGTCGGTGCGACGTATGCGTCCCAGTATTGCAGGCACTAGCGCATCACATCTCAGCATTGGCTCTCATGCAGACTCGCCAGCCGCACGCGCAGCTCAACGCAACCTCGACGCTCGCCAGCGCCGACGACAGGGCAGTCCGGGGAACGAAAGACCTGCAAAGCAAGCACCCGCAGCGGCCCCACGTCGCGGCCGACCGCCCAAATCAGCTGCTATCACTCAGCGTGCGATCTTCCAGATACCCACCGAGCTCGAGGATGAAACGGTCATGGATCGCACCATCGTCGACCGTCAACGTCGCGGTGCGATCGCAGCCCGACCGACCGGTCCCGAGATGCAAAAACGACTCAAACGTGCGCTCTCGCTCGTTTTCTCCGCGTCTGAAGGCGCAGATCCAGACGATCCGGATTCCAGCCAGCCAAGCAAAGTACGCAAATCAGCCAAGTACCTCAACGACGTAGACATCATCTGGTCAATCGTCGACGATGAACTTCGTAGCGCGATCGAAGAGCAACCTGCTAAAGCACCTTTCTTAGCTCTCAAGGCGTTGCGTAAATCGGTTCGCTCCAACTTTCTCAACTTGAGCGAGAAGACGGATAACCGTACGACGCTCATTTCGCAATTGATGCGGGCGAGGAAGCAGAAGAGGTTGTTGAGGAAGGAGGTTTTCGCAAAAAGGAGTCAGTTGGCGAAGGCTACCGTGGAGAGGACAGAGAGGCAGAAGGAGTTGAATGATTGGAGTAAAGAGGTCAAAGAGGTGAGGAGATGTAATTCTTTCTTGGCGAATTTGAGGCATCAGAGTGCGGCGTGGGCGTGAGACTGCACAGGACGTTGGAGGCGTATTGTGTATTTTTAGCGTTTGAATAGCAAGCATTATCAGTCTTAGATCAGCTCAAAGACAGTGTGAACGAGTCACGATGTGACTGTGTGAGGGTGTGTGATTGACATTTTCTTCGTCAAGACGTTACATTGCTAAAAGGCACGAGCCGATACCGTTCTAGGGCGAGCATCTTTAGTTCTCGCGCTTGATAATGATAGCACTAGCACCGCCACCACCGTTGCAGACACCGGCGCAACCGTACTGACCGGGCTTCAATGCGTGAGCCAGCGTCACGACGATCCTAGCGCCCGAGCTTCCGATCGGGTGACCGAGCGAAACACCACCACCGAGCACGTTAACCTTGCTAGCGTCCAGACCCAACATCTGGTTGTTAGCCAACGCAACCGCACTGAAAGCCTCGTTGATCTCGAACAGTGCAATGTCGTCCTTTGTCAAACCGGCCCTCTCGAGTGCCTTGGGGATAGCGTATGCGGGAGCGATGGGGAAGTCGATAGGTGCACAAGCTGCGTCCGCAAAGGCAATGATCTTAGCCAAGGGCTTGACTCCCAACTTCTCCACCTCAGCCTGCGAAGCAAGCACCACCGCCGAAGCACCGTCGTTGAGTGTCGAAGCGTTGGCAGCCGTGATCGTTCCATTCTTATCGAAAACCGGTCGAAGGGTGGGGATCTTTTCCAACTTGACGTTCTTAAACTCCTCATCTTCGCTGATGATCACATCTCCCTTCTTGTCGGAAATCGTAACAGGTGCGATCTCGTTAGCAAAAGCATTGGCCTTCCATGCTTCAGCAGAACGACGGTAAGACTCGATAGCGAAAGCGTCCTGTTGCTCGCGAGTGATGGAGAGCTTCTTGGCTGTGTTTTCGGCGCAGTTGCCCATAGCTACTTGGTTGTAGACGTCGAAAAGGCCGTCCTTGACGATGGCGTCGGTGGCCTGGACGTGGCCGTAGGAGTTGTTGCGAGGGAGATAGTAGCTGTTGTCAGACGGGGGAAAACAGATCAAACATGGTTAGTTCACTGAGATGCAAATGTGCAGCATTGAATGTCCCGCTGAATAGAGCTCCTTCTGATTGCTCCGTTGCTCCATCATCAGCTGCAAGCGAGGCATCAGACCCTGCCTCGACAGTGTGGCAGGAGCGACGATGCTGCGGTCGACCGGTTGACGAAACCTCGGGCCAGATGGGAAGGCCGTCATAGCCGGTTCTGATTTTAGCCCGATGTTAGGCCATCACCACAGGGTTGGCCCGAACGGCAAAACGGAGCGCAGCTTGTGCCGGTGTGCAATCCTTGCTTTCGAGAGTTGTCCGCGAGCGCAGCAGCTAGACGAAGGAGTCCACAGCATGCCCGCAAAGCAGCCTGTAGCATAGCGCCTTTTGCAGTCGCATGCTGTTGGAAGCTAATGCTTTTCGATGGGCAATTGTAGACTATTCCGCGCCTGACACTGTTTGTCGATGCTTAATACTTACGGAGCGTTAGACATGGACTCCATACCACCAGCGACCATGACACCGCGCTGGCCGAGCGCAATGTTCTGAGCAGCAAGCGAGATAGCCTTCATACCGGAAGCGCAGACCTTGTTGATGGTGGTAGCTTCGGTGGTGTCGGGGCAACCAGCCTTGAGGGCGACCTGACGAGCGGGAGCCTGACCGACATTGCCCTGCAGCACATTTCCCATGTAAACCTCCTCGATCTGCTCCGGCTTCAAACCAGCACGCTCGATAGCTGCTTTGACAGCAACGACACCGAGCTCCGGAGCGGTAGCTTTCTTAAGCACACCGTTGAACGAGCCGATGGGCGTTCGGGCGGCGGAGACGATGAAGACGTCGTTGATTTGCGACTGCGATCCAGAAAGCGAAGGAAGGGAGAGAAAGAGTCAGTCCGAGACTGCGGAATACTGCAACCATAATGAGTGCGGGGAGAGTAACGAGATCGACTCCAGACTCCATTGATGACGGGCGGAAAACTTACCATGATTCTAGCGGTCTGTGAGAGTCGTGCGACGGCAGTTTGGTAGAATGCTGGCATTGGTCAAGAAGGAAGATGCAAAAGTTGCAGGAGGATGTGCTGTTGAGAATCTCCAAAGGTGGGGAAAGAAAGCACAACCAATCGATTCTAGTATCGATTTCTCGCCGCACGAAGAACCGTACGACTTTGGCTCGCGCACGCATGCGCACCTCCAACAGCGTTGAACCGACGCAGAGCCATGTCACCCCATTTCGGAAGCTGTGCCTGCGTGCGCGTTTTCCGTCACTTTCCGCTCCGAACCCAACACACACGCACAAGCAACGCGTTCCGAAAAATGTCCCAACGATGTAAGATTGTTCAAACGACTCTTACACACACTTTTCGGAGCTCACACTCACACTCGACACAACGTTCAGAGCTTGGAGACGGGGAATAAAAGTACATTACTGATGAAGAAAGCTGCGACGACGACACAAATACAATGGATGGTGAGAGGGCACTGCTCTTCATTTGGCGATCTGAGCCTTGTTGCCGCCAGAAGACGAGCTGGAGCTGGAATGCATGCTCGATGGGCCTGTTGATGCGTACAGCGAGATGGCTGACAACGGAAAGTTACGACGCTCGCCTCCAGCACCCCCCGGCAGAGGTGCAATATGGCGTTGGTGAGCCTGTTGACCCTGCGGACCGGGGGATTGCGCTTCCACCCGGGCTTGCAACTGCTTAGCCACCGCTTGAACCTCTTTCGATAGGCTGCTGGAGTGTCTGTTTGCTGGGGTGGCAGCACGATTGCGCCCGGCAACGGGTCCAGCTGCAACTGGAGATCCTCTCGAGACTGAGCGGCTGCCTCCTACGCCGTAAGACGGAGAGCCACCCGTAGATCTCACATGCGGGAGACCGCCAGGCGTCCCACTGCCGCTATGCAAGCCCTGCGAAGGACTCGGTCTTGGCGAGACGGACGATGCATATGGTGTGCCCAGAGGCGACCTGGATCCACGTCCCGACGGACTATCCCTATCATCGCACTGATGACGATGGCAAGCGTCACGACGAACAAATGACCTTCCACAGTTGCCGCAGCGGAACTTCTTGCCTGGTGTGCCGAGCCCTAAGGACACCAGCCCGCCCGTATCACCACCTACAACTTCTTCAGGATCACCGTGGATGCCTGGTTCCGCTTCATTCTCGTGGATGCTGGCTACGTGTCGTTGCAGATCGTGCTTGCGACTAAAGGAGCGCCCACCTTCCGACTTGCAGCTGGGATACGGACAGGCAAACGGCTTGGCCCTGTTGGGGTCCGGATCGTGGGTCGAGAGATGGGTGTTGAGATTGTAGGCTCGCGCAAAGGCTTTATCGCACTTGGGACACGGGAATCGCTTTACCGGACCTGAGCGTGACTTGGAAGCTGACGAAGGGGATAGATTTGGCCGTGATGACGATGATGGGCCAGCTACGCTCGATGCGCTTGAAGTCGGGTCGGCAGTGGTCCCTTGCTCCTTGGCAGCAGCTCGCGCCAGCTCTTGGGATGCTCTTGCAGCCGCAGCAGCCGCTGCCGCTGCCGCCGCCTGTTGGATCGCTTTCTGCGCAACCTCTCCGTGCTCGTCGCCGAGACGCTTGATGGCTGCAGCCAAGGCACGCTGATCTTCACTCATGCCGTTGAGCAGTTCGACATCGGCCTCGATCCCAATCGCTTTAGCAGCTGCCGCCAGATCCGCGCCCGAGAAGGGTTCCGGTTTGGGGTCAGGCTGCAATACGGTAGTCGTCGTATCCTGAGCATCGATATCTGCAATGAGCGCATCGGCGGCTCTCTCCTCTTCTTCTCTGGTCATGACAGAAGTGGCGATTGGCTCCTTCTTTACAGATGCGGCGCTGTCGGTGGTTGAAGCTGGGAGCACCGCCTGTTTGAGCGCTCGATCGTGATTCTGCGGGAACTGGTACTGTGCGAACGTGTTCTGAAAATTGGTTCCCAATGGAATCGCACCCTCCATAGATGTGGTTGTTGCGTTCGATAGCGACGGTACAGGCACACCGACAGTTGTTGGGAGTGGCTGCATCATTGGTGCCGTCTGTGACGATGTTGTTCCGGGCGCAACGGCTGCCTCCAAAGCTGCTGATTGACCGGTGACTGAGATTGCTGCAGCTGGGACGGGCACTTGAGGTGGTAGCGCAAGGCTCTGTGTCAGGGGTGGGTGGTCGATGGTGTCGTTAGCCGCAACCGAGCTCGAGGTGGATTGTATGAGCGCTTCGACCTGAGCTTGTATGGATTGAGCGTCGAACATGGTGCTGTTGGAGGTGTCGACGTCGGTCTGCGGCAGCGATGCTCCGGCTGTAGCTGGTGCTGGGATCGCCGGCGCTGCGGTAGCCATATTACTGCTGATCGCAGCAGACATGTCCGGCATGGCCACTAGATTGGCGGCACCGATAGCAGCAGCATCGGTCGTGTTGACGCCAAGGCTGGCTGCAGGGGGCTGCACAGGCGCCCCGAAAGGCGGTGTCGGAAGCGCATGGTGAGTCGCGATCAAAGGGATAGAGGAGATGGGCGCTGGTGGAAGCTGTACGGGACCATTTGTGAGAGGAATGCCGGCGGTGGTGAGGATCGAGGAGGTGGTCGGTGACGTGGTCGTGACCGAGGGACCACGCCCCGCGGGAAGTTGCTTCCGTGCAATGATGAGCAGATGCGCAAGTCGGCCCAAGCTGTCGGTGAAGGAAGGGAGTGGAACGTTGATACCATTCAAGGACGATGTTAGCTGAGTATACCAATGTTGAATGCGACTGCGGCATGACTGCGGTAGCCAGGGTCCTGTTGGGACTTCGGCGACCAACACGGCTTTGTACCATGGATCATGCCATAGACGGCCTTGAAAAGCGACTCACCTTGTGCATACACAAGCGCTTTACTGGGCCGCTTGATGTGCGATTCAAGATGCGTCGGCTGGTTGCTCGAGAGGATATGGTGGAAGCTGTCAGCCACGAGCAAGGTTGCGACGATGTCCAAATTTGCCCGACCGCAGCAGTGCTACACACACAGTGTGAATGCTTCTGCTGCTTGCTTGCTGCTCTTCCAAAAAAAGTTCGACTTTCTCAAACCAACAAAAAAAAAAAAAAAAAAAAAAAAAAAAAGTTCCAAATGTAATTTCAGCCCTTTCTTTCCCCCGCACCAAAGGACACTCAAATTTGCTGCAGGGACTGATTGAAGCACGTGACTCTGCTTTCTTCATTATCGCACGAGAACTACTTGACAGGCCACCATTCGGCTCCCTGCCGAGGGAGCAAGCCAAGCAGCCACTTTCGAGAAACTCGATGTCACACACCTTGCTCAATCGCAACCGTGCTGGTACTCTCGAAGGCAAGCCGATGTCAGATCATGTAGACAAGCTTATCGTGACGGGCCTGTCTTGCCATTCCATGTCGAGACTGAAGGCGCCAACCCTAAATACGAGACAGTCACTGTAGGCATAATCCAATGCTTCGCCTCGCCACGTGCAGACAATGATAGACTTGGGCGGCTAATCGAAAGATCCACAGACCTGAAAGAAATGATCCCGTCGGCTTTTGAAAGGTCACCATCTGAAGCCGAGTCAACTCTTCACCGTGATGGATGAGGAAGCGGGTTCGGACTGGCTGATGATCGCGACGTGCATTTTGGAGGGTACGGTATCAATCAACGAAGGGCTTGTGCGGAAGCGAACCTCGGATGCAGCCGAGCTTGTGATTCCAAAGATTTTCAACAGAAACACAAATCACATTCTCATGCGAGCGACATTTGCATGGTGGTTAGTCCGCCTAGGATCGCATCTTGACTTATTTTTATGGAATGCTCCATGGCTCCCTTCCCACACACAGCAGCCGTGTGCGTCAAGCAACAAAGGAAAGTCCCATTTGCTGCAGACTCACTGAGTCAGGACTCGAATGCAAACAGACGGGAATTGCAGCGCAGTTTTATGCATCAATTAGCGGTTGGTTCGGGCGTCGGAAAAGGGTCAACTTACAGCGCAGCAGTCAGTCACCGCTCTCGACCATGGAGAATTGCATCCCACTTCTCGAAACAATGACGAGGTGGCAGAGATCGATGCGTATCTCTGCAGCTCGAGAGTGAACTTAACTTAGATCCGACTATTGCACCCTCTCTCTCCATAAGATCACTTGTTGCTCGGTTTAAGCTTCAAAGGGAGAGAAAGTTCGGGACCTCGCTTCGTGGTGTGGTTTTCGCGTGGGCCACTGGCTTGGGTGCAGGGTGCAGTAATCCAGTGTCGCCTCGTCTCGTCTCTGAGTGTGAGTGACAGCGCGACCCCTTTTTTGAACTGCAAATCGGACGCAAACGCAAATCAAATGAGACACCGCAAATCATCAAAATTCCTTTCGGCACTCTGACTGTCAAATGCTGTCGCTCTCGTGTCTCATTCCCTTGGTCTCCATGCCCGCCTCTTTCCTCCGCCTCGGCTCTAACTTCTGGCGCCGGCGGGTGCAGCCAAATTGGCCTTCGCCTCTGCTCTGCTCTAAAGGCTTCTGCTCAAAGCTGCTCAAGGCACGCCGAGGCTCGAACCACTGCAGCGACTGTGTTCAAGTGCTGCTGCCACACCTCCCTTCTTGGATTTTTGTTTGCAAATCTCGCCTGTCGGTCTCGAGTTCGACGGCCGCTTTCCATTCATGCTCGGGCAAGTTCACTCTTTCGCCCCCCCAAGTTTCGTTCTTGCCTTGAGAGCCTCGCTGCCATAGTGCAAATTTAGTCTTGCTGTTACTGTGATTTGGCTGCTCTCGATTAGCTTGCTCTTCTCACACTCTCTACTCTGTCTCTGTCTCCCACCTTCACTGAGAGAAACGAAGCTGCATGTTCGCGTGCGTCCGACACCGACGATCCTCAGTTGGCCGCTCATCGTAGCCGAGCATGGACCCTCGATCCCCTTTCTTCTCTCCAAGCGCATCTCCTCTGCCTCGTTGTCTCGTGCCTTTAGAGAGAGAGAAAGAAAGAAGAGAAGCGCTCCTTTTTGCGTGACAAAAGAGGCGCAAGCTGAAAGCCACTCGCCCGCTTGCGAAGTCTCTCCCGCCTCGCTTGAGCAAAATTGCCATTGAGCTGTTTCAACGATTCGCTAGCAACCTTGAGCAAGATTACTCGACCATCACACACTTGCCAAACTCACCTTAGCACTTCAACTCTCATCCATCTTACCCACATCCCTTTTCGCTCAAGCTCACCCTCCTTACAACGACCACATCCAACCTTGACCTTCTTTCAGCACCCCTTGTCGGCTTTGATCCGAAAGCATCTGCGCTGCGTTTCTTGCGCGTTTCTTCTAGACTTCATTTCGGCCTTCTCTGCGTCAAACTTCATTTCTCGCAAGGATCACATGCAGCTTCTCTAGTCATCGATTCGGTCACAAATTCTGCATTTTGCTTCGCTTCCAATCAGCCTTGGCTCGAATCTTGCGCGGTCTTGTCTGGTAACAACGCTTCAAGATCCATGCTCAGTGTCTGATCGGCAGGCTATCCGAATCATAGAGCACTGCGCCTCACTTTGCCGCCTCACGACGGAACAGCTTCGGAACATCACACCCACACAGTCGTGACTTGAGCTGCGCAGCCAAACACACTTTGACCATGTCATACAATACTCCCCAGACCGACAGAGATCGAGCGGCACTTGCCGTTCCCGCCGAGCCGCGCTCTCCCGCCTCTTCCATTGCGCCCTTGCTCCCTGCTCACGTCATCCACCGTTCCAGAGATCACAGCTTCGACACTCCCAATCTCTCAGAGCTCAGCCTGGATCACTCCATCCAACCACGTAACAGCAGCCTCATCCGCTTCCTCTCTTCCAACGCAGACTCGGACAGCGATAGCGACGACGGCAACAACAGCCGCATGGCCGCTCTTCGCTACACTGACGGCGCAGACATGTCTGACAGCATCGACCACAAAGACTCCAAGATGGACACATCCAACAGCGTCGACACCCACGACCTTGCTACACTCTCCTACAGCGTCGACGTCGGTTCGCCTACGCCCAGCACCACACGTTATGCAAACCAAGGCATGTCAAGACCTCTCTCGTATCATCCCAACGATCAAAAAGTCAATCCACGCGCAGTTCGCGATCCTTTCAGTCTGCCCGCTTCGCTTGTCGGCTCGTCCGTCAGCATGAACAACTCGACCACCACTTCGGAAGCGGCGCCTGATCTGTTCAACAACCCTTACTCATGGGACACCATGGACGGCAAAGACGAACCCGACGATGACTTGCACGATCCCAACGTGCATTCCGAATCCAACCACGGCCTCTTCGGCGGCACCGTCGGCAAGAGAGGGTTGCTCAACATCGGCGTGCTCGCCATTCTTTCTATGGGCCTCTTGATGCTCTTCGGCGGCTACCCTATCATCTCATACTTCACCCGTCAACACGAAAGCACAAAGGGTGGATACAATCTCGGCGGTGTCAACGCATCAGGACAGATGCCCAGCATCCCTGGTTTCCGCTCCTCGCTCATCGACCCCGACACTCCGCAAGACGCCATGACGCGTGTCAGCCCAGACGGTACTAAGACCATGAAGCTCGTCTTCTCCGACGAATTCAACACCCCCGGCCGCTCTTTCTACCCCGGCGACGACCCGTACTGGGAGGCATCCGATCTGCACTACTGGGCCACCAACAACTACGAGTGGTACTCGCCTGAAGCCGTCACCACCAACGACGGCGCGCTTCAGATCACCCTCGACCAAGTCCAAACCAACAACCTCAACTTCCGCGGCGGTTTCCTTAGCTCTTGGAACAAGTTTTGCTTCACCGGCGGCTACCTCGTTGCCAGCGTCCGCTTGCCAGGCGCTCCTCGCGTTGCTGGTCTGTGGCCTGCTTTTTGGACTATGGGCAACTTGGGACGTGCAGGATACGGTGCGACCACCGATGGAACCTGGCCTTACTCGTACACCGCTTGTGATGTGGGCACGTTGATGAACCAGACCGACGCCAATGGTCAGCCTGCTGCTGCTCTCATCGGTGGTGATGTCATGTGGAACAGGAAAGCCGAATCCACATCGCTCTCCTTCCTCCCTGGTCAGCGTCTTTCCGCTTGCACTTGCGCTGGAGAGGACCATCCTGGCCCTGTGCTTCCGGATGGCACGTTCCGTGGACGTAGTGCACCCGAAATCGACGTGTTCGAAGCTCAGGTTGACGGCACTTTGGGTCTGACCGTCTCGCAGTCTATGCAGACAGCTCCGTTCAACATGTATTACAACCTGACCAACACCACGAGCCCAGCTTACGAGTTCTTCCAGCCTCTTTCGCACCTCAACTCGTACACCGGTCAAAACGATCAGCAAGCGCTCAGTGGTATCTCTATGGCTTCGCAGGTCGCCGTCCAGCGTGGCGGAGACGGTTCCTTCTCCACATACGGATTCGAGTACGAGCCCGGCCCGCAAGGTTACATCGACTGGGAATCGGATGGCAAGCGAGCCTGGAAGGTCTATGCCGCCGCGCTTGCTGCTGATCCTGTCAGCCAGATCAGCGATCGTCCCATCCCCGAAGAGCCCATGTACATCATCTTCAACTTGGGCATCAGTCAGAACTTCGGCACGCCCGACTGGCGTCACCTCCGCTTCCCCGCCGTCATGTCGGTCGACTGGGTTCGAGTCTACCAGGACCCCGATTCGGAGAACGTCGGTTGCGACCCACCCGACTTCCCCACCGCCGACTACATCAACCGTCACAGCGAAGCCTACCAGAACGCAAATTACACTGTCTGGGGAGGTACCGCCGAAGGTGGCTACGGCGCTCAGTGGCCTCGCAACCGGCTGTACCCGGAAGCTTGCTCTGCCCCGAACAGCACTCAACCTGGCTCGCCGGTCAAGCCTTATCCCAAGGCCAGCCCCGTGCCATCGAATCAGATTGCGGTCGGTCAGAACTGAGCGGAAGCACTGAGTCTTCCCATCCTCCATCGCAATGCCCAAGAGCGGATCCCACAGCTTGCGGATCCTCGGGCAAAATTCGCACTCTCTTTGCATCCTTGACTTGAATCATTTTGTATCTATACTGCATCAAGCGCTGACAGTGTCGACCACTTTGTTGCGCGCTTCTACACACTCACACACATACACACGTTCCTTCACACGCAATCACATTCACAAAGTAATGGACATTCATTGTTAATCCTTTTGTTCACAGCACGATCACAGGGAGATCGCACGTGAGGCAGGGAGTCATTCGTATCAGAAGAAAGATTCGCACGGATGTCTCATGAGGCGCCTCGGTAATCGATGGCATTCCCCACCGTCGTAGCACTGTTGAGCAGTTCCCGACTCGAGATTCCCTTGAGCCCCTCCGTGCCAGCATCTCTTCAGATCCCGCACGTGCCCTTGCATCTCTGCCACCATCCCACACAAACCCATTGTCCCTTTACCTTCATTTTGCGTTGGAGGGTCCGAGACCATCTCATCATGATCCGAGAAGTCAGTCTTGGTGGCTTGAGTGGGTCCAAGCACACAGCGGTTTTGCAACATCCGGTCTCGGCGTTGAAATGCGCCGACCAAGTCCACAAAGAGCTTCATTGTGAGGCGTCGACTCAAGGACAACCATGTACGACGCCGCTGCAAGCTATAAAGATTGCCGACTTGTTGTAGCCAACTTATCGCGATACCATATACCTCACGGGCTCACTCACGCCCGTGCTCGGAGAGAATGCCAAGATGACCAGCATGTAGGAGAATGTTGTGTGGGCACGGCACCCAAAGGTCAGATCGACATTTTTTGTGCAGCTGCACGGCCGGAACTCCTTTACCATTCAAGGTGAGCTGCTTTGGACCATCGTGCAGATGCATGCACATCAAAAGTGTGAACGCCCACGTCAACTGCCGTGCCTGTCAGCCTCGAGGGCCTTTTGCAAGTGGGCGCTATCATTGAATCGCCTCAGGAAGACGAAAGTTTGTTCTTGAGCGATTCACTGTTCTTCATCTTCTTGCCAAGCCCAGAAGACGATCTTACTTTTGGATGAGGCGCCGAGGGCCAGCTTCAGGCTTGTCCCTCTTCACAAATAAGAACGGGCTGCCAAGACTCTCTCCACCATCTACGGGCAGAATACATAGTACGCTCCCTTCTACAAAGCCCTTCCTCTTCTCGAATCCTGATTCGTCTTTCTTCACCACCATTCTCTCCACTGAGCCCTTATCCCCTCTAGTCAGCCACGATGGGCAACACGCAAAGTCACAATATCGATCCAAACGGTCTTTACATCCATGCCATAACACCACCAGGCCTGCTCCTCTCACCACCTACAGCTGAAGGCCCTCGACTCGTCCTCAATTTCCTCTTCTGCCTTCTGTTTGGCGCCAACAGCGCTCTCTACGGTGTCTACCTGCACCTCTTCGGGGGCCGAAAGGGAGATAAGTTCATTCTCCACATAGCCGTATTCCTCTCGGTCGCCTGCAACGGTGTACTTGCCATTTTCGGCTTGATCAACTACTACCAAAACAACTTGATCGAGCTCTACTCTGAAGCTGGGTATAATGTCAACAAGATCCGACCCTCCGTGGTGATGTTTCATGTCCTTCAAGCGGTACCTGTAGCCATTGGTCA
This sequence comes from Anthracocystis walkeri, assembly GCA_928858565.1. Classification (NCBI taxonomy): domain Eukaryota; kingdom Fungi; phylum Basidiomycota; class Ustilaginomycetes; order Ustilaginales; family Ustilaginaceae; genus Anthracocystis; species Anthracocystis walkeri. The sequence goes on from CAKMXV010000010.1 coordinate 599,641, forward strand.
GGTTTACTTTGCTCTCCGCATCGCTAAATTGTTTGACCATCGACGCATCGTCATACGTATCGGCGTTGCTTTGGCGCTGCTGGGTGTGGCGACGCAGCTCTTCTTGATGACTTGGTTCGGTTCTGCTTTCTACAGTCTCGGGTACAAATCTCATATAGCAGACCAGAACAAGCTTCGATGGGTGAAAGGCATCATCAAGACTTGGACGGGGGTGTTCATTGTATTGGAGGTGCTGATGACAGTGACCACAGGCGTAAGGTTGATGGTGCTGAGAAGACAGACGACGATGAATGCTGCACGCAGGGTGATCTTCAAATTGGCGGTATATTCGGTTCAAGGGCAGCTGGTGTTGACAATCTACTCAATGTCGAGTCTCTACCTCTTTTCAAGTTCGGGACATGGCAAGTATATCGCAATGTACCTGCTCAGCGGTGCACTGTATACATTGGTTCTCCTGACCAACTTGATCTATCGCGTCGTCGTTTCGAACGCGATGAAACAGGTTCAGACAGATCAACGGTCGGCAGAAACAGGAGGGTCGGAACAAAGCGCACCGGCTGAACTCAGCACCGTCTGTACTTTCCCAAGCCAATCGAGGGAACAGATGCAGATGGAGGAGGATCTCCGTCGCCAGTCGACGAGAATTGAAGCGGACGCGAAGTATCCCGCATCTCAAATTGTATAGCTATATAGTTTCGACAGTCGCTACAGACCGGCCCATTGGTGCGCACATTCATTCACAGACAAACACGTTCGAACTGTAATGGGCATTGATGGTTCCATTCTTTTGTTTGACATCAGAGTGCGAGAGACAAAGGGTCAGACAGGTGGGAAGAAAAAGAGTCGAGGGTCGGTACATCTACGTCGCTTCGCGATCGCCGCAAACGAGGCGCGATCAACCTGCAGTGCTGACAGATGGTGTCGTGAAGCTGTGTAGCATGGAAGCTCTGTAATTGATCAGATCGTCATCATCATCGTCTGTATAGAGATCGTCGTGGTTACGGTGCTGCAAGGGCGGAGGTTGAAGGAGTAGCGAGGGCCGTCCTGCTGTGCATCTAACGTTCTCTGCTACTGTCGAGGGTGGCTCAACAAATTCGGTGTACGACAAGGCAGTGAAGTGAGGAGGAGCATGAAGCGGTGTCGAGGCAGTATCAAGGGCAGGGTGGTTCAGCTTCGCTTTCTTTCTTGCAAGGCCGTGGTCCTCGGCATCGCTATCTGAGCTGCTGCTTGCAACGCTAGTAGTGGCAGATGATGATGACTGGTGGTTGGGGAAGATGGGCATATCTTCCGCAGCAATGACGGCAGCAGCAGCAGCAGCGGAGCCGAAAGAGAACATCGTATCCATCGAGCTTGATGACGATGCCGACTCTGAACTGAGCGGCAGCATGTCTGCGACGGGTTGCTTCGTTAGCTCTGCCAATGTCTCGAGGATCGACAACGGCTCTGTACCATACGAAGCAGCTCCGTTGAGCGATTGCGCTGGAAGGGACACGTTTTGTTGAATGCTGGGGAAGGGGGAGGCATTCGGCTGCTCGAACATCTGCAATAGTTGGAGATAGTCTGTCGTTGCGACAGTACCTGCACACTGAGGGCGTACGGGCTGCTGCAGCTCACCAGTGATATCGTTTGTCAGTGCAGGGGTGCCCATGGAGAGGTGAGGAGCTTTGGACGTCAAGAACGCGTCCAACTCCGACTGAATGTTGTCCAAGCCCGACGAAAGATTGTCCTCGCCTTCTGTCGAATTGTCAAAGCTTGAACTGGTTGCGTTACTACCGACGTCGCTGTCCGGACTGAGTCCTACCACGACACTTTGGCGCGCCGCATCCCTGCTAATCGGCGGACTAGCAACCGGGATCTGTTGCAAACTGCCTTGTCTTCTCCCGTTCGTCAATTTCACCATCTGCTCATGAGCCATAGCAGCCGACGGTGAGCGATGGGACAGCTGTTCCAAAGCCCACAAACATTTCTCGATGCGTTCAAAACTCTCGTCCAGCTTCTTCCATTGAAAGGACGAACAGTATCCCTCATGCAGCTTGATCTCGGTCTTGACCACCGCGGTGATACTGTGGACCAAGATCTCCGACCACGGTTCGGTCAGCAGCAGATTGCTACCGGAGTCTCGGACATATTCGAAAGTAGGTTCGGCGTGGGTAAACGACGTTGACTGGATAGCTGTGATCAGCAGCGTCAGATCCGCACAAGCGCGATCGCGAAGTTTTGGAAAGATGCCCGACCTTGCCCTCTCAGACCTGGCTCCCATATGGCTAGCACCTGCCATATCCACCGTCTGAACCATCTCAACGAACAGCAGTATGGCTAGATACCATGGGAAGGCAAGCAGAACGTACCACGACTGGATCGAAGCCGGCAGCTCGGCATGCGATCCTCGACAGCTATCGATCAAAGGCCCATAGATTTGGTTCCAGTGGTAGATGATGGAAAGACCGCTTCGAATGTGCTGTTCGACAGCTTGAGTCGAAGCGCGTCGCCAGAACGACATTTGCAAGCGGCTGATCTGACGGAACATGACGACTTTGACGGGAGTCGAAAAGGCGAGTGTCGCGGCAGCTTTGAAAGAGTCGCACGGCCAAGCGGTGACGAATTCTTGAGACTGGTGCTTGCGTTCGGACATATCGAGGATGTAGTCGTCCCAGATTCCTTTTCGGTCAGCAGAAGGGCTGTCACTGGAGAGATTGGCACCGCGGACACACGAGATGATTTCGGTGTCTTCGTCGCACACTACTGGCGGATGTTTGCGAAGCACGCTGGTTTCGGTGTCAATCACAACGCATAGCCAGTAGAGCATATGGTATGTGCCTTCCATACGTGAAGTCTCGATCGTGCTGGCTGTTGCAGGTGGAAGTCTCTTACTTTCGAGGCCAGACTGTATTTTTCCTGCCATACTTCCGTCTCCACTACCCTGCGCATCAGTGGCAGATTGCGCTTGACGACAGCTACTCGCTTTGCTGCCGACGCCGTTCCAAGGGCAAATTCCTCTCCTCTTCTTGCCCTCGATCTTGAACTTGATAGCGAGCAATTTCCGCATCGCCGCTACCAGCAGAAATGTACTACCTTCAGCAGGCGTCTGCCAATCGCTCGTATCCAGTGCACAATTCTCGCTGTTCAAATCGATATCAGAACCGCTCGCTCTGCTCTCGTGCACCTGTCGGGGCTTTTCCGTCCAAGCGAAGATGATGAGCGCAAAGATAACGCGGAACGAATCGACGTTCGCGACTCTTTGAAGCCTGTCTCTTGCGCGTTCCCAGAGTGCCAGTCTGATCTTGTTTTCGGATGTCTTAGCGAGGCTGGTCGGCGAGATTGTGCATCCAGCTTGGGGTCCATTGAGCTGCAAATGCGAGGACTACGGAGTGGAACGCATCCATGATATCTTTCTCTCTGCTCAGAGGACCGGACGCTGTATGGCCGAGAAGCGACCGTGAGCCACGATCAAGCTCGCAGATTCTCCAGTAGACCAATTGCTGACCCAGCGATGTTGACGTTGATCGGGAGTGGTTGGCGAGCATGTACGGTGTATTCGAGGAAGTGATCCAGCATTGCAAGGCGTGCTCGGCGGCGCCCTCGTAGACGCGGATCAAACCGTCGTTGAGAAAGACGCTGTCAACGTTACGCGTCATGCGACTTGATGACGAGGTTGGAGAGATAGTCTTCATGTTCTGACGTGCTGCAGCAGCAGCAGTTTTGATGCTGGGTTCGATCACTGTTTGATCAGGAACAGACTTCGTTTTAGAACTACGCTGCCAGATTGTGGGCGTGAGTGATGTTTGCGAGCTTCCCATCCCTTCAACGGCGGTGTATTGATCCGGGACCGAGTCATTCCTGCTTTCGTTCGCAGATGAGCTCGAAATCGTAGCGGAGCGATGACACCTCGTCACATCGTGGGACGAAGCACTAGGCACACCGCCCAAGATCGTCAAGACATGTTGGAAAGAGCACAACTTGCCCTTCTTCCGACAATTCGAGCAAGCAACCTTGTTGTTGATCGCCTCAGCTACCGAGTCGTACTCGGCATCGCAAGCTCGTTTGCCTATGCGACATCGATCGCAGGACCTATATTGGCGGCGTCGAGAGTCCTTGGCGCTGACTGAAGATGTGGATGTTATGGTGATGTCTGCTGCTGTCCTTGATGATTTGAATTTCATTGTTGGATACAAGAGCTTGCGAGCCGTGACTTGGGCAAGAAAAGATGCTCTTTCGTGGCCGTGGAAGGATCAAGCAGTTGAAGGAACGGAAAAAATGAACTTAGGATGATGGTGTGGAAGGTGACCGTCGTTGCTCAACGGCATCAGTTGCAAGCACAAAAGTGAAGGTATCAACTGGACGGGCATGATGCTGGCGGGCACTCGAGCACTGTTTTCAGGCACACGCCATGCATGGCAGGGCCTGTCATGACATTCAGTGGTGGGACAGAGCTGCACGCTGCCAAGAGAGCAGGGTCACGAGGGAAGTGTGGGGAAGAACGTCCAAAGGGTTCCCGCTTCTTTGCGGAGAACGCGGCAACAAACTGTTGCCGAGCACCGACGTGAACCCCTTCACTGTAAGAGGCAAGCGGTTGCTCAACTTGGGTCAGTAACTATCTTACCCCGAGAGAAAAACCGTCACAGTCAAGACACGTACTTGCTCGCAGGATTACAGGTAAGAGCAGGAGCACAGTGTAATCGCAGGATGCCGATGCAGAGTCAAAACAGCAATCGGTCCTCCGCAAGGCATGCAGCATCACCCTTGTGGGGCCGTGCTTTGTAGCGCAGCGCTAAATGGCAGCTTGCAAGAGGAAGTCGGGCTAGTTGACCGACGCAACGGCCAGCTTTGCGGCCGAGACAATTTCCGTCGAGTGTTAGGAGTCTTTGTCTCACAATCACTAAGTGAGAATCCTAGATTCGGAAATCGGACTCGGTTTTCGCTCGCTCTCTCGAAATTTTTGGCTGGAAGAAAAGCAGAAAAAGTGAGCGAGCCTTTGTGTTACCCAGCCGTTCTGCAGACTCAGCTAGCTTTGTATCGTAACTACCATCATCAACCAATATCAGCCATTACCAGGCCATTGTGGATCAGAAATGGCGACGAGCGCAGCCACATCAGTGGTGCCAAAGGATATCAGCAACCTCTTTGCCTTTATTAAAAAATCCGTCACAGCTCTCAGCACTTCCGTGAAAGCATTCGAGAAGGATGTTGTCGATGCAGCATCCAGCGATTCTTCCGAAAACCCATTCGCATACCCTGACGGCATCTCTCTACTCACACTCAAGAACGATGCTATGCTTGACTATCTTCATCATGTCGTCGCTATCTGTATCGCCAAGATCTCCGGTCGATCGCTTGCCAGCAGCAGCAGCTCGGCACAAGGTCCAGCAGATCTCGTTCAAGACCTTGTCAAGCTGCGTCTGATGCTCGAGAAGCTTCGACCTTTGGAAAGCCGTCTCAAGTATCAAGTGGATAAGCTGCTTCGTGCTGCTGCCGATGCAGACAAAGAGATTCTCCTGGGTCGATCCACGCCTGCATCTACCAAGGCTAAGAAGAGCAAAGACGGTGACAGCAGCGACGAGGACGCTGACGGTGCAAGTGATGACGATCTCGCTTTCCGACCTAATCCTTCCGCGTTCATGCAGGACAAAGCCCGAGCCTCCGCCAAGTCGTCCAAGTCGAATGGCATGTCAAGAAGGAAGTCATCCGGACGCGATTCTTCCTCCGAATCTGGGTCTGATGAAGAAGACGGTGGCAAATCAGCCGTGTATCGACCGCCTAAGCTCGTTCCCATGGCGTACGATCCCGACGCCCGTACCAACAAGAAAGATCCTCGCTTTGCCTCTGAGAAGTCATCTTCCATCACGCGTAACTCCGCGCTCCTCTCCGATCTTACAGCAGGCATGTCGTCCAACCCGTACGAGGCCTCGTCTGGCGGTGTCGGCGTTGGGGGCCGTGGCAAACTCGCTTCCAACACATCTTCTCGAGCGAAAGCATTGGCACGAATGGAGGAGTTCGAAGAGGAAATTTTCACACGTCTCGTCATGTCCAAGAAGGACGCTCGCAAACGCAGACGCGACGAAGCAGATGTGGCTCTCGGCGGTGCAGGTCTCAGCTCGGGTCGCGATGGCAGGAGGAGAATCGGTGGTGGTATGGAGGAAGAGTTTGGTGATCTACTCAGAGGTGCTGGTTTGGACGGACGCAACGGCAAGAAGGCCAAGAAGGCGCAGCAGGCTTATGATACGCTTCGATCCAGTAGCAAGGCGGGTTCAACGCTGCAGAGGTCGAAGAGCAGCGGTGGTTCGAGTGCTCCAGTGGCGGGTGGAAAGGTCAACAAGTTCAAGAACCAGGTCAATCGTCAATCTCGCAGATGATCATAGTGCTGTTTTGACGTTCCGCACATGCAATATTTGAATTCTTCAGCAAGACTTGAAGCAAGTCTCGGTCTGTGTGTGTGATAAAGGGTTCACATTCGGAGTCCGCATTCGGAGAAGGTCGACATCAATATAGCACCTAATAGCCGCTTCTCCGCCCTCTGGCCAGGCCTGCATCGCACTACGCCTCCTCATCGTCCTCCTCATCGTCATTGCCATCGTGATCCGACACCAACTCGAAAAATCCAACCACCTCGATTGGCTCTTCCTTCTCCTCCGCTTGCTGCTCATTCTCGATAGCCCTGGTTACGCCGTCATCGACACCTCTCCCACCTCTTCCGTGATACTCTGCTGGATCCCTACGCTTTCGACGCTTCCTCTCGAGTCTTTGCCTCTCAAGCGTCTGTTGGATCCATTGCAGTTTCTCCGTATGTGTGCTTCCGCACCCCTCCCCCGGTGTGACTCGCGATGCAAGAATGTCGTAGTACACCTTTTCTGCCAAATGGACTGATGCATCTGTAAGGCTGGAGATGGATACCACCGGATGATTGCTTGTGGGGGAATGCGGTGGGAAGGGAATGGCGGACATGTTTGGGGAGTTGTTTTCGACTGAAGATGAGGGCATGAGTTGTCGATATGTCACCTGTAGTAATGGCTGCGTAGCTTCTGATGCTTGTGATGACCTGGTATCCTCCGTCAAGGTGATAATTTGGTCAAGGACGGGTTTGAGAGCTTCCTTTGCTGGTCGTTGATCGTTTTCAGAGGCCTCGGTCTGTACATAGTAGACGTACTGACCCTTGGGACACGAAAAGGTGCCTTCGCCCATCATCAGCACAGTGATAGTATTTGGATTGCTGCCGATCGAGTTTGGCGGAAACACAACGAGTCCAGTTTCTGGTGGCAGCTCTGACGATGATGTGGTCTCTGCTGATGAAGTGTCGCCTTCCGTGTTCGTATCGCTAGTCGGTCCTTCCTTGCTATTGGGCTCAGCAAAGCGGATCGGTCTGTCTAGCACCAAAATCGCTCGGCACAGCACCACCTGCCTCGATTCGGAAGCTGACGTCCTCCTCTCTTCGATTCCTAGCTGTTGCAACATCTCGTCGCTGGATACGACGTATTCGGCTGTCACTTGACTTTCAATTCCATCTATCGCAATATTCCACTTTTCATCATCTACGTCCCGCTTGGCAGACTTGATCTCGTGCGCAAGTATAAACATGCCTCCTTTGACCGCTGACGCACGACAATACCCTTGCGCAAGTTCTCCCGCACCTCCATACTGTCCCACCAGGTATGCCGAGTTGCCGTACCTGCCTACGCTCTGCATGTGACTCTTGGCTCTCGTCATTGCTGTCTCTGTAGTTTCGGTCGGAGTGGCGCACAGACATACGCCGTAGGCTACTGCATCGACGAGGTCCGGCGACATCTTGTGCACTTGCGCTAGATAATCGATGAAAGGTTTCTGGGCCAGTGTTTGATCTCGAGCTAAATCCGACTGCCAGTCTTCCGTACCGATATACATGAGAAGCTTCATGAGCTTGCGTTTGGCGATAAGCGAAAGCGTTTTGGTCTTGAAAATATCTTCTTTGCTGGCGAGTACACTTATCAATGTCATCTTGCCATGGTCGGAGCTCGAGCCTGAGGCTACACAAGTGCGCTCGAGCAAGCGGAATGTAGCGTATGACGAGACTTTGGAGCGGATGAGGCAGTCAATGGACGGTCCAGTTGCCGGAAGCAAGGTGGGTGCGAGAGAGATTGCATAGTGACGGTCGAGTGACGCCAGCGATTCGGGCAACTGCAGGGGCTGTCCAGGCTGAAGCCCATCGGCTTTGCTTGAAGAAGGAAAGCTGATATTGATGCCTTCTATGCGAGCCGTAGGTTTGAAACCTTGCCTTAAGCCCTTCTGTGTAGTATCTGACCAACTGAGCAGTTCGGAAAGCGTCAGACTAGCCCACTGATCCGCATAGTAATCGTTCTTGTCGATGTGTATCACCGAAAGTCCAGCCGAGGCGAAAGCAGCTGATAGGATGCTCTGTGTGAGTCCTGTGCTGAATATTGCCACATCGTAGTGAGTCTGATCCAGCGACATGTTGTCCCAGTCTAGAAGATGACAGTCGAGGTGAGTGTGGAAAGGCAGAGGAGCCAACCATATCACCATCAAGGGTCCAGCACCGACAAAGCCAAACTGGCTCCGAGTTCCGAACTAATTTTCATCGGGTCTTGTACGGCCAAAAAGGGAGGAAAGTTCTTCATGCTCCTTTTCATCATCTTCGTTCAATACCGCCGCCAATCAGCATCGAGACGTTATTCATGAGCGGCATACTAGCAGCACCAGAGCCACAGCAGGCCATGTCGGCCTCTGTCAAGGTTCAAGTTGTCGAGTCTGGAACAGCTGCGAGTAGCAACTCTCGCAGTAAAGTGCTGCTCTCCGTCGATGTCATCCGCTCGCTGAAGATTCAAACCGGAGACGCAGTGCTCATCATTCCCGCGGAGTCGAGTGACGGTGACCAATTTATCGTTGGCACCGTGTGGCCCTCCTTTGCTCTGGAAGCTGGTACCACTCGACTACCTATCGCCGCTCACCTACCGACCGGTTTGCAGCCTGGTCAGACCGTCTCTATCCTCCCTCTGCAAGCGACACAAACCAAGAGCACGCTCAGAAAACCCCCGACAGCTGCCAACATCACATTGTCATCATACTCAGAGCAAAGCACTGGCTCAAGCTCGCTTTCGAACTTTGGAAAGTCGGACCGTCAGATGCTCACTATCTACGCAAAAGAATGTCTCGCCGATCTCGAGTGCATTCACCTTGGTCAGCATCTTTCATTGACGTTTCAGGGAAGGCTCTTTCACTTTGTCGTCTCGAGCATAGTCGATGTGAATGGGCAACAGGGATGGAACATCTCGACTTGCGCTCAAACAACTTCGACGAGCAGCGCTACACAAGTGTGTTCGGTGAGCCGCACCACAGACGTCTCCATTGGCTCCTCTACCACCCAGACAGACTCGAATCAGAGAGATAAGGCGTCGGACGCGATCAAAGAAGATCCTTACTTAAAGCTCGGTGGATTTGACAAACAGATTGCGGAGATCAAGACCTTGATCGAGATGCCGCTCATGTCGCCCGAGATCTTTGTTCACTACGGCCTCAAACCACCCAAAGGTGTCCTCCTATACGGTCCACCAGGAACAGGAAAGACGTCTCTTGCACGAGCGGTGGCTGCTGCGACTGGTTCCTCATACCTCACCATCAATGGTCCAGAGCTCTCATCTGCGTTCCACGGCGAGACCGAGTCGAAGCTCCGTAATATCTTCCGAGAAGCGAGACGCAAGAGTCCATGCATCATCATCATCGACGAGATTGACGCCTTGGCGCCGAGGAGGGAAGGAGGAACCGGTCAAGGGGCCAATACCGACGGTGCGGGCGAAGTGGAGCGTCGGGTGGTCGCTCAACTGCTGACACTGCTGGATGGCATGGAAGACGCAGATGATGACGAGGGCGACTTGCAGCAAGATGATGATCATCTCAACAGCACTGAAGCAAGACAGAACACGTCCGTGGATCGATCAAAGCTGACCAAGGGACCTGCTCGCGTCGTCGTCCTTGCCGCCACGAATCGACCCAATGCTATCGATCCTGCTCTCCGTCGCCCTGGCCGTCTAGACCGCGAGATCGAGATCGGCATTCCAACCGCCGCCGCCCGAGGCGAGATCATCCGCACCCTCATCCGCCCTGTCCCGCACGACCTTACACAGGAGCAAATCGATGAGCTCGCGGGCCGCACCCACGGCTATGTCGGAGCAGACCTTTCAGCCCTCATTCGGGAGGCTGGCATGCGCGCGGTTCGTCGTACTTTCGCCCGACGCCAAGCCAATTCAGATCAGCTTGAAGCCAGAATTCAATCAATGTCGCTCGACACGACCACCACCGCTGCCAGCGGTGCAACAGGAGCGACACTAGATAAGGTCACAGCAGCCGATGTGCATGCAGCCCTCTCGCTCGTCCGACCATCCGCTATGCGCGAGATCTTCCTCGAACCGCCCAAAGTTTACTGGTCCGACATTGCCGGCTCGTCCACACCATCTGCTGGTGGCTCTGGTGCCTTGTCTACCAAGTCGGTCCAGTCTCAAGTACGCGAGCTCATAGAGTGGCCTATCACGCACGCCGCTACCTTTGCACGATTGGGCGTCTCCCCACCGCGTGGTGTTTTGCTATATGGTCCACCAGGCTGCTCCAAAACGCTTATCGCACGCGCGCTCGCCACCGAATCCGGACTCAACTTCCTTGCAGTAAAAGGTCCCGAGCTCTATTCCAAGTACGTCGGTGAATCGGAACGTGCCATCCGTGACACGTTCAGGAAAGCTCGAGCCGCAGCACCCAGCATCATCTTCTTCGACGAGATCGATGCGTTGTCCTCAAGTCGAGATGGCGATTCTTCCAACGGTGACGCGCTCAACAGCCGCATCATTGCTACATTGCTCAACGAGATGGACGGCATCGAAACCATGTCCGACGTGATTGTGATTGGCGCCACTAACCGGCCGCAGTCGCTAGACCCTGCCCTGCTGCGACCTGGCCGACTCGATAGGCTCGTGTACGTGGGACCGCCCGATCACGAGGCTAGAAAACAGATCTTGCGTACCAGGATGGCAAAGATGACTGTCAACGCGGATACTATCGATTTGGACAAGCTCGCACAACTGACTGATGGATGTTCCGGTGCCGAGGTGGTGTCGATTTGTCAAGAAGCAGGATTGTTGGCCATGGACGAGAATCTCGATTGCCAAGCTATCGAACAGCGTCACTTCGAGAGCGCTGCGCAGTCGGTCAAGCGTCGCATTACCTCGCTCATGATTCGACAGTACGAGGCTTGGCGCGACACGCTTGTTGTCTAAGCACAGTGACTTCACTGTGTCGGCTTCCTGGATCAAGTTTCTGAGCGAGGATGCAAAGGATTTGGATGCGACAAAAACAAGTTCTATTAAACCATGGCTAATAGGAAAGACACTGATTGAGAGTGGAATGCAAAAAAGAAGCTGCGAGTGGAAACCATTACAAGATGAAGTAGGGATGATCTAGTTATCGCCATAAGCAGCGAGCGCCTTGTAGTATAGCACCGAGCAGTACGATTCCTCGATCTTGCTAGCTACCAATTGACTGAAGACAGCAATGTAGAACAAGACGAACGAAGAAGCGAAAAGCCACCAGCCAGCGCGCATGACGGCACCAGTGATCTCGGCGCGAGAGAACTCGTGAGTCCAAGCTGGGAGCAGGGACTTGGACTTCTCCCCTGCGAGAAGGCGAACCTTTTCAGGGTCTTGCTTCTTGGGCTTGGGTGGAGGGTAGAGTTGACCGGGAAGGTGTACGACGAACACATAGATGAGCGCGGTCGAAAGAAGACCGATGAGAAGCTGCATGAAGATGAGCCACGAGGAGCGACCGAGCGGGCAGATAAGGACGGTGGCTCCTGCGTGGTAGAAGGCGAGAAGGAAGGCTTTGGCGCCCAAAATGGTCCAGATCATCGAAGAGTTGAGGATGAGCTGTTTGGGATCGCGCAGCTTGAGTGCGTGACCAACGTGGTTGCTCCACACTTGAGCTGGAATCCTGGCGGGCAAGATGTACGTTCGCAGCATGGTAATGACGAGGAAGAAGGCAGCTGCACCGACCGAGATAGCGATCTGGATTCCTACGGGCAGCATGTCGAACTTGGCATCGAGGTACGAACCCCAAGCCCAGCCCCAAAGACCGCCGATGATCCAGCCGCACAGCACGTCCAACGGCCAGTGAAGCGCCAAGTAAAGACGAGAGACACCACTCGCCAATGTCAAGAGCGAGAGCACAGCGTGGAGAGCAGCGGGGAACCTGAATGCCACATCGACGTGAGTGCGCGAGAAGAAGTAGGTTGCGTAGACGCATGCCATGAACGCCGAGTGACCGGAAGGGAAAGTGTAATCGTACTGCTTGAGCGGCTTCTTCATCTGGTATGGATTGAGCTTGAGACGGCTCGCAGCTACCCAAGCCGGTCGTGGAACGGGACGAATGACTTTGATCATGTTGACCATACCAAACACCACCACACACGCGCGCATGATGATGTTGAGCGTCAGCTGGTTCCATCGCGACCAGTAGATGCTGGCACCAATCACGATCAAGATCGACTCCTGACACGCGTAGTGGAAAATGAGGGATGGGACCTTGAGTCCAGGAATGCTCTGTATCATGTTGATAAGGGAGATCTCGAACTGTCTGTAGGTAGGGTGCAGACGTGCGGTGAGAAGGTGCCTCCACGCCACCTTGTCGCGGTAGTCGATGTTGTGGCGCTCGCAATGCCTGAGCGAGCACTCGGTGATCTTGTTCTCGCACTCTTCCTTGATCTCTTCGGCTGTCCTGCCGTGGAGAGGGACGGGGTCGAGAAGCGCATACGTGACCTTAGCGTAGGGCATCATCATGAGCAGCAAGAAGTCGAACAAGAAGCTCGAGTCGGCTTTGCGAAGGTGGATTGGGTACGGCATGTCGTAGGTGATGGCCACGGGGATGATCTCGACTTGGTCTGCATGAGCAGCGGCGAACTCGAACGTGGGCATGGCAAACTTGACAAAGTTGTTGCGTGCAACGGTGACTGCTTGAGGGAAGATGACGAGATTCTTGGCAAGGATTGGGTTTTGGACCCACTCCTCGAGCATCTTGACCAGCGACATGCCGCGCTTTTTGACTACAGAGATGGGGCGGCTGAGGTAACCAGTGATTCCCTTTTCGGCAGCCTCGCCGACGATCATCGAAGAGTTGGTGAGAGTGGGCAGGCAGCCGTCGAGGAAGATGTATGGGTGTTCGGCGCAGTAGATGCGTCGAATCGAAGCTTGCGTGGCCTCGTTCCAGTTGGATGCAGTGAAGTATTCGCAAGGCAGTGGGTTTCCCTGGCCATCTACCACGTTGAACGAGACAAGCGGGAAAATCTGCTTGGGATGCAGGCCCTTTGGTCCCCTCACCGAGACGATATATGTCATCGAGATAAAGACCCACAAGAGCTGTGCAATGCCGAGGAGGATGCCGAAAGGGATGTACAAAATCCAGAGAATCGACCACCATGTGAGCATCTTGGGGTTGAGACGTCGCGTAGGCCACGAAGCCTCGCAGGCGGCAGTATCGAGGTCGGTTTCGACAGCCATCTTGACGTAGTGTAGCTCAACCGTTAGAGCCCGAAGAGGGGAACGAGATGGCGGTGTCTTGAGGAAAGGAGGAGAGAGGAGAGCTGGTGATGGTGGGAAGGAAAGGCAGGAAAAGCAAAGGAATGTTGGATGATGGAGACAAGTGAAGGGAGCGAGATTGAATGAGAAGGTAAGGGCAGAAGGATGGCAAGTAGTGTTGACAATGAGGTCTGCTGAAGAGACAAATGCTGCTCCACCGGAACGGACAGACAAGTCTTCTGACTGTCCACGATAGGCAGTCGCAACAAACAAAAGTGAGATTTTGCTTTTGTTGATGGGCGCAGATCAACCTTGGTGTGTCAAAGCGCCGCAAGACAAACCTCTCACTGGTGCAAGATCGATGCTGCTCGAAATCATTGCCGGCAACTACAATTACACGAGACAAACCTCGGGCAGCAAAATCTAGGGATGTGGACGTACTCGAGGACGAGTCAAAACCTGAACGGGAGGGTCTGCAAACATACTGCCGTCTGCACTTACAATCCAGAACGAATCCATGGACTAGCGGCGATGCACGGGGGCTTGGCTGAGCTGGGTGTCGAGCGTGGCGCCAAAAATATGGGAAAATGAAAAACCGTGAGGTACATCCAGCCACGGTCCATGTCTCAGTTGCAATGTTGGACAGGAGAAAACAAACGCCGCGATTGCGCCTCGGAAGACTGTTCTCCCGCTCAACTGGAGTTCAAAGATTGGGTCAGGGCTCGAACGCCATCGGAGGCCGAAAAAAAGCGAAACGTGAGCACCCAATTTCTGAAGGCCTTTTCGGCAAGAGTTAACCGAGCGCGAATCATGAAGAAGCATTGGCTGTGCCGTGGTTTTTTCCCGGCGACAATCGTTCTGCCCATTCAGCTGTCATTCCGATATTGGCATTTTGGCAGAGACAATGATTGGCGCGTGGCTGCGGTTGCCGCCCTCCATGCAACAACCGCCAAGCTTGACACATCGCCCAAATCACCGTCAGGCACACAAACAGATCCTTCTCGGCGTTTCGAGTTTGAGGCAAGTTCTCGCGCCACTTTTGTGAAATCAAGGTGGCCGGCGTAAGCAGCTTACACCGTTTCACGGGCAACTCTATTGACCGACAGACGCAGAAGACTTGGCACGACGGTTCGGCTCAGAGCAAGAAACTTGGATTAGCAAGAATCAGGCGATTCGATGCTCCTGTACCTCAGTGTTCGAACAAGAGCGAGAGTCAAGTGTGCAAGCAACAGATCCACAGTGTGTAGAGACTCGGCTATTCCAAATTTCCCACAGCATAGCAGGTCGGGAGCCATCGACCGATCTTCTTCCTATCGAGGGCTTAGCGTGGTTTCAGGGTCGCAGCTTGCAGCGGATTTTGGCGAAATCTACAAACAGTGGCTGTCTCGCGGCTGCGAGACAGCCAAACAGATCGGTATCTGTTCTTTCAGGGGTGAAAGGAAAAGTCCTACACCTCGGAAGATGGCTACGCGAACGTAAGCGAGACATAACTAAATTCCGAACTGTGAACGCATCGGAATTGGCTCAAGCAGCGTTCGTGAGAGTCAGTCGATTGGCTCAGGCAGCAGGGGTCCATCATCTGTGCACACGAGAACGGTAATGAATGCTGGAATTGGGGTCTTGAGTACGATCGGCTGTTCTTATCGATGGTCCAAGGCACCCAGTTGACACCAACCTTTCGTAAGCACGATCGAAAGCAAGACATCACGCTAGTGAGTAAGCATAGTAACTTTGCTTTCCGCATTCGGCGGCAAAAGTGAGGCCTTGCTTCATTACAGAAAGCAAGAGCGGGATCGTGCATTCGCCTAGGCAGCAGTGTGCCAGATTCTGAGCAAGAAGGACTGATAACATCCACATACTTCTGATTTATCCGAATCGGGCGAATATCGGACATGATTTCGCTTCAAGCTGACTGTCAGCTTAGCATGAATATGGGCCTAGCGTGAGAAAACGGAGAAACGTGCGCATCGGGACCGATCGTGGGATCTCGGATAGGCATGACGAGTAGCAGCGGCTGAAGTCAAGGGCTGAGCAGCGGGCTCCGCTTTTCCGCTGGGCTCAAATGTAGAATCGCCATGAGGCAATCAAGCACATGGAAGCAGGAACATATTGAGCAATTTGTGGGTCACCCGCTCGCCAATCATTGTCCATCACTGCCAATCGGACCCTAAGCTGACCACTGTCCGGACTAACCTTGGGCGGCGGGTCTGAATTTTGACCAGACCCGTTTATGAACAAATTAAATTCTAGAGACATGGATCGCCACGCACCACCCATGCACCACCCAGATGTGGAATTAATTAATTTCTGGTGCGGAGAAGAAAAGCGCCGCTGAAACCACAAATTCTCGGAAGCCGACTCAAGACATCGGCAGCCAACGGCAAATCGCTACACGAAATGCAGGTTCAAGTTCCTCCACTGAAGAGCACCGGACTCCATTTCCCCCTAGGCCAAGCCACGCACACAAACGCCTGTCGATCCTACAGTGATGTTTGCCTCAGTCTGAAACGATTTGCAAACGTCTCGGGCTGGGTGAATCATTCGCTCCACGGCAATCTCAGCTTCTGGATGTTCCGGTGATGAGAAATGCTTGTGCTTGTGTTTCGTGTCGGAAGGCTCGTTATCGGATGATCTCTTAGGGCCCGAGGTCATTTCGGGGTTCTGAAAATGTTGCGCCTGAAACAAGCAGTCAATCCGTCGGTGCTCAGAGCCCCCAGAACACCGATTGGACTAAGCGTTGAGTTGGCCACACATCCGGCCAGACATCTTGATTTTGCACGAAGGATTTCAAGAGCAACGCCCAGGCCAGATTGGAGCTTGCGAATTTTCAGAACAGCAGCGCGCAGAGGTTCTTGCTTTCGTGCAGATTTTGGCTGCTGCTAACTCCACTCCTCCCTGAAGACAACTGCTCGTCCTTCTTGATCAAATCATCCAAAGCTTCCCCCCTCCTTACACATCAAGCGCATTCTCTCCGCCTCCCTTCAACGACCTTCCCGTCCTTCATACAACATCCTTCCAAATCGCTTGAGACTCAAGTCCTTTCGTATCCCATTCGAGCACAGACTGCAAGCACTTTCCTTCACTCGGCTCTGCAAATCTTAAGAGCGGACTCAATCACAATGGAGAAGCTGGGACCAAACTCGGCGGCAGCGCAAGAGCGTCTAGCTTGGCTCAATAGCAAGGAGGCAAAGCGCATTCAAACGAAGAACAGGCGCGTCGTCTTGATTGGTGTTGCGATGGGGATTGCCGCCATGATCGCCGTCGTTCTGGATGGTGTGCTTCGAGTCGAGAAGCAAGACGATCTCTGTCTAGTGCTCGATGATGACTTTTCCAATGGCTTCAACAAGTCGACTTGGTCACACGAGGTTCAGCTCGGCGGCTACGGTACCGGCTCATTTGACTGGACCACCGAAAACGAAGCGAACACTTTTGTCGAAGACGGCAAGCTCTACATCGTTCCTACCCTGACTGTCGAGAACATCTGGCCGCCCTACTTCAACACGGACGGATTCAAGCTCGACCTCGCAGCCTCGGGCAACTGCACAGGCACCAGCGAGAAAGACTGCGCAACGGGCAACAACTTTGCCGACGGCCGCATGATGAATCCCGTTCAGAGCTCTCGTATCACCACCAAAAAGTCGGTTTCGATCCGCTACGGAAGGGTGGAAGTACGTGCCAAGGTGCCTACGGGCAACTGGCTGTGGCCTGCCATCTGGATGATGCCTCGTGACTCGGTTTATGGCACCTGGCCTGCTAGTGGTGAAATCGATCTGATGGAATCGTCCGGCAACATGCCTCGTCACCGCATGGATCAGCGATCTGTTGGTGCTGTTCAGTCTTCATACCACTTTGGACCCGACTGGAGGAGCAACGCCGGTGGTCACCACACTGGTTACCAGTTCAGATGGCGCGACTATTTCAACCAGGGCTACCACAACTACGTGCTCGAATGGAACGAGAAGCGCATGCGCGTCTACGTCGATGACCCGCGCACCACCATCTCGCACTTCGAGTTCCCCAAAGAGCCCATGTGGGACTACGGCAACTTTGCTGATATCAAGCTCGACCCTCCCATTACAAACCCTTGGATCCGAAGCGCGAATCCCAACATTGCTCCATTCGACCAGCACTTTTACCTCATTCTCAACGTCGCCGTCGGAGGCAAGTACTTTGAAGGAACAGACGATGTCGTTTGGAACTCGGAGTCGGCTTACCCGGCCACCACTTTCTGGAACAACATCAAGAAGTGGTACCCAACCTGGGCCACCGATCCTAAAGAGAGAGGTATGGCCGTCGACCGCGTTCGCATGTGGCAAAAGTGCTAAAGGTGCACATCCTTTCTCAATCTAGTCTTGCATCGAGTCCTCTTCCTTCCTCTCATCTCAGAGTCTGCTTTTGTTTGCGATAGTCTGCATCTAATGTCACCGTTTAGTCTGTTCCCAGCATCAATACCATTTCTTCCGCGTTGTAAAAGAAGAGAGTAAATGCAAGCTCGTCTTTTGTACGGTCTCTTGGAGCAATACGTCGAGTCGAGACGGGAAAACCTCGACGGGAGAAGACCCAAATGCGGTCATGTGTCGTTCTTTGGATCGGCGCGATTGCCGGGCTGAATCGGGTCGCGTTAATTTGAATCGGGAAAACGACTTTTTCCGCCTGCATTTTCAAAGGTGTTGCTTATACGAACACTTGCTACCCACTTCCCCACCTCTTTCTCTTGACGCACGATTTGGTTTGTTTGACAATCATTACACAAAAGACGGTGACAACGGTAGAGACATGGAAACGTGCGGATGTAGACAGAAATTGGATGTAAAACGAAAGCTTGATGAGGAAAATGCGACCGATCCCGACGCTACGGGTTCAGGCGTCGATGGCCGACTGTACAAGGAAGTCGACGGTGTCGTCTTGGATCGATGAGTTTGCGTAAGACAAGTGGGTCGAAAGATTACCCCAGCCCGTGCAAATGATATCTCCTGCTTGACACCAATCGCGTACTTTGGGCTCCAAGCCTCGCGGAGTGCGGTAACCGAGTAATCCGACCTGGCCGAGGGCACTTTTCGCACTGCCTCTGTTCTGTGGACGGCCAGGCGAATGCAAGGGAGAGCCCCAGTAAACAGCACCGGCGATGCGGCTGGAAGGGAATCGGGGACGCGTACTGGCGACGACGTTGGCGGCAGCACCGAGCGAGTAGGCCATCATGATGATGGTGGTGTTGGGACAACTTTGTGCAAGCAGCGTAGTATAGTTGGCTACCCACCAGCTACCAGCGGTAGCTGCGTTAATCTGCGAAGACAGATCATTGCCAATGTTGGAGTCGTAGTTGGTTTCGGTTCTTCTTGTGGTACCGTTGGGAAGACGAGACATGACTTGACGTGCCATCTCTTTGAGCCAGTAGCCATCTGTGAACGAGTCGTTGGCACCTCGTGTAGTGATGAACTCAATTGACGGACAACTGCGTGCACGTTCGATTTCGGTCTGGTTGAGACTGGCGGTGTTGTTGAGAGGAATTCCAGCGAGAGAGTACTCGCCGAGCGAAGGATCACCCCTCAAGGTGGTAATGTTGAGGCCAGGAACGATCGACTCGAGTAGACTGAGCGCTTCAGAGACGTCAGGAAGAGACGCCCGCTTCTCGAGATGCATCCACATTGGCTTAGACAAAGACGACGACGAGAGATCGCCAGCTGCTTGGCGTTTAGCAAGACGCATGTACTTGTCGTTGGGAGACTGTGGTAGCCTGGTAGCCGAGCTCGATCCAGCCAAAAGCAGAGATGTTGCTGCGGCTGCGGCCGCTTTGATGAATCCTGTTACGTGCATGATGCAACCTTGAGGCTCGGTGCTGTGGGGGAAGCTTGTAGATATCTGTTTTGCTCTTTCCAAATTGCTTCTTGTGGTCTTGAGGATGATGAGCGAGTTCAGCGGAGGTTGCGACGGTGGATGTTGCAAGTTGAAGACTGCTTGAGGTGGACGTTGGCGATGGTGACCAAGAGGCAAGAGCGAGAAGGCGCTCCAGCTGAGAGTTTAGGGTCTTAGCAAAGGTCAGGAGCGCTCAGCGTCCTATGTCTGCAATGAGTGGAGGAGGACCTGGTGAACTCCCGAACGTGGGCGTTCTTTGCTATCTGTCGCGCACTTCGTCGATCTACACGGCAGAGCCTATCGATTTTTGTCACGGAGCAAGCAAGAAGCTTTGCCAGATTGTACGGGGTTCAATAAAAAGAGAGAAGCTGATTCCCGTTTTGAGCGAGTATGATCAGCATCAAAAAACGACCTCAGTATCCGCAATGGTGACCGACAAAGTGCCCTTGGCCAAAGACCGCGTGCTTGCCGCTGACCGTACTCAGGTCTCAGCGGCTGAAACCCGAAAGCAGACTCGGGTTTCAGAAGCGCCTCCAGACTTCCCACGCGACCCAGAAAAGCGAATTAAATTTTTAAAAAACAAAAAAATCGCGGGTATATCGACTCCTGGATGCCATGAACCTGTCGAGGCCATTGAAAACGTTCTGACACACGCTTCTTTCGCCGATACGACGTGCAGAGCCGAAAGGTACGGCTTTTCGTCGATTCGCAAATCTGTTTGTGGCATTTGCAACTGGTTTCACCAAAAGGTCTCGGTGTAAGCTCTGCGACAGCTATCGATCGCTCGCTCAAGCTTTAGGAAGACTTGTCGTGTTTGCGGTCGAATGCAAGAGGGTGGGCGACAACGGTTCCACTGTCATCCTACTACACTGTACTAGCCTGGCCTAATGAAGCACCCTCTTTCTTCCAGTCGACCTTATACTTCATTGCACCCGCGCTACTCGTAAGGACTTCTCCTACCTTTGTTCCTTCATCCACCTATCCCTCAACCCTCACGCAAGACTATCCTTTCCATCCTCATCCCTTGCATCCTACTTCCTAACCACGACCTCCATCTCCTCCGCGCTCAGCAACACTCACTGGTGCGTTGCTATTCATCACCTCGGCGTCACTACCAAAGCAAGCGGGTCCAGCAAGAGACTTCTCAAATCGATTCCTACCCCCTTCACTCATACCCTCGGCGCAAGATGGCTTCGAACTTCTCGCGCAGCGGTCTCATGACCCAGGCGACCCAGGCATTCCATGCCATTTCGTCGTCGACTTTTGCAGCAGGGAGAAGGCTGAGCGACACCGCTTCGCCTGTGGATGGTCTCTCTGCCGTTTACACAAACAACCAGACCGGCTTGAACTCGTCAGGCTCCGAAACACCCGAGCAAGGCACGCTTCAATTCCATCTGGCACAACAGATCGCTGAATCTATGTACCTCAAGGCTCGCCGAGTCAACCTGGTTCGCGAAGACAGCGGTGCCGACGGTATCTTCCTCCGTGCTCACGACAATGTCTACGCTGCCTACCCCATGGACGCCTACCGCGGTGTGGCCATGCAGAGTATCAAGAAGCTTCGCTGCGAGGCGGCCATCATCATCTCTTCCGAGATCATTGACTCGGCTCTCTCAACGCTCAAACCTGATCAGACCGAGCTAATCCTCACGCCGCAGCAGCGAGTGCAGGTCGTCAAGGACCTCGACAGCCTGTGGTCGTGCCGTAAAGGCCAGGGTGCCGCCTTCATCCAGGCCGAAGCGATCATGGTCGTCTGGACAGAAGACGGCAAAGATCTCATGGACGCCGCTACCAGCTTCCAGAATTCGGTGCTCGACTTCTTCGAGTCGCTCCGCCGCGGCAACTACGTCGAGAGTCTGATCAGCTACAGTTCAAGCAAGAGCTCCATTTACGGTCACTCTAGATCAAACAGCGCAATGAGCTCGGCTGCCTCTTCCATGACGCGCCTGCCTTCGCTGGCTTCGCGCTCCGACCTTGGCCACGGCAAGCCTACCGAGTTCAAGTTTGGCGGTCACAGACCATCACCGTCTCAGACCAGCAGCTTCAACGAGAAGCAGCAGCATTTGTCGGAGAAGGAACAAGCAGGCATGGACGAGACCATGGAGGAGGGTATGGTGCCTGAGCTGACCACAGCCAAGCGTCCAATTTACTTGCTCGCTCCGCTCCTTACCGGTCTCAGTCTCGGCCTCAACCTGCTTTTCAGCGGTCTCTTCATGCGCAGTTGCCTTGTGACCGCTGTCACGCTCAACAACTGGCTCTATCTCCTCCCTCTCCTCGCCATTCCCTTCCTAATGATGCTCACTCAGTTCTTTACCGATAACATCTTTGGATGTATCGCACAGATTCTGTTGCCGTACGGTAACATGAAGAAGAACTCGCTCTACTACTCGGGCGAAAAGCCAGTCCCTCTGCCCATCGATGTCCAACTTCCTTCGATCACCATCCAGGTTCCCGTCTACAAGGAGTCGCTGGAAGGTGTCATTGCTCCCACTATCCTCGACATGAAGAAGGCCATGAAGAAGTACGAACTGCAAGGCGGCAAGGCCAACATCCTCGTCTGCGAGGACGGTATGCAGCTGATCGACGAAGAGGAACAGCAAAAGCGCAAAGAGTTCTATCAGACCCAAGGTTGTGGCTGGGTCTCGCGTCCTGGTCACGGCCACAACGGCTTCATCCGTGCCGGTCGTTTCAAGAAGGCCTCCAACATGAACTTTGTCACTGACTTCAGCTTCGACGTTCAGCAGCTTTTGGATGGTGGACGCGCCCAAACCTACGACGAGGCTCTCGAGATGGCGTTGCAAGCTCGCGATGGTCGTGCTCAGGCCGAAGGCGACGTTCGTCTCGGAGACTACATCTTTTTGATCGATTGCGACACTCGTATTCCCGTTGATGCCTTCCTCGACGCCGCGAGCGAGATGGAAACATCACCTGAGGTAGCTATCTTGCAGCACTGTTCCGGTGTCATGTACGTCGCCGACCACTTCTTCGAGAACATGATGGGCTTCTTTACGGATATCGTGAATTGGTCAATCAGCTGGCTAGTAGCTTGCGGTGCCACCGCTCCCTTCGTCGGACACAATGCCTACATCCGGACCTCGGCACTGCTGCAGGTTTCCGAGCGCGATCCTAAGACCGGTCAGCTGATCTCATGGTCTGAAAACTCGGTCTCGGAAGACTTCGACATGTCGCTCCGTCTCCAGCTTCAAGGCTACGTCGTACGCTGGGCCACGTACTCGAATCTTGGCTATCTCGAGGGTGTCTCACTGACACCATCAGATGAGCTCAACCGTTGGCAGAAGTATGCCTTCGGCTGTTCCGAGATCATCTTGCATCCTCTTCGATTGTGGTTTACCAAGGGACCCCTCACTCCGCTGTTCAAGGGCTTCATCACGAGCGACAAATGCTCGCTTGCCCAGAAGATCACAGTCGCTTCGTACATGTTCTCGTACTATGCTTTGGCAATGAGCTTGCCCTTCGCTGTCATCATGTTTATCGTCGTCGGGCTCTACGGACGTGAAACAGGCCTGTACATCATCGACTCGTTCAGGATTTGGCTCTCGATTCTCGTCGTCTTCTCGGCTGGAGGCACTGTAGCTCGCTTGTTGTGCTTCTTGAGGAGCAGGCAAAAGGGTTTCCTGTACGTCGTCAAGAGGCAATTCGTCTACTTCTGGCCCATGATCGTCTTCTTCTCCGGACTCCCTTACCACATCCTCCTCGCTATCTTGGCTCACCCAATCGAGTACAACATGACTTGGGCAGCTACTCAAAAGGATGTGCAGGAGACGAGCTTGCTCGACGAGCTCAAGGAAATCCTCAGCCGATACTGGCACTGCTACTTGGTCATGCTCAGCTTTTTGGCTGTCATGCTCTTGTTCGGAACCAACCTCATGGGCCAGGAGTTCAGCATTTACGGACTCAACCTCTTCTGGCCCGGAGCCATCACCATCGCTGGTCACTTTTTCTACCCTATTCTGCTGAGTCCCGTCTTCATGCGATTCAGCTTCTAAGCACAGCGTCATTGTCATCGTTCTTTCAGATTTGTCACCAAGGTTCAGGTCCAGTTTAATTGTAAAGGTTCGCATCTCGATTTTCAGTGTTTGTGTTGAGCGCACGCGCGTTTGAATGTCGAGTTTGTCGCGTTGTCGGCGTTTTGAGCACATCGGGCGCCTATCGGTCAACCTCAGATATCAATCGCTCTCTGTGCACGCTCTTTGCACAGGGAGAAAAGCAATCGCCTGAGACACGTCTTTAGGAACAAATTATCGATTCGTGGCATGCGGCGAGCAAAGAGAAAGATACAACAAGAACGAGAACCCTTGACACAACAAACAGAGCATCTACAATGACGAAATTGGCGACAGAACACGACTGCGCTTAGCAACGCTGCCACATTTTCACCGAGTCGATGGCCATACCGCGCTTCTTGGGATCGGTGGGCCAGGTGGGCAACCAACGCGACCGAGCAGCCCAGAAGTCGGCGACGGGGTTGGTGCCAGCGTTTTGCCAAGGCTTGTTACGGTCGGAATCGGAGAAGTAACCGTTGGTACCACCGACAGCGACGTTGAGGATGAGGTAGAACTTCTGGTCGAAAGGAGCGCCCTTTTTACCGTTCCAAGGGTCCTGGATGGCAGTGCCGTTCCAGAGTAGGTGCGAGAGCTTGCTGAATGCGAAAAAGTCGCGGTTCATGTCGAGCTTCATAATGTGACGGCTTGGTCTGTCAATCCAAGTGGTGAGCGAAGTGGGAGTCCAATCCAGACCAAAGGTGTGGAAGTCTTCGGTGAAGTAGTCACGCGGAACGGTAAAGTTGGAAGTGGTGAGACCCCATCGATCCGTAGCAGGCGAAGGGCCCCAGTGAAGCGTCGAGGCGACCGAGTTCCGGTATCGATCCTTGCGAGACTCGACGATGTTGCCCTTGGACTCGACCATATCGATCTCACCGCTTCGAGGCCAATCACCGTACACCGAGTCTTCGGGCATCATCCAGATGGCAGGCCAGATCCAGTCACCGGCAGGGAGACGAGCTCGAACCTCGATACGGCCGCGGTTGATGGAAGCCTTGGAGCGAATCCTGGCCGACTTGATAGGCTGCAGGATCTGACCGAGCGTCGAGTTGGAAACACTTTCGCAGGCAGATTGAGTAATCGGAGAGGCAGTGCAAGTGCTGTTGAGGCTGTAGGTGGTGTTGCCGGTGATGGCAGCTTCACCGAGCTCGTCCGAAGTGAGAGTGGGGACGAGGTAGAGCGTGCCGTCCTCGATGAACGAGTTGTTGGCTTGAGTGGTGGTCATCTCGAACTCCTTGTTACCAAAGCCATCGGTTCGGACCTCGTACTCCCAGTTGTCCGTGTTGAGCGTGGTACGTCCGCTGAAGTCATCCTCAAAGGCGAGGCAGAGCTTCTGTTGAGGAGTGTTGATCCAGCCGAAGGCGATCACAACACCGGCGAGGATGATCGAGAGCAGACCGAAGAAGCTGAAAGCGAGGTTGTGTTTCCTGCCGTCCTTGGCGGTGTGCTCGATTGCAGTCACTGACGAAGGTGTCGAGTTGTGCTCGGCTGCGTTCTCGCCTGCAAAGACAGGAATGGTGTGAGATTGTGTGGAAGGAGCGACCTTTTCGCTGACGCTGCTAGGACCGCGAGCGTGCGAGATGGGCAGATGAACGACCGACGAAGCGGCGCTGCTCGACTCTGAGCCAGGGATTCTTGGAGTTCCTGCATTGCTCGAGCTTCTGTAGTGGTTTCGAAGGAAGTGAGGTACTTGCGACGACGGCGACCAGTTGAAGTTCTTCTCCTCCATTGGAGTGGTGTGTCCTGACGATGAAGCCATCTTGTATAGTTGCCTTGTGCGGAAGATGATGCGAAGGAAGATGTTTGAAGCGAATGGGATGTGGAAGGGAAGAAAGGAAGGGAACGGATGAGGAAGAAGTAGGCGGGGCGAGTTGAGAATGAGGGGAGAAGAAAGTGTCAAGAGGGAAATGCTTGGCTGTAAACACTCCATATGAGAGCGACTCGACAAATGACTTTGGCTGAGACAGGGAAGATCGATGGCCGAAGCGCTACTCTCAGCTCTGCTCGTTGCGACGGCTACTACTCCATCGATAGGCTACAGAGAAAATTTCAGAGCGGCGCCAGTATGATCAGCCGCCAGTGAAGTGACATTTGCGATCGGTCTTTGCGTAGGACTCTCGGCATTGAGCCTGAGACACTACGATAGTCAAGCGAACGGGTCGCTGCTGGCTTAGTGGAGGCATTTCGAGGACGTTGCGCCGCACAGTCAATGTTACGACCATGCTGGAAGGCCCAATCTATGAAATTTGACGGAGCAAACAGACGGAGCACGGGCATGCAGCTGAGACATGGAACGTTCGAGCTAGCCGGATCACATCCATGACTGCTGATTGAAAAGAATGGGTGGAACGGCTAAGCTTGTCTGGGTGGCAAAAGCAGTACCCAGAAAGGATAAAAGAATTTCAAATGCCGACGGTGGCAGGAGCGAAAGTGATGGGTCGAGATGCAGCAGTTGAAATTAATTCCGAAAATCGACCGTTGTGTGAAACGTGCTGACCCCCACCTCCTCAACTGAGCTGCTGTACGCCTTGCATTGGAAGTCCGCCTGATATCGGTCTTTTTGGGACCGCACAATCTCGAATGGAGCGAACAGCCTAGCTGTTGTTTCCTTCGACACAGACCCAAGCCCAAGTTAGAAAGTCGGAAGTTGCAACTATCGACCGGCTCTTTCTTGCTGCCTTTCAAGCCAATCTTGGGACACTCCACCTTGAAGCCGAAGACTTTCTCTCGGCCATCGATCTGACCCTGGCGAAGACATTTGACGATATCTCTTCCTTGCTCTCCTACCATCACAACATCCGCAAGATACCTGCTAGCGTCCTTCTCGCTTCTCCTCATCGCATCAAGCACATAACAGATATCAGAATGCTGCACACATCAACTTGGTCGAGCTATGTGACTATCGCAGCGCTGCTGTTGACAGTCGCAGCACCCACCGACGCTCAAAGCTCAGCTCCTTCTGGATCAACGGCATCAATCTCGGTTCCATCCGTCTCTCCCACAGCAACGATCCCAGCCAGTCCATCGGCGACTCCAACTGTAGCGCCATATCTTGGTGCCTGCCCAGCTCAGCTCGAGCTTCAGATCGGCAACTGTCTCGACACAGTAGCTCGTGACGGTGCAGTGCTGCCTTGCAATCCAGACGATTGGTGGTGCAATTGCAACAACTGGCAGGGAGTCCTTTCGTGCTACCAGCCTTGCCCCAATCTTCAGAATCAGCTCGATATCGACTGGAACCAGCAGAATTGCCAGGGCCAGCACGGCTTCGCAAACCTGTTCGGAGGCAATCTGACTGGAACATACCTTGGATCCAACATTTCCACAGCCGGCTCGAACGGCTACACACGAAGCTACTACAGCGAGATGCCAGTCACCACGACTTCAACGGCCAGCGCTTGGTCTTGGTCGGCAACTGCTACGGGCTCTAGTCAGCAACGCTCCTCGTCGTCGGCAGCCTCTTCGCGCATCAACTACGCTCTGCCAGCTGGCCTTCTTGCATCCTCGCTTGCGGTTGTAGCAGCTGCCAATCTCGTTCTTCTGTAGTCTATCTCTCATTCTGTCTGGTCACTTGTTTGCATCTTTTCGTTCAATCATCGTTGCTGCTTCTTTCCAAAATTTGTGTGTTAGGGAACCGGAAAAAAAATCGGCGAGAGCGGTAAACAGACAGGGTTCGAGACGATCTTTGTGAAGATCCAAACGACGCTGTGACGGCAATGAATTACCCGAATTGATCATCAAATTGAGGGAAAAAAGTTGGAAAAACGGATCATTCCATTCCGTCGGTGAATCGGCTCTGTTGAATTTCATAAAGTGAAACCTGGATGAGCGGCGAACAGCCAGGAACAGAACAGATAGGTCGCAGTTCACTACAGCCCTCGGAACTGGCCATCAGTTTGCTGATCTCTTCTGCTGCTCTAGTGCCTCGGACGTTGCTCACCGGTCAACAGCGTGGCGACCCTCCGAGACATTTGGATCCGTGCTCGAATATTTGATGGCCAAGCGAGAGTCGCACAAACAGAAATGACCCACTCACTGGTCACTTCTTTCAGCCCTGCCCCACTGTGCTTCTACGCCCTCTTTCCGCCCACTTCCTGTCAGACCGTCTTTCCCTTGCGCCCGGTCCGCCAAGAAGCCGTAACTTTTTTCCCGCCCAGCTCGACCCTGGTGCGATGTATGGCCTCGACCTTGTGCAACAAGCGCCTTGCCTGACTGCAAATTAGGGTACTCCGACTCCGCTGAAGACAAGCCCAGCCTTTCCTCCTGTACCTTCCTCCCCCTCACTGTCCTTCCCTCAATGCCTTGCCGCTCTCCCCAATCTCGAAACTTTTTTTCTCCTATCACCCGGCCCGGCAATCTTTTTTAGACAAACTTTCTGCAGATCGGCGGCTCCGCTCTCTGAAACATCCGCTGCACCCATGCTCTCGATCCATGTATTCATCCTGGTGGTCCGCGTCCAGGAATCCAGACCACCAGAAGATTTTCATTTCAATCCAGGTGTCACCATTCTCCGCTCAACCGTGTGATCCATTCTCATACCACCTCGGGTTCTTGGTTTGCGTGCACGCTGCCCAAGTAGGCGCTCCTCATTGCCGTGTGCGACACCGTCCAAACTTTGGCCTTTCGTCTCGTTCGCTTCGGTCGCGATCCTGCCCGTATGTCTCGGCTTCTTTCTCTTGTGCCCTATTTTTTTAGCTCGTCAGCTCCGATCCGTATCGCAGCCTCGTGCGTGCCTAGACATCCTTGGGAAAAGACATGCTTGCGTCAAGCTCTGCCGTTTTGAAGCAAGCCCTCTCACAAACAAGTCGCTCTTGTCGATCTGTCACAGCCAACGCTTGAGCCGGTGAATCGACTCCCTGTTGCTTCTTATCCTTGCACCGAGTTCCACCATAAGAACATAGATCTAGTTCACACCGACACTTGCACGCCTCTCTCTCTCTTAATCTCATCCCTTTCTTCGTAGTGCCCTTCATTAGCATCTTCTTCCCGCTCCTTCCGTCCTTCCTTCCTACTTCATCCCCCATCCGTCACAGCTTCCCTTCGTCGTTCTTCCTTCCTTTCCCACCTCATCCTACACTCGCCTCCTCTTCATCAAGCAGCACAATCGACGAGCAAACCCAAAGCTGTTCATCTCAGCGACTCCTTTCTCGTACATCAAGGTATCAACTTCGCCTCGGCAGTTGACAGTCACAAGCTCAAGATGCAGCGCGTCAGCTCTAGCTCGAGCGTCTCTTCGCTCCCCTCGCTTCCCACATTCAACCACAGCTTGACCCCTTCTTCAAGCGTTCACGGTCATGGTCGCAACCAGTACTATCAAGATCACGACGACGACGACATGGAAGTCATTGAATCTGACGACGAAGATCGTATAGTTCCCTCGTCGTCGGCTTCGACTTCGTCTTCCAGTAACCACCACTATGGTCAAACTGCTGCTGGCAAGTCGCCGCGACAGAGGTCCTCGCGTCGTACCGACTCTTTCATCCTCACCACTGCCCCTTCGGCTGGATCGCCTGGTTCCTACACCTACCACTCCACGGCCGAAGACTCTGCTGAGGCCGGCCAGTCCACCGATGCCATCCACGCCTCGCTCGTTCTGGCTCGCCACATCTTCTCAGTCGCGGTCACCGAAAAGTGGTGCAGGCAAGACAACTTCTCCAACGCCGTAGCCGTCCGTGTTCAAGTCGGCAGCTACATCCTCTACCCACAGGAAGGCTCGTCCATGCCTGCCTTCTCTCGAGCCATGCTCGAGCTCAACTGCGATGCTGCCATCATCATCAACACTCCTCTCGTCGCTGCTGCGCTCTCCACGCTCAACCCCGGCGAGAACGAGATCCGCCTCAGCTCCTCCAAGCGAGTTCAGGTGGTGCACAGCCTCGACTACCTCGGTGGTGCTCGTCGTGCCCAGATGGCCGCCTTCTCCGACACGGAGCAGGTGCTCGTCATTTGGACAGAGTCTTGCCGAGACCTCATCGAGCAGGTTCGCAGCTTCGAGCGCTTGCTTGTCGACTACGTGTGGTCAATCACCTCTGACCCTACCGCCTCGGCTCGCAACAGCATGATCTCGCGCTCGCCTTCGCTCATGTCGCTCAACACCACTCTCGAGAACCAGGTGGTGACGCAATCCAACTCGGCAGAGACCGATCTCTCTCAGCTCGAGGAGTACGTTCCCGAAGTGCGCAAGGGTCAAACTTTTGCTGGTGCCGTGCGTGGTCTCGGTGTCTGCATCGCCTCACTCGTCGTTGCCAACTGGGTTCGCACCATCATTCAAGCTGTTCGTCTGGACGGTGAGCCCATCTACCTTGTCGCGCTTCTGGCCATCTTCCCCATGTTTGTCGTGTTGCTTCCGCTCGCCGACAACGTTGCCAGCTGTCTTGCCATGGCGCTCGGTCCCATTCGTCCCATGATGCGCAACTCTCGCTTCTACTCTGGTGTCAGCCCCGAAGCGCCTGTTGGCAAGACCATCCTTCCTCACGTCACTATCCAGGTCCCCGTCTACAAGGAGTCGCTCAAACACGTTCTCCAGCCTACGCTCGACTCGGTTCGCGCTGCGATCACCGAGTACGAGCTGCAAGGCGGTACTGCCTCGATCCTCATCGCTGAAGACGGCATGCTCGTTGTCGACGAAGAGGAGAAGCAGGCACGTCTCGACTTCTACCGTCGTCACGACATTGCTTGGATTGCTCGTCCTCGTCACGGCGACATGTTCGAGCGTGTTGGTCGCTTCAAGAAGGCTTCCAACTTGAACTTCAGCATGCAGATCTCCAAGAAGTATGAAGACTCGATCATCGCCAACCCCAACCAGGATCGCGAGGCTTTGCTCCAGCGCATCCTCAAGGAGCGTCACCCTGAAGCCGATGGCGAGGGCGATGTCAGCATCGGTGAACTCATCCTGCTCATTGACTCGGACACGCGTATCCCTGCCGACTCTCTTCTGCCCAGTGCTTGGGAGATGGCTTCTTCGCCTGATGTCGGTATCCTGCAGCACTGCTCCGGTGTCCTTATCGTCGGTTCTGGTTTCTTCGAAAAGTCGCTCGCCTACTTTATGCGCTTCATCTACTTCTTCATCTCGTGGCAGACCGCTACCGGTGAAGTCGCTCCCTTTGTTGGTCACAACGCTTTCCTCCGCAAGTCGGCCATCGCTGAGCTCTCCGAAGAGTCGCTCGGTGCCAAGAACAGCGACGGATTCATCAAGCCTTGGTCGGAGGAGACCGTTTCGGAAGATCTCGACCTTGGTCTGCGACTCCTCCTGCGCGGATGGATCACTCGATGGGCTACCTACTCCAACTACGGCTACCAAGAGGGTGTGTCTCTTACCTACATCGACGAGGTCAACCGTTGGCGCAAGTACACGTACGGCATCTTTGAACTCTTCATCAACCCCTTGTGGCGATGGCCTGTCCAGGGACCCGTTCCCAAGCTCATCCGCACGGTCTTCTGGTCCAGCAAGGTCCCCGTCCACTACAAGTTCCACCTGCTCGCTTACGCTGCCAGCTACATCGCGATCGGTGTTTCGCTGCCCAGCGCGCTTGCTCTCTACTTTGTTCAAGGCTGGCTCGGACCTTGGCTGCTCCCCTTCTTCGTTCCTTGCTTCGAATACTGGATCGTCTCGCTGGTCATCTTTGGCGCTACCGGTTTCCTCGGTGTGACTATCGCTCGTCACCGCAGCGGCGATGCCAACATCTTTGTTGCACTTGCTCAGCACCTGCTGTGGTACCCGATGAACTTGGTTACCGTTGTCTCGCTGTCGTTCGCTCTCGTCAAGGCAATGATTGTGTACATGGTCTCCCTTCCCATCTCGTTCGGTGTCACTGCTAAGGATGACAGCGACTTCCACTTTGCCACCGAGGCACCGCTGGTGCTGCGCCAGTTCTGGCAGTCCAACACGCTCTGCGTCGCTATTGTGGCTGCTGTCAGTGTTCTTGCCACCTCGGCAGTCCCCATCGGCTGGCAGATTGCCGACTGGCCCACGATGCTGCCGATCATGTTCATTGCTTTGGCCACGCTCCTGTCGCCGTTCCTCCTCAACCCGGCTCTGATCCGATTCTCGTTCTAAGCATCGCGACTCGCATCTTTCGCTCTCTCTCTGTAGTATTCCACGTTCCTCTCTAGATTGGCTCTTGCAACGGTTCTTTTCTCACGGGCACACTTCCTTCGTTTTCGTTCCCAGCTTGTATCTTCGCTCTAATATCCAAAAGATAGAATCGCACCCACATCCTTTGTTCTTTGACCGAGACACGAGCTAAAACAAGCTTGCATTGCAGGGCTGGGCTGAGTATCGAGCTCCGACAGATGACGCTAAAACTTTCAGCCGGCCAAGTACGGTATTTGCATCCGCCTTTGGTCAGCCATCAATTCGACGTTGAAACTCCGCCAGGCACGAAAGACAAGAAAAACGAAAGCTGAAGCTGAAGTCACTACAGTGCCAGAGCGTCGAGGGTGATCGTTCATCAAATTGCTCAAGTGAATCTAGTGTCTTGGCACTTCCATCATGTCAATCTGTGAATCAGGTTCTGATTCGCTTGCGCATGTCAGAGCCTTGCATTTCATCGCTTTGCTGCAAGGATTGTCTCTGCTGTTGCATCATGTCAGCTCTACTATGGTACATCCATAAACAGAATGTGCGTGTTTCACTTTGGTGTCATTGTCCTACCCTAGCCCTAGCCCTAGCCCTAGGAGTGGGGTGTGAATGGCTGGAGACGGCCACAGCTGCTCTGCCAAATTCACGCATCTGGCCAGGTGGGGGGAGGTTGGCAGTCAGCGTGAAAGAGACTGCTCTAGTGCTGCTGCAGTTTGAAATTGTCTGCGGACAGATGTGTCAAAATTCAAGGAAATTCAAACACTGCACTAGTGCCTTGCAGTCCAATCCAACTTTTTGAGAGCATGACAGTCTGTCAGTCCTGGCTGAGAAAAGATGCGTGAAATTCAGCATGTGCAGTCACAGTTACATTCACAGCCAGCAGTCTGCAGTGCTGATGGAGCACAGCTGCTCCCATGGTCAATGGTCTCCTTTGAAGCTACATGTCTCCAACCTTTGTGACCACAAGCTTAAGCTTAAGCTTAAGCTTAGGGTTAGGGTTAGGGTTAGGGTTAGGGTTAGGGTTAGGGTTAGGGTTAGGGTTAGGGTTAGGGTTAGGGTTAGGGTTAGG